>BJKM01000094.1:0-675000 GCA_015082035.1 Chaenogobius annularis | reverse complement strand
ATTTGAAGTTTACAAAAACTGTTAATAGGTTTAATATGTTTTTCCTTTGGAACAAAATGTAGTACAAAAGTTAGACCAATAATATTCACATATTTTGTATTGCTGGTCATTTACAATAACACAAACAAACAAGGTGCAACATAACAATTTGTAATATTTACTATCAATATTGCAAACCCCAGGATGCATATTTGAAGAAGTATCCACAAAACAAGCAACAAAAGTATTTAGACAGACAATGTTGTGTAAGGGGTCATAGTCCACAGGCTGAAGTTGACAAATTGATTGACTTTAGCTTCTCGTATATGTGAAAACGGTTGCCCCCAGGTTAACTTAGATACACTAAAGTTACAGTAACATCACACAAGTAGTCTCCAAAGGACCATTTCTATCACACTAAAGTTGAACCATAGACCTACTCAACAGTTCCCAGAAGTTAGTGGTAAACATTAGCAATATAAGATTGCAACATAACAGAAGTACGTGTGGCACTACAGAGGCAGAAGACATTTAAAGAAATGTCCTTTATAGTATCTGCACAGCAACAGTTACAAGAGCTCATTGGGAGTTATGCCTACTGTAAAACAAATAAAGACACTTCCACTGACTCCAAGTTCAATACAACTTTGTTTTATGTCACATCTGGCAACCTGAATATTGAATATTTGGGTTGATGTAGTTGTTTAAGGTTGAAAAACAAAATGAAAATCTAAAATCAGGAGTCATCGACTAAACACACAACACAAAAACATGTTGATCCATTGTTATATAAAAAAACATCTAAGAATAACATTACAATCATTGTGTAATAATAAATCCCTCACCAAAAGGATTTGACATTGCATTTACGAAAGGCATGTGACGACAACACCAAAATGAGATAAACACAACGGCTAACTGGACAGAACTTTTATACCTTCATAATTGTAAGTATGATGTCGGGAAGTAAATTATTGGCCAGGCTAAAAAATCAACAACAACAAAAAAGCGTTTTGCATTGGCCTTCCTATTTTCCTATACTAATGTTCCACCAAGTTCCAGTTAAGACAGTTTCCAGTGTATGTTATTTGTACTAACAGGCCTTCCCATCATCACCAGGCTTCCTCTGGGACGCTC
Organism: Chaenogobius annularis; assembly: GCA_015082035.1. Taxonomy (NCBI): domain Eukaryota; kingdom Metazoa; phylum Chordata; class Actinopteri; order Gobiiformes; family Gobiidae; genus Chaenogobius; species Chaenogobius annularis. The sequence continues at coordinate 673,884 of BJKM01000094.1, read as the reverse complement.
TGACTCTGAAATAACCTCCTAATCTTCGTAGCCGTTGAAACCTCCACTGGCTCATTTATGTTTTGGAGCAGATTGTCCCCCTTTTGGGCATTACTTTTCAGCCACCATGATCACTGTCCGTCTGTCCTGGGTCGGGTTCGTCTTTCTGTGGAGCTCTTCCAGTTACGCCGACATTTCAATAGAGACAATGCGCAAAAACACACACACGCACACACACACAGGAGGAAAACAACAAGGACATTCTTACACAGACACTGATTAATTTAAATGAGCCGGAACACAGTACAAAAATACTGAATTACTCAAACAAGGAAAGCCCTGGTCTGCTCTGGTGTTCCTCACTTAATTTGACACACAATCGATGAATCCCCGTCATCTCAATAATGATAGAAAAGATGCAAATGCAATAGAATCTTGGAAATCTAATATTTTGGGGTCAATCGTTTAATGAAGAGCAATCTGACTCGCGGCTCTCACTGTCTGCATCACTGGCTATTTATTTTGCCCTGCGCATGTCTTGTTAGATTACGGTAAGCGTAAGACAATGCTGCAAAATTTGTTCATTGAACTTTAACCTAACCGGGTTAAGTGACAATCACATTTGATAATTGAGCTTGTGTCTATGACTGTTGCGCGAAAAATCATATCAAAGCCAGATAAAGTCCAGACATAGGGTTAACTAGAAAACTAAAACAAATGCTCAGTATGTGCTTTTGTAAGTATATATTGATTAAAGGATATTTCACAAAGTTTCATTTTTTCAACAGCAGAAAAAACAGGTTGATGCACAAAATAGCTTCATATCACAAACTCACAATATACTAAAAGCCCACTTCTTGAACCAATAACGTTGCAAAATGCATTAAAACATAAATAAAAAAGTAAAATGACTGCAAAAAAGAAAACAAATAGTACATGCGATATACACAGAAAGACAAGCCCATAAATACTAGCCCCATCGTTATAGAACAATTGAGAAATGAATGACAATTATTTACTGGCAATTAAAAAGGAATAATAAAAAACAGCGATACCCGTAGAAAAGTAATAAAACACACATAGTGTTTTTAATATGTTGTGTATTAGTAACAAAGACGTTCAATTTGCGTATTGCAATGGAGGTTTCTTTTTTTTCTGTTAGGTATTTTAAAGATGTTACGATTCCAATAGAGTAAATCCTCTGGGTCAAGAGCTCATTGTCATCCTTCTTCTCTTCAAATATGACCAAAAAATGTCAAGACAATATATTTTCCTTTGATAAGAATATTCTTTAATCTACAGGATGTTCATGATGGAGCTAATATCTTCAGACACCAAGATGATATTAAACATATTTTCAGGGGGAAAAGTATTAACTTTCTTTTTCCACAACTTCTCTTTTGTACCTCTCTCAGTTTTTAGTGTTTGACTCTGAACCACTGTGCTTAAGTAAGTCTTCTTCTCTGTGTTTACAAATGTGCGAGATAAGCGCACACTATATTGCGGGGCTAGTATTAACTGTGATTGTGTGCCTAATCTGAAGCGTAAAGACCTTTGAGTTGTTTATTTCACAATCGCATGTAGCAATCATGCCTTAACCTTATATGTGCTTCTCTGTATTGTACTTCGTGTGTATGTGTGTGCTGATTACCCATGCTGTTATCAGCTGCAACCGCCATTCACTTCAGTCCAAATGAAATTTGCCCTGTCACAAAAGTAGTTTCTATTCATCGTGCTATGATTCTGTCAAAATCCCAGAGAAAACAGAGGGGGGAGAAATAAAATCAATGCAGCAGTGCCCTGAGCCTCGCAGGTCTGCCGCCATGCCAGTACACACACGTCAACACACGCATACACAGACAGTAGGGGGCCAAAATCACACAAAGTTGCCCTTGTGGTTCGAAATCTGTTTATTTGAGTCTGCGCTGAGGGGAGCGGCTAGTGGGCTATACAATATAGTGTGTTTACAACAGAGGACGCTATAGAAGGTAAAGATGGTTTAAGTTTAGATTTTTGTGTAAAAAAAGAAAAAGAAAAAAGAAAAATGGTTAGACGGTCATTTTCTGCGACCTGATCATGCATGGGTGGAAGTAAAAACTTAGGTGTTGCTTAGGTGACATGGCAAAAGCACTGGATTGTTCCCTCATTTTGCTTTGTTGAAGAATGAAGAGAGAAAGAATTGTGCACATGCAGGTGGATTATTATTATCTTTTTAATATTTGTTTACTTGTTATATTTGTTGCATCAGGGGAAATATTCAATATAAATTGCTTTGGCTTGATTTGCAAACAAAAAAGAGGATGCCCTCATTTCTGAAATTACTAGGGATGTGATATGATATCCAATATATGTCTTACTGCTGTGGCTGATAACTAATATTTACTGATACAGATACAGAAGTTATATTAAAGTTCACTAATTTACTGGTAAAAATAATAACATGAATATATTTATCTGGGATATAAAACCATTTCTGGAATGATTGTGTATCAATACAGCCATATGTTTCAGCATAATTGGCCTCCTTTTTCTACTTCTCACGATTCTGTTTAAAAAAACAAACAAATCTTCAGCATTGAGGATGAACTGAGGTTGAACTAGGGATGAACTGGGAATGACACATGAGCACACACAGTGTGGCAGTGCAGAAAAAATATTGGTGCCATCAGCTAAATTTAAAAAAACTGATCAATATCAGTCATCTGGGCAAACCCAGTTATCAATGATAACCCATAACCAATAACCGATATACCATCCGTGGAAAGGACTACTCAAAAGAATACAAATGAAGACTCTATTTGTTGATCTTAGTTGTTGATCTCAAAGGAAACTGTTGGCATATTGGAGTGTTGAGGACATCTGGGGTCAAAATCCAAAGTGTGTTGCCTTATGCTGCATGTTTACATGCTCTAGTTGGAGGATGGGTCACTTGTACAAATGTTATTGACAGTGTCTGGTCCAATCAGCCAATCAGGAACAGCTATCCTCAAGGAAAAACACTTTTACCATTCATGTACCTTATTTATGGGAAATTTTATTTTTAAAGTATGACATATAACAATAGTCTTTTGTAGATATTATGTTTGCTGTATGTTGACCTTAGATAGTACCACATTTGTTAATTGAATAAATACTTTGAGCAGTCACCTGAACCGTCCAGAGGTATATAAATAAATGTTGAAAGGTATCTATACAGTTTCTATGGATTCACCCCTGACATTTTGGCCTGATATCAAAATGAAATACTGAAATATAGTCGAATTGTACTGTGTTAAAGTTGAAGTATTAAAGTCTTTGTATATTGTCATTGTATACACAGTGAACTATTTGGGTGTTTACACACTGGTTTGCCCTTATGGACTCTGAAGAAAGCTCTTTAAGAGTGTTCCTGAGATGGCTAATGTGGGCCCATTAGTGTGTGTCAGTGTGTTTGTGTCCCTCTTAGGACCCCCTTCAGGCTTTTAAGACAGTCCTCAAGATTCTTCAAGGCTGCAAGCAGGCACAAAGGAGCGCCTCAGAGTACAGGCCCTGTTTACTCTACTTTTGATGCAGTGTATTTATGAAGGTCTAGCGGCTGCTCATGAAGGAAGGAAGCTCTCTGAAGTTGGAGACAGACATACGGGCAGGCAGGACATCAAACCCGGTCATTAGAGAGCCTTTCACCAGAATAAAAAAGCAGGTGAGGAAGACAAGGATGAAGAGCAGAGTAATTAGGAGGAGATCAGAGGCAAAGTCAAATACTGTGGACATCTTTCAGAGTTTGGCAAGAAAATTACATAAACCAGACATTTGATCACAGATCTATTTTTTCTAAACATAATATGTCAAACATAAACATAACAAATAAAATAAACTACATTTAAGATACAGAAAACTTTAAAATATACAATACAATAAAATAAGAATGAAAACTTACATTGGAAGTCTTGCCCTCCTCCAATATTTCTGTGTTACTACCATCAAATCAGTTCATGAAATAGTACAAACATTCAATATTTCATGTTTTATTGTTGAACAACAAAAAGAGTATAAAAACTGGCAAAGTTGTCCAGTCCAGGACCTTTCAGACAGGCAGACAATGGATTTCTTCAATATCACATCAGAGCTATAAATCTTGATTCCTCCCATTGATCACAGAACAGGTTCTGCAAATACAATTTTGAATTTAAAAGCTAATGCACCAAAAGCTTAAAAATCAATGTTTATTCCACTAAAGCCGGCTCTTTCCACAAGAAAGTAGACAAAAATCAAAGGCGATATGTACATTTTCCTGTGAAATCATTGCTTTCTGGCGCTGCGTAACGAAGTTCAGGAGAACATAAAGCGCAGAGTTTTGGGGAGGATTAGGGCTGAGTAGATGTAGCAAAAGTTTGGAGCATTAGATTTATTACCCAGGGGCAAAAACACATGATGCTAAAGTGAGGTGTTCTGACTAAAACAGATTAGAGAATGTGAGTGGGAACGCGGTGAGGTCATGGACTAAAATGTGCCAAATGCATGTAATAGCTACCAAAAACACACAGATTAAAGTTAGGGCCCCATGTGAGATTTCTTACGGCTTTCCAACAAGAAATACAAATGAATACACCCTTTAATTTGATGAGTCTCTCTTTTCTTTTTTTTCTTTTTTCTCGAAGTAAAACAAAATTCTGTCCTACATTAAATAAAACATTAAAACAGGACAAAAATATAAATTTCACAAGGGGTTTTCAGCATAGTTAAAAACATTTTTCATTGTGGCTTTGTCAGTGTCTGCAATATTTGTGTACCGGTATATTGGTTCTCATCATGTTTTTTTTTTAACTCCTTTTTTAGGTTACTGATACTATTAAAAGCAATATCTCCTATAATAATTTAAATTGGTGAACATACAGGCATGGACAGTATTTTTTAGTACTGTTTATTGTAGCTTCACATCTAAGATGTGAGCAAAAAGAGGATGCTGACTTTTTTTTAGATAGCATTCTGTCCAGAGAGCTGTATAGTACTTTTGGGCCCGTAATGGTCAAGACTTGAATGAAAAGGGCACAAAACATAACCTGTGTTATCTGAAAAAAACAACTCTTCTTTATAAGTGTTTTGATTAGATGCTGGACAATAAGACATGTGAAAGTAAAATCCCACAAAACAGCTAATCCCTCTAAAAACTCCTCCTACAGAGGGGCTTTGTATTATATTTTAGGCCTATTAGTACTTGGCAACATTTTATTTACCTTTTCTTTCTTTTTGGGGAAGCTGTTAATGGCATTTGCAGACAGTCATTTTACAACTAATCAATTGGCATTGTGCGCAGTGCTGAGGCTCAGGTGGTAGAACGCCTTGAGTGTTTGAACTCAAGTTTCCAGGAATTCTGCATGCATTATCCACTTGAGAAACAAATATTTTATCATCTCAGATACACAAAGACTATTTCTGACGGTTGAGAAAAAGATCTTAGCATGTCCAGAGTTTTTACTTTGAAATGACTCTTGTGTACTAGATAATCATAATCTGTTTGCATGGTGTGTTGCTGCCATCATTTTGAATATGATCAAAAGCCACTGTGATAAATAAAATAGTAAAAGAAATCTGTTATGTGCGTTTTTAATATGTAACATGGTTCTCTTCTGTTGGTCCTCCAGCTTCAGCTCATGAGTAGTCTGTGCTTCAGTGCCTGCCGTCCACAGCTCAATAACAGAGATAACGGGAAATCTTAAATAAAAATTGCCCATAGCAGATGGATGTGAAAGTGAATGGTTCTGGCTGTCAGTATATGGCCCCACTAAGTGTTTGCCCCTAGTATTGCTTTACAAAATGGCTTAGAGAACTAGCAGGATAATTGATGTAATAGGCGTGTAAAAAGTTCAATGAATAGTGATATTGATTTGAGGTCACCTCGGCCAGCTCTAGTCGTGAAGCGCTGAGTAAAGGTGGTGTATAAAGAAATGACAGCATGCCACTGAAACGATACAAAGTACATTCATAATGAGGCAGTGGGTAAAATAAAATGCAATAGGGGCTCTAAAAATGTAAAAAGAAAATACATATATATATATGCATAGATAAAGAGATGGCCTTACATTTGCATAACCTTTTTAAGTTTGAAATTAATATTTCATATTAATTTTGTTACATTTGAGTTAAATCTCATCACATAAACACATCAGACAAGTAATTAAGAGTCTGTTTTAACTCCTTATCTTGTTGCTAATGTATTAATCAAGGTTCTAATTGCTGGAAAGAATATCTTGAAAAAGCATATATACATATAGGTATTTATCACACGTGTCTGGCATTTTCTTGTGTTAATAATATGTCACTATGTTATTATGTAAATATTATTTTCTTTTACAATTTCCATATGTAGATAGCAATCTGACGTTGCGGTCAAATAGGCAGCTACAGCATCTCCTCATTGTTATTGCACAAATGTTTCATCAATTTTACTGATGCTATAATTTTTTTTAAACAGCAGTAAGTTTGTGCGGAAAATCTATTACAGTTTTCCACTTGCTCTATGAGATTTGCAAACAAGCATCAGCATAACTCTTTTGCCATTGCACTTGTGTAGTCTGAGTATGTTAAACCAAAAGTAAACCTGGAGCATGCTGCATAAGAAAGAGGTGGGCTTGGAGCAGAGGAAGAGCTTGTGTGAGAGAGAGAGAGAGAGAGAGAGAGAGAGAGAGAGAGAGAGAGAGAGAGATAGAGAGAGAGAGAGAGAGAGGCGGCAGCAGCAGCAGCAGCAGCAGCAGCAGCAGCGTATTGATCGATCAGACCTGTAGGCAGCCAGACAGCCAGGGAGACGTCTGTCCTTGTGCTGCCACTCTCGGGCCGGCAGACACCTAACCCCTGCTCCTTACGGGACAGTGGCGTCAGATCGGGGGGAACAGTACTGGTGCGTGTATACTAGGTTACCCCTGTAAGTAGCCTGCCTGTCGCTAACCCCTGCGTCTTCGGGGGCCTCAGGTGTGCCGCGTCTACTCCTCTGTGGAATTAACTAGGTTCCAGTCAGGAAACTAATCTCACGCTCCTTGTCGCACGCCCCTCACCACTATGGATTTTATCAATACACCCGGCGACACTGCGCACTGAGCCAACGCCAGAGCTGCTGTCAAACCGACTGACAGAAAAATCCCCCCCTCCCCTCCCCTCTTAACCCCAGCCCAGAACACCATCCTTTCTCCCACCCCCTGTATAACACTTTATCCCCATTTGGGCTTCTAATAAAGAATCTCTTTCCTGGAAAAGAAACAGCCCTGGCAGTGTCGCTTGTCTGCTGAAGCCACATAGGAATGCATTGAAAACCTTGAGTACTAGAAAAAAAGTGAAATGCAATCAAAAGAGTTCGATGTATGATCAAGAAAAATGTACAGAACGTGAAAGTACTCATTGGCTGAACAACTCCTTAGAGAGCGTTGTATTATTGATTTAGTAATGGTTAACACTAATACCTTGCTTTAAATCTTAGCCACTTCATAGAACCGTGTAGTATATTCTGTAATAGTGTGAGAGATTTATGTTTTAGTTTGCAGGAATCATTAACGATATGTCATATTGGTGGTCATATGAGTTAAATGAAATGTCCACATTAGGTACAAAAGTAATATAGTGATGGGAAGCAATGTCAGGTATAACATTAGTCCTTATGGGGAGCTTGGAGGTGATAAGTTACATTTTGACATTGGGGTGAATGAATAGTGATCTGGACCTTTGCATCCCCCAATATAATTATTGCTTGGGGGCCTAAAACAGTTGTTCTTAAATATTGGGTCAAGCCCTAAAAGTGGCTTGTGGGGAGGTTGAATATAAGCTCGATTCATTTGCACGCCTAGTTTTGCAGATTGAAGTCTGCAAACTGCTCACAAAGTGCCTTGCAGCCTTGGGTTAAAGCCTAATCCAAAAATACTCTCCAAGCTTTTATTGATGCATTTTGATGACTAGATCAGCACTTCATGCTCACTATGCATTGATTAAACATCAGAAGGAAGACTGGTTTGGATTGACAATCACTTTGCACTTAATTCTATTTTTCATAAAGTTTTGCTTTTGCCCACAGAGAAAGGGAAGACAAACATATCCAGCTAGGGGGTAGACAGGATCCATGACCACTTTGGGTATGAAACTTATGTACGTTTGAGCCGTATGTCATGTTTTGTTGTGACGGCCAACTGTTTGTGACGATAGCAGAAATACGGCTTATGAGGTAGAAAATAGCATCAAACATGACTTATAAAAGACCTCCAATTGTCTTTATTGTCAAATTGTGCTTGCTGCAGTGGCTTGCAGCTACCTACAGTTGCAGCCATCTTGTCCCCTCAGCGTTTGCCCTATGTACCTTACGTAAATGAAAATCAAAATTGATTATATGAAGAATCTGTCTGTATTTATTGATATATGCCATCAAAAGCCTAATTTCAACAAGCAAAGATAACAGCAACTATATCAAATGAAAGGTTATATATTGCCTTTAAAATATTACAAATAAAAAGAGTTACCTTCCATTTTAGACCACATAACAAAAATGTGACCCAAAATACACACTATTGCATCCTAGACCAAAAAGTCTATGACAAGAGTTGAGGTCTTTAACCTTCTTATTGCTGTACCAACCCTAACCTCTTTTCATCTCCCAAATGTAAATATAAAATTGTATATTTGCCCCCCCCCCCCGATCATCCTCAGAGTGCCCTCCAGTTCAGGGGGAATTACAGGCTAAATTTGATAGATTGAGCCTCCTATTTCTTCTCTCTGTCATTCTGTCTGTCCATCCATTACAGCTGATCCCATTGTTCCATGCGTTGGGAGGCTGCAGCTTGACCCCACAGGTCAGATAATCAGATGCTCTCCTCTGTGACCCGCACTAACCTGCAGTTCAGGGGACACTGGGCCGGACGCTACCGCAGCAGCAACTCATTTAATAGAGGCTCGCTGCAAGACCATAAATGAACTGGGAACGTGGACAATAGAAAAAATGCAGGAGGGCTTTTAGGGATAAGGAATTAGATGCTATTAGGAAAAGTTATTGTTAGTAGGTGAGATAGGGATATTGGATATAACAACGGAGCCACAAGACAGGGCACACTTTGCATATATGCCCAAGCCTGGATAAATGATGAATCAATATGCAGATATGTGCATGCTAGACACGATTGGGCCTCCCCTAAAATGTAACTACAAAATAATAAGGGTATTAAAAAGATGTTAAAATTTCCGAGTCTTAGGTGTGGAAAAGAAAGCTATCAATGTTTGTCTAAATTTTACATTGGAACTAAAGATACATTCAAGAAGTTCTTACAGAATGCTTTCACTAATACCTTTTGCACTCTTGGCTGTCATGTCCTTGCTAAGGCTGAAACATGCAAGCGGACCAGATGCTGAAACAAAAGCAAAACTGTAAAATGGAGGAGAACAAGAAAGACGGTATACGAAAAGGAGGGGAGGGCAAGAAGGAGCGAGCGTATATAGGAGAAGGTGAATCCGATTTCTCTCGGTAAATTGGACTCCCGTGCTTTTTCTCTAATTCATGTTTCAGAGCCGCATTGATGGGGAGAGAGAGCGAGGAGGAAGAGGAGGGGAAAAGGGAAGACAAATCCATGCAGGGGGAGAGCAGGGGGAGAGCAGAGGGAGACTGCGGCCGCTCTCCCACAGGCAGACAGCAATCAATAAATCAATAGGAAACTGTGGTTGGCTGGAGAACGGCTGGAGCTGAGGATGAAAAAAAAGAAAAGAGAGAGACCCGAATCAAAGTAGCTCCAAGATGGATGAAGCGAGGAGAGGAAGCCAGTGAAGGAAGCAAAGGAAGGAGGGTTCACTAAAGGTGCAAGGCGTTGAGATGTAGCCAAAAGCGGAAAGGTGCCTTTAACAGAGTAAAAAACCTGGGGAGTTTAGGGTCCCCTCCCCTTTGTCCCGCCTGCAAACCTGCATCAGCCGCACAGTGATTGGGCTTGGCACTAGCTGCGCGATGCCCCGCTGTGGTCAGCCCTCCAATGAGCCCAGTGAAGCGCGCCGGCATCAGGAGCTTAGGAGGAGGGGTGGATGGGTTTGGGGGAGTGGGGGCGAACCAAGACCCTCTGCCCGCTGGGTGAATGCCTGCTCCACTGGCTACTCCTGCCCTGGCTATATCCTGCCTGGCCTGCTGCATGGTTCTGGGACGGCTGGCTGGCTTGGCCGGGCTGCGCAGGGCTCGACATTGATCTCTGTGGGTTGGGGAGTACAGCTGGACGCACACGGAGAGCTGGGGCTAAATCTGGCTCTGGCTCAATCAACGTTTGCACCTGTCTTTTCCAAAGGGAATTAAACGTAGCAGATAGAGAGAAAGAAAGAGTAATGGTCTGTGTGAGCATGTGTGTGTTTATGCCCCTGTGTGTGTGTGCCTGCTTATGTGTGTTAGAAAGGAAGTTATGCTATAGCGGCAGTAGGACAGGGGGGGTTAGTTTGGCAGGTGAGCGCCTGTTAGTTAGCTGTTTCAGATAAAGGACTGTGTACAGACGCTATCTCCACAAGCTTTGAAGTCCAAACCGCCAAAGATACTGGTACGATTTAGTTAGGTATGTACTGACATAGGAAAATTCAACAAATGAGATAACGTCTATGAAGAATTCTGTGTCGTTCAGTGAAACAAATGAAAGTATGGATAGAAAACATAAAGTCTACTCAAAATCCTCTTTACCTCAACCTTTGAGTTTTCCAAAGTTGCTTCATCCAAACTTACATTTTTTTGATGTTGCAGTGCTTAGCTGTCTCATAACACAAAGCTTACAGAAATACTCAGATCCAGAGCAAACAGCCTTAAAGAATCATTGCAGGGTTTGCACCTCCCAATAGGATTCTCACGTCCACCATCACCTCACATGTATCAATAAAGCTGTTATCGGGGCTCAAAACTACCATTTTAAAACTTTCAACTCCTCTTTACTACTCTTACAACTCAATGAATGAAAACATATACTAATCCCAGCTGATTCTGTTGGTGGACAGAATGAGCCTTCTTACATACTTGTGTCCAAGAGAAATACTTTGACAACATTTATAATGCATGTTTTTTATGTTTTTAGGCACTCTTCGCTTTACAACAAGAAATACAAGATTTGGGTATTGAATCCACCTTTATTTTTTTTGTTTTGATACACAGAAAAAACTAAATGTGGTTTGTGGTACAATTTTCACAAATGCTCCTGGCAAGGAAAGTAGCAAGAGCTAGTGTTTGGCACCACACTTTGAGAACCACTGCCGCATTCTATTCTAATAATAAAAACACTATTCTAGGGACATGTTGATGGAAACTTGACAGTGTATTCATTCTGCCTGTGATAGACCCTGTGCATTTAGGGCCAGGCTGACTCTATTTAAAGCAGCTGAAAGTGGCAACTCAGACGTCTGATCATTAGCTCTCTCTGGCAAACCCGGCCATGTTTAAAGCTACTGTCAATAGTCATTGTGCAATTAAGTTGTTTGTATCGATAGCCTATTAGATGGCTCTCTCCAGCCTTTTATAAACTGCTGTGTGAATGCTCCCAGACTTATTGAACATGTATAAACACTGGCAAAGCACTCATTAACAATCTGTAACTAATAACTACCTGTCTCCTGTTTCCTTTCATTACCGCTATTTCATTGTCTCACATTTTCACGTCCATTTTTTGTGAACTCTAACCTCTCTCTGTTACTGTCTAAATTTGAGTGGGTGATATTGACAAAACTGTACCTTGATATTCTTTTGGAGGTCCCCATAACAATATTCAGTCTATGAATACTTGTAAAATGGTCAAATTTAGTTTGACAATTGACCATGACCGCTTTTCTACCTTCAAGACACTCAAAGAACTTTACATCGAGGAACAGCACATTCACACACTATATAAGCAGAAATGCTATTGTGTATATCACCAAAAACGCCATTGCAATATTATAATTTTTTTATTCTATATCCCACCTAAAAAAAAATCCCTTCTAGTTTGCCATAAAACATAATCTTTCAATTTGCATTGATTTGTATTGATTGACAAAGCAGGTAGGTTTTACATCAGATGTGCTTCCATGCAGTGTTTGGCAGAAGGACCACAATGCACAAACGAACTTTGGTGACTAGAATAATATTATTTCCATTTGATCACTTATGAAACTATGAAGAGCACAAGTGATCTATATTTGAATGATTTTATCGTACAACTATCGAGAAATATCCTATTTTAAATAACGGAAGAGTAAATTTTTATTATCTATAATCAATAATATGTTTGGTCCAATTGGTTGTCATTGCAGTCTATTAGTATGGGAAATACTGAACTAGCATTCATTTATTCATTTTCTACCGCTTATTCCTGTTAGGGGTCGCAGGTGTCTGGAGTCCATCCCAGTGACTTTGGGCCTTGGGCGGGGCACACCCTGGACAGAGGTCAGCACATTGCAGAGACACAGAGACACTCTACTCAAACATTGTGATATTTATCTGATTTGACGACTTTTTGTATCTTAACTAAATATTTGAATATAAAGATAATAATATAAATAAACATTCTTTTATGTCTTAAATCGACATAACCTTCCTAGTCAAACCTATTCATTTATCCAAGCATGGCACTGACACTATGACCATGTCTCGAGTCTTTGTTATTTCCTATAATATTTGGCTTTCCTGCTTTCTTGTACTTTACGAATCCTCTGATCCTTCTTGTTCCTTCCTTCCCTTTTGCCTCTCTTGGGTCCCATCCTACCGAGGCTGCACCCACCCAGACACAGATGGCCCCCAGATCAGATTTATCAAGGCCAGTGGAGCCCTCTGCAAAAAGGTCACTCTCTTAAAAGCTGGTCGATCAATGGTCCAACTCCTAACACTAACAGACGCTGCTTTTTTTGTCCGCCTTCCCTGACCATGGCGTTGTTCCATGTACCTGTATATGTATTCAAGGGTGTGTGTACGGGGGCTCAGGGTGTCACTAATCGAAGTGCCGTCCCTCAGCCGCTCCCCGAACGACCCCTACCACCTCTAATAGTGCAACCTTATTGAGGTTCTACTAAATATTTCAGCAAGTCATTAGCTCATTACACGTCATTATCTATGGCGCGTTCGGCCCGCCAGGATTAGCAGCGAGACTTTTAGCAACTTCGCGCCAGAGAAATCAATAATCTGCAGACACTTTCAATCACCGCCAGGGTCCGTGTGCACTTAAAATTCGCACAATTGTACTTTTGTGTGGACAGATAGAGCACGTGAATGGCTTTCTAGAAACATGTTGATTGTGCTCTGATGAATACAGCTTCACTTCTAGGGGCTCATTTGAGGGTGTTAAACCTCCCATCCACCTCGGGGATACCTCCATGCACGTTATTGGCTCATTAGCAGATCCGGGTGTCCGCAAATGTGTCAGGAAGTACAGCTGGCATCTCGGAGGATATGGAAGGAAGCTTTTGGAAGTGGAAATCCCCACAGCCCGTAAACGCACCCCGGCAGCAGTTGTAAAGTGCCAGCTACTGCATCTGAAATCAGTTAGACAAATCAATAGGGCAACAATTAGTCCGCCGAGTTTAACCGAAGCCATTTCTTCAGCACAATGGAAAGAAGTCGGTTTGTGTGATTTGTTTTAATTATTCTGCGCTGTGTTTGCATTAGGTAGGCCCAAAGCTCAGGATATGAAGATGCTGATACGAAAATAATAATTATTTGATTCTAAAAACTTGCTCCCAACTGTAAGTAAAATACTAATGGAAATAACAATCTTCATGCTGTCTGGTGGTATATCAGTCAGTCAAGTCTTACTTAGTCCGATTTTAGTGTGGATTTTTTTTTTTTTTTTTTTTACATTGAGTTTTTAAGCTCTTTTGCAATAACATCAACTGAAACGAAAGGATTGGCCAAACATTTATTTCACATATGCTTGCCATTCCTACTTTAAAAATGACATTGTGCGTTGAATTAGAACTGACTCAAATCACAGTGGTCAATCTTTTTATAAAGTGAGAAAATAAATAGGGAGCCTATTTCGTTACTCCCACACCAATCCGGTCTAAACGAGATCACTAGATGCGGCAACCATTCCCTATTTACTGTGTGTTTGTTTGAAGGGTCAAGAGGGGGTCTGTGTGCTGATGGGAGCGTGCCTGCTGCCTCCACTGCAGGGCTGTTTAAGGCCACCATGAAACCCTGGGTGACACACTTCTGCAGTCACTTAAAATGGCTAGGGTGTGCGTGGTTAAGTGCGTGACTAATTTCCCTTAAGGCGTTGCGAATTGAGAGATCGAGAGGCCAGAAGGGGCGTGGCCGGTGCTGTTAAGAAGGTCAGAGGCACCTGTTTATTGAATAGGCTTCAGAAAGCTCCAATTAATTACGCAAACACACACAAACAGTATAACGCGGCTTAAGGGGCACACAGACAAAACAGCACACCGCACGGCTTTTTTGCGCTAGAGTCTATTATAAGAAAATTATTTTTACAAGGAGGCATGTTAAGTGAAATGGATATAATTGAAGGGGGAAGTGAATTGACTATCAGTCAAAGATAAAGTGGATTTCCAGTAAACACAGTCCCAAGACTTAGGAGCTAAACACCATCTTTCTGTGTGGCTTTAAAACAACGTATTTTTTGTTTCATCTATCACTTTCTCCACAGCCCTCCTCCACGCCAAGTGAAAAATGTTTAAATCACTAAACGTTTAAAAGCTTTATTATACAATCCAAATAGAATTGCTTTTGTGATCATCTGTCTTGCCTGGCCCGCTTGGACTGTGACAGCATTAGTCAGCAATGCTTTGCATTTCCTTCCTCATCTGAGAAATGAATAAAAAACATTTTGTAGTTGAGACTGAATAAAAGGAAAGCTTTATGTAGGGATTTTACGTGCCAAGAAAGATGTCCACACTAAATGCCAATGAATCACTAAATAAAAAAGTAATTTTACTGCTACGCAGCGATATCACTTTCATATCTTGTGAAGAAAACGGTTGGTATTAATAATGTATACACTGTGGTTGTGTGGCAAAGCAACTGAATTTAGATCATACATTTTGCATGCTCTTGTGAAATAGCACCATGTACCTTTAAAATGATACAGGCCGTCACACTGGTTGTTCTATGTCAAATGGCCTCATGTGTTTTTCAGGCCAACTGAATATCAGGCTTGTCAGGAGGAAATCACTTATTTCCAAACACTGAATGTACAGGTTAAGCCTTTATTTCAATAACCTTTGGGAAACACATAACAAAGTAAAATGGGGGCTTGCTCTTGAGCGCACATTTATGTTAAAAATGTTTAGCTTTTGTCAGGTCTTTTTCACAGCAATAGATCCAGTAAGGACTGAAATACTGTTGATAATGAATTTATCTGAAGCCGTAATCAATATTGATTATGCTATTAATAATCTGCGCATCTCATTAGTGCTTTTTCAGCTGCGACACACTTTTAACCAGTTGCTTATTTTATGACTTCTTTTTGTAGAGCTGGATCTCCTGTTTTGGCTTGGCCGCTTGGCTGCTTGTTGTCTGAAAATCTGGAAACTTTGGGTTTTATATAGAAATATCCAAGTTGTATATTTACAAATGTTAAATCTGATCATTAATATTACTAGAAAACCCATCATGCTGTTTATTAATACAACCACCCTACAAAAACTGTATGCACAATTGAATTTTGTGTACAAAAATGGCAGTTTATAGATAAAATTAAATAGACCCAAGTACAGTCAGAGCTACATTTGAAGAAAAAATATGTACTTTGATTCACAGGATTTTAAAATTTTCTTTTGTATTTGCTGTACAATATTGACTGTTTCTTACACCATTTTTTCCGATTCACCAGACATTATTTTCCCCGTCTTCACCATCCATTTGACTTGTAGTCCCTGCTTGGCACCCAACTATAATTCACTTCCTGATTTATTTGGTGCCGGAGTCATGTACCCTGAATATTGTAACTGACCCTGGGCGTATTGATCCCCGTGCGTCGGCGAGCGCTGCACTTCCGCCTCATAACGACCCCAGCAAAACCCCTTTATCATTATGCACATGTGCATCATCACTTATGAAACTAGCTCGACCTTTAGTCATTTGTAGTTCTTGCCATTTTAACCCACACCTTTTTTTTTTTTTTTTTTTTTTCTATGTACATCTTCTGGTAGCAGGTGGCTGTGTTGTTTGTGTGTGCGCGGGTCACTAATGATTCTATATTGCCGGAGAAGAAAAGAAGGCCCTGTCACCATTGAAATAAGGGGTATTTGTATCAGTTACCTGGCAGTAAACCACTCTGATCTCCTCCGCTCATGTCTCATTCAACTAGACAGGCGTGTGTTTGCGTCCATGCATCTGTTAGAGAAGCCAAAATACATAGCTGTGCCTATAAGTGCCTCTAAGTGGGTAAAGGTATAAGGAAAGCACAAGACGACAGTGTGTGTGCGAGAGAGAGAGAAGGAGAGAAAGAGCAGGGGGTGTGTTGAGGTGGAAGAGACAAAGAGGCTAAATTGAAAGGAAATGATGAGAGATGAGTCTAGGTTCCACATTAGTGTTCTGGGATTTTTTTCTTTCACAATGATTGTCTGTGATGTTTCCTTGTAGAAAAGTGGTGTTTTTTCTTCCTTTGGGATCTATCTCAACTTTATCTTGGTCAATGTATGTACGTATTCAAAAACCATGGTTGTACACATTTGGATGCGTGAAATTTGTATAAAATTATGTGTCAAAATAATACAATTAAATCCAAGGCCTCATAACGGTTACACATTTGGTGTTACTGAAGTTCATTAATGTTTTTTGAAAAAAGTAATCTTGTTATTCAACAAGCAATACAATGAAATAAATGAAGAAAAATCACTGCAAAGAGGCAGACATAGGAAGGACATGGGCATAACTAAAATATATTCCACAAATGAAAAAATACCAAAAAGGGAAAAACCACATTTCCAATGTCTGAAGTGACCAGTTGTGAAGGCTCTAAAATAAACTGCATGGGACAAAGGCTTTGAATAACGGTATTGGCCCTTCATATTGTCCTTATCTATCAGTCAGCCAATTGGTGTTTTCAACTGCTTGGAAGTGTTTGAGTACTTGTGTATGTTGAATGTATGTGCCTTTTTGGAGGGTGTGGGGGTGAGGCCGTCTCATGTAACATCACGCCACACCCCCAGTGGCCCTAAAAGACAAAGCACACACACGCACACACACGCACACACGCACGCATGCACACACACACACACACACACACACACACACACACGCACGCACACACGCACATGCATGGGGAGCACTACAGGGCCAGCTGAGCCAGATCAATATTTCTCCCCATTTAAAGAACAGAATTCAGAGAATGGTTTTGGAGGGCGCACACTGCAGACGTGTTAGACCTTGTTTTTTTTTACACAAACACCCAATCTGCAAGTGCTACTTTTTTACAGACTAAAAATAATTCCTGGCCTGAATATTTCTTTCTTTTGAGTGTATTGATGAATGCATTCGGCCCGGGTAGGAGCTCTGTGTTGGGCTTCATATTTGTCTGAATCCTCTGACACTTCTGGCTGCTCGTCCTCCTCCTCGTCCTTTTCCTCGCACTCTCTCGGGGTGAGTGACGGGGTCAGATTGTTTCAGCATCCTGGCTCTTTGTCCGAGCAGAGGCTGCCCACAGTTAGGCTTGGCGTCCCACACAGTCCCATGGGGCGTGTGAGTCCAGCGCTGTGGCCTTGGCCCGGAAGCACTGCTCACTGCCCACAGGCTGAGGGACTGAGAGAGAGGGGGTCAGTGGCTCTGGAAGGGGGTTGGGTCAACTAATGGTGCAAAAAACGGAGGGGAGCTCCCTCTAGCCTGTTCCATTGCAATGCATGGGGACTGTCAAACAACATGGCAGTGGTGGACCTATAAACTGTGCTTGACAACAAGAAGAAAGCAGGAAGACTAATATCTGTCCGTGCTTAGGGGATTTTCTGAGTGTCTAACCATGTTTTTCATAACACAACAATCAGTTGTGTTTTATTTGAGTAAATTTTCACAATCATGGGGGAGTAACATCACTCACCGTTCTAAGCCATCTTGAGGATGAAAATTACATGCTGCGTTGAGGGCTGTTTCAACAAAAGTCTCAAAACAAAGAATTCATCTTCTGTTCGTCCCAAAAGACCCGTTTGTCGCCAGAAATGATTTCTGTGGTCAGGAGAGACATGAACTTACAGAAATCACCCTGAGTGCTGAGCTGTTTGTTTTAGGTAGTTTCAGCTGGCTAATGCTAATTTACATGTTATTGTGTGGCTAGGCGATAAAGGTTAGCCTCTTGCTGACAGTTTCAACAAGCCTGATTCCAACTCTCAACAAGCAGTGACGTTTCAAAATGGCGGTGACAAATAAGTCACGTTACCGAAACCAATGGAGAGACAAAATGTAGTTGTTATCCAGTAACCGCTCCCCTGTGTTTTTCGAGACAAATTTTACAGACTCTTCTGGGCATTTCAGATCTCAAATTAATTCATTACATAGTTGCACATTTCAAACCTGGAATTGCAGTGTCAAAAGATAAAACATGTCCTAGAATAAGGTGTATTTACTTACTAATAACATTTTGCAATATGATATTGTAAACAAGTTTCAATTACACAAACTAAAATTATAGTACAAAGAATACGCACGTCAACTTAACCTTTTGCTATATTCAGTGGGACATAACAAATGCAGCCTTCTTTCTAGTTATAGAAAGAAAAAATTCTATCACTCTCTAATGTGTTCCCTGCAGCATCACAGTCACCATGTTAAACACAGGTGCATGAAGCTGCATCTCTAACATTCACGCATGACTCCACTATCCGACACAAACAATGCTCAAAATTAATTAGACTTGCCTGGGGCAGATTGGTAAATCCTGTTTCTGAAGCAGCTATGGGAGGCATCCCCAGAGCAGCCGCTGATATGTTGACAGCCCTAGTGTGCAGGAGCATATGAGCGGGTGCATTTCATTAACACTTCCCACCATTCAACCAGTACTCTTCCCTCGAAACAGAATATTACATTTAGGAGTTGACAATTATAAACCATAGCTTTTGAAGCAGCCTGTCTCAAACAGTTAGGACATGGAGATGAAGAAGTAATAGAATAGCCTACTTCTAAAAACAGTGGGAAAAATAACACGTATAAGTACATTTTGGTGAAACTATTGTATATATTTTGTTATATAGGGCACTAAGAAAACATTGCATGTTCAGGCCATTTTATATATATGCGTTTTCATTCAACGTTCGGATTTTCTCACACCTGGAGAAAAATGTGATAATTGATTTGATTAAAACTGCAATTACTGCAATTCCGGTGCTATATGAATGGGATTTATCCAGAGTGTGTCCATTTCGCTACATAACCCACTCCAATCACACTTGAGACCTAACTGATCTACTGTAGGGCCACCATGCCACATCAAAGATTACTGCACAATACTCTCATTAGTTTTCACACTGCAGACCTGTCGAGGGCTCTTGAAAAAGCTCCGTCATCTGTGGTGCTATTAATGAGAGCGCAGATATAACAGTTTGAAGGGAAAGTCAATCCCATGCTGTCTAAACACAAAAACACTTTGAAAAGAGGATGAGCTCTTTTAATGTCACCCTGAGCACTCTGACACAACACACTCAAAAGAATAACTCGCAGCTAGAAGCCGACGGACACACTCTTGACAAAACACCCATCCCCATTATCCACACTCAGAGACCATGCAGAAAATGATCTTCGCAACACAGAGGGCAAACCAATTCCATAACAGATCTGACCTTAAGAAAAATAAACAAGAAAAAGTAGGATAGGAAAGACAACATAGCTGCCATTAAAGCTGTATGTTTAACTCTTAGGTCATCAAGAAATTAATTGTCAAAACACACTCATCGTATCTTAACAATAATATTTATTACCTACAATAAGGTGGCCTATGCAGCAATCCGACTTCAATTGATGCGTATGAATGTATGATTAGTTCAAAACTTTTCATTTTGACATTTAAAGTAAATATCAGGTTTAACAAGGGGCTTAACAGGCAGACTTCCCTATAGGTAATAACATTTCTGGATTTCTGGACCAATCCATGGATAATTAAAACACTAACCCTAGACCCCCATTAGATATAAAAAGAAGTCCTTCAAGAATTGGGCCCCTATGTACATGCATGTTATGTTCTGGTCACACTTTTGTTCATGAAATGTTCACAGTATGGAATAATGTAAGTCTATTCTCATGTATTTAATTACAGTTAGTTACATGTTAGGCTATGGCTATGTGACATTTTTGAACGCAGCATGTATGTCCGAAGTCTAAATGTTTTCAATTATTGCAAGTTTAGTGAAGTGGGCGGAGACAGAGGTGGTAGGCGGAAAAGAAACACAACCTTGAATACAGATTAATACAGGATTACTCAAACATGCACACTAAGTTATAGTGAGGAAACTCCGTTTATATACTATATCCCATTTAATTTTCATGCCATTTTGTGGACATTCCAGGACAATAACATCTCCATAAAGAAAAGAAGGTTTTGGACCCTCTACCTAAAAACGTATATCGCCACTTTGAACATGCGGTGTTCTGTTAGTAGTTGATGTGTCTGTTGTTAGTTTTTCCTGTGACGCTCTTAGAGCTATTTGCCTGTTCTTCTTCGATCAACACCACCAAGTTTTTCCCGCTAAAGAGAGTCAATATAATGCCGTGACAGACTGGCCTTATATTTCAGTCTCTCACAAACCACAAACTGCCTGGTACATGAGAATGGTGTGTGTGGGAGGCTGCTGCTGCCGTGGAAGTGCCAGCTAATGGGACAGAGTGAGCTGGGGCCAGGGGTTGTGTGACAGGGGACAGGGACATGGTGTGGTGGGGGTCTGAGCAGGTGCAGTGTGTGTGTGTGTTGTTGTGTGCGCGGCGCAGACCGACACAAACACCATAAGGTGAGCAGAAGCCCTCCAGCTGCCTGTAAAGACTGTGAGGGGAAAACACATCCACTGAGACTCTGATCGGGACGATTTGAAAAAAAAAAACGTAGAAGACTTTTTCTGTTGGACGTTTGTTGACAAGGAGGAAAAATTCCACAAAAGGACATATAAAATGTTAAGTGTTATGTGAAGGCAGATGACTCGTCATAATAGCATCGACATCAACTGCTTTCTTTGTGTATGGATAAAATGTGTATGTTGACACAATATTTACTTTTTAAGTGAATGGTATTTTTAAACTGAATACTTAAATAAACATCAATAAATCAAGTTTAAAAAACTTAAAAAAATCAGAAAACACATTTTACCTTTGTAATTTATTATTAGGATGATAATGGCACTAGGTGTGGAACAAAACAATAAGTAAAATAGGCCAATAATAGAGATAAAACTTTAAAATTTTTAAACATTTTGCTTCTCATTCAGAGTGGTTCATGAATTCTGTGGTCCACACAGTCGTAACCGTGTTCAGAACTTTGTGAGGACTTTAAGACGAAATGCACCCGGGATAAACGCGTCTGAATTGTTGTGCCCCATGGGCCCTATCACAGATAAGGCCAGAAGTTTGGACACGACATTAGACCAATTCTGAGTCAGACTTCACTTACCACTCAGACCAGATCCGCTTGCACTGCAGCCTTGGCACAATGGCGGATTTGAAAACAATTCGCAGTTTTTAGGCAGCTGTGGAGTTTACACCATGGATCGATGAATTAGGAAATGTTCCCACTTTTCTTATTTACTTCACACATTGCCTTACACCTACAAGTAAATTCAGCCCCAATTGCTTTTCATCTGATTTTATGTATAAACCAGTTTATAGTAGTACATGATTCTTAAATTGTTGACACAAGTCATACATTTTAAGGGTGGCTACATTTGACAGATCTATAAATTAGCAACTACACAAGAGTAATGTTCCCTATATCCATACACATTTTTGGCATGCTTATTACATCATTAAACATACATAGAATAAAAATGACATGTCAAAGTGTATGTGTGAATGAACAGCAATGAGTCTGTCACTGGGAGGATCAGCGTCTGCAGCGGGCGCCACAATCGTGTTTTATTGTTTTATGGTTCTCAAATAAAATCGGAAGACTTGGTTTTCAAAGTGCAGCAGCTAATATTCTCAGAGCGACTGTTTGTGCCTGAGTCTGCACTCTGAAGGACCAGAGTTGGAGAGCACACGATGCCAATTAAACAAAGATGAGAGATTGTTCAAAATTAAATGAATCGGACAGAAAGTGCAAAATGAATGTGTAATTTAACTGCTAGTGAGAGACTGGGCATTTAAAAATATATACTCGGATGTACTGTATACACAAGTAAACATTTGCTCAGTAAGAGCTCAAAACATATTTAAAAATGTGCTACATTTTAATAACAAATATAAAAGCCTACAACTTGCTATATTTAGTTTGTACCTGACATAAAAAAATCATAACGAAAGAAGTAAACTGCTCCTGTATTAAAAAAACAATAAAATTTACTTTGAGCTTTTAACCATGTCTAACATTGATCCCTCATCAAAAACCTGGAGTAGCTTTTCTTCATTCACGCAAGTTTGATGAATCCTGGTTAGAATGTCTCTCCCATCCAAGCGACAAACTTTTCTGAATTCCTCAATACCTGACGTTTTCTCAATCTGTGACGTGGTCAAGAATCTTCTCTGCTGTTTTTCGGACTTGGTTCAGTGAATTTTCCCTTTCCAATCACGATCAGTACACCGCATGCTGGGACTAGGAGCAGTAGCATATGGTGACTTTTATGGATGACAAGCAGACTCGGGGTGGGCATCAATATTTAGTGGATAACATTTGCAGTAAAAGAGGATAAAAGAAAAACTACATGCAAAAGTGAGTTTTAAACCCTGGTCTCCAACTACAGGCATTCAATGTTGTTAAATGACTGCTGATTTTTACTAACGTCTATTCTTTAGAAATTTACTGAGCCTTGCTACAAATGAAGGTTGCTATTGCTTTGCTTCTCCTCTGCACCTGCAACATCCAAGATTCCAACAGATTATTCAACGTGTTTTGAGTCTGTGTGGTCCTCAGAGCCCATGCGCAGACTTCTTAATTAAGCTGCTGTCCGCTCTGTTTCTAAAAGCTTATGTTGGAGAGCGGAGCTTGAACGGCCTCTGAACATGGTCACAGACTGCGCAGCTATGGAAAAACAGAACAAGCTTCCCGCAGTACTACTCAATGGCCTATAGTGGCCATTAAAACAACTCAGTAACTTCCATCCCAGCTTCGCACTGAAGTGAGGGGAAAACAAGCTTATTTGAATATACTTCTAACATTAAATATGTTGTGACACACTGTAATTTTAGATTTTATGGTCATACTGTTTGCCTTGATTGCCCTGACCGCACGGAATGCAGGAGGTGAGACGCCAGCTTTAAACATGCGTTGAAATGTTTATCTTAAACTGCGTGAAATTTCTCTTCAGCCAGTGATGGCATCAAACCTAGTTGTTTGTTATAAAAATGATAAATGTTTTAAAAATGAGATGCAAATTAAATGTACTCGAGCATGTTTAAGATGGCTAATAACAATACAAAAATACATAATATTTGTCCTTTGAAGAAGATGTTTTTAAATCTGGTGTTAGGAAGTGTCCTTTTCTCCCCCGTATTACAACAAGCTTCTTAGCCCCGACAGTCTGAGCACAACAGAGAAATTACTTTCTATTAACATAGTTCTTTGCCAAAAGCAAAGAAGCACATTTTGTCGTTGTGCCACACAAGTAGAATTTTTCAATTGTTATGTAGTGCACTCTATGTCATGTCACTCGGATCACACTGCTGTCTGACATGTAAAGGCATCTTGGTGACAAAAGTAAGGAGTGTGCGTTTTCTACGACAGGGGTAGAACCTTAGTGATGAAAATTAAATTAGAAGTGTCTGTTTACCAGACTGAGCAACCACTGGTCTGGCACTGGCTACAAACTCAATTAAAATATATAGTTGCATGAGCTTACTTTGTTAATGCTGGACACACATAGTAATGATTTGATATGTCTCAAATGTAAAAGCAGTATTTTAGGGTATTTGATATTATATTTATGGTACAAAGCAATAGAATCTTGGTTTGGATTTATTTTATAAACAAAATATACAATATCCCTGTTACCGCCACTTTATTTGACTTTTTCACAGCCAACACAAATTTGTGCAATAGTTATTAATCCAGGTAATATGTCGCATGCAAAAGTTCTGTTTTTACACATTAACAGTGCGGAAAATGGCGAAATGTTGAACTGTGTTAGGTCAAAATGACCTTGAACACTAGTTGAAGGATTTTGAGACTTTACAACTTCAAAAAGAGTTAGAGCAATACAATATACCTCAAAGCCACACAACAAAATAAGTACTGCATGCAGGGAAAAAAAATACACAAGTTGTACAGAAGCAGATGGAAAACATAAATTA
Source organism: Chaenogobius annularis (assembly GCA_015082035.1). Classification (NCBI taxonomy): domain Eukaryota; kingdom Metazoa; phylum Chordata; class Actinopteri; order Gobiiformes; family Gobiidae; genus Chaenogobius; species Chaenogobius annularis. Next base: position 649,556 of record BJKM01000094.1, on the reverse strand, counting down.
CAAAAGTTCTGACATCTTAGTGACCTGTGAAGGCCTGTGTGAGACATAAACAAAAGTGTACTTGTTGTCTCATATTTAACTTAAGCCTCCTCTTGTGTTTGCTTTTGGACATAGCTTCCTTCAACAGCCAAGATTTCCCCACAGTCCGTCTGCTCATCACCCTCTATTCTGCACCCTCAGTCATTTCTCTTCAGCTCTCCATTCATCAGTGCGTCTCTCTCTCCCCACCTCTCTGCCCCATCCTCGCTCGTCCCCTCCTCCCCAATGCACTGCTGAAACAATCATCAATTACCCTTATCCCTGCGCCTTATCCTCAATCTTCCCGCACCTCTCCCCCGGCCCGTCCAGAGGAGTGGTTCCTGCTGGCTGGTTGGCTGCGGGCCACCCAACCCCGTCACTAGGTTGTAGTCACCGGGCGCTCTGTAGCTGAGTGCAGACTGACAGCTCCATGAGCAAATCAATAATAATCTTCAGCCGCTGTAATCCTATACCTGAGGATATCCCTTAGCACAAACACGGCTTCCCGATTCCACTTGCAGCCGTAGCGTCTTTCATTGGCATATAGCCTGAGTCACATTATTTGGGATGAAAGTTTTGTTCTGGAAAAGTCTGGAGAGTATTGGGGAATGTGTGGTAAAACTGCAAAGGCGCACACACACACACACACACACACACACACTCACGCACACATACACCAACACATACGCCGCTGTCCTGACTGTCACCAAGGCTAAGGTCATCCTGCTTGATGTATGAGGCACCTTATACGACAACCTTCATATAACTCCAACCTTCTCTCCTCCCTGAGAAAATTAACCGGAAAGGGCTGAAGGACCGAAGGAGAATTTGTGATATTGCTCCTGTCTCATAAAAATATAAAGCCGTAATAAAAGCCACCTGTGTGTACTGTTTACGCACTTCCCTGTGGCTTGGGAGTGTTCGGCCCATCAGGAAGTTTTAGATTACAGCACTGGAAGATGGACTACACTGCTGCATTGTGCCATAGATTAATCACACAGGATTTATATTGTGTTTATAAATTCTTGTACGAAATAATTAATTGGTAAACCTGGTGGACAAAAGTGACATTGACTACTAGTAATTGTTTATAGGCATATTTCCACTTTGGCGGTGCAGGCTGGGTCAGTATGAAGTGGTTACAACTTCTGAAGTGGTCCCAAAAAGCACACGTACCCTGCCCCTTTCAGAACCCCGATGGCTGTGGGTAAAAACTTCAAAGTCTATCATCTTGGCCTATTATGACTAGAATTTAGCGTAAACCAGAAGACATTCTTTCAGCTTATTTTTGTTCACGCAAGGCAAGGCAAGGCAAGTTTATTTGTAAGAGCACAATTCGTACACAAGGCAATTCAAAGTGCTTCACACAACAGAAAAAAATGCATTAAAATCACAAAGACATGGCAGAAATCACAATCTTAGTTCAAGACATAAAAGAGAAGAGTGCAAAGAAAAGCATTTCAGTCATATGCACAGCCAAAAAACAGGTTTTTAGTTTAGATTGAACATGAGAGTAGGGCCTGTCTCACATCCTCAGGAAAACTGTTCCAGATTTTAGCTGCATAAAACTGAAACGCACATTCCCCATGTTTAGTCCTGACTCTGGGCACCAGCAGGAGGCCGGTCCCTGAGGTCCTAAGAGTCCGAGATGGTTCATATGGCACTAAAGTTGTCCGAGATGTACTTTGGTCAGGCCATGGAGAGACTTGTATACAAGCAAGCTGCTTTGAAGTCTATTCTTGAGCCACAGGAGCCAGTGCAAGACTGAGCAAGGACTAATGTGATCGTACGTCCTGGTTCTAGTCTGAACGGCACGCTTCTGGATGTTACTGCAGCTGTTTTACAGCTCGTTTGGAGAGGCCAGTGAGCAGGCCGTTACAGTAGTCTAATCTACTAGAGACAAACGCATGGATAAGTCTCTCCAGTCTGGTTTAGACACTAGACTTTTGATTTTGGCAATGTTTTTTAGATGGTAAAAGCTGCTGATGTTGTATTGATCTGACTGGCTGTTAAAATTCAAGTCTGAGTCCATTATTACCCCCAGATTTCTAACTTGATGTGTAGGTTTTAGAGCGAGACTCTGGAGGTGACAGTTAACAATTTCTCTTTGTTTCTGTGGGCCAAAGACGATGATTTCAGTCTTGTCTGAGTTCAGCTGGAGAAAGTTGTTTTGCATCCACACACTGATCTGTTGATGCAGTGACAGAGTGAATCCACTGGTCCATATTCACCTGCGTCAGTGAACATAGATCTGAAGTGTCGTCTGCATAATTGTGATGGACAATTCTCGCTGCGTATCAACTGCCTAACGGCAGCATGTGAGTTGAACGAAGGGGTCCCAGGATTGACCCTTGGGGCACCCCACAGGTCAGGGGCATCTGGTCTGAAACACAGTTACCAATTTCAACAAAGTACTTCCTGTCATCCAGATAGGACTTTAACCAGTTTAGGGCAGTGCCAGTGATGCCCACCCAGTCCTCTATCTCTGTAAGAGGGTCCCATGATCGACAGTGTCAAAAGCAGCACTCAGATCTAACAGAATTAAGACTTTGCCCGCGTCAGAGTTCAGGTGGATGTCATTTGTCACCTTGACAAGAGCATTCCCAGTGTTTTGATGAGGTCTTAAACCTGACTGACAATGAGCCGTTTATTAAGAGGAAATCAGTGAGCTGTTGGTAAACAACCTTTTCAGGACTTTGCCCCAATGCAGATTAGAGATGGGCGTAATTACTCATTGCGGCATCAAGACTGCTCCAAGGCTTTATGACCGCAAGTTTTCAAAGACATTGGGAATGTTCCAGATTGAAGCGACATGTTAACTATTGAGTGAGTGTGCTAACAAACTGTTCAGCACAGACTTTAGAATCTGGTGGTAACACTCGAGGCAGCATGTAGATGAATCGACTGGTGATGATCTCCTGGACAGTTTTGTCAGTTACAGGTGCAAGTGAGTCAGCTCTAAGTGTGTAGGTGGTTTGAGGGTTATTTTTTGCATTGTAGAATTGATAGCATTTTTAATGCCCTGAACTTTGTCATTAAAGAATAATGCAAACTCATTACACTTGGATGTGGAAATGAGTTCTAACGGCAGCTGAGCTGGAGGGTTTGTTAATCTGTTTACTGTGGCAAACAGGACACGCGAGTTGTTACTGCAGCTTCCATTATTTCAGAATAACGGCCAATTCTCTGTAGTAAAAGCAAGAGTTCAGACTTGACTTTTTGTGTGTGTGTGTGTTAAATGACTGAATGATTGAAATTCTGCATTGTTTATGTTAAATAAATTAATATTGTGAGACATTTTTATTTGTTTTTAAGACAAATATTAAAATAGAAAATCACGATTCATCATATGTGGAAAAACAAACAATATCAATATATTTTCATCATATTGCTCAACCCTATTGCAAAATATTTATATATAATATAACTTTTTTGCTGACACACATGAGCATCAAAATGTAACACAAATGCCAGCAGACATTCACAAAACATGTGCCACCAAACAGGCCTTGCCACATAAACACACCTGACTCATAACAATTGCTTGGGCATGTGCATTGATTGTGAAAATGTGCTCCCAAGTTTTCTCGCTCTCTCAGTCTGTATCGCTTTAAGGATGCTCAGTGGACGCACCAGTGGGTCTCCCCCTATCGAACCAATTGCACTGAGGTGAATGCACCAGAGGAAGTCCAGCACTCTTCCTCATGCTTCAACCTCTTGTTTCTCTTGACTTAACCACTTGGCCTCTGCAAGCTCCTGTCTCCCTGATACCATCTCCATCTGCTGTAATTATATAAGCCGCCCCTGTTTTCGCGCTCTCTCTTTCTCATAACACCTTTACTCACAAAACACACTGCCCACTAGTGTAATTCATGCTGCTAGGGGGTCATGGGAGATTACGAGTGGGATGGATCAATGTGATGGTTTGCACACAAACGCACAGGGCTATCATCATATAGCGGCCTCCTTACCTCCCCTCTCCTACTGAGGGACATCCTGCAGTTAATGAGGACACACAAACAACGCTGATGCTATCGACCATCTTAAGCCTAACAAGCTACTTCACACATATATGTATAATAAATAAATATATATACGGAGCTGCTAGTGCCAGACCGAAGTGTGGTTAAAGACAAATTAGCACAATGACACAGTGGCCAGGTGGAGTCTGCAGGGTGTTGTGATGTTAAGGTTTGTGGGTCTCGTGGTTAGTATTGGTATTTTAGAGTGTTAATAAATGGAGTTCAAGTTTTGTTGTCCAAGCACAATCTTATGTTTGGAAAGAAATCTGTTGGAAAAATGTATCACAATATTTTATAACACCTTGTCAAAGTGCACATTATACAAAAGGAAACACTAATTGTGAGAGAAAGTGTGGTTCATCTCTATCATGTGTTTTGGGACTTTCTATTACTCATTAATACTGGACTGAGATTAACGAGGCATTGCAGACTGTTTTCACATCAGTATTCATTTGACTTAAAAAAACTGTTAGTTGTATGACAGAGGACTGCAAAAGGATTTGGATGCTTCAGTTTATGGCGTCTGCAGTCAACATAGTCAATCACAAAGGCATCAGAAATATAGAATTTCGAACATTTTCCCAAATTTTCTATTTGCTCTCTTTGCCCTTTTCAAAGAGTTTTTGAATGTGTCCGTAAATGCTGAATCCATCAACTTGTGGAAAGCGTCAAAAGCGTGGTTAAACACCCACAAACCTCCATCAACAGGGACTGTATGTTTTCCCCTGGTGCACGGAGCACAGGCGTTCTGTATTGGGTCAATGATGTTGTAAAGTCTGCATTTTTAGGTGTTTTGCTGGGGAATAGTGTGGATTGCACCTGCTCCTGCACCCTGCCTGTACTTGTGGCTATGAGTTTGTGTGTGATGTATGGATTATGGAAGCTGACTGCTGGGGCCAGGACAGGTGTCAGGTTGCTGCTGGGAACATGAAAGAGTCTCGCAGAGGGGGGACTGGTCAGCACACCGACCTACACAATCAATGTTCTTATAAAAGAGCAGACAGCAACATCAGAAGAATAGCAAAGATCAGGCATCAGTTAGAGGAGATTCTTCAGCCGAGAGCACTGACTGTTTGTCACAATGACCAGGGAATAAATTTTTATTCATGAAAAAATGCAAGCAGGAATGCCACGCATATACTCTTAAGATGTGTGTAATAGAGTTTTACTGAATTAGTCAATGAAATAAAACCGATCCATAAATCAACTAAGTCAAAGGGGCATGTTGTTATACCACGCTCATCTGTAAGCTTGCATAAGACCAAATTGAATTGGTACCTTGGCAGCTGTATGTCCTGTGAAAAAGGACAGTGTTAACACAGATGTTTCTGAACCAGCTGAACTCTTCATTACACTAGTTTTGCGGGGCCTTCTTCCTGTTTGTGCAGCCATTGAGATCCTCGCGAATAAGCTGCTTACTGACTGATGCACCATCTGCATAGCTGACATCAAGTGTGAAGTTCATTCAGTGTTCATGATCTTGACATTGTATCACATTTTGTCACAACACAAAGAACACAAAAGCCTTGGATCCAAGACGCTCACTAAAGACCTATGGCCTCTAAAAGATGCTCATCTTCGGTGCTCGGCGGGGGTCCACAGCCATCCTCCTCCTGTATTGACATTGTGTGCCCTTTCAGAGCCCCTGCAACTCAGTTTCCTTTATGACTGGGTCGGATGGCTCTACAGAAGCCGGTGGGGCGTCCCCACTACAGGATCTGCAGCTTTTACTCCTAAAGGTCAAAGATGTTGCCTAGAACCTTTCAGCCCTGTGTCCATTCTGCTCCTCTGTAGAAAGTCCAGCTGCAGCTCACAAAGATGCAATAGAACAGCCCAAGTAATGGTTCTGATTTATGCCACTATACTGGTGCTACTATAAACTGGATTAGGCTCATAAAAGGTGGTCATTGTTAGTCAGCTTAGATTTATTCTGCACTTTACCAACTTTAATCTATACATGGTGTCATTGACTCCTTCAGTATCCACAACTGCCCTGCGGTTGACTGGCGGAAATGTGCCAACATATCGGCACAAACAGCCTCCAGCCTCTCCATGCAACATATTTACACAGGCAAGTTGATTGAGTCTTGCACACAACGCAGTATGCACTGGAGCTCATATGGATTCAAACTGAAACTTTTGGTTAACAGAACTGCACACTGTGAACAACCGTGGGGAATGGGCTGAGATGAGGCAGAGATATCAGAGTCCATTTTGAAAGCATCTAATTATGGTACTCCTGGATGGTTAGACTTGGTTAATGTGGTTTAAATAGAGAAATCCTCCCTTAAAAGAAGAACATAGTTGCTCCTGAGATAATAAATTTTTTGTAAATGTGTGTCGACAGCAAGGAAACGAGGAAACGAGTAAATGCAGGTAGCTTGCCATACTGCACACGCGCATTTTAATATAAGTGCCTAGTTAAGCCAGCACGCGGTAATGCAGTAGTGATAGCAAGTCAAGCCCTAATGAGGGTGTGTTTATGGAAGGCAGCAGGACCAAGTGTGGCTCAGAGTGAGGAGAGATGCACGAGGAGGAAGAGTGCACGGCGTGAGAAAACTTATTGGCCGAGTGATGCTGCAGAGCCAATTCATTACGATCCCTCTGTCAATCCCTGCTCATCTCCCGTGGCACTCCAGCACTAATGGTTAGTCCCTGTCACACACGCACACACACGGCCAGGATACGAGACACAAACACACACTGCATTAACACAATGGCTCCTGCAGATATTATCCGTGACAAAGCTCTCACACTCGGAGCCCATAATCTGTAGAGGTCACAGGCAAGTTACGCACAACCATAAAATATGTTATAAGAACAAGCCACAATAATGAAAACCATCCATATCTTGCCACTCCATATGTAAAAGTCTTGTTTTGTCTGAAAGCAAAAGAGAAATGACTTTAATAGCATTTTAGGTGGCTAAACTGCTTCAGCTCACCTTCACTCACCTACAAATATCTCCAAAATGTCAAAAGTAGGACAAACTCGCTCAATCAGCCTGAGAGAGACACAAGGTTAATGTGTTTACAAAATGTCTGTGATAAATAATTGATGGAACGTGTGTCCACACTCCAGTGCGGATTACATTTTTACTGGCACATGACAAGACAATCCTGTGACGCGTTGTGTTATCTGCTTTGATCGAATAGAGGTCAACACCAGTGGTCCAATGCTGAGCCAGAGGCTCACACCCCTCCACCCTGACCCCATCACCCATCCTGCTGACCATCCCCCACACATCAGCTCCTCCTCGCTCATTAGATTCACCAACGGTCATGACCGTAAGGATTCTCCACCCTTTCCAGTACGGCTTCTCCAGAAAGAGACCGGAGGAAAGGTGTAGTATGGCTACATCCTGGACAGAAAAACTTTATAAATGCACTAATACCTATTCTTTAGAATTATATATTTGCAGCTGAATAGAAAAGTACTGTTTGTCCTGCTTCACACTTAAGCAAAGGAAGTGACAACATCTGATGTAGATGCCACATCTTTGTTTTTTCTGTGGAAGCCTTTACATCAGTTTGCCAGTGGACTTTACTGTTCATGCAAAATTTCTCCCTGCAGGATTTCTCGCTTTTTTCAAATGAACTTAACTAGTACCAAATTTATATTTGTTTCTGCAATGAGTGTTCTAGGATTTACCTTAAAATTAAATGTTTTAATGATTTCAATTATTAATATGCATATATAAAGACTCAAAGGATGGTTTCTATGGCAACTAGCCTTTAACAGACTCAAAATACATGATTTTATAGCCTACAATCGTAACTCAACTCTATGTCCCTGGACTAGTGCCAGCATACAATATATGTTTGAGAGCATTAAAGATAACTACGACCCCAATTACTATAATAACGGCAATTACGTTTTAGGCCTGGGCATTATAAGCTACTATGCCCAGTGCAGGTCTGTAAATGGTATAGCTGTGGCAGAAACCCACTGATCGGCCATGATAGGCAGATGCTCGACATATGCTCCATCACAGCAGGGCTCTGTTTTATGGTCAGCTTCCCCCACCTCCATCAACCTCAGCCTCTTTCTGCCAAGTGGAAGGTCAGATAGTGAATTAAAGCGAATGGCGATGGTTGGCTTTGACTGGATGCCCTCGGAGGTCAGGGGTGAGCGACCCCCAGGTGGTGAAGAGTCAATTCGCACCAGGTCAAAGGTCACAAGTAATGCCCCCTCCCTGTCCACTGTTCACTCCCTCCCCCTGCCCTTGTCCAAAGCGCTCAAAGCATCAGCAGCGTAGCATCAGGGGCATGGAGGGACAGTGTTGAGGCATGCCTGGGTGTGCTCGCAGACACGCGTAGCAGAAATGCCAGAGGAGAGGTGAGTGTGAAGGGCTTGATTAGCAAAAGTGGGGGGTGGGTGGAGGTTGTTTGTTGGGCCTGAGAATGCCTTTGACCTTTGCTCTGACCCTACATGGGACATTCTCCTCCTGCACTGACTGATAGACAGTAATGATTGCCTTTGTATGGGCTTGTGTACAAGTCACTGTATGCGCAATAATGGTGTTTCATGGTAATTTCAGGGTGGGGGTTATCTGGCTATCTAGCGCTATCAAGCTTGGGGAGATCTATATTAATCTGTGGACTATATACCTAGTATTGAATACAATTTCAACAGTATCTTCGAGCATGGGGCAATGTTGGAGCAGAGGACTGAAGGGAACTGAGGAAATGTGGCTGTAATAAGATGTTCAGATGAGTTTACCACACCAGTGATAAGCCATAGGTTTCATAAATTAGTGTAACTCAACACTACTCATCTCTGTTCAGTTATTGGCCTTCTGTGCTAGCCACGGATTGTCCATAACTAACACCATGTTCAAGCACAAGGATGTCCATCAGTGCCGTGGCACCAGGACACCCTAGACCAGAGATCAATGATCAACTTTATTGCCGTTCATCTGACCTCCGACCCGTGTCTTGGACCTTGACGAAAAGAGGGGCAGAGCTGTCAACTGATCATGAAGTTGGATCCGCTGGAACGTCTTGCGGAGGCCTCTGTCAGCAGGGTCTTCAGCTCACACTCTAGGAGAGCTTCTCCAAGGTCCCAGGGGAGGCAGGGGACATTGAGCCTGAGTGGACCATGCTCTCAACCTCCATTGTCACTACAGCTGCTTGGAGCTGTGTCGCAAGGTCTCATTCGCTGTTGCGGCAGTAAACCCGAGCCCGGTGGTGGAACCAGAAGTAAGGGATGCCATCAGACTGAGGAGGCCTATCAGGCCTCGTTGGCTTGCAGGACTCCTGAGGCATTGACAGGTATCGGGGCCAGGCGCATTGCAGCTTTGGAGGCCATGGAGGAGGACTATCGGTCGGCACAAAGAAATTCTGGCAAACCGTCTCAGGGGGGGAAGCAGTGCTTCACCTATACCGTTTATGGAGTGTGTGGAGACCTCCTGATCTCGACTGGAGATGTCATCGGATGGTGAGGAATATTTGGACCTCGGAGGCTGACTCGTCCATCACCAAGGCTGAGGTCATTTCTAGGCGCAGTCAGGGTCCGGAAGGTGTCCGGTCTCTGTCTCTGCTGTTTGCAGACGATGTTGTCCTGATGGCTCCATCAAACACGGACCTGCAACAGGACGGTTTGCAGCAAGTATGAAGCAGCTGGGATGACATCAGCACCTCCAAATAGAGGCCATGGTTTCAATTCGGATCGGTGCAACTTCTGCTGTGTTGCAGTCGCTGCTGAGCTGAGTCGAAAGACAAAGCTCTCGATTTACCGGTCATCTACGTTCCTACCCTCACCTATGCTCATGAGCTTTGTGTAATTACCAACGACGATCACAAATACAAGCAGTCAAAATGACTGCTCCGCAGGGTGGCTGTGCGCTCCCTTAGAGAGAGAGTGAGGAGCTCAGTTACACGGGAGGAGCTCGGGTAGAGCCATTGCTCTTGCACATCGAGAGGAGCCAGCTGAGGTGGCTCAGACGTCTGTCCGGATGCCTCGTGGACGGAGGTGTTTCGGGCATGTCTCACCGGGAAGACCCAGGACACGCTGGAGGGACTATGTCTCTCGGCTGGCCTGAAAACACATCGAATGCCTTGAGTGTAATGACCTTTGTTATCACAGCAGTTTTAACAGTTTATACGTGGCAGGTTGAAAAGTCTTGTTCACAGTGATCTTCAGCGAGCGCTGAGAAGGAGTGAGACTGGCGTCACTGACTGAAGAAGAACCAACAACAGGTGGATTACCTAGCTGGCTGACAGGTCCAGTGGTGAGCTGTGTAGACACAGAGCTGAGCAGGTGTCTAACCAGGAGGGATAGGCAAAACTGTGGTCGAAGACAGAAGGCTGAGGTAATATCAAGACAGAGACGAGGCAGGCAGGTCGGGGACAGACGAGGTCGCAACAGGTGATCAGTCCGGGAAGAACGCTGGAAAGGCAGGCATAACACAGAAAATCAATGAAGCGGATACAGGAGCAGACTTAAATGCAGCCAGAGCTGTCACATGTGTGGAGAGTTGGCCTGATGAGGAGGCGTGGCTAACAGGTAGAGCGGAGCAGAGACAGGTGTAGGGAGTTGGTCTGATGAGGAGGTGTGGCAGACTGGCAGAGTGGAAAGATACAGCAGACAGGAGATGAGCAGACTGTGACATGGAGAAGTTGGGGAAGTGTCTGGGGAGGTGGAAGTCTGGGAGTCCCTGCTTAGACTGCTGCCGCCGCAACCCGGCCCCAGATAAGCGGAAGAAGGATGGATGATGTAATAATTGAGCTGGCCCTATACATAGCCCAATTGAGCATACCGGTATATTATTCACACTAAGGCCAGAAAATAACACTTGCAATAAACATTATTTGACTGAACATGAGTAGTATCTGCATAACAACCTCAAAAAGTTCCCTTTTTATTTTGAGTCACTGTAGATGGTGTAGAAACAGACCCACCATTTCTATTGTACATCCACACCTCAGTGTTTCAAAGTTGTTGCTGGAGAGCAGTATGGGGCTCAAGGGAATTTTTGTGGCAAGTCGGGGGGCTAAAAGGTTGTTTTAAATCAACCACAGGACACTGTTGATTGAATAATTAATGTGTGCCTATGTAACAGAAAACCCTACACTCACCACAAAAAGGGTTTTAGTCCCCTAACCCCAGCCACTGGCCATTGAAAACAAAATGCATTGTTTCTTGTTCTTTCTCTCTATTCAAATTTTGAAGATGTATCTCTAAATGTGCAACATAATGGCAATGTCTGAATTTCCGCCATGGCCCCATCCCCTATACCAATTTACAGGTCAGTATATAATGTGGCCTCTACGGTGAACTCAATTAGTGAACCTTGTATCTATTATGTTCTTTACACATCCATGACAGCAACCCACTATTTTCATTCCGTTAATCAAACTTTACAAGAAGATGCAATAAAAAGGTCTTGATGAAAGGACCATAGGTTCTTTAAAAAAGATAATAATTAAAAAAAAAAACTGTACACACAAATATCTGAAACTTTCATCACATTGTGTTACATTTTGGCCTCTTTACCACTGCTTTCCTGCTTTGTGGAGGTTTAGACACCACTACTTTTTCACTTGTAGATAGTAATTGCGCACAACCTTGCACATAATTCCCTGTCGCATCATTTCAGACACATGAACAACTCAGGGACACACCTTGAATGGCAAAATACTGTATCGCAATGATTTTTTGTACACATTTCTCAAACATACGTAAACTGTGACTACTACACTCTGTCCCTCATCCAGATCCATTCCACTCCCATTCTCCTCTTCTGTTAGCTGTCTTTGACCTTGCCCCTTGTGTGATCATGCTAACTGGTGCACACTCTCGCTGCTTCCCTGACAACCGGCTGACACCCGCAAGATATGACTGGAGGAGATGAATGTTCCTTGACAGCGTGGAGGACACAGCTGCCTAAAACACACGAGATGAGTCTTTAATGTGTGTGACGAGGATTCCTGCTGACATCCCAACAACCAACAACCAAGTACAATGGACACACTGAGCACAAAGAAACACAACATTGCTCTTCCCCACAAAACTATTGGACGAGGCAATCTATGTTCTCATCACACACCAGTCACACATGTGCGTGAATGCATTGGACACATGCCCTTAACTAGCACTATACTTGTCCTGGCTTTGTTGTAATTTCCATGTTGTATTGTGAGTGTGTGTGTGTGCGCACGCAAGGCCTTCACTGTGAAACACTGCACCAGAGAGAGATTGGAATCATACTTCTGCTCCGTCATTTGTCACATCTTTACAAGGCTGAGGCCATCTGAACACCAGCTATTCTACTTTGGCATCATTTATCAAATTGCCCCACCTTACAACACACCAAGACTCATGGCCTGGCTCTCAAATCCAGACAGAAATACATAATGTCCGCTTATACAGTATGAAAACCATTACAGTCAACCCAGTCATGTGCCATGCAGAATAAATGTACGTTTTCTTATGCTTTTTTTCTTTATCCAATTAAAAATCAATTTGTGTTATTTAAAAATAGAATAATGCAGTTATTAATTTCTTGCCTTTTATGCTTGCTGCCCTTTAGAATCTATGCCAATACTGCCAATAAGATAATAATAACTGATGATTCACCTTTCATTAGGGCAGTATTGATTTAGATAGTGTTCCCATTTGTACATTGGTCTAACCTTTAAATTATTACCATGATTTCACTGATACAATCATATCTACAAGGCTTTTTCTATGTTCAGTCATATCTATATGTCTTTTTCCAGAATGATTTTCTATAATATAAAAAACAAAAGGTGGTTATAATGTCTTAAAGTAACATAGCTGCAATATGATTTTGGTAAACTTGATTTATCAATAAAGGCTGATTTCTCAGCCTGCATACGTTAATGTACAATAATCTACACAACTAAAATAAATAAATAAATTAAATGTCCTTAAAGTGATCCATAGGTTTGTGCATTAAAATATCCACACAGAAAGTGAATAAATACATGAAAATGTATCTAACATGACATGATAAAACAACAGAGACAGGGAGCTACTGGTATTCATATAACCAACAGTGCTCATGAGAGAGGGGTACAGTTCAATATTATCTTTAATATATTATTATTTATTCTATTCCATTCTTTAAGCTTTCTTTTGTTCATTACTTATTTTTACTTTCTCAGAAAGGAACACAAGCATAACAAAGAAAGGTGTATTTGAGTCAATTTTCTAGGAAATCACCAATTGATTAGACACTGGGAAGCTGTTAATTACATTTCAGTAAAGTAAACTATAAACCATAGACAGAGAAAATTTCTTTACTTTCTATTGAGTTAAGCTACAGTCCAGCTATCTGTAGTTTCCATTGCAGCTTGGAAAGAGTGAACGGCAAGGGTGGTAAGAGGATTTCAAAGTGTCAGGGAGATTACAGCCTAACCAATTTTCTTCAATCTGTGGTAAAATCCATATATGACTTTATTTAATTCATCAAAAGATAAGCTATTTGGCCTGACCACTTCTCCTTGATTACACATGCGCCGGCACAAACCCTATTGTCTGGGTCTGTTGTAAGTGCAGTTAATCCCGGTTCCGTTGTAAGCGTTCTCCCGAGAAGCCTTTTAACAGCTCAGTTTTCCACACATTATTTTTATGATACATTAAAGTATTATATTTTATACAGCATAAAACCTTACCTTTTCAGTTAAAAGAGAGAGGGAAAATGTATTTTATTAAAAGTATATAGTGGTGTTTGAGGGCAGTGTGTTTGACATTTATCTGTTGAGTAAACGGCTTCTGGAGAAGCCAGTAGAATCACACTGTGCTGTTGTGAAAGAATGCAATATTTGTACATTTTCAGAAATAAAATATCAGTGTTTTACAGAGGCTATATTATGTAAAATATGTTTTTCCCTATGTTCCATTATCATCTTTCTGATTTTTAACATTGCGTCTGTTTTCCGAGTTTAAAAACATCAACAGCCACTTCACAACAATTCAATGTTTGTAGATGAAAATGAAAAGATTTTAAGTGAAATGCCACTATCGACATCTTATCAGTTGAGCATTTGAACAGGAAGTCAATCAACCTATTTCTATACAAGCATTTTGAACAATATCACAATTTGCAATAAACAATGAAAATTAAAATAAAATAATGATAATGTATTATTAATTAATACATAATACTTGAAAACAGCACAATGTGTCTTAAAGCATGATTACATAGAGATGGAAAGTTAAAAAAAATTTTGCAATATTCCCCATGTAGATCATCTTTCTCTTCTTTAAATAAAAACATCTCTGGAGACAAGCAGGTGGTTGATCTTCTACTATAAAAGTAACAAGTCAGGTTTGTGAAGATGCAGCCCTCACAGTATAGGAGTAAGGTATTTTAGTGCTTTGAAAACACTAAATGCTGTATTTTTTTTTTCTGAGAGATAGGGCTTTAAGCATCGCTGCATTAAAAGAGAAGGAGTAATAATTATTCAGTTATAAAATGTATTGAAAACTAAACACATTTGGAAGTTACTTTTCAAATTACGTTTCTTACTTTGGCCAAATATGCACTATAACATTCAGCTACCGTAACCAAAACACTACCTGCTGTGTTTATCTCTTTAATAAACATAAAACATAGTAAAGCCGATTTAACTAATTCTTGTTTTCTACAATATTTACCCACAAACACAGAGGGAGCCAACAGAGGAAAAGATGTTCTTTGAAAGCTCTTCTCCAGGCTCTCTCAGGAGGAGCTTCAACTGCGCTGTGTTGCATCCTTGAGCCAAAACATGACTACAGAGTAGAGAGAAAATTGACTTCAACTGAGCATATTTACCGCGTTCTTTAGATGTGCCCTCAGGCCTTGCTGGTGGTATCTACTAATGAGAGGTGCCCATAGACATATCCTTTCCATGCTGATGCCCATATGGACATCCATTAATAGGATTCTGTATTGTGGAATGAAAGATCAATAGACAAAGGCAGAGGTGGATTTAAAGATGAGGGATGTTAAGTAAGGCCTCCGATCTATTCTGTTAATAAGTACTTCAAAAATAGATGGGCGTCAGGGATTATTATCCAGAGGTAGCCGAGGTCAACATTTCAGCTAACAGCACATTTCCACATAGGCCCGTTTGATCATTGCTCACATCCAGAGGGTGGATACAGTAGCCACCAACCAAGTTAAAGTGAAGGTAACGCACGAGACCACAGGGACTGTCGCTGAACATCTCACACCTCTTCTCACCCAGGACCAAGAACAAGACGACAGGCTTTCTCCATTTACACCCATTGATTCTGTCCGAATTGTTTGATTCTGTTTGGCTAAAAGTCGAACTTTAGCACAAGTAAACTGTTATTTTATGTTCTCGACCTCTGATCAAACTGTCCTTTCATGTCCTGCTCAGGGAACAATGGGAGGACTCAAGCCACCACAGACCATGCTGCAATGCAGAGTGAGGAGAATTGAATTTTAGTGATATGCACAAAGTATTTCGGTAAAACATTAGGAGATAAATGCTGCTGATACAAATATGAAATTGCATATTTTAAGGGCTGTATTACGATACAAAACCGCTACATTGGTTATTTCATTGCGAGCTTACAAGGTAAGTTCACCACCTCAAAAGTGGGACAAAACAGGATAAACTTGACTGAACAAGAACTAGAACAGGAGCAACAAAGACCCATCAGGAGTAAAAATGGCAAATTTAGAACCAAATAACAAGTCTGAATGCCCAAAGTTTTAGTACATAAGCTAGATAAATCTTATTATTCAATAAGTATAAGTGTTCTTTATCATATAGGAAAAAAAAACAAATTACACCATCATACTATAATAATTTATTAAAATCAGTAAATTTGCATGCAACACAGTGTTAATAATGTTCCAAAACTTAACAACCAAAACCTTGGTCATTTCAATCTCATTCAAATGACCATCACTGTCTCATCCTCTAACATACTATCGACACCAACCATTCTAAAATTGCAAAATCCAAACTGCATACATTTCTGTGAAAGTTCAACTATGCAAGTATTATTAACATGCTCATCTCTCAGGGATTTGACGGGACGTCAAACACTTTGATGGCCTGAAATAAAAGTGCATTATCCATGCTCTTATGCGAGCGGAGGTGATGTTGTAGCAGTGGAAGGGGGGTCTCAGGTGGGTGACTCAGTAAAGTGGAATCATCATCCCTTTTGAAAGGACAGATAGTTGGGACTGCTCTTGGAGAGTGATCGTTAGGGATAACCATAACACTGCACGCTGAGAAGAGACAATTACCCACAATCAGAGCAGCCACCTCTCAATGACATTTATGCAAGTGTTTGTGTGTGCATGAGGCCGTGCACGTAGGTTTGTTCAGCCCTCTGCGAGCGTTGGCGGCCCCTTCTGACCGGCCAGTCATCTGTCACATTACAGGACAAGGCAGCAGCGTCTCAGGGCCATTATGAGATGGCTGGAGTGAGTGGAGTGTCCTCCTCAGCACCGAGAAAATAATTCCCTACAAGGGCCAGCCTCGAGCTCCTGGGCCCCTGCCTCATATACACAACAACTACAGCGAATTAGAAAACGGAGTGTTGAGTAGCAAAAGGAGGGAACAGGTTGACATATTAGAGAATCTCTTATGGAAGACTGTTAAAGAAAGTGGCATAAAGTCACTGCCGCAGCTGAGATAGAAGAAAATGTGGATGAATTACCCATGCTTCCCCTTGATGGCTTTGGAGCCCTGTCCTTGTGTTCATCTCTATTCGCTCACAAAGCCAGTTTTGCCATTCATTTACAATCTTGCTGACTTGGCTCAATGTGGATGTTTAAAGCCAGTGCAGTGAAGAAGTGCGTGTGTGTTGTAGTGGACAACTGGTCAGTGGCACGTCAAGCTGCCGCGGCCACTCCCTCTTCCCAAGCACCGTAGCCAAAACCCAGTCACACTACACGGACAGCTCAGATATGATGAATTGTGCTCTCCGCAGACCCAGAGTGTTTTTAGGTTGATTCAGTTTCTTCCTGTCTTGGATGAGCAGCTGGCTGGAAGTGAGGTATGTCGGGCAGAGGGAAGAGAGAGAGAAGAAACAGGCCTTATGGATTCAGTCTAATGTACTCCAGAAGGTGAGAGAAGGGCCTCTAGTCGCCATGAAATGACAAAATCTGATCAATACTCAGGTCATGACCCCTAAACTGTGACCCCTCCCCCAAAATCTCAGAACCTAATACCCTGCTATCTATCTATAACTGATCCAATTGTCATAGTTGAGTGGTTATGATTTATTTAATCCGGATAAAAGCCTCTTGGCATTTTTTAGTTTTGTCAAGAATATGGACACAAAGTTCAATGTTTTTTGTTTTTGTTTTTTAAAACACACTCAAGAATCAGGTGGTTTGGTGGTAAATAATCATACATTATAATTCAATCAGATTTGAATCTACCAGTAGTCTACACACTATTGGATAGCGATGAATAACATTCAGATATCTTAATTTCGGTTTTCGGTTTTAAATCTTAGCTGGAAACATGACTAATCAAAAGTAAAGGTAAGAAAGGGTTTACCCTTGGAAGATGTAGTTAAGACATTCAAGCACAACTGATCCGAATGGGTTGTGGGTTTATGGTTTAGTATTCAAGATTTTACAAAATAATTGTACTGAAACAATTTTATCTAAATATTGCTATATAACATAAAACACTGTAGTAGAAGAGTTAATATGCTTTTACCAAAAGAAACTCTTTGTGTGGAATATTATTACTACAATGTATTTCAATAGCACTTTTCCACCCAATGCACTCAAAGCGCTGTGGTGAAGTGTCTTGCCTAAGGACAAATGGCATTTCCTCTAGCCCCCACCCAGCCCTTGTCCTGCTTAGCTTCAAAGAGCTGACAAGACTGGGCATTGGCAAGCAGGTATGGCCACGAATAGCCCAAACAGACAGAGGGTAATGAATGATGCCAAAAGAAAGACAAAGGAGAAGAAAAACTGATTAACTGTCAGGGTCTTGACTTCTTGAGTGTATTATCAATAAGGAGACAGCACCCATTTTGTCTTTGAGAGCAGGAAAAGTAGAAAATGTTGGACTCTCCCAGTCTACAAACCACAGACAAAGCCTCTGTTTCAAGTTATCAATATCAATCTATTGCGGGCTTACGTCAAACAGAATAAAAGGTATGGGTTCTCTTCTCAGGCAACACAATATACTGATATCAGCTGGCAAGGAAAAGGAAAAGCCAAGGAAAACAAGCAACAGTGACATATCACAGTAAATCTACAGGTTTATTAATACTTCAACCGAGTCTTTCTGACTTAATCTGCTGCAGTGCTCCTCAAAGGCCACATGATGGTTGTGCGCTTTGTACCGCAAATACACTATGGCTTTAAAACAACATATCATGTCTGTATAACAAGATGTTCTTTTTTATGTACCCACAGTGTGGTCAATTCTAAGCCCAAGTCAGAACCTAAAGGCCTAGTTTTTACTTTGGAAATCATGTTCAGTTTGTGCTAGGAGAAGATACATTAAGATTGTCACAAAGCAAATTATGGATGAGAGAATTAGACACTCCTGTGAAGACCCTGTTAGAAAAAAACAACAACTTTAATACAATAGTAAATTAAAATATATGTTAATGCGGTTATGACTTACTGTCTGGCATGGCAAAGTACTTTACAAATCTTTTTCTGCTCAAAATATACCACTTTTCCTGAACTATCTGATCTAAATGTGAAGATTTTAAAGTTTATCTTTCTATCAAAAAAAACAATATCAGCTGCAATATTTACATGCAAGATGAAAAAAAGACATTCAGACATTGAGGGAAGTAATGAATTGAAGATGCTGGCCAGGGGTCTTGCACTGAGTGACTTTAAACCTGTTAAACTCCACAGATTGCAGTAGTGTTTTGACAATGGCCAGTAAACTATCTAAATTGCAGTGTTTTAGCGCCTGTCTTTTTGCGCCGGCTGTGTAGCGAGGCGTGAGGTTGTCAGCGTTGTCAAAGCCCCCTTTTCTCTTCTCTGTTCCTCCTCTGAGCGCCTGCTATCATCATCACCGGCCTTTCAGACACCAAACTTTGTCCCTTTATCTCCGATTGTGCTTCTCCCTCACTATCCCAGCTAAAATTACCCTTTCATTTGTTGTGCTATAAAATTACAGCCTGGTTGAAGATTGGCACTGTTTTTTTTTTTTTGCTACAGAAGGAGGGGGCCAAATCAATGTTTTTGTTGTGGCAGTTGTGTATTTGTGCGTGCTGTGTGTGTGTTGTGTGTGTATGTCAGAATGTAGTGATGTGTGATTGATGTGCCATTGTTCATGTGTGTGCAGTGTGTGTTTATGCCTCCCTGCGATCACCAAGGATAATAGGAGCACGGGTAATGCCAGGCTACAGAGGGCTGAGACCCCTGTTTTTACTGGACACTTTCAGATTTTTTTCAATCAGTAAGAGGAAAATGGCAAAGTGCTAGTGTGGCTGAGGAGGCAAAGGGGGGAAAAGGGGGTGACTTGTGGTCGATCTTGGAGGAGTAATCACATTTACACAGGATCACAGCGGGAAGGAACACCTGCAAGCCCACTTCATTTCACTACACAGATTCAAAAATGTCAATGCCTATAACCCAAGCTCACAACCCTGAATCATACACCACAGTAGCTGGGTCACAAATCATAGGTGTGATGCCTTTTCCAACAGTGCAGCTGAGTAACAGCACCACATACTGAATTTAGATTATTATTCTTTTTTTTTACAGGTCTTTGGTCCAACAGAAACCTTACTCTTCCAGAAATAAAACTATATGCTGTCTGGATGTGAGCTACTGAAGGCTTTATGCAGCAATTACAACACATTCTTTGTAGCAAAAGCAAATACAATTCTATAAACTGGACAAAAGTTCTAAGAGTGAAGATGTTTCACGGCTCATCCAATAAGCTTCATCAGGTCCTCTGGAAATTCTCTGTTGAAACAACAAAGTAAAACCAATGTGTTGTTTCTAGGGCTGTCAGTAATGATTATTTTAGCAGTTGACTAGTCAGTGATCATTTCTTCGATTAGTAAATAGTTAAACCATTATTATTATTATTGAAAATTGAGGCATTCAAAACATTTTTTAAACCAAATTGAGTTGAAATATGCTGAATGAAGCCTTCAAGATTGGAGAATATGAAGGAAGTGTATATTAATGAAAATCTGAAATAGGTCATTTCTATTTGACATCTTGATTTAATAATACAGCTATTTTCAATAGTCGACTAGTCACGGTTAGTCAATTAATTGTTGCAGCAGTGGCTTCGTACATTTTTCCCAGCGAAACATCAATGCAGCAACTGAAGAAAAAATGAATAATGTTGTTATTGAAAAATATTTATATTACATTTACGCCTATAACATTGTCTTTGTTACAACATTTTTGATATATGGTGATGACATCTAATTCTGTCTATTATTTTTCATGAAATGGTTTGCCTTTCTTCTTCGGTTTCAACTTCCTATTTATAGCCAACCTTTGAGGACCTTTACCCAGTCAAAGATATACCATTATATTTTGAATAGTTAATTGCTATGGCAACGGTGACAGACTTTCATCACTCAGTCTGAAATCCATGAATTGACAATGTAATACTGAACAAAATGTCTCGTGGATAAATTTGTAAACCAAAGCATTATTATTTATGTTCATTTTACATTGAACCACAGTAAAGAGCGTTATACCATAGATCTTCAAGACAGAAGCTGCAATTATAATATACGTTCTCTTTCAGATGCAATTATTTTATGCTTTACTTACACATCAGATTGTCCTCTAATGGCTATAGAATTTACATACCACACAATAGTCACCAGGGGGATGGAAATGCTATGCCAGAGTGGTATTTAAATAGATGGTTACATGCATGATTGGCTAACTATTTACAAACATATTGGCACAGAGACAGCATATTTTCTGATAGCATTCATTATCACCTCTGCTCTATATTTACTCAGAGACAATGTGGATCAATAGAGTTAGTTATGATTCCATCATTTAACAGCACCGCCATAAATTCTAGTCCAACAGATAACACTCACATGCAGGTAGCACTTTCAAATCTACCAGCTTTCACAATGGAGAAAGTCAATGAACCAAGCTTCCTTTGGCACATTTTTTCTTGAAATGATTTTTGAGTAGCTGGGGCATGCTGTTGTTATCAGTGTAAAACAGCCCGCTCATGAGATGACTATTTGTCAGGTCAATTAATAACCTATGTCGATATTAGTGTGTTTGTCCAAGGAGTATGAGAATAAGAGCATACACATTTCCAATGCATGCACCATTCCTTATCTCTTATCCTAAAGTTGACATTTTGCTGCTCTGATACTCCTACGCTTCCTTGTTGGTTGAAGAGTCCAAACAAACAAGGACTGGGGTAGGCACACAGTGTCTAATAGGGCACGCAAATAACGTCTTCTTTGTAAATTTTGGTTGTAAATTTAAAGCTGTCAAATGGGAATGGGAGTCAGTTTACAAGCGCACCTCATCCTTAATATATAGTTTATTTTTAAGAAAGTGTTAATACTGAAATTTAAGACTATTCCCCATGGACACAGATTATAACAGACAGCAATGACACAAACTTAACAAACAATCAAGGACTGGACTGACATAATAATTTACGTTCAAAAATAAAAATAAAAATAAAATTACAATTGGACTTCATTTAAAAATGGACAAATTTGACATACTTGGACTAAACGGGACGTTTATGTTGGACAATATTGCCTTATTTTCATTGAATGTCTTTTGTTGTGTTTTTCTGTTTATATACTCTTTATTACTATTTATAAACTGAAAAAAGGAAAGAAAAAAGTCTTTTTTTTCCAAACTTGGGTCAAAAAGGGACATACTTTTGGAAGTCATGCTCTGTGTTTAGGGTCAGGTTTAAAAATTGTAAATACATAAAAAAGAAATGAAAACTAAGGGTTGTCGACACACCTGGACACACGTGTCCTCCAGCGACACAACTCACTGTGCGTGATCTTTAAGTAATTATTTCATTTTAGCACAACTCTGCAAAAACCTGTAGAGATATTAATCCGAGCAGGGCAATAATACTGAGCTGGCCAACCGCCATTGTGCAGAGAGCCAACTGCTTTTGATTTGAAAGTACAACGGCCATTTTGGTAATCATAATCTCAGTGCTGTAAACAAACGACATCTCTCCACGAATAAATCTTTGATGCTTTGCTCGCGCTGCCCCTGAATCCATACAAGCGTTTCTGTGTGATGTATAAGAAAGCGGCAGTGACCTTTCTAACTTTTGAGCGCAACTACCCAGACTTCTACACCTGCCGTGCACACTCTTTGTCGCCACTTGGCCTCTCAGCATTGCACAGCCCTCCAAGTATCTGATATTATAACAAAGGAACAGCTCGAGAATGTGGGAGGCATTTACTAGAGAGGAGAGGAGGAAGAAGAAGGCCTAGAGAGAGAGAGAGAGAGAGAGAGAGAGAGAGACGAGCTGCGAGGTGCCATCCATGCCGAGATATGGGAGTGAAAAGGATGAAAACCTATAAATGAAAATCAATAGAAGAAGGCAGGAAGGCATAAGAACTGGGGGAAGGTAATAGAATAGACTAAAGATAATAATGAGGACAGCAGGAAGGGGAAAAGAAATGAGAAGGCAGAGGGCTGAAAGAAGCAGACCAAGAAAAATGATGGCGGGATACAATCAGAGAATATATTTGTTATTGTGTGGCTGTCCTTCACGTCAATAGACTCTGAGTCAGGACACAGACAAATTTGGCTACTTTTACCAAGCTTTGATGAGAAGATACTTTTGAGTTTGACGCTAGAAACTTATCAACTTAGAAAAACTTACCAAAACTGATATATTTTCTGTATGACATGAAGCTCAATTTGGAAACTCTTTCAAAAATATTTTACATAAAAAAAACGAACACAGTTTGGGGAATTTGGGGGATTAGTATGATTTTATGGTGAGAATATGTCGTAGTGATGACATAGTTTTAATCAAACAGTTGAAATGGACACAATTGTTTATTCCACCTGGATGTGAAACTCAGAAATAATTCTAAAAGTTCGAAAATACATATTGGTCCGAGGCCCAGAACTAAATAAACATAACACAGACATTGCAGTGATTAAAGTCGTTTACTTTCAAAAAATTTTGTTTTTGAATAAAGTGCAGAAAATGGTTTGAAATACAGTATAAAACACTCCTACTTTACTTAATGTATGAATACCAAATTGGCAGTGTATTCCTAATCTATTCGATAAACTTTAGATAATATTATATCAGTTTGTGTATTGGTGTGAAACAGAAATACTTACTTTTCCAGGTAAGTGAGTGAATGATTGTGACCTTGAAGCTACAGCTCAGTAAACAAGAGGATGGAGTTAGTGTGAATAGATGGTCCATGGACATAAAGCTGAGTGTAACACTAAGGTAAACACAATGGATATCTTTCACTGGCATTTATTTATCAGAATCTATAGAGTAAAAAACAGATTAATGTACAACCAAAAGGACTGAAAAGCTTTATTTTCATTCAGATTTAAATAAAATGCATTTGCTGTTTAAGGAATGACTTTCGAAGTTGGAGCGAAGTTCAAGACTTTCAAAGGAGAAACTTTACTTTTTTTGTGTTAAATGGCATAGTCAAAAGTATGTATTGTTTAAGGTCAGGAAATGTGTTTTATTTGTTTTAAATATGACAAATGAAATACAATTAAGGGGAAAGGAAAATAATTGTGACGCGTTTTTTTGTCATATGCCCTAACAAGTACTCATTACTCAAGCACAAACATTCAAGGATTAAACATATAAGACACTGTAGCCATATTCTAAGGTAAAGGCATAATTAATTGACCAGACATACTGTTATGGCTGCCCTGGACATATATGTAAGTCAAATTTCACTTCAGTTACACTCTAACAATGTTAATATTGAATGCAAAACCTCTGTAATGTATAATTTTCAAACAGAGAATTTAATGTTATTATTTTCTTGCTGACTGCTCAGACAGTTTTGCAGCAGCATTGTATCAGCTGTAAAAAAGAGAGGGAAAAAAATCTACTTAGGCGTTAGATTGTTTGGCTGTGTTACTATGTGGAGCGAGTGCATTTTTGTAAAAGAAGCTGTTTAATTGTATTTTGGAAACAGAGATGATGGGTCTGAATGGTTCAAGCTATTGATATGTTTCTATGCCTGCGTGAATGCAAGTATCCCATCATGCCCTGGGATATTTCAACACAGCATCGATCAGCCTCAGCAACACCCAGATCAGATGATACAGGGCTGGGTTACAGGAAGCATTCTGTGTGTGTGCGTGCGTGTTTGTGTACAGTAGAAGGCGCTGATGTGTGTCTAGGCCAAGGACAAGGGCTAAATGGCTACCAGGAATTCAAAACAGTCTTGTCCTTATTCGCACTGGTGTTGATGCAACAAAACGTATAATGAAATTCATTAAGAAGTGAATAGCAAACACATTTGGGGGTTTACTTGTGGATTTGAAGCTCAATCATGAATGAAGCAAGACACTCCACGCATCACACTGAGCAACTCCTCACTGGACTCGAGCCAAAGTAAAGCAAAGGGAAAGGCTTGGCGAGGCAAAGACCGGCGCAATTACAGACACACATACACACACACACGCACAATCCCGGTGATCGCAGGAGCGCGCAGAGCACTGAGGCTAGTTCCATCTGTGATTCTTCAAAGAGTTTGGCTGATATTGATTTGGTGCAAGGTTAGCAGCTCATTCAGGCAGAGTGGAGCTTTCAGGAGCAGCTGGGAAGGAGACCACAGCCGGAGACCGAGGCTGAGACCTTGAGCTCCAACACACACGGCAGCAATGGGGGCTAACAATGTCTCCGAGCGCAATCACAATGCAGACAAAGACAAATAAACACAGCAACACGTCGGCGCGCACCGTATAAGACCCTATACGTGTACTTGGGCTGCTAAGCGTAGCCACAAGGGTGCTGCAGTGAATACAGAAGGAGGTCAAAGAGTGTGAGAGAGGGAAGCAGGGCGCCGTGTGTGCGTTTGTTGTGGAGAAACACTGGATTAGGTGTGTTTTTGAGAAAGTGATTGAGCCTCTTAAATTCCACTCCTGTCCCTGGCCACAAGACCTCTGGGCCAGCATGGTGGGTACTGTATTGGATAAAGCTTGCACACACTTGCACTTGTGTGGTATATGTGAAGAGCAGGTAGGCCTCTGGGTTCAGGTGTTGACTTGACAGAAATGTGTGTTTTTTCAATCTTTTTACATATATTTCTTAACATAAAGTCTTGATTGATGTTCATGAAGAAACGCATAGGTGAAAAGAGTGATTATCTACAATCCAAAATTACAGTTACACAAGGCTCTGACCATTTACAAATATGTAATCGTTTATGGACAACTGCCTCAGTAAGTTCTGGCTTTCGAGCTATTTATATACAAAAGAAGTTTTGGCCAAATTTTCTTTAAAGACTACTGTGCTTTCGACTGATACATAGTGTTATGTTGCACCTTAAGGCCGAGACAAGTTCCTACGTTTTTGAATTTTGTTCATTGACAATGGCAATAAACTCTTTCTGATTCTGAATTCTGATTCTAATTATGATCTGACACCCGTGGATCATTATCTAAAATTGCAATATTGATCGGAAATGACTTAATAAATAAACTTAAAATCCATTAAACCATCTGCCTCTTACAGTGTATCACCGTAAATGTCGTCACAACAAAGTGCAGCATGCTGTCGGCCGACTGCAGTTCGCAATACCAAGCACAAGATGTTTTTTTCCCTCATTTGTTCCAAAATAGCTAAGTGACGCTGCCAGTTACAACGTGTCACCGTTCAAGAAAATAGAATTGTAGAAGTAAGTAAAGAGCAGAATCAGAATCAGAATCAGAATCAGAAGAAGTTTATTGCCATTGTCAATGAACAAAATTCTCTTTTTTTGTCAAAATTCACTTTTCACATTAAGTTCACATTCACATTAAGGTGCAACATAAAACACTGATCAATAATAAAAACAACATATATGAAATCAAATAGGGCAGGCCCAAGCGTATAGTGAGGGTCTGTTGGGAACGTCTTGCGGAGCCCGCTGTCAGCAGGGTCTTCAATTCACACCTCCGGGAGAGCTTCTCCCAAATCCCGGGGGAGGCTGGGGACATTGAGTCCGAGTGGACCATGTTCTCGACCTCCATTGTCAATGCGGCTCCTCGGAGCTGTGGTCGCAAGGTTTCAGGTGCCTGTCGTGGTGGCAACCCCCGAACCTGGTGGTGGACACCGGAAGTAAGGGATGCCGTCAGGCGGAAGAAGGAGGCCGTTGACGGGTATCGGCGGGCCAGGCGTGCCGCAGCTCGTGCTGTCACAAAGGCAAAAACCCGGGGCTGGGAGGAGTTCGGGGAGGCCATGGAGGAGGACTATCGGTCGGCCTCAAAGAAATTCTGGCAAACCGTCCGGCGCCTCAGGAGGGGGAAGCAGTGTGGGGACCTGCTGACCTCGACTGGGGATGTCGTCGGATGGTGGAAGGAGTATTTTGAGGACTCCGCTAAATCCCACTGTCACGTCTTCTGAAGAGGAAGTAAAGACTGAGGACTCGGAGGCTGACGCCTTGGGATCCTCCCGGAGGAGTTGGAGGAAGTGTCTGGGGATAAGGAAGTCTGGGAGTCCCTGCTTAGACTGCTGCCCCCGCGACCGCGGCCCTGGATAAAGCGGAAGAAGATGGATGGATGGATGAAATAGGGCATGCATTAAGAGACAATTTGAAATTACTATAATAATAAATAAAAAATAAATAGGCATTACTATGTACACAAGAATTATAATTACATTTACAGATGTAGTGCAGAAAGTGACAATAGGTGCAATAGGTGCAATAGGTTGAATAGTTGCAGTTAAAGTGACAGGTGTTCAAGAAGTGTTCATGAGTCCAACGGCAGAGGTAAAGAAACTATTCTTGTGGCGGGAGGTTCTGGTCCGGATGGACCGTAGCCTCCTGCCTGAGGGGAGTGGTTCAAATAGACCATGTCCAGGGTGAGAAGGGTCAGCTGTGATCCGACCTGCTCGTCCCAGAGCCCTGCAGACGACGTACAGGTCCTGCAGAGATGGAAGTCTGCAGCCGATCACCTTCTCAGCAGAACGCACAATGCGCTGTAGTCTCTGTTTGTCCCTGGCTGTGGCTCCAGCGTACCACACGGTGATAGAGGAGGAGCAGGCGAGTATCAGTGAATTAGATTGTCGGAGCAATGGTTTAAGTGGTTTAATGAGAAGGGGAAACCATCATAATATTGTTGAAGAAACCGTATGTAGGATTTTGATAAACGTCACCAATGTGTCTCCAGATATGGAATAAACATGCCTCATGAATGAGTCTCTCATTTGGGTTGCCAGTTCCTACACCTAAATCCATCAGCTGCAGCCAATCAATAATGTGCTAGTGCAGCTTGTGAAACACTTGTGTGTCTATCTGCACGCTAACGCTCTGGCAACACAGGTTCAGTTGTAATTGTAGTTCTTTTATTATGCCAATAAGAGCACAGGCTACACAAGGTTCCTTTAAAAGATCCTATAAATCGATTTTGCACAATAGGTCTCCTTTAAATTTAAGTATTTTGGCGATATAACACTATTTGCATTTTGATTGCTTGCACCACTGCTTATATAAGTACGACAGTTACACGTTGATTAGAATGAAAATGCCAAAAGGTGAGGGGACATCTGGCATTCCACAGAATCACAGAATCCACAGAAAGAGTCCCTATTCAACTTTTCTGATGCAGGCTTGCCACCTGGAGATGTTATTGCTTTGCCTGGAATGTTCCATAGTTTGGTATTAAGCCATAGTATGGTATTGATCTTATCTTGAGCCTGCAATGAAGATAGTAAATGCTCTGCTGTGTTAGTGGAGGATGGGGCCGTAAAGTTTTATTCATATTTGGTCCCAAAAGCGGGACCACATGGGTTGCAAAATGAATATTAATAACTTGAAAATGTATGGTGACATGGTCATGTATCCATCTACTTTTATATTCTGTTGATTGTTACTTTAACCTGCCCAGGCACTACAGGTGGAAAATAGCATCTTCAGCACTAACTTGGTACAATGTGTCTTTCCCTTTGGTCAATGTTTATTGTACACTGTATCTGTATAAATAAACCCCCACCATACCATGGATACAGGCAGGTGATGCTTCGAGGCCATGTTCAGGTCACATCTGTAAAAAGGCAACCCTGCTCACCGTAAGATTGCATGATTTACTTTTTTTTTTTGATAAATTGAATAGATGTATGTTAAATAAATTAATACTTTGCTACAGAACAACCATCTTAATGGTAGCGGACACCCCACCAGAATGGGTCTACGGCGCACCTTTAATAACTAATGTACAAGTACATCAATCTATCATCATCAATAGTCATTTAGACAGACTAATTCATAAGTTATACCATAATGAGAAGTATAGAATAACTTAAAAAGGCCTTTGCACTTATTTCACACAATGACTGACAATTGCATGTACAGCCGTGTGTCAATTCATCCTCCCAGTGGTAACTAATGCTCAAACTATAGAAATCCCAAATACAGCTAATACCGAACTTCTAATTATGACATACATATTTTGTCCCATGAAAAACTTAAGCCATATTTACTAATTCACAGCTTCACCTGCTTTACTGAAAAGAAAACTCTCTTTCTGCACACACCAGTTGTCCTTTGTCAAATGCTCCGGCCCCTGTTTTTTCTGTCCTTGCTGCTGAAAAGTTGACTTTCCTCCGACAGAAGGTTTGGTTTGACACACAGTAGTTTGTTCACTTGCACACGCACACACAGTTACAGCAGCAGCACAACGCCTCCGCCGTCATCATTCAGACTAATCCCCTCACAGACCCCTCGTGTTGCTCTTTGAACGCACTACAAAGCGTGTTCTGGGCTTAAAACAGCAGCACAAAGACACAAATAAAAACCTGCTGAGACTTTTGACCTTTCGGGCCGGGATTACAGTTTTCAAACCGCGTTCAAGGAATTCAAGCGCCCGCATCCACCAGGCTTTTCACACCAGTCTCTAGTATGCTACCGTTTGTCTCGGCCTGTTTGCCAACTTAATAGAGTTAATTTCTGTGAAATAACACAAACACGACTACATTAGTACTTTTATACATTTGGGACTGAAACTAGAATGTGTTGGGAATGTGAATGTTATAAAGACATGCTTTATTTTGAAAAATGCACTTAGTATCTCTGTTTTCTATCTCCTGACATTCTGCAGGTCATCTTTAGACCACAAGTACACAAAAGGGTGTTGTTTGCAGTTCTCTGTGCTTTTTTTCAAGCAAAGATGAATGATTTTTGTTGAAATAGTTGCCTTATTTTGAACAGACAGTTAGACAGTTATCTTCAAAAGTCTTGTTTTTCTGGGTTGTCGAATTAAAACTACAGCCAGCAGTGTTCATATATCTCAATTGGTAAACTTTTAAAGCTGTACAGTGATTTTGTGTATCAAGAAGTATTTTTGTTTTATTAAGTATTTTGTGGTGATGGAAATAAAAATAAAATATAATAAAATAAATAATAAATAAGTGAATAAATGTCAGCAGAACTTTCCAAACATAAAAATAAATAAATAAACCTGCAGCTACTTCACAGATGCCGTTATAATGAGATAATATTGTTCATGAGTTGTTGTTAATGCGTGGCTCTGATTTTTCAATTGACTGAGTGTCAGCAGTCTTTTTTTTTTTAGGCTTGTGCAGTTATATTCTATGTCTGGTAGATAAATGGCATGATTCTGTTTCAAAACACAAGAATGGCCTTAAAAGTAGCAGACGTAATCGTTCACGTACAAGGATGAAGATCACTCTTTGTCTATGTAAAATTAAGAAAGCTTTGTCAAAGGTAAGACACACTACACAATCGCAATTATCTTAGATTATCTAAATCTCCCCTATTACATCACAGACTGGCGGGGCTATAGTTCTCTGGTTTCCAGCTTTAGGAGACAGTTTTTCAAGTGCACACATATTGATTAAACTGTCGAGAATACAAGGAATAACATATGTGAATTCTGTTTCAGCCAGGGTGCTTTGCTTCAGTCACTGTGCCTCACCAATGAGTGCTCAGCCCAGCCTATTGTTTTTAAGAGCAAGGCAACAGTATCTCTGAGTACAGTGACAGTTTACAACACAGTCTCTTGAGAGTAATTTTTTACAAACATAATAATAAAGGATTGGCCTCATAATCATGCTGTGTACACAAACAATAGTTCTATTGCATTATACTTATTGTTTTCTCATTTTAATCCAACCTATGGACTCCATCCAGTTCGTTTCCCTGGGCAGCCCTTCCCCCAATGCACGCACGCACGCACGCACGCACACACATTTTTTCTCACTCTTGCTTGGCCGTTGACGCCTCTGCAAATCAATATGTGCAATTCTGGAGAAATACGGCGTCACCATGGCAACCAGGCCTCCTGTCCTACGAAAGGGGAGAGTTGCAAAGCACACAGTCTGGTCCCTGTCCCACCCTCATGCCCGCATAACAACCACTGTCTTTAATTGAAATGGTTTGGGTCATTTCAGACTAGAATAGCAGAATAGCTATCTCTTAGTAAAGCCATGGAGCAAGTATTATTACTTCAGGTATAGGGTAGACATCTATTTTCTTTCTCAGTCACCTGAAAGTATATTGGGTAACACTTTATAACTACACCTTTTATAGCCTTAATAAAGCATGATCAAATATTTATTTTACCATCAACAAATAGTTTATTATGAATGAGTAGTAACTTAATTACTTACTATGAATTTGTTCACTATGAATGTATTGTATGTATATGAAAGCTTTTGTTTGCACTTTATTAAGGCTAAGAAAGGTGTAAGTGGAACCGTAGATGGGTTTTAAAATGAACAGCACAAGGGTTTATATATCAAAGCTACAATGTCAATCTTGCATGCGAATAAGAAAGCTTGCACTTAAAAATATGTGAAGATATGAGCTGTAATTGTCATAATGAACTTTTTCATTTGCTGCATTTAAGTGGTAAACTCTGCACAGGGTATCGGTGTTGTTTTTGTGTCTATTGCTAATGAGGCAGGTTGACAAGACGGAGATTCATTCCAGATGTCTCCAGTGTGCTGCTTCTCGTCCATCCTCTTCCCAAGAGAGGAGCAGCGTGACAAACCCCCGCCCCCCCACATCAGGGACACGGACCTGTCACACCAGGACACTGCCTTCTAATTGTAAAAAGAAGCCAGCCATTCTTTGGTGGGATTTTTTGTTTTGTTTCTTGTTGAAAAAGTATTTAGGAGAACATGTTTTTGTATGATTTGCTTGACACCTTGGTCGAGCTAAATCCTATATTTCCTCATTGTCTCATGCCTATAGGAGGTTTGTGTGTGTAGCTTGAGCATAAGGCTGCTACGCTCCACAGATCTGACAGACACCATTGGTTAAAGGCAAAAGGACAGCCAACAAACTAAAACACAATCATATCC
This sequence comes from Chaenogobius annularis, assembly GCA_015082035.1. Lineage (NCBI taxonomy): Eukaryota > Metazoa > Chordata > Actinopteri > Gobiiformes > Gobiidae > Chaenogobius > Chaenogobius annularis. The sequence continues at coordinate 618,082 of BJKM01000094.1, read as the reverse complement.
TCCATATTCACCATTCTTTTAGTGGGAAGTTAAAAAAAAATCCCAAATAAATTAGACCTAATCGGACTTGATATGAATAGTATTTACCCCTGAACTACACTACTCATACTTCACGTTCTGATCTGGGCAGAAAAAATGTTATGTTTTATAGACGTTCCAAGTAATTTGGTAATTTGGGGACCTCAGAGCCTCGGTTCCTCAGTAAGCATCTAAAATGCAATGTATTTCTAACACATGTTTTGCCATAAAAGAATAATCTTTATATCTATATGAGGATTATGTGGCAATAAAGCTCAGACCGGCTGTTTGCAGTGTACGTGCGGTCCCCTGTTCGAGATGACTACCTGTGGCTGTTACTGGCATATAGCCTGAGGAAAACTGCTTTATGCAAGAGGAAAATCAATGGAAAATTCATGAAGGACACCCAATGACATTCACATTCAACACTCTAAAAAAGAAGGATTAAAACATTCAGCAGTGGCTTTGAAGGCCTTGGGGAAGCAGAGGCTCAGCAAGGGCCACCAGTTCGATTAACAGTGGAATAAAATCTGTCTGGGAACTTTTGATTACTCTTCTAACACATTATATAAACTTTTGGGTATAAAATGTAAACTAAAGCAATAAAATGCTTTAAAATATGTCCTGGGGAATTCACTGAGACTTGAAATGAAATGAAAACACTGTTAGCTGGAACACGTGTACGGTGTTAGTCATGCCACATCATGTTTAGTTGACACGTCTACCCTGGAATTACTCGATGGCTCATCAAAAGGAAATCAGTGTGGCACTGTGTAGAAAAATCAATAACAAAATTATCAAGGACATTCAGCGCCATGCACATTCAAGCCCCAGAAAGGATCCTGAGAGAAACAACAGATAAAGGTGATTATCCAGCTCTCTTCAGAAGAGACAACCGGCTACAGGTTGATCAATATTTTATCATCTTTTTGTTGGTGTAATGCAGGATGCATAACATCTTGTAGCACTTCATCCAGGAAGCGCCCGTCTAGGCATATGTTTCCTCATTAAAGAGGCAGACAGGAAGTATAGGAGGTAGACAGAGGTGGGGCCAGATTCCCATCACAATGAAAAAAACTGTTGTATGAAAAGACACATGGAGAAATGTCAGAATAATTCAAGTTTTGATTTGTACAGCATAGCCCAAGTTCCAAATGCAAGATGATAGTTAAAATGTCTGTATATAATCGATTTCATTGACAACTTTTAGAAATACTTGTTTGTTTGTAGTTACCGGTACATATTTTCTGGAAAACACCCCTTGTTAAAGGTGCATTTCAAGTATAAGATAAGAAGGAACACAAATAAAGGATTAGGTGTATTACCTGACACTAAGAGAAGCCTTTGTGAGGCTCATGATAAAAGGCCTATGGACATTTTAGTCGTATCCATGCTGATAAAGCTGTCATAAACAATATGACTAAACTGTCCATATTTGCAGTGGACATATTGATCAGAGTAACACAATATCATGAAACGTTGCAGCTCATGCCTAAATGAATTGGCATGCCAGCCTTACTGGCCGCTCATGTAAAGTGCTTTGTAGTTGACTGTGCCTGCTGCAGGGAAAGGTATATTCAGGTGATGCTCTCTTACATCTCTAGCCTTGTGGTTCACTTTACATGTGCCCATTGCTCTGATTGCTTGGTTATGGAATAGAGCGCAAAGCTTCTGTAAGTGAATTGGGAGTCTTCAATCTTCCCGAATCACTTAGAGCCTGTGCATCAGCGTATATCATTCATCATGGAGACCAGAACATGGGCCCAACAAATGGTGCATCAGCATTCTGCAGGACCTAACTATGGCCACTATCACTGGACTCTACCATCAGGTCTTCCAGAAGAGGAATGACCCAACAGTTATATTGCACTTGATATCAGACACCTAAAGTGACCTCTGGTGGTGACCTCAACTAGAAGGCTTTTATTTTGCTGAGTGTCAAAGAGTAGCTGTCCTGTAGCTCGAGGTATTCTCAAGAGGTCTCCTTAGGACACACATTCACAAGAGCACAGAAAACAGGGACATATAAGAATATATATGTGTACAACAGTTTAGTGAATAAAGTGGTATTATGATAGATAACCCATGTCAAAAATAATTTCTATTTAAAGGTACACTACACACTGCAACTTTTCTAGTGGGTAGTAGAGGGTCTGCCAACTGCATCTCTCTGTGGAACTGTTATTGCTCTGCCTGGAATGTTATTTAACCTTTCTTGCATGTAATAAGTTACAGTTGTTTTTATTGCGCAAAAATACCTCGACAAACATTGTATTCTTACTGTGAGTGGACTCGCCTCTTCACAGATCTGACTTTTAACTTCACCTGGTGGTGTCACTGGTATCACCTGCTTGAGATAAATAACATTCCAGGCAAAACAATAATATCTTCATGGAAACAAGCACCAGGAAATTTACATAGTGTACCTTCAATCAGAAATGAGAAAATAATCCACAATTTGAACATGGAATTTTAAGAACAAGAATCCAGATAATCCAGATAATGTCTTCTGCTTTTGGTTTAGTTTTTATTAGACTTAAGAGGGATGCAGGAGTTTGGTATAGGACAGAGTCAGCTCTGGTAACCTTGGTAACAGGTAGCGATAGTACAGGACAGTTGAGCTTATTACTAAATGCTTGACCTGCACCTCAGCCCTCTCTCGGAGTGAAGAAGCTATCTCCTGATGGTCTAACCTAATCCGTAGATGGAGGGATTGTTTAATGGATTACTATAGCTCTTCTTCCCCTCTGCTTTTGCTTGCTCCACACTAAACACACGGCTCACCCACACAGCTCACACCTCGTCCGCATACCACCAGCCTCTTCCTCTCTCCACAGGCTCTACACCTTCACATACTTGAGAATTATCAGTCGTATTGAGTGCTTGATAAGTGCTCGCCATGTTACAGCTATTGAACTACACTTTAAGACAATATAAACAAGTGGGTGCTGAGAAGCCTAAAGATATTTTGGTGGAGAAGAACTTTCAGGCACTGCACAGAGGGTTTGACCTGTGGGGAGCTGCTGCTAACCCCAAACATTATGGATCGATTATGGCTACTATGGTTCCCCTTTCAATTGAATCAGAACGCCAGAGAACCGGCAAATGTTCTCACACCAGGGTTTCTTGAAGTCAGTCTGCATCTAAAGAGCAGACATGAAACAGAACAAATGAATATTACGTTTACTTCAAAAACATTCAAAAGAAGGTTTATTACAATGTTTTATTTGGAAAACATGAACACATGGACACGTGTACATTCAAATGTAGGTGTAATTGTGCATGTATGAACTTTTAGGTGTTTGCGATCGATAGTTGTTTTTTTTTTACAGTATTATAAGGTGTACTTGTATTCCTTCTCACAACAATTCTGTAATTGCAAGCCAAATGTGAAAGTCAATCAATCAATACAATGCCAAAAAAAACAACAACTCAGTCCTTAAATTCCTTTTATTTATTTTTTATTTTATTTTTTTAACAAATCTTTCTCTCTTGCCATCACCCAGGCCACATAACTGTTGTGTCTTCTTATTGTGATGTGTTTTTTTAATGTGATTCTTACGTGTGTCCTGATGACTAATTCAATCTATTGATCTATTGATCTGTTTGTTTATTAAATTAGTAAAATTTTGTTAAAACAATTACCTGGATTTCAACACAATTTATGTGTTAAATCCTGTTTTATTGTGTAGTCACAATTAGGGTTGACAAAATATTGAAAATTGGATACTAATACTAAAAGTGAGGTCCAAACATGCTCGTTTGAGCAAGTATTGATACAAAAATCAAGCTGAATCCAGAATATTTTTAGAATGATCTTGATATTTCTTAGAACTAAAATAATTTTGTATTATCATTGATACTATCAAACCTATGCCTTTGTATCGATATCGAGTTTGAACACTAGTCACAAAGCATGATGCAAAAAAATAACAACTATTTCTTGGGCAGTGGTCACACAGCAGCCAGGCAGTGTGTGCGTGTAGATGAGTGTGTGTGTGTGCGTCCTCTGAGTGTGTGATATGACACAGAGACAGGGACCTATAGAGCCACAGCTCCCCCTCTCTATTGAACCAGAGCTGCAGAAACACAGCTGCCACATACAAACCTCTGTGGGCGCACTGCCCTGGGACCTTGCCTCTTCTCCTAAACACTGACATTTGTGACAGCCAATCAGCTGCTGGCATGTTTCTCATCATCCAAACCCCAAAGACCGTCAGTTCTAGTTGTTGTCGTAATGCAGCTGCTTAACTATTAAAGACTTGACCAGCCAGTCCCGCCTACATTCGGTTCAGAATGCTCTGGAATCAGACCATAGGGAGGTGACAAAAAAACGATCCAACCACGGCCGCTCATTTAAATTGCATGTCTCTCAAATATTTTTGTATCATTCAGAACAATAAAATACAATCTGTCAATCACTGCCATTTGAAATTGGGGGGGAAAAGATATGATTCCAGACCAAAACATATTTTTCAAAATGTGTGGTCTGGCTGGTCAGACATATTAAAGACAGTGGTTATACTGCAAACAAAAACATTCAAGGAGCTAAGCCAGTGCGGCCAGTGAGAGGGTCCTGGCTGCGGGACAGAAATTCCCCCGAGTGGAACTATTGACAGGACAAATGTGGAGTAGTCCTTCATATGTGCTCCTGCTCCTCAGTATGTCAAAGCACACCTTCTTGACCCCAACACTCCAGATCCTCTCCTAACACCAGTGGTCACATCAAACATTCAGAGACGACACACATCCAACAGAGCACACATCAGGGCATGGACACACACGTACGGGGACTTTACAGAGACAAGACCACGTGTGGACACAGAGGTCACTGAGGGCTTAGGGTGAATTCATCATCCAGTGAATGGTCTTTATTTTGGTAGACATTGCTTATCATCTTGGCTTTGACTGTGCTTCGGGATTCTACACGAGCAATAAAGAAATATGCATGCTTGATAGAAATTACATACAATATTATTATGGAGTGACAAGGCAGTGGGTCGGCAAATATAAACCATCAAATAACAACTGCTTTGCTGTGGCAATACCTGATAAAAAACTGCTGCAGCTGAATTGGATTCTACTTACTATACAAGTGGTTCTCAACCTTTTCACACTAACAGCTTGTTTGCCCTCCTGAGTACAAGCAGATCGAAACCAGGTCCAAAGCAGGACTGTTTCAGGGCTAAACTGGGCATAACCCTGGTCCAAAATAAGATAACACTAGTTTTAAACAATGACTAACCCAAAGAAAGAATGACAAAAATTTAGATACATTTAACTATAAATTAGTGAATAACTGCAAAGGAATCCACTTACCACCAGAAGTAGCCCACGCACCAGAGTTTGAGAAACACTATACTATACTATTATATACATACAAGATATTTAAAACTATACGCAATCTTAACGCATCATAGGCTCATCCCCACTAGCCAGCTACAAAATTGTCTTCAAATAATAATTGCATCTTCTTTTTACCTTCTGCCTATTAGTGTTTTTTAGTTCTTCAAGACATTTTTTGGACTGCCATATATACAGATTACCTTGTATCATCCATTAAATCTGTACAGAATAAATCGAAATACGTAGTACTTAAACATAATGATGACAATGATGAATATAGTCTAATGTGTATTAATAGAAAGAAAATACTTAAAATTAATACTAAGTGTAATAATAATAATACTTAATATAATACTCTCAGATCAATTCTCATTATTTGATATCTAAAAAGCAGCACATTTAAGCCGTCTTGACACCGGGCCTCTGCTCCAGCTCTCTCCTTGTCCTGCCCTACTGTTGTATTATGCTACTATATGACAATGTAATCCTATCATTGAGCAGCAGCCAGCCCCTCCCACGTCTTCATTAGCAGGAGTTTGAATTCCTGCAGCAGCTCCAAGGCCAGGGAACTGTATCCCATGCCGCACCGGGGCAGACAGAGGTGGCGCCTCAGCAATTTCATTTTGTTTAAAAATACTCCCCAAATGCTGTTAGCCCTGCATTAAAGGATCCTGTGTTAAAACAGGCTGGAGGGGAGGACTGAATGGGCTGAGCATCAGGCGGGTGCTGCTCACTGTTGCCTCTGATGGGTTACACTCTCAGCAGGAGGCAGTGCTACTAACTGCATTAATTCCTCTGTGTTGTGAGATGTTAAACACCTGTGGATACAACTCACCGCTGTCTAAATACTGTCACAGCAACAACAAAGCACTACATGTTCAGTCTGAGAAGCCGCTCCCAACGACCTGGGCATCCTCAGGAATAATGAAGGTCACCAGGGACAACAGCTCATGTGTTGCAACTCCAAAAAGAAAAGGTTAGTTTGTAATTGGAACTAGATTTGTAATTTGGGCATGAATTTAGGGTTAGGGCCAGGTTGTTGTTTTTTTACACATAAAACACAGAACATATAACAAAACACAGACAGAGAGTAACACAAAACATACAATAAAATATAACACATCTTCAGTCCAGAGTCTGTCAAAAAGGTACATTTTCAAATTAAGCACGAATGTAATTTTTTTTAAACATTTTTGAACGTCAGTTATAATTTCAGCCCATCTCCTGATTGTTGGTGCAGTCTGTGTCATCCATTTCTCTGTAATGGCCTTCTTTCCTGCGGCCAGAACTATGCTAAAAAAGTATACTTTTACTGTGCAGATGTTCTGAGGCCCAAATACATAGCAGTTCTGATATCAAGTGGACTGCCAATACTGAAAACAGTCTGCAGCACTTTGTTAATCTCAGTCCAATAATTCTGAACAATAGGACAGTCCCAAAACACATGGTAATGGTGGGCCATTACAGTTTCTCCAGCAACCAGTATTTCCATGTGAGTTGTGTACTTTGATGTGGTGTCAACAAGATTTGGCTGTGGAATGCAAATCTGTAGACTTCTTAAAACTATTAGTATACAGAGAAGTTTGTACTCGCTCATGTTCAAGTATATTCAGATAAAATACAGTATTATTCACATAAACACATGGAGTTGTAAAGGTTGAATAGAATATAAATACATTTCACAAAACTAAACAATGTCCCTATTATTATTCACCCTTCAAGGTTCAACCAACTCTTTCTTGTAAATGCAAGATCTTCAATGTTTTGCACACCTCGAGTTGGCCCCTGAACATTCATCTGTATGTGGCAGAGAAAATATTGATTTCCCTGCAGTCTGTAATGTGGGAATGTGCCTTTCACTACGCATAGAAACACACTATAGTGAGGCTTTGGTCTCTCAGCATCTATTTGTTTGTCAGAAGAGTGTCCTCTGCCTATGTCTATTCTCATTTGAATACTTTATTGTACTTATCCAGCTTCGAACAATAGATATTTCAGTAAAACATAATAGAGGTTTGGGAATCTGGTTTAAAAAATGAATGGGGGAAAAAAACGGTCGCAAAAAAACAACAACCAAAAAGTTTATTTTGTGGTTAGATCCAAATCCGAGACTATGGTATCTTGAATCACTTGGAACTTCAAGGAATTATTATCTACCCTTCACGAAGGCTCCCACTGCAGCCCTCAGTCTGCTCCATCTCTGCTCATTTAAAGGGAATTGATGGGATGTGTCACTGATTCAAGTCATCAGACCAATCAAATTACACTGGCACAGAGAGGGAGTTCCATTACTGTCAATATAGGACTCTTCTCAGACTGAAGCCTATATAATAGAATAAAATTGTCAACAGTTCTGATATACGTAGCAGAAGCACAACAAGTAAATGCCACAATAGCAAACAGAAGTATGAAGAGACAGATAATGCCCGGACTGCTATTAATGTGCCACAGTTCTTATTTAAAAATGGTAAAGCTTCAGTAAATAATCTCTAATAATTCTCACTTTCGTCTATCATCTGGTCTATTGTTTTAATAAATGTATTTATTTAAATGTATTAATTTAACAAGGAAAATACACTAGGCCTGCACAATAGATTGCAAAAGTATCAATATCGCAATATTGGCTGACGCACTTATCGATATCACAACAAACCAAATATATTGCAATAACACCAAGGTCTTCCGATTTGACAGAAATGTATTGGTTTTAAAATTAAAGTGAATAAAAGGCAGGTTTTATTCATTTTTTCCACGTAAAAGCCTATTTAAGCCTCAATCAGTCATGGTTTTGTATCTTTTAAGGTTGGGTTTTTTTACTAGTAAATTTAGGCATGTATATTTTTGGTTTCACATAACTGAAATTATGGTATCCAAAAGTATGTTAAAATACCGTAATACTATTCATATTGCCTTACTTAACCACTGTATTGCATATCACAATATTGTCCAATATTGTGCAGCTGTTCTTCAATTATATAAATTATATATAAACATGAGTATATATAAAGAACATCAGTGTTAAACAAATGTAAATATACAGGATTACAGCTACAACACTCATTTACATTTGCAGCCCATATAAGCAGGTAACAAAACAATAACAAATACGAGATTGGTACAACACAAGGAAATGTTAAAAAATATATATATATTTGGCTAGTGCCGGCAGTCCGCCACACACCCAGAGTCTGGATCTATCCAAGGTTTGAGTTAAAAGTCAGCTGTGCCAGGCTGAATGATAGGCTATACTGGTCTAGTCTGCAATACATTTTCTGAGTTCTGTTGTGGCTTCAGCTCCAAAAACTTGATTCCTGGTCAATTGACTGAATGCCTCCAACTACTCTTCACCCCCCTCCATGCATACAGAAATAAAGAAACAAATACAACAGATTGATCTTCAACCTCATCGACAAAACATGGTACATAACACAAATTGAAGATTTTATAGAAATAATACCAATTGCTTCACATTTCTTCTGCTGGTCATCATCAACAACCCTTCCATGTGTTGAACGACCTGTGTACATGTGCAATGATTGACAAAGAAGAAAGCAAATACATTAGCGCCATTACTGAGAAGAAGGGTTTTATCAGTAAGACTAAGCTCCAGCGTCTAATAGAGCCAAGACGCCAGCCACTGCCTGCTTCTTTTTCATGCTCCTGCACTCAAGAGGCCCTTCAGGAGTCATTACAAAGGGCTGAATCACTTTGAATGTCTATGGATTGTGAGGAAGCCATTGTTGCTTCTTAACAAGAATATGTAAGAGTGCTTACAGTGTGAGGAGATGCACAAAGAGACACACTGATGTCTCTGTCTTGTTAGTTTCTTTGTACAGAAACACACAGTCAATGCTATGGGGGCATTCTTTTGTGCAGGCCCTGTGTCACATCAGGCTAACAGATGGACACTGACCCTCCCCTTATGGACTTCGATGGACTTCTGAAATCAAGATGGATCTAGGTTCGCTCACATTTGCACTCGCTGAAAATGCCTTGAGCATTCATCATGATGACACAAAGGCCGCGGTGTACGTATTTCCTCTGAAGCTTGTGACAAAACGATTGAAAAAAAAAGCTTCTATTTGTAGCTAGCCGTGCATACAGCTTTCTCGTTACAAGAGTTGTTAGGTAAGTCATTGATTTGTGCTTTGTGAAGATGATTGCAGGGTAATGTGCATTGTGAGATTTAAACAATATCGTTTGACGGAAGGTGGTTCTCTTGATATTCGCTCACCTTCAGGGTAAATCGCTGTGCTTAATCAGATAAGGCCATTCATCACACCAGAGCTTTTGATAAACCTGTTACACTCCATCCTTTTATGATTAAGGCTTTTCCCCCACAAAGCTTACAGCCCCAGGTGGCTAAGAGGAGGCTAACCTAACGCCGATATGTTGTACAGCACGTGTGCATTGTACAGAAAAGTGTGAGTGCATTACAGCTGGAGTGGGCAAAGCAGAACAAAACCCAGGCCGGTTCCGAATGAGTCCTTTTATCAGGCAGCGGGCGCCCAGTGGGAAACCTTGAGAGCCCAAACTGTGTTTTAAGTGAGACTGCAACTGCTGGGGCCATTATCCTTTCACTCCTAAACCTTTCTCTGTCTGTCTGTATATGTGTGTCGTTGTATACATGTGTGTCTGTGTCTATACCCAATGTGTGTGTGTGTCCTTCTCCTGCCTTGAAAGCCCTCCGAGCCTCAGGGAGCTGTGAAAAATCAATACGCTTCGGCAGCTCTGCCTCTTTATTCATTTAATAACTCACTACCATTGCATTACTGTTCCACTGATCTCCCATCACAGGGCCCAGATTGACACCTTTGTGCTCTTTTACCACACTGGAGTTTGATGTAATCAGTTAAACCTCCACCTCACGCCTGACACATGCATCAAATGGACCTTGAGTATGAACACGGCGGCATCAACAACATTGCAATATGAAAAAGAGGAGTCAAAAGAGTATGGTGTAAGGGCGAGCGCGAGGGGAGAAGCAGCGTGTGCGCGGCTGCCTGCGTGTGTGTCCGCTGTCGGCTGATTGTCTGACAGCGAGCTGAGCTGTAATCCTGGAAGTGGGCGTCAAACAGCACAAATAACAGCGCCTGTGTGGGAACAAGGGACCACCTAAAGAGAATACTGATGCGTGGATATGGAAAATCAACCTGTTAGCACTGCACACCAGACCAAAGACAATGACACTTTTCCTCAGGTGTAAGGGAGTCGTGGAGGGGCTGTCAGAGCCCAGTGACACACCAGGCCTGCATTGGGGCTTTGCATATTGTGTGTGTATTGGAGGTAGTGGGGGTTGCCTCCCTGTGTGGGACTTGGAGCAGAGAGCAGGTGGGCCCGGGATGGTGCAGAGAATCTGTATTGATTGTTTTTTTGTGCCTCAGAGCTGTTTAGCCGTTGTCAAAGCTGCCTCTACCAGCTGAGAGGCAAATTACAGCATTTACACCAGGAGGATTCCCCCCCCCCCTAAATCTATCTAATTATTTATTTATTTCTACAATGGGAGATGTACCTGTGATCTGTCAGCGGGCTCTCACTGGTGTGGCCAAAGAGCAGAGCTAAAATTACAAACAGGACGCTCTGAAGACAAGAGGCCTGAGGTTGCAGTTAACCTTGTGTCAGTCACTGAGGGTTGTGGGTCAACAAGATACTGCATTTTCCATTTTCAAAGATCTTATTGCCTTGAATTAACAATAATAGGATATTCAAAAAGTCGTAAAGTACGCAAGAATATCTCTCCTAGGCAATGCAGTGATATTCAAATACATACTGCATCTGATTTGTTTTCTATACTTTTTTTTTGGTGGCAAGTCTGTCTTGTTTATTAGGTTGTCATGTTTTGATTAATAGCAAAGACCACAATACAACTAGCATAAGGTATCGATAATAGCTAAGTTGCAAAGTAGATATTGAACTATTTGTATTCATTAGGTTATTATGATGAGAAATGCATTCAAAGTTATTGTTTATGCTTTCAGCCAAAACGTAAGGATTTGTAACCTGAACTTGACAAATCGGAAGTGAAAAATAATAATAAATTAACGAGTGGGACAAACACCCTCTATAGTATATTTTTGGCAACGCTTGTGTTTATAATGATGTCTGTTTATACTTCAGGAAATCAATTATTGAAATAGTTGACGGTAGAAATGTAATTTTCAAGTAGTTGTAACTAATCAGAATTAAAGTTATTGTGATACTAAAATTTCAAACTCAAAGAAAAGTACTCAATTATAAACACTGATTTTCATGGTCTTTTTTGTGTCAATGTTTTAGACAATTGACAAATTTCAACACAAAATAATTATACTTTCTTTATTAAATGCTGTGGTCTTATACCAATTCTGATATAGCTCAAGATCATTTTAAAACAGTTCACAAAAGGTCAAATTTTGTGTTGTGAATGTGAATTTTTTGGTATTAATTGATAGTATCCAGCATTCTCACAGCACTTTACTTGCACAAGCTTGTGTATTTTAATATTTTGTATACAGCAAATATGCAGCGAGAACAATACGTTTATTCCATTCAATTCTAGTTTTAATATCGATTAGTGTCTGACTTTTGACAACCTTAATCAGAACAGATACAATAAATTGGTTGGTTGTATGGTATGATCTCACATGCAGTAGATCTTCAAGTTCAAGTAGTCAAACACTCGACAAGTCAAAATATTCTTAGCCAAGTCACTTTTGTCAGAGGTAAGATAAGAGCCATCAACAGGTTTAAGTGCACCCGTCATAAAGCAGTGATCTGAGCTCGTAGAACTTTACAACGGCATCACCTGTATCTTAACTCATCAGACCATCAGAGGCTTAGCTGTGGGACTTTATGATCAGCCTCTCGCTGGATTTGCTCACTGCAGTGTGTTTGCTCGTCCAATAATGAGCCAGCGAAAGTTAATGACATGAAAGCAACTGCCGCTTGACAAATTGACTAAAACACAAGGCTGATTGATTATACAGGCAGCACAGATCCCACATCAGTCAATAACATAATAACATGCATGTGAGGAGTAATAAGGGTGCAGCGATGAATATTTGCTGGCTACTTTGCAGAACATGTATGCTACTATGTGGATGATTTAATGAAACTTGTTAACCCCAGCATATGGGTTTATCAACATTATGACAGCAGTAAACCAATAGCACTATTTGCACATGATTCTAAAAAGGTTATAAGAATTGTGAATGAGTTTTATAATTTGGTTTCTTTGTTAGCTGCATGTTCCTAGGTCAGTGCTTGAGCTCGGTCTTTTGAATTCAATGTTAAAGGTGCACAATGTAACTTTTTTTTGGCCACCTGCCTGTCACGAAGATGTTATTGGTCATTGAACTTATCTATCTCCATGGAACAATAAGAATAAATGCAAGACAGATAAGTCAAATGCCACACAGAGAAACATTCCAGGCAAAGCAATAACATCTTGCACATTAAAAAATATATATATATATATATATAGTCAATAAGTGCCAGATTCAAAAGGTGAAACCCGTGCTCACTGGTGGTGCAGTGGTCTAAGACGTTGCACTTGTGTGGTTGTTGTTTGAGTCACGACTATGATCATTTGCTGTGTCTATATCCTCTCTCTATTGAATTTCTAATAAAGACTTCAGGACAAAAAATCTTTAAATAGTACACTAACACAAAGGTGGTAATGACAGAGAAAAAATCATAAGGTAAATATTGATCTAATTGAACATGAATGCTGAAAATGTGAATTCATTTAGATTATATTTACACTATTACTATGTGTTTTATTTATTTATCATTATTTTCCAACACATTTTACAGTAACATTAGGTTAAGCCAGGTATTCAAAATCTTTTCAAATGTTTAAACCTGCAAGTCAATAAAGCCACCTTTTTTTTTCTCGATAGTAAGACATAATTTATTAGAGCTTTTGTTCTGAACTTTAACGATTTGTATGTTTCACATTTCGCTGAATTAAATAGGAGACAAAGAGAGGCCTTGAAGCATGTTTGTATCTGTGCTGACCTCATGTAGAGCAGCTGACACTAACTCATGCATTGTGCTTGTGTGTCTATGTGTGCATTTGTATGTGCGTGTGCCTATTGATTAGCTTACACAGCTTTATGGCACTCTGTTGTAAATGTCATGTTTTTACAGGCTACTGTTTGATATAAACCTGATTAAAGTATTTGCTTCCTAACATAGATTGCAGGCAGCCGGCGCTCACAATCAGACGATTACTCAGCAATTAGGAGCCGTCCAAATGACTATATGGCAGTGGGAGCGCTGGGCAAACAGTGGTACCTTTGCACGCCTCTTACCGTCCTCTCCATCTCATCTGTGTGGACAAGTCTTTTACTGCTCCTGGGACAGATTTGTAAAACATTTTAAAACGAGGTAGTATTGAAATTGTGTTTGAGATCACACACAGATTATTTTAATTCTTCCCATAATAATGATAATAATATCTTATCCTCTTATAAATTTCAAAATATCATGCTGCTTCCTACAATTAAAATGAAACCTATACAAATTTTTTTTTTAAAAAGATGTTATTTGATGTTACACAAAATATTGTGTTGCAAAAGTGACTGACTCTCGTTTTCACTCGATGATACTAAAATGTCAAACTAAATTTGGATACTATATACTCAATAGCAATTTCAATACCACAATAAGACAATAAAATGTAATTTTCAACACTAAATTATATATATTTTTTAACATTAATTCAATTCAATTGATTTTTGTAAAGCCCAAAATGTGGGCTTTACAATGGATGCCTCGATGGGCGACAGTGAAAAACAGAATAAAAATTGAATAAACAGTGTTCATAGGGACTTGGTAATGTCCCAGCATCCCATGTCTTTAGACAGATGTCCCAATCTCCCCTGTCCTTAGACCCTCCTTCTTGGCCAGGAAAAACTATCAAACCTCTTTGGGAAAAAGTAGAAACCTGGAGAAGTTCCACAGTGAAGGAGAGATCCGACTCTCTCCCCTATAATAATTATAATAATAATATTTAATATTTTTTTACCATGTGGTCTTATACTAGTTCTGATAAGGCACAAAAATATTTCTAAAACTGTTCGCATTTTGACCTGCTGATATATATATATATATATATATATATATATATATATATATATATATATATATATATATATATATATATATATGTGTGTGTGTATATTTTATGTATATGTATATTTTTTTTACTATATATATACTAGAATTAGTATCTAGCGTTGATACTTGTATTAGTATACATTAGCATGTGATGTATCTCCCATTTGTGAAATCACTTTTTCTAAACAACATATTGTCAAACTTTCTTCCCAGTATGATATGTTTATAATAATTAACAGTAAAACCAAATATGTTGCCATTGTTACAGTTGTTACCCCTCTGTGACATGTTTCCTCTAAAATAAAGGCCAGTTTGGGTCTATTTGTCCCTTTTCAGTAGAACATGTCAAACTGCAGCCCTCCGAAGTGTTGGGCATCCTCCATGTCTCCGGGCACTTATCCCCATCTTCTGTGGCAGAGCAGATAACTGCCCATGTGGCACACATTGATCCAGGCTCACAGGTGTGTAAAGGTGAAAATCTAACGCAAGTGGAGCAGTGAGGAAGAATCCGCTCACCGCTTCAGCTAGCGTGATTATATTGAGTGAAACATTTCTGCAACACACCATAATATTGATGAAACAGGTATAGCATTTGCTGTGGAAACAAGTCTTCCAGTTTCAGCTGGCTCAATTGTAGACCTACAGCTACACCAAGTGGACAAACTGTGTCATTTCACATCTGGTAGATTTCACAAACGCATTTATAGATCATCTGACATCTATAAATGTACAAAAATAAGTATAACCACTTGCTTTTAAGCCAGAGATTTAAATAAGATAAAAGGTGCATCTGTGACAAAGCTATACATGCATGCGTCAGGTTACACTACATTTTTGATGAACACAGCAACAGCATACAATTCACCCATTTTCACGGAGTAGACTTGGTGACTAGGAAAAAATGTCATAAAAAATTAACCCAACAAATTGCTTTAATTTCATACATGAACCTGGCGCAACTCTTCAAATGACCAAAACTTAACCAACAATGATATTGGCTTCAAATATTTATCCAGGTAAAAAAATAATTAAAAAGCTAGTTTGGGTATCTATCCTTATGCAAATATGTTTTGTAGTTTCTTGAAGGATAAACATTCATAACAGTTATTTGCACATCTGGATCAGTTTGTCATTTCTGTTTTAAACCCACTTTTAAACCGGATGATTTTTCCAAAAACGCTTGACTAAAATTGCTCCCAATTCAACCCTTTGTTTGTACCCTTTGTACTCCACAAACAAATGTACCCTTTGGAGTTCAAAGTGTACATTTGTTTGTACCCTTTGGAGTACAAACATGTGGACTCCATGTGAAACTGACACTGAAGTTTTGGCCTATATTTGTCTGATTTACTGTACTTATAAGTGGTGACATGCCATGCACAGAGGAAAATCAGGTTTGAAAATATAAAGAGGAGTAAAGCTACTGTTGAGAGGACTGACAGACAGCAGCTTGAGCATTTGTTGGGTTTTGACCTTTTGTCAACGCTGAAGCCAATTCAAAATGAGATTTAAGCGGAATGCCTATAAAGCTCAGGATGGAACGTCAAACAATGTACGTTACCATAGAAATCCGCCATGTCTGTTGCTGGTGTGTGAAATATGCATAGAATACAATAGTCAAAATAGAAATAAAAAGGTTATGAAAAAAGTTGTGGAACAACATGATAAACAGCTGAGCCACTACTATTATATACATTTATCTACAGTTTAGTAATTAGCATCTTAAATCCCCGTTGGTTCAACATTAGGCGAATTGAGCTCTAAAAAAGGTCTATCACATTTTTGGGAATTTTTGACTTTTTAAAATGTTTTATTTGGTGTTAAAACTGATCCCAGTTCACCCCAGAATGATTGATTTGACTGAAAATAGATGAGTTACAGCTTTCGTTTCGCCATGCGTTGGACAGTTTTAATGCATGCACGCGTTAAGGTGCGTTAAAACTGCTTAATGCTTAACCACATTAAGGTCTCTCGTTCCTTAATGTGCTTATTCTATGGCAAAAAACTGAAATAGCTCAACTGTGAGTCTTGAAAAGTCTGTTCACTGTGGTCGTCTGAGATATTAATTATTTTTGGGTTTTACATGAAGTTAGTCCCTCACAGCAGAGTATTTGTTTCCCTGGGCCGTTGCTAGGGTGATGACCACAGAGCAGTGATTTAGAATGTGATATAACTTTTGCCGAACTGCATGTGCTTTAAATAAAATTAACTTAAGGCAGCTAGCACTGGAATTCTCACTGACGTAGTATAAAAATGAATAAATAAATCAAAGGAGAAAATTACATTTTGAGTCTTTGCTCTGGCATTGTTGGGTATTGGTGGATACTTCAAAGTATCAATATCTGTATTCGAACTGAAAAAGATTGGTGAATCTCTACTTTTAACTTTAAAAAAAAGTTGCAGGGGCTGAAACTGTTTTCAAAGAATAAACATAAAATTATATATATATATATATATATATATATATATAATATTTATTATTATATATATATATATATATATATATATATATATATATATATATATATATACTGTGTATATATATATATATACATATAAAATATATTGTATGCTTCTATAGCAGATAAAACCTTCAGACAGTGTGTATTTAGCATAAAAGTGCAAGCCTTACTAAAAGGAATGTTTGAATGAACCATTTTTTCCTTGTTAAGTTAGAACCATTCAAAAGTATTGAAAATCAGATACTATTTGATACTAAAGCGAGTATTGAAACTAGCTACTAATTTGAACTAGTATTGATGCAAAAAAAAAAAATCATATACAGAGCAAAAATTGGCCTTTCCATAATAGTTTTAGAATAATCTTGAGCTTTAGCAGAACTAGTACACAAAATACTATTATTTTGGGTTGAAAAAGAAAGTCTATTGTTTTAAACATTTACCTAAATAAGACCATTTTTTAACTCTCATTGTGGTATCAAAATGGTCTAACCTCTTTTACAATCACTTTTATGTATCTAAACTGAAAAAGTATCCACGAGGAGAAAAGAGAGCAGTCTGCGCGCGCTTGCCTGTGCATATGGTGCAGTAAGGACTTCCTAGTGACTGCGTGAATATGCATGGTGCTCTGTATGCATGATTAATTTCTTGAGCAAATGTCAGCATGCGACATTAGAATGGAAATCTATGTGTACGCCTGCAGCTCATATACACAATAATTAGCAAGACAAAACAAATTGATCCTTGCACCAAAAAAGTGAAAGGCTTTGATCAGTGTCTGAGAATGGTTTCGTTTGACATCCTTAGGTGTGATATCATTTATGACTCTGTGTGTAGTCTAGCTGCTTCCCTAAAAGTCTCTGTTCTCTTTACTGAGGCGGGCTCTGTGGGTGTCAGAGCCCTGTTCTCTCTGGGTGGTGCTTACATTACTTAATCTGGTAGCACATCTTAAAACTGTCTACACTAGCTTTATTCAAATCAGAACTTCAGAGACAAGATTGACAAGATCTTTATGCATATGATTTGACCTCTGCATACTTTTTGGAGACTCCTTAACATATTCTACATTTGCTTTTACAGTGCAGATCCTTGGTGAGCTGCTGAGTGGGGCTTTTTCTACAATGCATAAAGAGGCAAGTGTTGAATACTGATGCTCTACTAATATACATGTGTTTCAAAGCTAGAACTAGTATTGAAACTAATTTCAGTCTGTTCAAGTCTCAAAACAAAACAAAACAAGAAAAAAATCACATACTTAGGACAAAATTGGACATTTCTTAGGTAGTTTTAGAATTGTCTTGGTGTACATCTGAACTAGTGTATGAGCACACGGTAATATTAAAGAAACTGTGACTATTATGTAGGGCTGTAGTCGACTAGGTACCTTTTTGGTCGAGTAAAAAGGTGTGGTGCTTGCAAAATGAAGTATCTCTATGATCTGACCAAATATCTGACATAAACCGTACTCACAAGACCACAAGGTGAAAGGATTGCAGGCATAAACAACTATGTGTACAGAAAAGTACTAATAAACTAGGTATTCACGTGTAAAAAGGGTAGAAAAAACTCCCAATTTACTCCCAAAGCCTTGTAATACCAGAAAAATAATTTGTTCACTAAGACACCATCTACCGATTAATGGACTATGGACTAAAGACCTACAGCTCTACTATTTTGGGTGTCCACAAAATTGTGTTTTTAATTAAATCGCTTATGGTCAGGCCAGTTAGGAACAGAAATAAAAACCTACAGTTCCCAGCTATGCTGCCCTAGGAGCAACTATACTGGGGGAAGTATGGCATCTTGAGCACAATCCTCTGTTTCCTACTACTTTTCTATCAAACAATATTTAATATTTAATTTCACTGGCAATTTGTTCATCGCTTTTCCTTCTTTTTCTCCCACTTCCCCGACGGGAGTGGAACAGGCACATCGAGGGCCTGTGGATCCAGATGCTCCTCAACTGCCTGGAGAAACGGTCTCTACTCCATATGAACGGTTCTTCATCGGCCTCGAAGAATTGGTTCTCCTACTGAGTGGGTCCAGCTCCACCGTCTGCAAATTGAGGCGCGTCCGCCTGTCTGTCCGAGGGAGTCGGATCTCTCCTTCACTGTGGAACTCCTACAGGTTTCAACTTTTTCCCAAAGAGGTTTGGTAGTTTTTCCTGGCCGAGAAGGAGGGTCTAAGGACAGGGGAGCTTGGGACATCTGTCTAAGGACACAGGACGCTGGGACATTACCAAGTCCTTATGAACACTGTTTATTTTGTTTTCCACTGTAGCCCCTCGAGGCAACTACTGTTGTGATTTTGGGCGTTACAAAAATAAATTGAATTGAAAATTGAATTGAATTATCGTTGCGCTATCAAAAATCGGTATTGGGTTTTGTGCATTTTGTGCATCATTCATCGAAATCGAGTTACATTTTTAAAAATATTGTGGCACTAACAACACTAATACTAACATTAATACTAACAAAATTGAATATGAATCATGAAAATGATGTGTAACCATACATCTGTAAATGTGGTGGTTGAGGTTCAAATATTGTACAAAATGTGAATGGATCATAGAATTAACCACAAAAGAGCAGAAATATTACATGATACACTTGTTTGGGAGATTACACTACATGTTTCTGTCTTTTTTTGGAGGCCATTTTTAAAGTTTAAATCAGAGAAAAATACTTGAAAATCTAATTTTGCACATCCTCAAATCAACATTGTGATATAATCACATTTTGGACGTCTTCCACATTTACTATAAAACTAACTTCCTGTGTCAAATACCAGCTTTGCTAACAGACAAATAAACCAAGAAACTGTACAGAAAATGGCACTGACCTTGACAGCTTTTACCCTCAAACAAGAAGGATGTTCACTGAAAAGCATTCCAAGATGCTTTTTTTCTTTAGTTCATGACTTATCACCTCCAGCCAGAGGAGCAAAGTGCCAGTTAAGCTGCTCAGGATAAACACATTCAGTCTAATGGTCTATGAGAAACGCTTAATGCACTGTCCAAGAGCACACATCCTGTAACGTCCATGAACAATATGAACTACTGTTTTTGGGTTATGATTTATGTTTTAGGTTATGCAGCATTCATGATTTTGAAAGTTAGGAATACAATATTGTGTTATTAATACCAATTACCTGGATATCAAAAAAAGACAGCTCTAACTACTACATGAGGTGCTATATTATAAATATTATAAATTGGTCATATTGCATACCCATTATGCCATGTCTGATATAAAAGACTGGTTAATATAACTCATGTTTTATATGCACACAGTTATAAAGTAGTTTGATTATATGCAATCAAGCCTGATTTCAGCATTCATCACAATCCAAACATATAATCGTACTAAATTATTTATTTGAACTGCCCTAATGTAGGAAAATGCACAATCTTTATGGGATAGGCTGCCAATAGGAAATAACAAAGAAAAACTTTACATCTACATCTATTTACATTTTCTCATAAGATGAGACCTTCTAATGCAACCAATCCATCAAGATACAGCATATGGTGAAGTGAACAACAGCAGAATATCCACAACCACACACACGACTGCCCTAGGCTTTCAGTCCTGCACTGCTGAAGCTTAAATACATAAGAGCAGCTTCCAATGAAGTGAGGATGTAAGCACTGACACATGTGTCCACCAGGGGGCCCTACTGTCCTATGCACAGTACAGTTGCTGTGGCCTTGGGCGTTCTCTCAGGCTGAGATGGTGTCCAGCTCACCTCCTGTCTCTCTTTTGTTCTCCTGTGGAGGAAGCTGCACACTCCACAGTGAAGCCCTCACCATACACTGGTCTGTGCAATGCCCACAATGTTTGTTCTTTGATGCAACGTGGCATAAGCATGAAAATATAGATTTATGGTTTTACATATTCCAATGTTTCTACATCTGATTTGTCATATGTCTTTCTTAGAGTACCCACAACTTCAACACAGGTTTGGCACTGATGCCCAAACATACGCTTATCAACATGTGACACACGTCTGGCTTTCATGCGATGGTGGCACATGCAGCAAATTATGCTTTTCATCACCTTGCTGAAATTAGACAATTATGCCTAAATTACGCTAATCAAGACAATTCTCTGGCTGGCTGCAGGCACTGGCTCAGTGCCAGTCATCTTCTTCCTCTTGAGGTGACAACATAAAACTATATTTCTAATGATGAGAACATCACATAATTATAATTCAAAGATCAAAACAATATAACTGCCATACCGTGTTACTATGGAGCTGTGACTTGTTACTATATAGACAAAATAGTGTACAATGATGAAGTAGTTTGATAACTATATCTAATAAAAATATTCTGCATGTGACGATATCCTAAGCATTTGCAAATAGTGTAAAAGCAGAGAACTTTATGTTAAAACTGACATTATAGATTTCAGTTGCACAGAGAGTTTGTGGCAGTTTCTCTTTGCATTTTCTAACCTTGCTGCTGGTTGCGCTAAATGCCTGCTTAGCCTGTTGGAACACAGACAGGCTCACACAGTTTTATAATGCTGCCAATGCGTCTCTAAAGTATATGAATATTATATGAAGCAGCAGATAACCCCAGGCTAATACTGTAATTATGGCCGGGTCTAAATGACTCCTCTTTTATTACAGAACTTCCCTCTGATTCATTTTTCAAATGTTTTAATACTGACAGAAGAGAAATCGTATAGAATAAATTAGTGTAACAAACATGATGCTTTATTCATGAATATGCATCCATGGAGCAAAATGACACCATGAAAATCTTGAGGTCAGTTTGGGACACAGGTTTCACTGGCTAGAGTCCAGGAAAACCCAAATAATATGTGTGTGTATTCTTGCACTTATTTACTACAGTTTGGGAATTCAGTATTTAGCTGGAGCATAACTGAATTTCAATGGAGTGCATAGTTTGCACCTGGCCCAGGTTAAAAGCACTGAATGTGGAAGTGGTTAAACTAGACTCTAACTTGGATCTCCAAAGGGATATTTAGAGAAGCTAAAATGTTTTTAAACGGATGGTATGCAATTGTCAATGCTTTCAACAATTATATAAGGTAGAGTAGGTAAACTACTGTATGTAAGAAAATGTAGATGGATAGATTTATCATCATTCAAGCTTCACAAAAACTGTGCACTTAGAATAACGGAGTCATATGGTAATTGAAAATATTAGGGTGTTATAGTTTGGATTTTGGGCAGGGTTTACCATTGAGTTAGTTTTGAAATTGCCAAATTAAGACAATATCACATACACATAAAAATAAATAAAGTAAATCAGGCGAATATATCCATCTCTGGCCATATTATAGAACTAGTAAACAGAAATAATATATATCTTTGCACATCTAGGCCCATTTTCACACACGACTTGTGTCCATACATCCATCTGTTACCATCGAGCAGAGGTCCTTTCTGTCTATGCCACACTCTCTGTGGAGGTCTGTGCACAGTCTGCCCCTAACCACAGAGAAACATTACTCACATTGACATGTTTCACATGAAATTCAAACAAGTCTGAGTAAATACACTGTACTTACATTGTGTGCTTGCTCCCAGCACATACTGTGGTATTGTTCAGAAAATCGATATTCTAAACAAAGAAAAGAAAATTAGATTGGGTAATGTTTTCTAATCAAATTGGACTCATAATTAGACAATGTAATCACAACAGAGTAGAGGCAATGTGAACACACCTGGGATTTTAACTTCACAACAAGTTCATTTGGATGACATTTTCATTAAGATGTGGGCACAGCAAACTTCTGGCTGGGCCTGAGAATCTCCCTTTGAACTCAAACTTTAGATGCACTTTAGGTTTTTTTCACAGTTGATCTCTGTTATGACAGCATCTTAATGCAATCTCAGAGAGTTGCTTTTGATGTTAAAGGAAGACACGGCCACAGGTGGTAAAGCGAAGGGGATTCATTTTAAGGATTAAGAGAGAGAACTCTAAAGAGGGCAGGAGTTGGTTGTTTTATAATAATGCACCAGCTGTTCAAGGTTCTTTTAACTGTAACAGACCAAATGATGACAAAAACATTCATGTTTGTGTATACTTAGTGCTAGATATGCTGTGCAAATCCAAATGGCCAAATCAGAATATAATTCTTACATGAACATTAATCAGCAATGTATAATTTGATTTCGGCATGACTCATAAACCATTGTCCATTTCCGAGCATGTACCATTTCTCATTTTGATTAACAGTCCAGATGATGACGTACTCTCCTGTTTTTTATCTATGGTCATGGTTTGGAGCCAGTTTTTGAAGGAGGCAAATGGCACAAGCAGGACCATGTTGTGGGTTTCATTAGTGACCATTTATTTAAGTTTTCATTTAAAAGTAGGACACGATTCAATTAGGATAAGGAAAAGTGCTCATTGATTTTGGTGAGTGGCCTACTGGGCGACTCAATGCAGTGCACTAAAACTTATTGATGATTAGGGGCAAAAATCTGCTTCTCCTGGTCAGAACAACATTTTTCTGTGAATGATTTAAGTAGAGAGTTACAGCAATATAATATGAGTCTTGCAGAAGCAAAATGATATACATGGTCATCAGTAAAATCTGCTCTGCGTCATTTGTTCATGATAATGGTCATCCTTTTAACTGTTGCAAAAATAAAACAATTCATATCTGAAATGAAAAAGTTAGTTGGTTTAAGTGCGTTTATTGTGGACGTACGGCTCTGTATCACTACGCTGCAATAGTACATTCAGTCATTCATTCAGCTTTTAATGTTTAGTGCTTTTAGTGTTCCTGATGGGCACTAATGACTAGAAGAGTAACTGAGTAAAAAAGTAGCTTGCATTGTTGTGAAATTGTTAAGCAATAAATGAATGAATAAAAATGTATCTGGATTCAACACCATAAACGTTTACATGCATGGAGCAAATAACTATTAACTGGTCCACAATTGTAATGTATTTTTAACTCTGGAAATGTTACAGTGGCTCATTTACACAACACAAGAATACTTTGTTATAGACTAAGTTATAGAATACTGAATACTTGAATTAAAATTTGTAACATATTCCATTATTTGGCCTTATCAGAATACTGTACTGAATACATTGAGTTATATCATAATAGACACGGGGGGCTAATACAGTTTTTAATTTTTGTTTCACCGTTTCTTCTACATATATTTATCTCTTATTTATAAGAGAACATTTATCACAAATTAGAGAAGGAAAACTTGCACATGCACTCCCTATAAGAGATATGTTTTCTATAATTCTTACTTATTTAGAGCAGTTTGTAATACAGTTACTCAAGATTAGTATTCTGAATAAGTGTTTCCGGTACGTCCTCAGTTACTTCCCAAGCTTGTTCACATACTCCAAGGTAAATTTTTTCTTTTCTCTTTAGTTTGGGGAAGGGATTTTCTCTTAAGAAGAAGTTTATCATGAAGGTCATACTCTGTGTCCTTGGTTGAATGTGCCTGCACTACACTCCCTTTGTTATTCTTCTAGCACAATTAAAGTCAGACCACGGCCTTCTCGTTTGTACATGAAAGCACAAAGGATTGCTCTTGAAGAAGCTAAAGTCAGCTTTGGGACCTCTTTCTATTCATTTCAATCTTCTGTTTTGTGTGTATTGTAGGAACAAACAGGGGAAAAGTATTACCTGTGACTGTTTGTGGCTTGCCAAACCGATTTGGAGGTACTGATGGGAGGTGGCACCTTTCTGAAGCAGTAAAAGTCCCAATGAATCATGGAGCGCTGGAGCGGGGGTTTGTCTTGTACAATGTCTCCTCTTCGGATCCTCCCTGTGGGATGGGGCCGTCTCTGTGTCTCAGTCCTAATGTGTGTCTTTGCTGTCACATGCACCTGTTCCACCACCACTAAGACCATTCTGGAAAGATAGAGTACATTTGTCACTTTTAGGTACTGTTCTCTCCATACAAACCACTCTTTGTTTCAATGCTCTCTGCTTTTGTGAACTCAGGCTTGTACATTCTGTGTCCCACATTCATCCAAGGTGTTTTAATGTAGTCATTCTACATGACAACATAATGAGGAAAGAACAAATTCAATCTTAAATGTGTATACAGATAACAGGATAATGTTTTAAGGCCTGAGCCATGTCAGATGGCTGGTAATATACTGTGGTATGTATGGGCGATGATAGGAAATTTGGAATACAGTGATATAATTGTGTCAGTTGCAATTGGAAGCAGACGGAGATTGTGGCTATTGCTACCGCTAAAGTCTAGGGCAGGGGTGGGCAGTTATTTTTCCTCTGAGGGCCATATTGGAATCCAGGCGAGTGGCGAAGGGCCGGCCCGCGATCATAGGTGCATAAAATTCTTATCATTAAAAGCACTTTTCTGCAAAATACTGGCTGCTGAATCTAATATTCATTCATTTCATGTCACCTTTATTAAGAACACATGGACAGGACAGTGTAGTATGAAATGGGTATGAGACTGGGGAAGGACATAGAGAAAATTGTCAAATCGTTATCCACTCGACAGCCCAGCGGCACCTGGGATTATTTTTTATAGTCGACTAGTCACAATCAGTTGATTGATCATTGCAGACCTAAATTTGTAATAAAATGGGTATACTTTATTACACATTTTAAACCATTCCACCGTGCCCTAAAACCTACAAATATTTTGTGGATCATTGTGCACAATAATTACCCCAAACAAGATAAGGCCTGGGCATTAACCGATCGCTACCATTAGTATTGAAACAAGGGGCAGGGCAGAGGTCAAATGCTGCTAATTTCTCCTTTGTTGGTTGACTAAGCACCTAATCTTTCTTTTCTTTGAACAGCACATACAGTGCTCCAATTAGATGTTGTACTGTCACTTTAAGTAACAAAAGATACTGCATGTGTAAGTCTTTAGAGGCCAAGAGTGGGGGGCATAACATGATGCATATCAGATCTGCATGAATACATTCTCCCTGTTCAAAGTTCAGTTTGTTTGCTATGCCTGTGCGGTTGCAAAGGAAAAAAATATGTTCTAAAATAGAAGGTCCAGGAGCAAAGAGGGAGCACTGTTGATAATCAGAGTTGACAAGTCACTGTGTGTTCGGGGGCAATGGGAAAGCCGCACTCCGGGCTCTCATTTGTACGCAAGAGGATATTTGTCTGTATGAATCTTTATGTGAGGGCTGAAGCTTCGTTTAGTGTGATGTAAATCACTAAAAACATATCTATGTGTAGCAACATATTAGATTACATAGCATGGAACAATATAAAAGTGTAAAAATGTGTACTCCATTTTGTGTACTTCATAGACCATAAATTCAGTTTACAATCACACTTTGAAGTACTTTTATATGATATGTTAACAAGGGTCTAATGTTGTTTGGTTTGTACATAATTTAGTTAATCACACTTGGTTTACTCTTAGCTCTTGTTTTTCATATTTAATTTTTTTTTTATTTCTGGAAACCTGATCTCAAGCGATATTCAACCAATCACCTCTTCCCACTTCTCAACCAATCATCCTTTAGCATCCGATGGAACTTCTGGTTGTTTCGTAAAACTTAGGGTATTGTTTTTCCTTCGTCTGGTTCTGTCGCTTCCCATTTGCACCCCGCTCCTTATGTTCCGTCCTTGTGTGTTCTTGGTCCTCGAGAATGTAAGCCGACTCTTCTTTTGGTCTCAGTCTGGTTTAATCGTGTCATTATGCGTCGTTACAAGTGGCGCTCTCTTTTCTTTAGTTAAATCATTGCAATACTTCACCAACTGTCTTAAACCGTAATTGTGTAAATATCCATAATGTTCTAAACATATTGCACCCATATTTATCGTAATTAGTCCCATTATTCACCGTGCCTGGTGCCAGCCCTGATGCGTTCAAGGACGCGCGGAATTTCTAGGTTTTGGCGAGAATGTGTCATTGCTGTCATTGTTGTGCTGTTGTTGAATGCTGTGATTTCTTGCTTGAGTACTTATCTGTTTCATTTTAGCTTCTTTTGATGTATATGGACTATATTCACACATTTATTATCTATATTTGTTCCTTCTACATGTGCATCTGTCGATATTCATTGCATGGTTGTGATTCAATTTGTTTATCCATTACTCACTGTACTTTATTTCTGTATTATAGAAACCATCCACATCCGCCCCACACACACAAGAACTTTAGGATGAACCTTCGTTACTAAAGAGTGGTAAAGTGTACACTGACGTCCTTCCCTTGTTCTGTCCGCACAACCTGGGGAAATTGAGGATTATCAAATTAGGCAATATACAGTCCGTTCAGAGGTCCCAAGGTTGGGTCTCCTTCCCAACACCTCAATTTGATTATTATTTTAATTTTCATTTGAACAAGAGGAGCAACCAAACCAAGAAATGAAGTGTGAGAGTGCTGATCTTAACATGATCTGGTAAGTGCTTTTAGTTTTCAATTGTAATTTGTAAAAACTGAGTTGTAAAAGCAATGCTTCTGAATAGTGGAGTTTTCCTAAGATCACAGTGACTTGGCAGGCTGTTATAGGCCCTGGGTTTAGGATGCTCATCTGGTGCCAGATGAGGACAATGATGATTGATCCTGTGAAAGTGTATTGATCAGCTAAAACCGTGTTATTGTCTTTTCCTACTGACATACACAACTTATGTCTGTCCTTCTCCCTGTAGTCTCCCTCTGGGCTCAAGTGATGGGAAGTCCACTAGATTGGCCTGATATTGATAGAACCATTTTCGTCAGACACAGATCATTCAGTTCTAATGTGCTGCCACATCTGTCTTTTGAAACGCGTTCACTAGATGAATAATCTTGTAGGTATACTGCTGCTTCACATTGCTCTAGAAGAAAACTGACATTCAGTGATATGTGTCAGTATATATCACGCATAGGTCGTAGTTGTGCGATCCCTCCTTCGTCCAAGGATAGTTGAGAAGTTTCGGCTGACATCCGGAAGTAATTTTCAATCCAATCAGATTGAAAACAACTTCCAGATGGCATCTGAAATATCAAAAAACAGTCCAGTGACTACCTTTGAAAGCTTACCATATGCTAGAGTCATTTAATGAGTATCCTTAAATATGTATCATCATTCAACACAAAACAATTCTAAAAATGTTTTGCATGTTTCTGGAAGATTTATTTTTGTAGTGTAAATAGACTTGGCATTTAGCTGTACAAACTATAAACATTTAAATACAATTAGTCTTTATTTTCCCCATTGATAGAAGTTCTTTTACTACATCCAGATCATTTTAACTTTAGCTAAAGGTTATGTTGCCTCCAAGGCTTTTACAATATTTATGGTACAAAAGCACATGTCTGGAACAATGGTCATAAAATGGAAGACATTTCAAGGCATTTATGAGACCGGAGTGACTCAAACACTGTGTGTGATTGATATCCATATTACTGTTCTAATGATAGTTTGTTTTTTAATGATCGGTTATTGCAGATGGAAGATTGATTTGAACATCACCAAGCCACTTACTAAATGTCAAATACTCAGTCAAGATGGCCTGTACTATGATTTTGCAGTTATAAATCTGTGATAAACGATTTCATAATTGATCTGAGTGAAAAGTTCAGAAGGAAAACTACTGTTAATTCATGATTTTTTAAGAACCACTGTACATACTGCATGCTTTAGCGCCATCTTGTGTAGGTTTTTTTTTTGGACTGGGAGAATTCTGATAGGGAAAGTAAAGTGTAAAGGCTTAGAATAACCAAGCGTCTTAATTTGTAAATATCTATTGTTGTTAATGTTTTATTTTTCAATTTATTTTCGGATGAATGTGGTGAGTTTTAAAATAAATATCCCATGATTCACAGGTGTCAATTCAAACTTTACACCCAGCAATCAGTTCAGCCCCCAGCTAGGTCTTAAACAAAAGTTCACTGAAGTTTATTTAACTGGTGAACATGAAGTACACAACTCCTTTAAGGTCTCTAATGTGCAAATAGATGCTTGTCCTACTGTGCTTGGTTTGAGTAGACTTATTCAAGTCTTTTAAACATTGAAACAAGCGTTCCCATGCCATGTGGTGAAACTACTAGTGGGTAGCAAAGAGTTGAAGTTATGATATAAGACACAAAAAGAATGTATGCTTCTTGTTTTTGTGCATTTTAAACAATGCACAAAATCAACTGGTTCAAATCTGCAAATGCCATTTTCGCGAATAATTAAGGGTTTCCATTCCAAGTACAGTGTCATCACGCTGTCCCATGGGCTATTACAGAATAGTTGTTAAGACATTTATTACCTGCAGCCTAATACAGTATAGCATTCTTATGAAATTTGAGACTTTAGAATTGTTGTGTTATCTGCAGAATGTTGCCTTAGTTTTCCATTTGCAGCAAAAAATAAAAACCTTATAAATATAGACGCAAAAAAACAATGTATCTGGGTTTTTTCTGCGGGAGAGCGGGTGAAGAGTTGTCATGGTTACCAACTGATAACCCAAAGTCACAGCAGTATCTAATAAGACACTTCTAATTTTGGAAGACAATGTATTATTTTATTGAGTCTAGGCCAACTTTCAATTTTTCCATATCAAGAATAAACTTAAATACACTTGGTCCAAACAAAGACTGGTGTGTAAGCTTTGCACATTTGCATGTAAGGAATAATAAAGAAGGAGCACTGAGTTACACTGTTTAATAATCAGACGTGATGAGCTGTGGAGCGGTGTTATTCCGATGGCTCGGCTTAATACTAGATCATCAACCGCTAACCTTAACCAACTACCAACTAAACCATGTAGCCATCGTTCAATATTGACTTGATCCATATTAGGTGCACTGGTTTGTGGTCTGGTCCTTTAGGATTAACACATTAAAACCAGATTACATGTTACAACAAACCAGTGATGACCATGAGTTTTTTATGGAAAATAAAACACAACTGCATTCTGTGAGTAGTTTTTGCCTTCCATTTATTGATATGGGACTGGGAGCTGACACTTGGACAGCCTGCCTGTGTTACATAAAAATGATGATGTTTGTATGTGACCAGTAAAAGCGAAAAGACAGCTGAGCACCACAGCTGCAAAGACGATTGTGATAAATCTAGCCTTTTTATATTATACTAGAAATGAGCTGAGGTTCCAGCATGTGGTATCAGATCGACTGGTCTTTGATGATATTCAATTTATAACTGGCACTGTCAGTGCTGAGCATGTTATATAATATATATATACATATATACATATATATATACATATATATATACTATATACATATACATACATATACATACATACACATATACATACATACATATATATATATATATATATATATATATATATATATATATATATATATATATATATATATATATATATATATATATATATATATATATATATATACACACACACATATATATACACATATATATACACATATATATACACATATATATATATATACACATATATATTTTATACACACATACACACATACACATACCCAGCTTTGAAAAAATGGTGTGGCTGTGTATTTGGGTGTCAGTGTCAGGCTGCTGGGGAGTCCTATCAGAGATGTCCCATTGAGCCCTCTGGAGCTCTGAGGCGAGACCAGGTGTCACCAGGCTGCTGGGCTGTTTGCACGCTGAGCTGAATTTTAATAAACCTACCCAAACACAGGCAAGTAGCTCGAAACTGTATGCCAATGCATTTTATTAATTGGTTTAAAAACAATTTTAATATGGGGTAGAGGTTGACAGATTTTTGAATAATTGATAATATCATGAATGTTGTTTTAACATCAAGTATATTGTTTAAAATAAAAATTCCTGAAAATTGAAAAAAAATTAGAGAGGAGGAGGAGAATCTATTGAACTACCGTGGTTCAACCCCTTTGGCACATCTTCCACGGCTTCAGAACAGCTTCTCTCAGACGGCGAAGTGGAGCTGGGGTAGACCACCGATGTTCTAAGAGCATTGCTTAGGCTAAAATACTTAACAGACAGCACGGAGGGGTTGGATTTGATCAGGGCTGATTTTACAAAATACTATATGGGGGAAAAAGTAATTTCACACATGTTTTAACCCATTTCTGTTTGAGGTTGGATTACAGTAAATATACAGTATTTTGAAGAAAATGTCTTGTGGCTAGTAAACCACGTGTTTGTCTACAAAGACACAGCTATAAATGAGGTATGATGATAGAAAAAATAATACTGTGCCACAGAACAGCTGCACACCCGTGTGTGTAATCTAATCTCAGGCGAAATGCAGCTGTTCTGTGAAGGCCAAAGAAGTTTGTTCAGAGAATGTTAAGGAGCAAGCAGCATCATGAAGTCCAAGGAACACACCAGACAGCCCAGGGTTGAAGTTGTGGAGAAGTTAAATTGGGTTAGGATCTAAAAAGATTTCCCAAGCTTTGAACATCTCACGGAGCACTGACCAGTCGATCATCTGGAATGGAAATGTTTACAGTATGGCACAACTACAAGCCTACATACATGGTTGTCCACCAAAATGTACAGGCTGAACAAGGAGAGCTCTGATCAGAGATTGGGCCAAGAGGCCCAATGTAACTCTGGAGGAGTTGCAGCGATCCACAGCTCAGGTGGACAGGGAATCTGTCCACAGGAGAACTATTAGTTGTGCACTACACAAATCTGGCCTTTAAGGAAGAATGGCAGGAAGAACAGCCATAAGTAGTCCTGTTTGCAGTTTGCCAGAAGTCATGTGGGGGACACAGGAAACATGTGGAAGAAGATGCTCTGGTCTGATCAGACTGAAACTGACCTTTTTTGACTAAAAACAAAATTCTATGTGTGTTGGAAAACTAACAGGACGCATGACTCTGAACACACCATCCACACTGTCAAACATGGTGGTGCAGCATCATATCATGCAGGGGCTGCTTTTCTTCAGAAGGGACTGAGAAGCTGCTGATGGGAAGATGGATGCAGCCAAATACAGGGCAATCTTGAAAGAAAACCTGTTGGCGTCTGTAAAAGACTTGAGACTGAGGCAGAGGTTCACCTTCAGCAGGACAATGACCCTAAACATAAAGCCAGAGCTACAATAGAATGGTTTAAAACAAAACATATTCATGCTTTAGAAAGGCCCAGTCAAAGTCCAGATCTAAATCAATAGAGAATCTTTGGCAGGATCTGAAAACCGTTTGTTCACAAACGCTCCCCATCAAATCTGACTGAGCTTGAGAGCTGTTTTGTAAAGAAGAATAGGGAAAAAATGTCAGTCTGTAGGTATGCAAAATAAACCCAAACTAATTGTAGAGAAAGAATGTTCCACAACGTATTAACTGAGAGCGGCTTAATACTTTTGCAAACGTTTTTATTTATTTTTCCAAAATCTGGAAATCCTTTTACTTCACAATTGTGTGCCTCTTTGTGTTGCCCTTTCACAAAAAATGCAAATACAATTTATTTAAGTTTATGTCGTGAAAAAATGTGGAAAAGTGACGTGACAAAAAAGGGTACTAATACCATTTACAAGCCACTGTAAGATAACACCCTTGCAAACCGGCTTCATGAAGTAGTAAGAGGACAAAATGCAATGATTAACAAGAATATTATAATTTATTATAATGATTGGATAGAGTTGCATTGGTACATGTATGTATGTGTAGCCGTAAAGTGGCTCACTGCATGTTGTATGTGTTAGTGTGTTTGATCATGAGCCTGACTTCACTCCTGCCAGAGGCTACAGGCCTGCTTTTTCTCCTCCCTGTTTGGAGGGTCTACCTTGGGTTTATAGTTTTAAAAAATTTTTAGTTGTCATGAATTGTGAAGGATTCAGTGATTAGGGACAATGAGCAGTAATAGTCTGCACAAGCCATGTGCATTTGCAGTAATGTGGATTTGCAGTATAGCCTGGAATCACTACACATGCTGTGGCTACTAGGATTACTGTCCCTGGATTATGCTCTGTAGACATTAGACATACTTAGCATTTCAGCTTTGTAAAACACCATGCAAATGCTGTTCTCTTCCAATATGAAGTTTGTCAATTAGGAAACGTATAATTTTCACCTGTTTAGAAAAGTCTTTAACATGTTGTCAGGGACAGCCATAGCTCACTGTTAACTGTCTGATTTTACCGTATTTATTAATTTTAGACTGACTTGGCAAAAACCCCATACAGACAGAAAGTACTCAATCACTGGCAGTATGTTAAGACGTTTATATAAGATGTCAATATGTTACCGAAGGAAACCAACGTGTTTATAAATGTAAAGGCCAACATACATTAACTAAAATATAAAACTTTATAACAGTACATAGAATACAAAGTTGTTTTTTAAACAGGTTAGTTCAGTTTGTGATGTTATTTTAACACTATTGATTACATTTATTGTATGACAGCATTAGCTTTGAGAAAAAAAAAAAACACTTTTATAAACATCTATCAGTAACTCACACTTTGTGTTAATTCATAATTGATTTGACTCTGGCTAATTCACCACAAGGAATGAATGGGGCAGAAAGTGGAGCACCGCATTTTTAAGGCAGCCGTCTGTTTCATGAGAAGGACCTATAGTAATATGTCATATTAATAGATATAGGGAACGACACAATATTTAAATAGACTGTCCTCATTTATTTGTCAATGCTGTATTGATGTTGGCGTTAATATAATCCTGTACATTCCACAAAACTATTTTTGTAATGTGTTTGTTTAAAAGTAGTTATTTATTAAGGTTAACAAAAACTGTAAGTCAAGTCAAAAGAGGAAAGATCAGAATCAGAATCAGAAAAACAAAATTCACAAACATAGGAACTTGTCTCGGCCTTAAGGTGCAACATACAACGATGAACAATAATAAAAACAACTTACATTAAATCATTAAATAAAACAATTAAAATTGACTATAGGATAAATTAAAAATAGGCTTACTATGTAAGTTAGTTAAATTTATAGATGTAGTGCAGAAAGTAACAGTGCAGTGAGTGATTGAATTGTGGTTAAAGTGGCAGGTGTTTAGAAGTGTTCATGGGTCCAACGGCAGAGGGAAATAAACTGTTCTTGTGGCGGGAGGTTCTGGTCCAGCTGGACCGTAGCCTCCTGCTTCAGGGGAGTGGTTCAAATGGTCCGTGTCCAGGGTGAGAAGGATCAGCAGTGATCCAACCTGCTCGTCCCAGAGTCCTGCAGGTCCTGCAGAGATGGAAGTCTGCAGCCGATCACCTTCTCAGCAGAACGCACAATGCGCTGTAGTCTCTGTTTGTCCCTGGCTGTGGCTCCAGCGTACCACACGGTGATGGAGGAGGTGAGGACGGACTCAATGATGGCTGTGTAGAACTGCACCATCATCTGCGATGGCAGCTTGACTGTTCGCAGCTTTCGCAGGAAGTACATCATTTGCTGGGCCTTCTTGATGAGGGAGCTGATGGTGGGATCCCACTTGAGGTCGCGGGTGATGCTGGTGCCGAGGAAGCGGAAGGGGTCCACGGTGGTGATGGGGGAGTCTGAAGTCCACGATCATCTCTACTGTCTTCTGGCAATTGAACTCCAGGTTGTTACCGCTGCACCAGGACACTAGCCAGTCCACATCCCCCCTTTAGGTAGACTTATCCCCGTCCGAGATGAGCCCAATGAGGGTGGTGTCATCCGCAAACTTGATCAGATTTACGGAGTCGTGGCGTTGAATGCAGAGCTGAAGTCCACAAACAGGGTCCTGGCATAGGTTTCTGGGGAGTCCAGATGCTGCAGGATGAAGTTGAGTGCCAGGTTGATGGCGTTGTCTACAGACCTGTTGGCTCTTTGGGCCTCAAACCTGGAGTAGAAGGTGTTAAGCTTCTTGGCCAGTTTACACAAATCCATACTTGCATCTTTGCAGAGCTCTCTGTCACCAGCCCTGTGAGCTGCCTCCTTCTGCTGCCTTCACTGCCACAGTTTTGGTGTGAACCAGGGCTTGTCATTATTGAAAGTGACTTTGGTGTGTGATGGTGCAATTCTGTCCCCACAGAATCGAATGTATGAATGTATCATGTGTCAGTGTACTCATCCAAACTATCTGTGGCAGATCTGAAAACCTCCTAGACTGTAATGTCCAAACACGCACGCACGTAGCTCCTCCACTGCCTCATTGGTCCACTTCTTACAGGTCCTCACTACAGGTTTGGAGAGCTTCAGCCTTAATCTGTATGTGGGGATCGGGTGAACCATGGCATGATCTGAAAAGCCCACAGCAGCTCGGGCCACTGCGCGAAAGGTGTTGCTGACTGTTGTGTAACAGTGGTCAAGTGTGTTCTGCTCTCTGCTCAGGACTTTAATAAACTGTCTGTGCTTGGGTAGTTTATGGCTGAAATTCCTCTTGTTAAAATCACCCAGGATAATACACAAGGAGTCCGAGAAGGTACGCTCCACACTCAAAACCTGGTCCACGAGCGCTGGGCCTCCTGCATGTTTACTCTCGGTGGAACGTAAA
Source organism: Chaenogobius annularis (assembly GCA_015082035.1). Taxonomy (NCBI): domain Eukaryota; kingdom Metazoa; phylum Chordata; class Actinopteri; order Gobiiformes; family Gobiidae; genus Chaenogobius; species Chaenogobius annularis. The sequence continues at coordinate 582,809 of BJKM01000094.1, read as the reverse complement.
CAGTGGCCAGAATGAATGGGGCGAACTCACGTGGAGAGTAGAATGGTTTGCAGTTAATGAAAAAATATTCCAGAGCAGGAGAACAGTCACATCTGTAGACCAGGCGTTGTTGATGTAAAAACAGACTCCTCCACTCTGTGTTTTTCGCCCGGAGAGGTGGTTTTCTCTGTCCGTGCGTAGCAGCTGGAAGCCCTCCAGCTGCACGGCGCAGTCTGGACCCGACTCTCTGAGCCACGTTTCTGTGAAGCACAAAACAGGAGATGAAGAAAAGTCTGTGTTCCATCTCATCAGCAGAGCCAGTTCATCCAGTTTGTTGGAAAGGGAGCGAACGTTAGAGAGGAAAATCCCAGGTAAGGGATCCACTCGTTTCCCCTGCGGTGTCTCACTCTTTTGACCCAAAAACCAAAAAAGGACTAATTCCGCAGCAGACGCAAAAAAAAAAAAAAATGAACTAGATCCTTAGGATTTGTAGTTCTGATGTTTAAGACCTCTTCACGTGTGTAAGAGCACGCTGACACACGATTTACGCTCAAAAACAAACAAAACAAAGTGCACCGAAACACCAGGGTGGGCTTCTGCGGCGCCATCTTGGCGCATGAAGGTGCAAGATGGTTTCAAGAATCACTAATAGCCACACTTGGTTTTGTTTTTAACTGTAGATTAAGCATATATTATAAATATTTTTAAAAATGTAACAATGCTGATTGTAAAACATTGCATATTTACATAATTCATTTTCTTTTGCAGTGATTCATTTTTACAATGTTCTTGCATTATTCACTTTGTGCTAAAAAATATATTGCAATATTATATAGAAAGACAAAGTGGCATCTCCTTTAAGTGTACAGTTCTGAAGGTGTGGTTACAGGCTTTTGTGACTTCTAGGTCACATTTTCTTTTGAATGGTCCAAAAGCTGTAAATCCTTCTAACAGCAGCCGGTTTCCTGATGTGGAGACAGCTTGATAGTATTATCGACACCTTATAATGGACAGTCATTTTCCTAAGATTGATTCTTTGATGTAATTCAGATCAGTCAATTTTCCAGTCAATGGATAGCACCCATATTAGTTTAAAGAACTTGTAGATCATCAGTACTTCATGTAGTACGTAACTGTATCCCTGCAGGCCATCTCTATCTAACACATTTTGTAAAAGTTGCACATATTCTGCATACAAGAAAGTGCAAAGGCTAGCTTCCCAAGCGCTCCAGGAGCTAAGACCAAGCTTCTACTGAGCTGGCAGGAGATTTAGAGCTTCCATAAGCAGGACAAATGATTTTCATCATTAACAATTAGAGGGATAGAATTTCCCCCAAGGTCATGCTGAGAGTCAACTACTGGGCCACGGGTCAAACATTGATTTTAAGAGTAACGCAACACTGGTCTAGTTGTAAGTTCTGCAGGGGGATGGTAATGCCAGTGATGGGTTTGTGTCTTAACAAACTATAACATACCGTACATCACATGCACTTGTTTATAATAAAATTAAAATAAGCTACCACTTTGTTCTTTTTCAAGGATAAAGTTTCTGTTGTCCATAAACAAGTGTATAACAGACAGAATAATGGAACTCAGGAAGTCCAAGAATGCATCCATGTCTGAAATCTGACAGATACAGTGCCCAACCTTCAAAGAACACTTGTCAAGTGGGACACGTTCTAATAATGAACTATGCCGCAGACCCCTAGCAAAACAAAATGACAAAATGACTTTTGTTCAAAACATCTTATGGGAAGACACCCACACCCCCCTCAGCAATATAATTTATGCTATATTAAAAATGAAATAATCAAGGGAGGGAAAATTACAGCGTTCAAAGCCCTGTGTTTATGTTTATACTATCAAGGGGTGTTGGGGGCATTTATGCTTGAGGCATTTATGTTGTGTATAGGCTAAAAAATAGAGCAGGAACTAAAAAAAAGCCCACCATGCTCAAACCACCCATGGCTTAGAAAACATTGTGATGTCCTTTTTGCTTAGCCATACAGTCTCTGGACTCAGCAGGGTCATTTTAAACTAAGATATTCTATTCAAGCAGCAAACATGTAACGAGTTGTGTCTTTCCTTTGAAAATCATTTTATTTATATATATTTATATATATTTATATCATTTCTATAATTCTATAGCAAATCTCAACAGTGTTTCATCTGTATATTTATTTGTGAGGTTGAAGCAGAGCTTGTGTCCCGCAGCCCGCACCCTGGGTGATGTGGCGAAGATAGAATGTCACAACGCATTAGGTCACTTGTCCTTAAATCCCTTCCTATTTGGTTGGAAAAGTGTGGGCGTAAATAATGAAGTAAGAAAATGCCACCTTTAACCAGGAACATGCCTGCAGCACAGAGACAATGCTCGATGAGAATCAACCACAAAAAGGCTTCACATGTATAGTGTAAAAACCAATGACCCATCTCAACAATCTGCTCATACGAGTCTCCCAGATAGCACCAAATTTGGAGCTTGTAGATGTTTGTGGAGTGGCCTTATTAAAGCAATTATACAACTGCCTTTCAATTCTCAATAACAACTTAAGACTTTCTCGAGAAAAGATAACCATACAATGATTGTGTAGTTGTTCTCAAGTGCGTCTTGGTGTTATGACTGATGTTTGCTGTTAGTGTAAAGTATGCTCTCTCTCTATGTGCAACTTGAGGTGCTGAGAAGTTGTCCTCCTAAATATTTTACAGCCTTTAGCACATTTTTGGAGGGTGGATTCTGTAATGCAGAAGTACTCTTTCTACATTATTCTTCATTATTTTAACTTTAAAGCAGCCTAAAATATTCCAGAAAATACAATGTTCATACCTTCCACAATTATACACAAATCTCCAGCACATGGTGAAAAAGACTGTTTACCTCCACTCTACACTTATTAACAGGCAGGCAATATGGCTCCGACATAATATATTCGATTTATATATTGCTTTTTTGGACACTCAAAGATGCTTTACAGGGCATTATTAATTCACGCCACACCTGATGATGGCAAGCTATCCCTGCTGTAGCTACTGCTGCCCCGGCACTGACAAACTTAATAACAACTTGCTGCCATCTTAAGAGAGAGAAGGGTGCATTCATTTGATTCACGACTGGCTTAAGAGATCAACAATAACAACTTAATGCATTCTTGAGAAATACTTAAAGCCAGTGTAGTAATATGGGTCTCTGGAATAGCGTTTTGTGTGTTGTTCGTTGGTAGTTTCAGAATCAGAATCAGAAAAGGTTTATTGCCTTTGCCAATAAACAAAATTCACAAACATAGGAACTTGCTTTAGTGATTCGGTGCAACATGAAACGATGAACAATGGTAAAAGAACATATATGAAATAAAAAAGGGAATGCATTAAAGAAAAACTATTAAAATCTACTATAGGATAAAAATAGGCTTACTATGTACTCAAAATGTACAGTTAAATTTACAGATGTAGTGCAGAAAGTGAACAGTGCAGTGAGTGATTGATTAAATTATAGTTAAAGTGACAGATGCGAGTCCAAGAGTCCAACAGCAGAGGGAAAGTGACTGTTATTGTGGCTGGAGGTTCTGGTCCAGATGGACCGTAGCCTCCTGCCTGAGGGGAGTGGCTCAAATAGGCCGTGTCCAGGATGAGACGTACAGGTCCTGCAGAGATGGAAGTCTGCAGCCGATCACCTTCCCAGCAGAACGCACAATGCGCTGGAGTCTTTGTTTGTCCCTGGCTGTGGCTTAGCGTACCACACGGTGATGGAGGAGGTGAAGATGGACTCAATGATGGCCGTGTAGAACTGCACCATCATCTGCGATGGCAGCTTGGCTTTCCTCAGCTGCCGCATACATCCTCTGCTGGGCCTTCTTGATGAGGGAGCTGATGGTGGGCTCCCACTTGAGGTCCTGGGTGATGGTGGTGCCGAGGAAGCGGACGGAGTCCACGGTAGTGATGGGGGAGTCTGTCATGGTGAGGGAGGGCTGGGGAGCTGTGACTTTCCTGAAGTTCCTGATCATCTCCACTGTCTTCTAGGCGTTGAATTTCATGTTGTTGCTGCTGCACCAGCACACCAGCCGGTCCACATCCCTCCAGTAGACGGACTCATCCTCGTCCGAGATGAGCCCAATGAGGGTGGTGTCGTCCACAAACTTGATCAGTTTTACGGAGTCGTTTGTAAGTCATGTGTATGTTTGTAAGTCATGTGTATGGCTCATACCGTAAGCTGTTTATAGAAATGTGAGAGGACTGGCCTGGCTACTTACGTGCTACAAATACTGTATTTTTCTAAAGCAACTTAAAAAATGCTGTAGAAAATGACAATTTACAGCTGGTTGTATAGGTCATTGTGACCAGGGCTTAAAGTCAAAGAATATCTAAACCTGGGTTTAGTGGGCCATAATTTTAGTTACAACACGAAGGAAAAAAGAAAAACAATCACATCCAATACATTCAAAAATCTCTTAATTATATCACCTTTCATGCTAAAATGTAAGTCTGGTGTACAAAATGTGTACAGTTGCAAGCTAATAAAAAAAAACTTGACCTTTGTAAGTTATAGGGAACACATTCATATTCATTAAATCGGTGTGTTCTTTCCATGATGGCTTAAATGTGCTGGTGTATGCCTCTATGCATTTATTAGCTGCGTTCACCTAGCCTTGAGGCCTTGAAACATAGGTCATCATATAAGATGCATATTATGGAAATCATAGAGCCAACCTGACTCATCTGAAACGAGTACATTGAGTCCAACAATGTAAAGTAAACTAAACGATGATATGACCGCAGGGAGAAAATATGGTTTGAAAGAGGCGTTAAGGAGGCAATCTTTGTTTAAAAAGAGAATCCTTCCTTAAATTGTAATGGAGGTTTAAGATTCAACCTTCCCGTTGTTTATAATGGTTTATTGAAACCCTGGAGACGCCCGAGGCATTCTGATGCCAATCAGCTACTCAGTGAGGAGGGAGCCAAAGTCGGTGTACAATCGGATGGAAATTGGCCCATCCCAATTTCAAGTGAAACCAATAACTCCCTTTATCCGGAGGTCCCGCCCTGTGGGCAGGGCTTAGTTTACACAGAGTAGGTTAAAGACATGAGATTTCAGACTTGGTTCACAGATTGAGAATGACTCTTGGATGAGAGTCGAAACGTTATGTTTTTCTAAAAACAAAGTCCAGATGACTACAACTGAATCTTTTTCTACAATGGAACCCTCCTGGACGTATAAGGGATTACACCGACACTTTTATAGGTATTTGCGAATTAGGAGTTATTATTACAAGAAATTAAACAAAGCAGTGACCTCTGAATGACATTTTCATCAAGGCATATAAATCAGAACTTTCGAGGGGAATAATATCTAAAAGATATCAGTGCATTGCTAATCTGGACAACTACTCTAGTAAATATGCTGAAAACAAATGAGACAAAGATATATGTATATCCAAATGGGGGAAATTTTTGTCTTTATGTTTTTTCATAACACCATGTCAAAGTGTCCATTATTTACAAGGAAATGCGATCTGTTGGAGAAACTGTGGCAGCCAGGAGGCAAACCTGTAGGTCCTGTTGCTCAAAAATATTGGACAGAAATTAACGAGGCACTGCCATCCCACTCGATTTTACATGGGCCTCAAAACTCCTGCCATGGACACAATAAATGGATACCTTTTGTAACGTACTTTTGGCGGCAGGAAAAAAGGCAATCACAAAGGGCAAATATTGGATGACACAAACCACACCAACGATCAAAGACTGGACAGACATAATAACAGACAATAGACAAATGGGAAAAAATTACATTCATACTTAATTTGGAAATGTATCTTATTTTAAGTTAAGTGATTTGTATCTTTTGATTGTTTAGTTAATGTCTACTTGATCGTTGATCGTGTTCTGTAGTCTTCTGTTTTTTTATGTTTCACTTTTTTTTCTTTATTGAGAAAATTTTTATTAAACTAAATTAAAGGAGAGAGAAACAAAGGTAGTGAATCATCTAAAATGTCTTATAGCTCCACACACCAAAATCAAACGGAAGGCATTTGTGGAAGTGTTAATATCTGCTTATCACTGCTTCTTACCGTCTTTCAGATGCTGTTACTGAGGCAGAGATGCCAGGCTTATCTAACCTTCAGGAGACAGGACAGACAGCAGCATGAGCCAACCTGCTCTGCAAAACCGACAAGTCAGTAGGGTTTGTGCACCAAACTCCTTTTCACCATCCAACCTCTCCCTGTCTCCCAAATGCCGCTCCACTCATCTTTTATGACTGCAATGTGATCATATTGTGACAGAGTTGCAGATTTGGGATGAGATACCTCTCCAGGCCAAAAACTTTATGTCATAACATTTATTTTTTTTAAATATCTGGTTGACCCCTCATTCCAGCTTTTGGACAACACCATTTACTGCTTTGATGGGAATATACAGGTTGACAAAATGACTGCCAAAAGCAAATATTAATACTTTTATTTTATTTATGTATTTTTACATAGCCAACAAAGACATTTACACAGATGAGAAACCAACCATGCAATTGCTGCACACAGTCAGAGCCAAATTGACTGCGGGTGTTGGTGAGGTAGTGAGCAACATGGATTAAAATCAAGGGTTGTTGCTTGTTTCCAAATATACATTTATACATCTCAAATATTTACATAATAATATGCGACGCTATGACAACAATTCTGTCCAGCTCTTCAAAACATCTCAGCAGGACTAGCCCAAAGTATAACTGTTTCCCAAAGTATCTGCCTCAATCTCTGTATATTCTAATTTGTTTTGGTGTTCTCATGTGAGTTCCCCTAACACTTTGTGAATGTTGATGTAATGGAGTTGAGGAAAGAAGATGTGGGCGACTGTCAGGGCACATTACACCCAGCTGGTCTCATCACTTTGGCAACAGCTCACCAGGAGCTTGTGACATAATGCAAGCAGTCAGAAAGCCTAAGGACGTAGTCATCTTCATCATTATCATAATCATAATCCTACCACCTCCATGAAATAGCCTCCCAGTATCCAAAGAAAAACAAAATTCTGGCCTTGGACAAATAGCCAAACTGTACTACTCACAATCCGTGTTTTCAAGGAACAAGAAAAAAATTTGCATGATAATGCTTGATGCTTTGAGCTTTTACTTGAGGTGACTGCGTAGTTCTTTTGAGACACAATCATTGATCCTGAAGTGTCGTTGAACTCTTATGTTGTCATTTTTAGCAACATGTGTGCTGTGTGTTTGTATATGTTGTTTCCTGTCCTGACCTTCCAGGGACTACAAATGAAATGTAGCCAATGGGCTAATTCTGGCATATTTACATTGTTATATTTACATAGTATGCACATTAATATGCACTGTCCCTTTTAGATAAACAAATCTAATAAGCACAAATCCTCTCTACATAACACAGTCTACTTTTAAATTTTGACTACACAACCTTGAAATTCACTTGAGAGTTGAAAATGCCGATTCTAAATGTATGAAAAGTACTAAATGTCTCATTTTCAAGCAGCCTTTTACATTATGCTCCAAAGTTATACTGCAAAAACTTTCTTGTTGATTACTAAAGCCCAGTAGCAATCAACAATAGAGACATTTCTGCATTAACAAACATTTAAGAGCTCTGACGATAAGGGACGATGTTCAATATTCGGAATTGGATTTTACACAGATTTTGCCAACTTGTATGGACCAACTACACTCAGCAAGGAAGATGGTGAACCTGCAGGCCGGAGGGACAGCAGTTTGAAGCCAGCTGTTTCACGACACACTAACAGCGCCAATATAGTATTAAGTGGATGAACATAGTACAACAGCCACACAATTGTGGAACGTTTTGATATTATTAAATTACATAACATAACATTACAAGAAATCATGGGTCATTTATGAGTCATTATAATGTCTAAACCAGACTTGGAGAGACTTTTGTTGCATTTGTCTCCAGTAGATTAGACATTATAATGACTCATAAATGACCCATGGTTTATTGTAATGTTATGTTATTTAATTTAATAATAGACTACTGTAACGGCCTGCTCACTGGCCTCTCCAAATGAGCCATAAAACAGCAGCAGTACATCCAGAACGCTGCTGCTGATCACATTAGTCCTGTGCTCAGGTCTCTGCACTGGCTCCCTGTGGCTCAGAGAATAGACTTTAAAGCAGCTCTGCTTGTATACAAGTCTCTCCATGGCCTAGCACCAAAGTACAGCTCGGACATGTTAATGCCTTATGAACCAGCTCGGACTCTGAGAACCTCAGGGACCGGCCTCCTGCGGGTGCCCAAAGTCAGGACTAAACTTTTGCATTCCAGTTCTATGGGAAAAAGGTCTGGAATAGCCTTCCCCCGGTGGTGTTTAAATCTAGGCTAAAGACTGTTTTGTTTGGCTGTGCATATGACAAATACTTTTATCTGGTTTTTACTATTTTAAATACTATTTTAATGTGTTACTTTGTTTTTATTTACTTCAATTCAATTTGTTTTTGTAATGTCTGAAATTGCTCCAAATCGCAGCAGCATTTGCCTCGAAAGGGATTTATTGTGATTTATATTGTATTGTGTTTTTAATGGGTTTTTAACATTGTAAAGCACTTTGAATTGCATGTTTGTATGAGACATGCATTTTGAGGACCATTCTCTTGAGTCTTATTTACCAGCATATCTTTTAATATGTGGAGCGCATTTGAAGGGATGCATTTAAATAAAAAATGAATACATGTTTCATAATTGAACCCAGCAGTTGATTATTTTTGCCATAGATCACATTTATCTGTTAAAATATGCTCCTATTATGCTTCCATAATAGAATGTGTATCTTTCTCAAAAGTGATTTAATGCAAACAGATTACAATATGTCTAATGCTCAAATTAGCTAATTGTATTTAAGTATCCGTGTTACATATTTCAGTTTGTACCTTTTAGTTTATACTATAATAGTAAATATTGAATCTTCAAGCCACTGAATTTTTTAGCAGAAAATTCATTTTTATTTTAATCGCCATCGCCCTTTTACATCATGACATTTTTTTTTTTTATATTGCGAGAGAGTTTAAAACACTGATGAGTTTCTTGAGTGTCTCTATCTGAAAATGGAAGTGTGTCAATCCTGGACCATCTGCCGCCTGTCCGTCCATGGGAGTAGAATCTCTTTTTCACTGCGGTCTTCCGCAAATTTTCTACTATTGCCATTTTGCAATGCAGGAAATTATTTTCTACATCATTTTCAGAATGTGGGATGTTGCTGAAATGTGGCTTGAGAATGTTTTCATTTGTTGTTATTTTGTCAGATGGATATTACAATTCAATTGTGGCAATCCCTTCCTTCAGAGCAGGCTATACTTCTTCAGGAGAGGTCATTTAACATCAGCAATTTTACCTGACGATCATCTCCAGTGTCCTTTTCTGTTGTGGTCTGCTGGGGATGAAGCCTCAAGAAGAAGAACACTGGGTGAATAAGCATACAAGGCAGGCAGGCTCTTAGTGCTCACATTTGTGGCAGAGAAGAGAAGACTCAACAAACTCCACCACTGACAACCCCCAGCACACTGCAGCACATCTTCACTGAACAGGAGAGCACCTTTGGGCACTGGCTGTTGTCTCTGTCCTGCTCCATGGACCCAGCCTGGAAGTTATTTCTGGTTGTACTGTAACCATCAAATGTTTTTTTTATCTGTTGCCCTAGATTTCCTGTCTTGCATAACTATAAAATTAAAGCTATGAAAAATGTGTGGGGTTATAAAATTACTCCTTGCAGTAGTAATGCAATTTCAATGTGATTTGTGTAGTGTAACACAACTGGGAGAACCCGTGAGATCGAGACCTCTGTTTCAAGGGTGACCCGGGGCAAAGGGAAAGACACGACATCACACAAATCATAAAAACATGTACACAAATAATAGATTTGTCTAATGTTTTGTTAAAGTTAATAATTGGATGGTTTGCTATTTCGTCAGCGTGTATTACAAAAAATAAAACATTATCAAAAATAACAAAGACATGTGTTTATATGTTTGAAGTAGCACAAGTATCTTAAAAGAACCTTGTGCTGACCAAAAGTTTAATTATCCTGTGTATCCTGTGACCTTAATACATGCTCATTCTTTAACTAACTAAAGGTAGAATTTTTTTTTTTTTTTTACATTATATAGAAAAAAACAATTATGCACACATTACAAATATAGAATAAAAGTTATGAAAATATGTTTGTTTTACCTTTACCTTTTACCAAACTTACCACTTTGTAATGTTCTTTATAAACATAATCAATACTGTAATAAACCCATCAGTCAGTTTATCCTCCAAACAGCAGGTGATTCTCAAAAAGTCTCAAAATAACCTACAATGTTATATTGCTACTGAAGAAGAGAAATGCGACGTGAGATTGTCAGAATGCTAACCCTCCAGCCTGCAGATTCACATTATTGTCAGCAAGTGGTATTTGAGCTATGAGAAACAATACCGGTGACTCAAATTGTAGTGGCATTCAACGGTTATTAAGTTTGGTCAAAGGTGAGCAAAAGGAATTGCTATTGATTGCTCTTCTAAGAAGTCAAAGCCACTTTAACTGCAGTCTTCCTTGTTTAATGTCCTCCTGTCCCTTTCAGCTATAAGTGCTCTTATCAGTGACATCTTCTTGTAAATGAGAATGATCCACTATGCATGAGCACAATACAGAGGAACAACATGTCTATAAAGTCAAGTTAACTCCCTTGCTTTCGTTACATTTTCAGCATTACCACTTGAGGTCCAGCAGCCCAACACACAGGTAATGTAGTGCGGTCACGTTTCCACGCTGAATGCCTTTCAGATCAGAAAGAGTTTATTGCCATTGTCAATGAACAAAATTCAAAAACGTAGGAAGTTGTCTCGGCCTTAAGGTGCAACATAAAACACTGAGTAATAATAAAACAACATATATTCAATCAAAAAAGGGCATGCATTAGGAAACATACAGTCTGTTCCCAACAAGTACAACTACACAAGATGTGTTTCACCAAACAGATTTTGGGCCACCAAACAGATTTTGGGCCACCAAAACAAATCTGACCACCTGCTGTTACCCCCACAGAGTGTGAATCTATCCATACTCAATATTGGTTTGAGAAATTGAGCGAAAAAGAAAATGGACTGACCGCTTTTCTCCACACTCAAAGTCACTTTACAATTTCATGCATTATACATTTACTTCTCAGTTAGCTGATGATGATTGTAAACTACTTCTGTAACCACAGCTGCCCTGCAGCTGCCAGTCTACACAACAGAATGGACAATATGGATTTGAAACCTCAGCCTTGGGGGTTGAGAACAAATATTTACTCACTTACTCACTGAGAAATACTGAAATGTATTGCTTAGAGTATATGGCCTGTAAGTCATTCAAACAAAGACTGAACCTAAGTCCCATGTACTTTTGGATGGTTACGACAGCCGGGCCAGACTTCTTTTTTATCATTTTCATAGAGGTGGCATTTTCCTCTTTGTTTTCAATACTATCTACGGTATGTACTTTGAGTAGCCGAGCATGCCAACAGTATCGAGCACACACATTCGCCCATGCTGAGTGAAAAGATTTATTGTACTTTGTCCTAACCACTGATGCGGTTTTCACTGAGTTGTTGATGTATCAAAATGCACTGGCTCTGATAAGTGGTGCTGGTCCCTCAGAAAACACTGAGTAGCATCAACCAACTCGGGCAGTCCTGGACAAATGCAAAGCCACACATGAGAGCACTCACAATTTTATGACTGGCTGCCATAGAGAAAGACCCAAAATAAATTGGACAAATCTCTTGGTAATCTTGTAAAAAAAAAAGTAATTTTTATCAGTCAGGAATTGGCTGTTAAATTTGTGTCTTCGTGTGACTGTTATTGGTAGTGCTGTACTCAATATGTAGATAGTCATAATATCTCATGACTGAATACGTGTCGATACAATATGCTGCATAGTGATTCTTTTAAACATCAATCTTAAACTGCCAGGTTTCATACTTAACTCTCTAATGACTAATCCAATGAGGTTTTAAGCTTCTGGGATGCAAAAGTGACTTATTCATGAATCAAGTGTGTTCTGATATTAAAGGCATGGTTGATTGAGATATGTATTTCATCATGAGTTTTATGCCAATAAAGGGAATTAGTGATACCGGAAAGGCATTACCTGTAACACATAATCAAGTTGCATTAATGTCAAAGCATAGATTGTCCATATTTAATCAAACCAAACAAATCTTTCAATGACATGTCACCTTTTAAGTAATTTAAGATTGTCAAATCAGTATATTCTTGAGCGTAATACTATAAAAAAGACATTGCAATTCTAGTATTTATTTTGAAATACCATAGGGGCAGATGAAAACTGGCACCTATGGTATTTTCCATACTTAGGTGTTCATCAATATACACTGTACCTATCAAATGAAATGAAATACAAAATGAGCATGAATCCCTTCATGACAAGCCAATTAAAATGCAGGCGCACGCAGACCCTGAGCTTAAAGTGCCTGCGGTGGAAATCAATCAAAACGTAAACAACAGACAGTTTGGCAGGATTAACAATTCATAGATTGACTTCATTAGTTTTCTACCATTCCCCAAGTGTGCTTCCTCTGAGTGTATACACATCTTGGAACTGCCTATTGTCTTATAGACCTATTTCCCTTACTGTTTTAGTAACTTCAGTAACAAAAACCCAAAGAAAATTGAGTAAAGTCCAACGATGTTCAAATAAACATTGTCAGCAAAAAGGTGACAAATGCTACAGTACTTACATAAGGCTCTGAGGCACAAGCGTTGCTGCCTCCATGTACAACATTGATTAATATAATCTCCACAAGGACATTTGTGAATGAATTGTGCATCTTATAGCACAAGGCATGAGTTCATAAGTATTTTCATTTTTTTCTCTATCAATCGCTATGTTCAGGCTAAAACTCTTACTGAAGCTGACTGGTCAAATATATCAATCAATTTATTTGTATATATTCAGGTAACTTCTTAAAGGCATTATTAAACCAAATTTTTATTGGTATACATTTTTAACCATGTTATTAATGTTTTCCCAACTCATTAACCCACTCATTAGAGCATGCAAGATACTATTTACATGTGCACTACGAAACCTTTCTGGTGGCTACCATCTCCATGGAGACAAGCAGGTGGCGGACCCTCCAAACGTATTGTTTTAACTACATTAGACAGAAAAGATACTGTATTAAGACTATTTTTGGATGTACACATGAGAGCTTAAATTCATATATGGCATTACCTAAAATGGCAACTGGCATTTCTGACTGCTTAAATGTCAGGAGATGCCCTTTGAGTAAAATGATCATTATACGTGCATAAGCACTGATTCCTATCTGTAGTCTAAATCCACGATTGCACATCTACATTGTGGTCACCTGTAATACTCCATCTGATGTTAAAGGCAAATTTATAATGTCACTATGCATTTGCTTTGCTTGTGGATGAAGTCCAAAGTAAAGCCATCTGTTCCAGTTTCGCCGCAGTCCCTCTCCAAGCTCATGTCGTTTACCCCACACTCTCCTCAGCTTAAGAACATTTTGGATTTCTCCTACTTCTCTAATCACAACACAAATTATGAGAAAAGATAATGGCCACTGTGCATCAAGTCGGTGTATAGACTTTGAATGATCTTGTGCTTTGTAAAATTGCCATATTAACTAATAAATATTGAAAACTATCAGCATTTGGTTGAACAAAAAAATAAAACAGATTTTATTGAGTCTATTAGGTGAATAATATTATTTAGCTCATTATTGTAATTGTTTACTAGACATAATGCAACCACAGAAAGACAAAAAACCTTTTTGCAGGTTGTAAGATACGCTGAAGGGAAGTGATTACATTTAGGATTATACAACAAATAAAAATCTATTTCATTTGCAATGTTTAGTTGTGCTGACAGTGTGTATGTTTTAGTTTGCGTATTGTGGTCCTCCCCATTTTATCTGCCCCACTAACAGGAGCACTCAGCATCAGAGCAGTTGGATTTTCAGAAGTCATCTTATTGTGTGGGTAATTATGACTGCAGTAAAAGCCAATGGCCAAGAGTTGTTCTGAAATAAGCAGAGAAAGTGCTATATTGTCACGACAGGATGAAAATGCCTGTTCATACACATACAGCTTAGAAGCTCACAATAATTGCTCCCAGGGGAATTTCAACTTGTCTGTTCAGTGTTTGTGAATGCAGGCATTTGTGAGGTAACAGGGTGGAAACGTACAGTATAAGGAGATTGCAATAAGGACTGAAGCTGTAAATACAGCGGTTCTCAAAGTGGGGCCACAAAATGATTTTAGGGGGTCCCCAGATGGTAAGGGGAAAATCAAAGCATTTATAAAATAGTCTTGAATAAGGCTTGCCCTTTTTGTCCTACTAAATCAATGTATCAAGACCTATATCCTAAAAATAAAATCAAACATTAGATATAAAAACCTACTTTATTGTCTTGCGTTATCGACAGTTTTTGGGCAGATCTCATGAACAACATCAGACATCTCAGTCCAGAAAAACACAGTTCTGGGACAGAAACTTGGCTAAAGGATTAGGCCGACCGAGATGGGAATGTTTTAATAATAGTTTGTGTGGAAGCATGTAGGACATTCAACAAACATACTGAATGACAGTAGCCTAATTGTTGCATGACTCGCTGCTTGTGTTTTTGGAAATAAGGTTCCAAATGGCAATACTAATGAATTCCACATCAGACTTTGCCAGGCGCTACTGGACCCCTTGTGCATTTTGCACTGCTTTTATCTCCCAGAATGCTTTGTAATGTTGTTATCAGGTGTCTGCAGCCTGCCATGAGTCTAAACAGTAAACAGGAAGTGCTGTGCTGACACAGCCATGCTCCTTATGCCTCACTGTAGTGAGAATGTGCATGGCTCAAAGCTAATTACAAATGATGATTGGGCATGCGTGCACCTTAGTGAAGTATAAGTGGTGAGAGTAGAGGAGAAAAAAGCAGATTAATAATTTAAACAATACAAATAAAATGCGTAATTTTCTTAATTTGAATTTCTTTCTTGCCATTAGTCTCAATAATAACATTATATATCATGATACAGGACCGCAGAATAATATGTATGACAACTTCAGGTCCTCAAGACATATTCAAGCCCCCGCAGATGGAAAAGTTAGGTCTTTTGATGACGCAATATATTCTTGATTATTTTTAAAACACAGCCATTATTTTGGCCCTGTTTGCTTAGGTGGGCAATGGCCAACTTATTAAAATTTTATTATTATTATTATTATTATTATTATTATTGTGCAGTTACATAATTTTTTTCAACTTGTCTTCAACTTGTCTAGTGTATGGTAGACAGTAGTATAATCAAAGTTTTTTGTCATAAAAATAAAGATCTGCATTTTGCACTCAACATTTAACTCAACAAATGTTGGTTTTGAAGAGAGATGACAAATTCGTTGTTTTTTTTATTCAAAAAGGCTAAATGTAGCCTATTGTAATTCCCACCGTGGAGGTGGGGAACTCCGGGGGGGTCGCAAGGCATGAGCTAAATTCATACACCTTAGAATCCACATTACGGATGAGTGATATATGTGGGAGTTATTGTGAAAACAGTGTTTTTTCTACTTGTAGCCACAGGGTAAAAAACAAAAATAACAAAGGATTACATTGGGTTGCATCATCTGGCAGTAGAATGCAGAAGGGGCATGATGATGACTAATTTAGAGGTAGAAGTAGTTACCCAGAGTAAGTTAGTGTTTTTACCAGTCCCTCAAATCCCTTTAAACCAAACCTGTTATGCATGCTGGTTTTCTGAACAGTTCCTTTATAATTCACTGTCTTGTTTTAAAATATAAGCACCTCTAGACAATTGTTTATTATAATTTCATTTAACTAATATCATAATAATATTGATTTATTGTTGCCTCTTATGGTAGCACATGTTTAGATTCGTGTTTTATGTGTCACTACAAATAGTGGTTAGCTGATGTCTGTTGCGTGTGAAAACTACCTGACCGAGGGGTGTTTTAGCTGCAATGCAGCAGCTGAGCGCTTTGGGGAGGACTCCCAACACTGCCAGGATCTAAATCATCCCCTGATTGATCTGTGGCATTTCTCTTTAACATCTTGTGAACCGAATGACACTTCTAAGGCTTGTAAATGTCACTATAGCTTTTATAACGAGTAACTGTTTAAAAAGCCCTCTGTTCTGAGATGACAAAAACAAAATATTATATGACAATCAGGGAAATGCTTAATCCTTGCACCTGCCTGTCCAGGTTTTTTAAGAGCACATTTACCACAACTGCTGCACTAATTACATTAAAGTATTTTACTATTGTTATTTTCACCATAATAGAGTTTCTATTCCCTCAGCATCTCTAATCTTTGTTTCAGGTGTTACTACGTTGATAATGCTAATCCTGTTTTTTCGAGCTAAAGGCAACATGAATTGGTGCCAGCTGTGAATCCACAGCTGTGTGATCTGCTTAACGCTCTTTAATATTGTCTTGATTTCTGCTATCTAAGTTTTCCAAAACCACATGTGATAGTATTGTGTATGATATTATATTTTTTTTGCCTATAGGGTTTTACCATTAAGAAGACTATAAAATGTCATCTGTTTTTCCTACTAGTGGAAGGTTTCTAATTGCAAAGTTGCAAAGACAATCTGGTTTTGTGCTACTAAATTGGTAAATATTTTTTTTTTCATTTAACATGAAAACATGTGAGAAAAAGGTAGACTATTAAATCAGATGAGAGTTTATTAAACCACTCAAAAGGGCCGAATCGGGTGGAGCCTAGATGGACTATTGAGACCCACGAAATGCTGCAGGCTCCTTTCTGAATTATAATGACACATGGTTGTGAAACAAACCATGTATTGCAAACTTTGTTGCAATACAATATCCACATATACTGCATATTTAATCTCTTTTTCTATTTTGTGATATTTCACTAAGATTTAATTTGGCCAATTTTTTTTATTATAGAGCTATGCAGAGTGATGTTACTTTTGCTTTCCATCTGTCAAGAGCTGAAGATGGCATGGATGTGTGGAACAAGAAATGATGTCAAAGGAAGAAGGAGACTTGAATTACACCAGAGTCTATGAGTCGGCTATTATCATTTTGAAAGCCACATAGTAAATGGATAAAAACGTTATAAACAATGCATGAGTATATCAATCATGTTTAGAAAATAAAACACAGAAAAAGACACAGTTATGGGGTGACCACAAGTGAGCCTCCGCAATAGTGTTTAATTTCCATTTTGTAATATAACTAGGATCAAGATTAATTCTGATTAATTCTCTATTTTTTTGTTGTTCAGCTTTGTTTGTATGTAGACTTGATGCATGAAACTTTACAACAATGTCATACATTACTTAATTACTTTATTTCTTGGAACACAATAAACTTCAACTGAACCATAAAAATTGCTGGGGCCATTGCTCTACTTTCCTTTACAGAACACATGTGTGGGGCAGCCATTATAAGAGATCAAGTGGGTCAGACTGGCTCAAACAGCTGAGGCTCCATGTGCAGTAGCTAATATTATCAGCAGGGGGCGAACATCTGCCACAGCTTTTAACATGGTTCTTTCAATCCACACCCACATTCATGAAGTCTCTGGTGTGACAGGAGAGAGAGGGACATTTTGCCAGGAGGACAGACAATTAGTGGCCATTGGGAGAATGCATGACATACATCTAAACTGAGATTTGTGCTCTGGCATCGAGAAGCCCGGGGGGAGATATAGAGCAAATGGCCATATTTAAATATCTAATCTCCACTCAATTTACGCTGTTGAAATGTTGAAGAATATTGTGACAATCTCCTGAATTGTTTCTACTTTACCATGTCAGTCTTCATTTGTCTTTGTCAACTTGAAATTAACGCCTCAATTAGCAAAATGTCAGACAAGGACGTAAAGCAGGTCTCTAACATGGATTCCCGCTGATTTCCGTTGCTATCGTCTAAAAAGGGTGCGCTTCTACAGTGTTTCTCAACCTGGGGGTCGTGTAATGATTTCAGGCAGCCCCCAGATGATAGGAGGGAAACATTTGAAATTGATATAATACAAGAGTAAACAAGGCTTGACACTATCAAATGCAGTAGTAATAATAATTCAAAAATTACAAATAAATACATTATTAATAAAAAAATAATAATAATAATAATAATACTAATAATATACATTTATTATTTGTTGGCCGACCAATGTAATTTATCTAAGGCTGTGTCTTCGAGTAGTACTATACATAAGGCTACATTATAATTTTGGGGGTAGCCTGCTTTTTATTCCACATGCATTTTCTCCTTATGGCTGCTGCACGGAGCTGGTGGTGCTTTAACTCACCAGTGATCAACGCCAATGGTCAAACGTGTTGGACAGAAGAAGATTCTGTGAGGAACATAATTGTATAATGTGTGAGTCAGTTTTACTTTTACTTTGCATGGACGTTTTGGACTAGCGCTATACATTAACCAAGTGTGCACATTCTTTCAAACATACGGTAAGTGGAACAATTTGGGATTTAATTACGGTAATTTTAATAGATGCACTTTATAGCCTCCTCAAAAGATTGGCTCAATCTTGAAAAGTCTGTCATGAGCAAAAAGTTATACTATTTAAGTAAGAACAAATTGCAACACAATTATTTTAATCTGTAAGGCTCTGTGTGTTGTCATAAAAGTTTCCACAACATTTGCCTTCCCAAATCTAATTCTGTAATTCGTTCTATATTGTAATTAAATTTGGTCCCAAAAAGCTTTTACATTTTATATTAATTTGTCTAACTCTAGCCTCTGAAGTGAGGCTGTGAGTACGTGAGTACGTGGGGGAGGGGATATACAGTACAGTCCTTGCCTGCCTTGCTCAATAAGAAGAGAGAGAGGGAAGAAGAGAGTTAGTTTCGTCCAGGGAAGGACGTACATCTCGAGCCGAGCAGCAGAGCCTCAGTCTGGGCAGTCAGGAGCAGCAGCACTGCTGTCTGCATCCCGCTTTTGAGGAGGCACCTCGTACTTTGGCAACGTCTGAGTGCTCACATCCATCGTTCGACTAATAGAGGTGCGTTCAAATGAAGTGAGCGGCTCCTCATATCGTGGGAAACATAGAAACGAGATTAAAGGGCAAGACGTACGGACGGTGCCATGGAAGAGACGCGCGCGTGTGTGCAAACGCACGGCTGTGGGATGTGGTGTCTCGTGGACACGGAGCGATGCTGTAAGCTCTGGTATTAGCAGGCATTTCTCTCCCCTCCCTCCCCTCCCCTCGCATCTCCAGAACCGCTGCTCGTATCGCACCGTCCATTCGCTTCAACCGGAGATTCGGCTCGCTGTGCTCACTTCGCTGGCGTATTGCAAGAAAAATAGACAAGAGCAGGTATGTGCACAGCGTAGTGCATGTTGATGCTACTGTTTTCTTGGCGTGGAAATCATGACTGTTTGACTTAATTCTGGTCCTTCTTGTTGCTTCCCTCCTTTCCCTCTGTGGCCTTGTCAGCGGATTAATAAACCAGTATTTCAGAAAGATGCGGTTAGATGACATCATGTGACGAGTAGAACAGGATGATCAGTTCGATATTAATGTTTATATAGGTTATTTTGTACCATTACTTGCATCGTAATTCAGATAGTATCCACATTCATCCAAATGTCTACACATCCCGATGCTCTCATATTTCCATATGCTGTTAAAGCATTACGCACAGCATGAACGCATGTGAGCAATGCTGTTGTTTCACACTGAGCAAACACGACAGAACCTTGTCATTCCAGCCAAAGAAACGTTCGTATTCTGAGTAATATGAGGAGGCAAACTGTTGTCTTGTTGGCTGCTTTCTTTAGGCTGCAGGCACCAATTTCTCAGTGGGGAAATATACAATATATAAGAAGGAGGCATAGGAGGCATAGGAAGCTGAAGATGGGCGTGAGGGCAATATGATCTGAGGATGCCTACACCCACAGCTCACAGCCCCCCCGCCCCCCTGCTACACTTCACTCTGCTTCCCTTGTAGAGCTGCACAGCTGCATGCTGCTATTACGCGATCACACATACACATGCATAGACACATCGCAGCGTACGCGTGTCTCAAAGCAAAGCTACATGGACACTACGCCATGCACATATTCGCTAATCCACACAATCAACTATAATCCACAATCATGTGTGCTGGAGACATGACGTAACACACGACCATCTTCTGTCTTTATGCACCCAGTTTTAAAGCCTCTCACAAAACCTCCTTTATTGTTGATACTGAATAATCCAATACCATCACAGTGTGTGACATTACTGACAGAATGTAGAGTTGGATATGATGATGAGGGAGACCAGATTTTAGGATACTATGAGAGAAGTGGGTTAGCAGCATGCCTCACACTGACACTACACTTCAAAGTAGAACAGCAGCATTGTGCAATTGTGACAGATGGATAGTTTTATAGCACTCCAAGTAGTGCATTATGAAATACAATTATTGGGTCATGGGCACTCATGTGGTGTCTTAATAGCAATGCTTAGCAGGGAGTGGGTGCGGCTGAGGTGCTCCCCTTTTCCTCTTGAGGCTGACTCCTTTTTGCATGTTACCCATAGGGCTTGAAAATCATCTGATGTCATATACCCAGAAATCAAACTTTCATAATCTAAAACACAAAATGTTTCAACTCACTGTTGAATGCTGTACTTTTTTCAGGAGAGTTGAAGAATAACTAGGTGTGACTTTTAGTAAATTGGTCTCAAGAAATTGAACTATTTGTTGATTTTAAAACTTGATTCATTTTTGATAGTTTGACAAATAAAACTTTAAACGATAGCCACATACATTAATTGTTGAACTATTTGGAGCTAATTCTAGCTATTTCAAAAATCATAAACAATGTGTTTGCGTTTCTTATTATGTAGTTATATATGTTTAAATAATACACATAATCCATAAACACCACATATTTATCTCATTCAGTTGATGCCCATGGTTCAAGCACTTTACCCCATGCTGTTAACTGATTAACACCAGTTGACAGTGGTTGTACTGTGACACCTCTGTTTCAGAATACAGATACGTTGTGAATTTGTATGAGAACTAGAAATGTCATTGAGCGTAGCTAAGGCAATGTCAGGACGCATATAAACAATATCTGATTCGATTTATTTATGGAGGGACAGTTTGGGGTCATGACCCATCACTTGCAAAAGGCTGTTCTTGGCCTAGTGCCAGTCAAAAGGAAAGCTGAGTCATGAGGTTCTTTTATCAACCATTTAGTTTTCTGTTGTGTAGTGGAAGTGATATATTTGCAATGTAATGAGTATTATTGATCCTTATAAATTATAATTGAGTTACTTGGTCATTTTTCAGATCTATGCATTCATAATCAACATCAGTTTGGTCTTTTACTGCTCATTGAAAGTGAGTAGGTCTCTGGAGTCATAAGACTGTATACACACATAAAACGTTCTGAAGTCCAAAAGTAATGCCAGATCCTCTGTATTTCATAAAAATGTGTTGTCCTGCACATCCTATATCTTTGAGCTACATTTTGAAGCCGTTGGTTCTTGTCGGTTCATATATTGAATTGAAGTGAATATAACCTCTTGGGGAAATGCCCATTTTGTAAAACCTTAATTGTATACATTTTTGGTAGATTCTTCTAATACCCGAATATTAAATCATAGTTTTGTTTTGTCTTGCAGACGGATGTTCTATTCCTGGAAGAAGGCCCTTGGATTTATACGTATTTGTGGATCTTTGAGAATCTCCGAGCCAAGTCCATATTGTCAAGCACAGGTTGATTGTGCTTGGCCTGTCATTGGTGTTTCTCTGCCAACATATTCCTTACTAGATGAATAAAACGGTCTTCAGGATTGCCATCCATGGTTTCTGCTCTACTCAAGACTATATCATCCTACATTGAGAAGATTTTCAAAGGAATGTTTACAAAGAAATTGGCCAACCCAATTAAAAAGAAAGAGAGAAGTGAAAATAAAGAGTCCAGATTGACCACAGATTTGCACGCACACAATTTAACTCTCTCTACGACACTGAAGACAACTGTAAAAAAGATTTCCAAATGCTCTTCGGCACGTAACATATCGCTTGAAGAAGACGACGGAAAGAACGACTGTTCGTCGCTTTCTCCCACCTTCAGTTATCGTGTAGCTATAGCCAATGGACTTCCAAAAAACTCACTTAATTTAAACAATAATGAAAGCTTTTTTCCTGAGGTTCTTTCAATTGACAGTAGCTACTCCGATTCCCTAAGTGACTCAAAACCAGTCCGTAGACTGGATGAACATAAATCACACACTATGCCGGTCAGACGAAATAGAAAGAGCCTTATCAGTTTGGCTCCCTCTGATGGAAGCTCAGAGGGGGAGCGTGTGGAGCGTTCCAGTTTACATACACTACGACTAGGGGCTCTACGCAAACTTAGAAAATGGAAGAAGAGCCAGGAATGTGTTTCTTCTGACTCTGAGGTTAGCAACTGGAGAAAAACCTTGGGCATACGTAGCAAGTCCTTAGATCGGGCCGGCCGACAACATAAGACCTCGACCTTGGAACCAGGTTCCTCCTCTACAGGATGCATAAGTCAAACCCAAGATGTTATGGAGATGATTTTTAAAGAGCTTCAAGGGATCAGCCAGATAGAAACAGAACTGTCAGAACTGCGAGGTCATGTGAATGCCTTGAAAAGCTCTATTGATGAAATTTCTAGCAGTGTTGAAGTAGTTCAGAGTGAAATTGAGCAGCTTCGGTCAGGATTTGTTCAATCAAGAAGGGAGACACGTGATATACATGATTACATAAAACAAATTAGTACTCAAGCTAATAATTCCACTTTACGATTTCTCAATGTCCCAGAAGAAAGGTCAGAAAAAACTGAGGGTTTGATATACAAATTATTAAAAGAGAAAATGGGCTTTGTAGAGGCTCATAAAACAATTAAAATTGAACTTGCACATAGATTAGGTCAACAAAGAGAATGTTTAAATGCAAAACCTCG
The DNA here is from genome assembly GCA_015082035.1 of Chaenogobius annularis. Lineage (NCBI taxonomy): Eukaryota > Metazoa > Chordata > Actinopteri > Gobiiformes > Gobiidae > Chaenogobius > Chaenogobius annularis. The sequence goes on along the minus strand of BJKM01000094.1, from coordinate 559,850 downwards.
CCCTATTATAGTTATTTTTGCATCACCTCAAGATAGGGATGTCGTATTGAAAAAATGCTATAAGCTTAAAGGAACTGGAATAACGGTATCTACTGACAGCTTAACTCATGACGGAAAAGAAAGAAAAGACAAGGCAATGTCTTCCTCGCAGACATATGAAAGCATGGACATAAAAGTCTCAACAAAGGACAAAGTGGTGGAGAGTGATGATTGGGATTCTATGGACAGTGACAAAGAATTAGAGGAATTGAGTAGAAACAAATATGCAATGGTTCTTTCAAAACCAGTTCATAAAAGCAAGTCAGAAAAAAAACGTTCCCATGACCATCGTCGGTCAGGAGAGGAGGCTAGCTACTCAGGGTCAGGTCATTATGCTGATGATTCCTACTATGACCCAGAAAAACATGGGAAGTCCTACTATTCTGATTTGACTCCTGGCTGGCTGTCTCAAAGTGAATATTCCACGCCCAAACTAAGTCGTTCTGAGTCGGACTGTTCCAAACTTTGTCAATCTTATTCAGAGGACTTCTCTGAGAGTGCATACTTTACTCGGGTCAATGGTGGCTCTCTTCTTTCTTCATCAGACCAAGAGCTATGGCAAAGGAAACAGGAAGATATGGCCTCTTCTTGGTATGCAGGTTCTAGTCAGCCCTATGAACACAATGAAATGGAAACTACAGAAACAATTGATAGTGGCGTAAGCAATGGACTTATTTGTATGTCTGGTGACAGAAGCCATTATAGTGGCTCCCAACTTTCATTGCAGGGGGACATTTCTCCATGGAAAGATTGGCATAATTTAGAACAAGGAGCTGATTCTGGGCTAGAAGCTTCTGTTGAGGTCAGTAGTCCATTTGACCCATCCACTATTCCTGGATTTCCAGAAAATATCACTAAATGCCAGGAAGTAGACTTACAATTTGAGGGTGATGAAGAATTCATGTGTGATAGGGATGCTCCCTTACCCGTTACTACTCACATCATAACCCCAGTTGCAGAGCGTGAATTAGTCAAGACTCTTCGAACATCAAAAGAAGTACCTAAGGCTGCTCAGAAAGAAAGCACAAAAACTCAGTCAAAGGACACCTCCAAACATAATACAAAGGTAACGCAAAAACAGGCTAAAGTGGCTCCAAAAGAAGAAACTACAAGAATATCCTCAAAAGAAACACCCAAGGTTGCAGCTAAGGTAACACCCAAAGTGACCACTAAGGACTTACCTAAAGACTCCCAAAAAGCTCATAAAGCATCTGCTAAAGACACTCAAAAAGCATCTGCTAAAGACACTCAAAAAGCATCTGCTAAAGACATTCAAAGATCAACTGCTAAAGACACTGTATCAGCTAAAGATGCTCCTCATGCTGTTTCTAAAGACACCCATAGTTCAAAGCCAACAACTAAAGATGTTTCAAAAGCAGCTGTCAGAGAAGTGTCTAAAATGCCACCCAAGATACCTCCTGGTGAGACTAAAGTTACAAACAAAATCTCCACGAAAGAGAGTCCAACAGTGATGTCTAAAGAAAATCCTAAACCACCTCCTAGAGAGAGTCCTAAAGCTACGCCGGTTCTGAGTCCAGCTTCAACTCCAAAAGAGTCTCCAAAAGAGTCTCCAAAACTGTCTCCAAAAGATTCTCCAAAAGAGTCTCCTAAAGAGACTCCTAAAGAGTCTCCTAAAGAATCTCCTAAAGAGTCCCCTAAAGAATCCCACAAGGTTATTGTCAAGGAGTGCCCACAAGTTGCATCTAAAGAAGTCATTAAACCTGCTAAAGAACTTGCCAAAGAAACTGAAAAGACAACCCAAGAAGAGATTCCAAAAGAGACACCTAAACCAGCACCTAAGGTGGCAGGAAAAGTGCAGAATAAAGAAAGTAATAATAATAAGATTCCACATAAAGAAGCTACTACCGTAGTGTCTCCAGAAAGTGAAAAGGTACCCCAAACCCTAACCACCCCTGCTGAACCTGCTAAAATCGAACCTAAAGCAACCCCTAAAGTATCTCAAAGAACTGTACCTAAAGAAGGATCAAAAACACTTCCAAAACAAGAGAAGTTCCCTGAATTGGATGTCAACCACAGTTTTCACCAAGCACCGAATAAATCTTCCAGTATGTACCGTAGTCAAAGTGAAATTCGAACCGAAAAAGTTGAAGAAGTTCCCAAATCTTGGAGCAGTCGGCTAAGTATTGACATGAGTGAAAAATCCTTTGGGTTTGGTTTTGGCTCTACTCTGCAAAGAGCTAAATCAGCTTTAGAGGTTGTATGGAAAACTGGCGCTCAACCTAATCAGTCTCCTCAACCACCTCCTCCTGAAGACCCCCCTAGCTCCTCTTTTATGGGCCGTTTCCGCACACTGTCTGGCTCAACTGCAAATAGTTCTAGCCTTGCACCTAGTGCAATGCCTGAGGTCCACAAAGAGCCAACTCACCACAAAGCGGAGGAGAAGAAACAAGTTCCACCTGTGGAGTCTGAGGAACAGCCTGACAGTGAGACTCACTATGTGGAAGTGATGGAACAAGTGTTGGCTAACCTGGAGAACAGAACAAGCATTGTGGAAACTGAGGATATGACAGAGCCTACACAAGAGTGTGAGACTTCTCAGGACTATGATGCGTCTGATGACATTGATGCCTCTCAAGACAATGAAGCCACTCAGGACACTGATAATACACAAGACCTAGAAGCTTCAGAAGCTTCGGAGGCGCCTAAAGAGGCTTGTGGTCTGGAATATGACTGCAGTTTAGATGATCAATATGATGAAGAGTATAGTGAGGAATTTGAGGCCCATCTAACTCCAGCAACAGCTGAGTATGATGCTATGGTTGAATATGTAGATGTAGAAGAACCAGATGAAACGGAGGACAATGATGTGACTGAGGAGTTGGAAGAGGGTGTTGAGGACCTAGAGGAGGTGCCAGAGATAGAGGATGAGGCCACAGAGGTGTCAACTAATTTGGATCTACAGCAGGAGAAAGAAAGCAAAAATGGTCCAGAGGAGAAACATTCAGAAGCCCCTCCTAAAAAACGCATGCGACCCACATTCAAGGAAGCAGCTCTGAGAGCCTACAGAAAACAGATGGCCGAGCTGGAGCAACAGATCCTGGCAGGAGGTATGAAACTTTAGGCATTGTTGTTGGTCTCTATGTGCTTTACGTAATTTATTTAGTTTTATATTTTTTACAAGCTAATTTTTTATCAAAGCACTTTCTTAAATGTTTCATATTGCTGATCAAATTTATTTGGAATGATACTTAAAAACGTTTAGTGTCATTCAGACATGATTAAAGATGCAAATTCATAATAATTTCCACTTCTACTTAAAATTACCTGTCCTACATAATGGACACAAGATTCCCTATTTAGTTACATGAATAAATTTTTTTCCGATAGAAAGGCTCCGTAGTAAAACTTGGTTAATTTAGAGCATGGTTTGTCTCAAATAGTTGATACATTTTAAAATATCTTACATTGTTTCCCAATATGGATACATTGCAATGTGTGTTAATGGTTTTTAAAATCACCAGACATAAGAAGGAAGTTTCATATAGCTCGAAAAAGCACACATGTTCAATCACTACTTTCAGGGCCTGTCTATAACTGGCTACAAACGTGTCTGTATTCAGATGCTAATTTGCGCTCTAAGGACATTCTGTAACCAGGTCAGTCTTGCTTAGAATATTTATAGAGATTTGCATATATATAAATTTACTTGCTTTTATGATTAGGTGTTAGGGTTAGGAGATGTGCTTTCTACTTTACCCATGTGGTCACACACATTGTGCATTGGTGACTTGAGGCAATATTGTACATTTTCAAGAATCATTCTTTCAATTTTGAAATTATATAGATTCATGCATAGTAACTTCCTTTTGGTTTATGTTGACATTGTAAAAACATAAGCACATGTTAAACCCATAAGTAGGTGTTCAGGGGGACAGTGAATGTTAATGAGCATGTCATGTGATACTAATGTCTATACAGTGTGTGACGGTCATATAGCATTGTTTTGGTCTTGAAGTGCTGTGAAAGAAAATGTTATACACCTTGCATCATTGTGTAGAATAGGATCACATATTTGTTTTTGATAAAGGCACTCTGTAGGTGTCAGGACATTTTTATCTACCCTTTCTGTGATTTTGAGTGGATCTTTTAGATTTACACTTATATATTATCACTATGCATTTAATTTGTGAACTGTGGATTCAAAGTTTTGCTGATTTTATTGTCCATGCAGCTGCAGAGCTATTGGTTGAAAAGAAAAGTCTACAAGTAGCCGTGACGTAACTGTCCATGGTCCTTATGTGAAGTAACTGTCCATGGTCCTAAATTACTTTTATAAGCATCATGATTTTAATTTTTAGTGTCTGTTTACAAGGGATTGAGTGATTTGTTTAAAGATATATTCAGACCAGATACTATTTCACTTTTTTTTTAATATATAGAGAGCATTTCTTCAGGATGGTGCAAGGTCTGACGTGTGCAAGCCAGGGACTACTTTTTAAAAACGGATAAATAATCTTGATATCTCTCTTATTGATGAGTTATTCACATTTAATAAACCAACCAGTTAAATTGTGTCCATGTTCATATACAGTATACTACACATGTCAGCAAGGGCCAAGTAGTTGTCATTTTAATAAGCGGGGGATTTGATCTTTCTCTGGTGAACAGCTGTTAAGTGTTTGTAGCACATTAGCTAGTGATTACTCCACCATTCATCACCCACAGATCAATTGCACAGTAATCACACCTCTGCAGTCTTGTTTATTTAAAGGGTTTGATTTCATGTTCTGCACCTGCAATATGATACCAAACTAATGTCTGGTATAACTAATGTGCATGTCTTCATAGCTATGTGTATTCACCCAGCTAATACTATTGATTAGCGACAGGGCTTTTAATTTGAGTTCTAGTGATTTAAAATATAGCTGTGCTTCTTTTTCCAGCCCTTGGTTGAGTGTTTTTGAGTACAACAAGATTTTCAACTGTTTAAACTGTATTCATCCATTTAGACTAGAGCTTTTCTCCCTGTGGCTCATGTTGACTTTGTGTATTTCTGCATAAACAGTTTGGCAAAACAGAAGGGATCATGCAGAATAGTAAATTCTTGTATCAAAAACAGTCTGTTTCTTTGGACTGAAATACTCCGTATTAACTATATGCTTTCTGTAATTTTCTGCTTTCAGACAGCAGCGGTTTGGATTCACAGGTTTATTACTGATATGAATCTTGGCATTCATGTGCATGTAGTTTTGTATGTTGTTGTGTGCTCCCCTTTAATGTACAGTAATACTGTATATAGAAAGCAGTCTTGTACTGTGTGTGAACAAGTCTATTGTGTCCAGACATGACAGAGAATATTGCATGTGACATAAGACATAAGACAACTTGTTAGTTTTTTTACCTTTATCATTCTAATTTGTGAAAGTGGCTGCTTTGTTTGGAGTGGATGTGTTGTCAGTGAGAAGGGAGGGTTACACATTGGGCAGATTTGGCCTGAAGCGCCAAGAGCGTAAAAATTCTTTATTGTTTGGATCCCACATTTTACACTGATGTGGAATAATTTGGTCTGAAGCGCTGCCCTCCTTTCTCAGATATTTTGTATCTTTGAATTTTTTTTTACTGGACTAAACTGTGAATATTGTACAATGTTTTCAATGCTATGTTGTGTTTGTGGCACTTGTAACTCTTGTCTTACATTACATTATTTTGTTTCTTTACTTCAAAGCCTCGCAGCATTCTGGATCCCAAACTTCTTGGCTTGCAGTCTGTAGGGTGAGTGGTGGCTCATTTCTTGATCAGTTCACTTCACGTCTACACTCTTCCAGGTTGCTTTGCTATCGTTAAACCCCCAAAGAGATAAGCACACCATGTTTCTGGCATTTATCTAGGATATTTTTGCTCAATTTGACACACCACCGGGGGCTAATTTTTACAGTAACAAAATGGCTCATGGTTTCACAACATCTGCAGTTGAAATGCTTTTGTTCTGGATATAGTAGAAACAGGCAGGAGTCCGAAAAGACTAATCATTCTAACTGATTGTTTTATGTACTGTAATGTCACTAGAAAAAAATTACTTAATACTTTAATAAGATATCAAGTTAAGTGCGTGAATTAAGTAGTATTCATGTTTATTTGAGTATATTTAAGTAACTTAAAAATCGACTGATCAATGGAACAAGCATAGATGTTTTGTTTAAATAAATACTAGAATTTTCTCACTTGAAATGAGCAAAGAAACGGCTACTGCACTTGAAATAAGAACAAAAGTACTGTCTACATTCTATTAGCAAATCGTAAAATCAATCGTCAATCACTTTTTTTTTTTTCAATCACCACAATTTATTTTATCTTATTTAATATTGACATTTTTTTCTTTGGACGTGTGCTGCTGTGAGACCTAAACTTGACCTCTTGGCCAAATAAACGAATCGGAGGGAATGGGCGGAGGGATGGGCCAAGCAGCTCGTCACATTGTGCCGTCTATATATCGTAGGGTTCATACATTACATTTGTGTGAAGCTGACAACAAAGCATGATGCACTTTCTCTGTGTGTATGCATCAGGGCGTTAATGTCATATTCGGATCATTATAGAGGCTTTGAGTGACAGCTGAGGTGATGCCACTGAAAATCCCACGGTAGAAATCTAGACTTGTTTGAAAGTAGCAGGGGAGCTCTGAGCCTACTCTGGGCTTACAGTTGGATGAAGGATGAAGAGAGCAATTTAAGAAATAGACCTACGAAATCTTTTGGGCTGTCTGAAAAGGTTATGTGGTGTTGTCTAAATGCCCTAGATATGCCTGACTATTTTGATATTAAGTGGAATGTCATCACAAATCCTTCAAGTTTCTGCAGTGCTTAGTACTAACTGGTTACGTTTGTCGCACAGGTGACTAAACTATTCACATATAAGGTGTGTATAAATAGTAAAAGCAATTGACAGAAAGAATGGCCAGGACATACAGTATGTGAACAGCAGAGCACTTGAAGGATTACACAAGCTCTTGTGGAGGTGATAGGTCTCATACTACGCTCAGGGCAGAGGACAAGGCGTGTTAGGTAGCTGTGAGCCATGATCCATGATGTTTGTCCTGTGTGTAAATCAAGGTCCCCTTTCAACAAAGTAATGTCTCTGCCAACATGGGATTATTATGATATTAATACACTTTCAATCTGTCTGCTTTCTCAGGGCTGGCAGTATTCTTTATGGTATTGACAGCATGCCAGATTTACGTCGAAAGAGGACAGTGCCTCTTGTCCGAGACCTGGTGAGTCATCTACCTCAACAAGGTTATTTGTGATATATGTCAAATCTTAGCGACCCTACTTTACAATGGAACAGTGGTTTCCTAATCTGTGTGAGTGTGGTCCCCTATTAAACAAAAAGTCTTGTAACTTGAATTATTACATTTATTATAAGATAATAAAAGATGCAGTATATTTGTATCACACTAGTAAAATAGAATTGCATGTATGTAAAGTGGCAATGTTAATGTAACCTTAGCTGTAACATTGTTGGATTGATTAATTAGCCTGGAGAGGATGTTTAAGACACTGAATCACATTTGCTTTTATAGCACCTTAATGTGTCAAAACAGATCCCACAGAGAACCTTAGTAGAGCAGGCCACTGTAGGACTGCACCACATGGTTAGTCTATCTGAATGAAAACAGTCATGATGCAATAGGAATCCTTTTTTATTAGATTTGTCCATTATGTTCAATGCAATTTGTGTTTGTCTTGTCTACATATGTTTCTCATCATCATGTGTTGTAGTCAACTGGTTGGAAACACAATCACTCTTAAAATATATAAATATCTTTTTTAATATAATATAATAAATGAAATAAAATAAAACTGAATGATACTGTATGTTAGATACTTTGAATGTTTATTACACAGTGAACAACATGAGTTGATGCTGTATTTGTCCATATCTCTCATGAAATTAATTACCAACCATGTCTTGGTAAGTATGGGTTGCTGTTTTTTTTTAAACTTACTTTATTAAATGATTATTATGATTTTATTTTTTGAATTTTGCGTGTATATTTGCCATTTCTACATAGACCCATAACAGCTATGGGTAATATTTTCAGTGGGTTGTCAGATTTCAGCCTGACTGATGCTTGTTTTTTTTTTATCTTACTGCTCAGCAGGTGATAATATTTGGATTTACTTGAAATGTTGACAACTCAACTTAAAAATATATATTTGAAGACTTCATTGACTTCTGATTTAACGGTGTGAGGCTTTTAAATCATGTAAAAGTGACACTGGCGAGCCTTTTACACATGGGATGAAGTCAGTAGTCAGCAAACTAATTGGTCCCCTCTCATGCCTTTCCTTTGTCAATATCCCCCATTTGCTGTGTGATTGCTTCAGGGCAGCAACAGCGTGTAATTGGGACAGCAAGCAAGGCTTCCTTTAACACAAATAAGGAAAAATAACAAAAAAATACAAGTAAAGCTACACATTGATTGCCAAAGTGACTATACAGTCTGCTATAGCTGAAGCTTATGTGTGAATATGGGTTCGTAATGCATTGCCCGCAGCAACCTCAGCAGTGCCGGTGCATGTTGATAAACTTACATCAACACAGTTCATGTAGAGGTCGCATACCCTCCTACATTCTCCATGGCCTTCATGGATCTTTACCATAGCTGAGCTGTAAAGACAAGTGTGGGTGCTGGTAAAGACTGATCCAAAAGTGTCAAATGTCCATGTCTGCATTCCTCTTACATGACTACCTTTTCTGTAGGCTTTATGTTAGTACTCAGTGGATAGACAGCAGCTAATCGATGTGGGTACTAGTATGTGTAACATCCATGTCAGTGTTGGTCTGGGTGTGTGTGCTGTTTGTATGAGTAAGTCGGTTTGAGTTGTGTTTTGCAGCTGGCTTCACCCATTCATGAGTGTGTGTGAGTGTTTGTGTTCACCTAATGCGCCAAGCAGACAGCAGAAAATATGTTCAAAGCTTCATCCAACAGAGAACTAAATAAAAAGCCACGCATGACTGCAATTTGGTAACTTTTGATGCATGAATGGTTAAATAGTCATGCAACAGCTGTATAATCTCACTTGATTGATAGTGATCTCTGCAGAGCTGTGCACCTAACTCGCAGTCCTGCATGGCAGTTGAGCACTTAGCTACGCTCAGTTTTCTCAAAAACAACTCTGCTGTTTGTAATCTATGCATGTTCACTTCTGACCTGTCTCTAACTCAATTTCCATTTCCTTTTACTTTACATTTTCTTTTTGCGTCTGGAAATGATAGGCTTTGGTAAGTTATGCTTATGTATGTTTTAATACTTATTGTTGACAAATACAAACACTTCAAAGAAATATAATTCTACATACTTCTGTGCCTGTAAACAAATATAAATGCTGCTATACCACTTTTTAAGCGTTTTTCTATGGAAGGATATTTTCTTATTTGTGTTGTTTATTTTTTGCTTCAGACACTCGCTGCACGAAAGGCAGGCATCTCGTTCGCTCTAGTGAACCGCTCCACCCTGAATAATGAGGATCTGGTGAGTACTGACATGTCATGTGTGCATGGTCTTTGTGGTCATTGTGAAAAGTGAACACAGGGCTGTTTCCAGGCTGCTGTAGGACAGAAGACCCATGCTCATGTTAGTGTTTTATGTTATACTTGGAAAAGGGAACTCTGGCAAACCTTTAGAACAATGCAAATTGTAGCTGCCATTGTACTTGAGGGGCTGCAGTGTTAAGATGGCAAGGACACAGGTTTATTTCACTAACGTTATCATTAACACTATAGCTTGGCATCACATTTTTTCTTCCTGTTTTTGAATCAGTGTTACATACTACTTATTGTCATATTGTCAGCACATTTCAATGCTATAAATTTGAAGTCTTGTGTATCAAAATACTTTTTATAGGGAAAGGGCAAATAATCTAAGTCAATGGTGGTTTTGACCTCCAAAGGGCTCTTTGCAATAATTGATTGCAATTCTTGCCTCCCTGAGGGAAGGCGGAGTTATTGGAGACAAACACCACGAGAAAGGAGTTTCTCAGCTGGATAAGCAAGACAACAATTTCATATCTGGTGTGTAACATGATGCTGCTTGCATGATTAATGGATCCAAAAGTGCTCTTTGGCATATGCACACATATTTATTCTTTAAGATTGTTGTTTTCACTCTGGCTTTGTGCAGCCCTGGCTTACGTATCAGTTACCCTTCAATGACAGCTTTTCATTGCTTACCAAAAGCCATTGCTTTGATTAAAGAAGCTTTATGGATGAAAACAAATATCGCATCTGAAATAGAAGAATGCGAGGGGATACCTTATCTTAATTGGTGATTGAACTTGTAAATCTTAAACTTGAAATCCATGAATTCATATCCAACCTTCTGATTAGAGGAATACCAGGAGCAGACGTAATTGGTTGTGGTAGCTGACTTCCCAGCAAAGCGCAAAGTGTGTGGTCTTGTTAAGTAGGACGAGCAGATGTCAGAGTTTTATATACTGCATTAAGTCCAGGGGAGTGCTTCCTTATGAGCACTGAGTGAATGTACTAGAAATGACCATATGCTGTACTGCACAGGCCCCATGAGCACGAGCGCAGAATCCAAATGTGAAAATCTGAGCAGGTTAATTTAATACACATGGCTCTAGTGAACTGGTCAAGCAGTCCCAAACTGTGACCGGCAAAAGACCCATATTTTTACTTTGGTCTACTCTACACCTAGTTTATAGGCTGAGAAGGCGCATCACCATTTTGGTTTGACATTTTTATTATCAAAGAACATGTCATGTAGTGGAACAGATTATTGGAGAAATGTGTAATAGATGTATAAAAAATATTCTCTACAAGAACAGAAAATCATGAAATAAAAAGTGGAGAGGATCTTAGATTACACTAGATGTCATGTTGCTCCGAGGCAAGACCTGGGGCTGTCAATCAGTAGCTGCAGACAGCAGAGCCATCAGGGTTACATCACACTATAACACGCTCACACATCAAGTCATTTTTGTGTACTACAGAGTCCTTTCGATGGAAGTCAACTGAGGTGAAGATGATAGTTTGAGAATATAGCAATTGAGCAAATCTTTTGACCAATCATTAATCTAAGATTTTCAACACTCTTGAAGTGAGATTTACATGACAACAAAAATAACAAACACTGTCACTTTCTGAATCACTGACCAGCCAATGAGAAAAGCAAATGTTTCATAAATTTTTTATTGTTTGCTTTATTATCACCTAGCTGTAGTAAATGAAATGAAAGGTAAAATGCAATTTTCATTGTCGTTCTAATCCAGTGGTTACAGTAAAAATCATCTACAGCACTAAAGATTTACCACCCTTGTGTGTTTGGTAGTTTTTCAGGGTGAAAATTAGAATTTGAAATTTAGTAGTGAAGGTGTTCCCACCTTTTCAATATTAGGTTTTCTTTATCTATGATGAGTTTACATGCCAGCGGACCAGAGTAACAAAAACAAGAACATCAAAATCAATTCAGTCAGTTCTTTAAGTGAGAAAGTGAAAGAAAAGACAATCTTTCTTCCCTTTCATCTCTTGCTCGCTCATGATTAGACCTCCTAGTATTACATTTGGCTGAACTTGTGGATGTGGATCTGGTGAGGCTCATGTAATAGTTGTGAATAAAGTCAATCTGAAACATCTGCTTTATCTCATCATCCTCAGATTACTCTGGGAAATCCCTATCTTCTGTTGGTTTATTACAGCTTCGCCCAGCCTGGCATTTTCCAATGACACTGCATCTTTTCTGGACAAAAACTGCTCTGAGGTCAATGTGCTTCCCCTTGTCACTTTATTTTGTAGAAAATTATGTTATTTAATAATAGTTTTTTATGATTATTCAGGCGATTGGGGCTGTCAACTAAGGGAAGGAAAGAGGAACGAAGTGCAGACACTTTATTTAACAACCATGCATCTGCCTCTCTCCTTCTCTCACTTATTCTCCTTTTCCGTTTTTCTCTCTCAATCTGGATAATGCTCACTTTTGAAAAACTTTATTTACAGCATCCATTGATTGTGCCATCAAGAATTGGCAAGTCCCAGCCTCTTTTCCTCTCCCAGTGGATGTAGGTTTGGCTGCAGTAAATTGCATCGAATTTACAGAGGCTCCTGTTACGCTGCTCAGTCTAGACAGGCCTCAGAACTGGGCCTTAAGAAGCTTTGGAAGAGGAGTCATGTGTGCATAAATGTGTGGCAAATAAGGCTATATCTACAATTACATATATATAGTTATATGTAATGGACACAAGGCTCCAGAGTAAGTCAGTACAAATAAAAACAAAATGTACAAAGAAAAATAAAAGTTTAACAATACCCTTTACTGTAAAATCATTATGTAATCATCATTAATCCAGCATCTTATATAATACTTTGATAACGCCAAGTTGTTTTACATTTAATATAGGGGCTAACACAGTATGCAATACTCTATCTGAGATCCTAATTCCTACTTTTTTGGGTTGCTTTATTTTCAGAAACTCCACGTTTTCAAGAAGACTCTACAAGCTTTAATTTACCCCATTTCCTCTACAACGCCCCACAACTTTGAGGTCTGGACAGCCACAGCTCCCACTTACTGTCATGAGTGTGAGGGCTTGCTCTGGGGCATTGCACGCCAAGGAATGCGCTGCTCTGAATGTGGTGTCAAGTGTCATGAGAAGTGCCAAGACTTACTCAATGCTGACTGTTTACAAAGTAAGGGAGGAAATCATTTACTCACTGAAAAAAAATATTATTGTTTTTATATGTGTTTATATGGTACACCTGCTTAGAAATATATATTAAAACTAGAGGTTCACCAATATGGAAATGTTGGGCCGATACTGATACCGATGTTATGGGAAAAGCTTTGGCCGATAACGATATTGGGCCGATGTTTTAGAAATGCTGTTATGGACATTTGTTTTTTTTACTAGCTAAACTATTTTTAATTCTAAAATTAGGATTAAAACTATTTTAAAATGTGGACAGAACACCCTTCTTTGGGGGGAAAAGGAAAAAGTTTAATAGGGCAGATGTAGCACTATCTTTAGATACAGACAGGCTATAGGCTATAATAGAATTATTCTTTATTAGAGTAAAATTTGCCTTCACACTTTTCCATTGTGTGAATTTACTGTTTTATTTAGATTATTACTCAGACTAAAGTGTCTCTCTGAACCCTCCAGTCTCATCCTCGTATTGCTCCGCCTCCTTCTGTAACAGCAGCAGCAACAGTCTCTCCTACTCAGCTCCTACTCAGGAGACAGTCTCTTGTCCTTCTTAAAACCACTCACACTAAAGTTATTTGGAGGAAACATGTCTAAACTGATTGTTTATGAGGAAAACTAGTCAAATAATGTCTGAAAAAAATGTTGCGTTTATTGCGGTTCGCAAGTGAATTCTTCGCTCAGCCTGGTTAGTGCCGCAGCACGCTTCCCTGTTTCAGTCCATTCCTCCAGGAAGACCTCTGTCCTGTTTCTGAAGGGACGGCATTACAGAGGTGTAACATCGCGGACTGATATTGGTGGTTTTGGACTGAAACTGATATTACTCAATGATGTGAATATCGGCCGATTCCGATACTGGGCCCATATATCGGTGCACCCCTAATTAAAACATTTAGTTACATAATGGAGCTAAAATGCCATGCTGCAGTTTCAAGTCTCTCAATGGGACTCATCACAATTTCCAATCAGCGTTTCCAATCAGCCACCCCCATTGTCAAAGGAACAATGTAACGCACAAGCTCCACATGAGCTTCGTGGCATATCTAATACATTGCTAAATGGATTAGTTTGGAACCTCCAATCGGTTTATGCCAGCATAAAATATTCTTTATATTCCTTCATCGTCTGATTCATCTTCAGATCTGTTCTTTTGTATGAACTGAAGCTACATGATGGGATCTTGATAAGCAGATTTACCATAACATACCTCTGTGCCCTGGCAATGCATGTGTTGTGTTTACCAGTGAGACTCCTATGTAAATGGTTTCCATTATTTACTTCATAAGTAAGGAAATAGGTTTTATGCAATTTTGTGCTGAAAATGTTGGTTGTTTATTACATAAAAAATAATCTTCTGAAAATAATCTTGCCCACCTCTTATTGCAGGGGCAGTGGAGAAGAGTTCTAAGCATGGAGCAGAGGACAAGACACAGAATATTATCATGGCAATGAAAGAACGTATGAAGATTCGAGAAAAGAACCGTCCTGAGGTGTTTGAAGTCATTCAGGAAATGTTCCAGATCTCTAAAGAGGAGGTCTCCACTCATCTGAAGACTGCCAAGCAGGCTGTGCTGGACGGCACCTCCAAGTGGTCTGCCAAGATCAGCATTATAGGTTAGACTCATGTGTCTAATCACTGTGACATTCATATGATTTACTTAAAGATCCTATCATATGCATTATTCAAACATAGTTACTTTATTATTACATTATTTTTGTTTTGACCACTGGATCTTGAGCTTTAATACTCAGTCCTTGCATTACACTTGTATTTTACTGTGACTACAACAAGATTACATGAGGAAGATTTAAGTACTGTACGTGGATATGACTGTGTTCTGAGGTTTAGAAGCATTTTAATCTTTTAATCCAACAGCTCAATATTTTCACACATTATTTTGGCAATCATATGTAATTTCCCTGATTTTGGAGTTCATTTTTATATTCCATTTACATTTAGACATTAACAATACTGTTTCATTTGAGTTGGCTTAATCAATTTAGTTTACCAAACACATTACAGTGAATGGTCCTGTTTTGTTAATTCTTGCTACCTGTAGAGCTTTATTGTATATAAAACATACCTTCAAAATCTGATTTACAGCAATTCCTCCATGAGGGATTGTGAATTAAGAAATATGTTTTATGCCCAGAAGAGATCGTTAGATTGTGGTATTGTTGTGATGATTCTCCCTTAATCTTCCTTAATTGTGGTATGATGTTTTGTCTCTCTGCAATGTAAATGAATGGCTACACAAGAGAGAGCAGACTTCTTAATTGATCAGTAAATAAGATCTAAACTAAAGATCTAACAATACAAAATAACTCAAGGTAAGTTTTTTATTGGGAAGGTCAACAGCAAACCATGTAACCTCCAGCTCATCCGGCATATAGATCTACCTGTGTGGTAACTGTGCCAGGCCGAGTCCAGTTATTGGCCACTTTGCATTTCTGACAGCATCAATCAATAGACTGGAGAGAGAATAGAATTTGAGAACAGGAGAAAGGCCGATGCAATGGGGGGATAAAACTTCAAAGAACAGAAAAAGGGAATAGAATGACATGAGAAATACCCAAGGTTGGATCTGTGACTGACCCAGAGGTTTTATTGAAAGTCCCATTTTAGATTCAGGGAGCAGTGATATACGTCTCATTATTTGGGCAAACAACAGGCTTCTCATGGTGCTGACCATGAGTTGCTCTAATCTTAGGAAATGTGCCATTAGAAGGAAAGATGGCACGCAAATATAAATACATTGGATGAAACCTCAGACAATGTTTTTTGATTCACAAATGCAGGTTTAATGGATGGAATTCAACAGATATCAGAGCCAGATGTTCACAGAATTACACTAATCTTAAATTTACAATAATGCAATAACTGCCTAGCTAAAACATGAAGCAATATAAAATGCAATACTAATGATGTTATTGACCTCAACTTGAACCCAATGTAATGTTGTTCTATTTCATTTGTATATTTAATTATTAATTTAAGAAATATGATTTGGGATGGAACCATAAGGTTATGATTAATAATTAAGTGTCACAATTTTTTGAAACCCTTTGACTTGCACTCATCACTGCTGTCTCACGCCTGGTTTACACTGACTCCGGGCCGGGTGCGGTTCAGGACCCTTGTCGGTTACTTGCAGATTGCCTTTTACACTAACTCCGGTCCACTGCGGTTAATCTGGCTGAATTTCTGACGAATGCCACACAGATTCACGTGGTTTTGCGTGAAAATACTCGTCTACTGACCTGGAAGCCGCTCCAGACCGCTGCGCTGTCGAGCAAACATTGACTTCTTACGGATTCTTTCCACAGAGCCACGCAGCTCCCGGACCCGCGACCGTAGCGCATTGATTTCAAGCACTTTGTGGGTCTCGAACCGCACCCGGACCGGAGTCGGTCTACACCAGGCGTGAGAGTCAGACCCACCTTCTTTGAGATAAAGCAGTTTATTTTATTAATTCTTGAGGCAAACAGTCCATGCCCCTCCTAGCCCCTGTATCCTGCCCACCAGCATCGAGTTGGGGGTTATATATGTACCTTGAATAATTTAGGTAGTCACTTATGCATATTTAATGCCCCAGTGTCCTTTTTCCCTTTTATGGCAGTGAAATACTACTGCTTTTCTGCACCTCCAGCCAATGTGCAGAGTGGAGATTCTCCATCACTGATCTTCTTTGTTGATATGTGAAGATGGCACTGCTGTTTCTCACAAAATAAGTACTGATGACACCTACAGATACAGTATTGATCCGAATGCAGATATCCCTGGACTAGAATTTCCGTGAGCCCTTTACTCTTGACAAGACACTGTGGCTGCATGACAAAGTTCTGAGCATTATGACTATTAAGTACATGTAAGGTACATCATACTGTAATAAAATAGGTTTGAGTCAAGTTTGACAGTGTATGAAAAGCAACATTTTTGTTTTGTAAATGTTTTCATCTACTTGAATAAATATGTTCTATTTTCTAGTCATGAGTGCCCAGGGACTTCAAGCCAAGGATAAAACTGGTTCAAGTGACCCTTATGTAACAGTCCAAGTGGGAAAGACCAAGCGCCGGACCAAGACTATCTTTGGAAACCTTAATCCTGTCTGGGATGAAAAGTTTTACTTGTAAGTGATACAGTTTGTTGTCTTTTTATGGCCATTCAAGAGTCCTTCGGGTGTTTTCACACAGTGAAAGTGTGCTCAGTGATGTGGCCCCAGTTTTCACTAGATTTAGTCATTTACTTACAGTCCTTATTCACAGGAACTGGTCATAATTCACCCCAAACATGAAAGGCAATCAACCACCAAACTTATTTTATGGCAATGGTCTTCAAGTGAATTAATGCATGACGCAGACACTCACTTGCTTCACTAGCGTTATACTTGGTGTTATTTACTTTCACCTGTAGGCTGTGGCCAATATGCTGTGAGGGCGATGCATGCTGGTGGTGACAGAGAAAAAGCTTTCTGAGCAGCATACAGACAGGCCAAGGCTTAAATGCTCAGACAAATGTAATCAATCTCGCTTAGATTAAGTTGGTCCAATTTACCTCGTCATCCAAAGGTTTCGAACAGCCCACTCTGCAGCACCCATTCATAGAAATATGCGTGATCTAAGTGCTTTTTTGATTCAATGCATGCAAGTTTGCTTTCATCATGGACTATGTGGTGAAAGTAGGTCAGCCGAAGTTCAGCACTTCCACAGACCACACTCCAGAGTGCGGGAGGAGTAGCTCTGAGACCACCTGTTCAGAGCGGTTGAGTGGTCATTTAATGCCCTCCAGACTGCAGCTGTTGTGTTCACACTGGCTCTAGCGCACCACTGTTGGATCTAAAGTTCTTTTACATTGCCTTAACTAGTGGCAGAGTAAAAACACCTTAACTCTAAAGCTGATAGTGTGCCATCAATGGAAAACAGGCTTTATGAAACTGTTATGTGCTTAAACATTTCCTTACAGTCAGCAGAAAAGCCATCAATCTCTTTATGCCATAATTTACACTCTCCTATAAAAGCAAACAGAACCTTCAGTCTTAATTAGTAGTGTAGTTTCTATTACTCTTTTTTTAATCTATCTGAATTCTATTTTTGATTCATATTTAGATTGTTTTTTGGACTATTTGGTCAGTGTTTCTTTGCCCTGTGACTCACTGTTTGCATGCAGCAGCAACAGCAGCAGCAGCTAAAGACACACCTGTAATGAGACTCCAGTAGTGGCTGTAATAAAACTCTTTCCCATTACTACAGGGATGTAGATTAATAGAGCAATACATTAGTGTGTGCTTGGCAGAAAGCAGAGTCCTAGACGAGTGCAGCAGTCTGCGTCTCTCTTGTAAAGGATTTGTAAGTGAGGGGGAGGCAGAGTGCTGCACCAAGATGTCATTAGGACAAAATGTAATCTGTCGTTTTTAATTCCAGAACCTAATAATCCGACCCCCATCTCCAACTAACTGTTGATAGCTCTGCTCAATTTAACATTTTTGCTACTGGAAAATGGTACTGATTTAAATAAATGGATTTAAATAAGACTGACAAAATGATGGAGGACAAGGACCTCCAGGGCTTGTATAAAGGCCTCTATGAGTGAAGTACACAGAAAATTCCAACAGAAAATCCACAAACTTTGAAAATATTGGTATCTTGTGTCTTGGGTTCTGTCACTGAACCAAATCAAAACCACACATTTTTGATGCTGACAGAATTGGAAACCAAAACTGTATATACAGTATATCTATGTACTGTCAGTGATCAAATTGTCATCCTTTTAAAGGGTTAAGAATTGTTGTTGTCAGAATAGTTTCTGCTTGAATTGTTCTTCTGACTGTCATTCCGCTCCACTGAATTCCCCTAAACCTGATGAGCTGTCACTGAATGTGCGCCTGCCATTGCTCATGTCTCAGCATTTCTGTTTTGACTTGAGTGTAATCATCTTCCAAATCGCAGTGAATGCCACAACGCCACAGACCGCATCAAGGTGCGCGTTTGGGATGAGGACGATGACATCAAATCGCGGGTCAAGCAGCATTTCAAGAGGGAGTCAGATGATTTCTTGGGCCAAACCATCATCGAGGTCCGCACTCTGAGTGGAGAAATGGACGTTTGGTATAATTTGGGTATGAATTACTACTGCCTCACAACACCTACTGAACACAACCTTAAACGATACTTTCGTCTGGTTATTTATTGCGGTCACTGGTCAGGCAATAATTCAGCTGGGGTCATAATTACCCATCATGCCCTTTGGCTTGTGATTTGTGGTTCAGCTGTGGATATAGAGTCTAGCTGGTGTCATGCCGTATGAGTTTGAATGGACGCATACAGCTTGCTCCACATATCCTGAATAGAATGACCGGTCCATGCTGTCTTTGTTTGCCTTCCTCTCCAGCTAAAAGGAGGCAATTTGTGGTAATAGTCACCCCTGCTCACTGCTTCAGCTCT
Source organism: Chaenogobius annularis (assembly GCA_015082035.1). Classification (NCBI taxonomy): domain Eukaryota; kingdom Metazoa; phylum Chordata; class Actinopteri; order Gobiiformes; family Gobiidae; genus Chaenogobius; species Chaenogobius annularis. Next base: position 540,687 of record BJKM01000094.1, on the reverse strand, counting down.
GAGCTTTTTTAAACCTCCTCGATGAATGTTTAAACAGAGCTTTACTGATGTGCGTGTCCTCCCTCAACCAACTCCACTCTTCAGGCCTCTTCAGATCCTCTTGAACTTTGGTCTTTATCGTTTTGTTGCGCTAGTGTCACTGATCCTTTTGAGTCATTATATTTCACATTTGTGTCTTTTAACTGATTGTTGAAAGGTATAGTCTATCGTGGCAATATAATAAACTGCACAGCAGAACCACAATGGCAGTTTAGAAGCCATTATATCTGAAAGATGCGGCTTGCATGCAGACCTATTAAAATCTATTCATCAATTCACTTTAATATAGGTCAATAACACAACTGCAGCACTTTGTAATGAGCTATGGTGCAAGGGTATACACTTTACCCATAAGGTCCTCAATTGGTGACTAGATTAACCAAAAACGTGCAAAGAATATTTATAATATGTTTACAAGTAGTATTACATATTGCTTGTAAATATGATTAGTATTGACGTAATATGTGCATTTATCTCTTATAATCCAATTACCTTGCTATTACTGTGATGTTAAGTCAAATCCAACCAAAACATCCATACCATTGATTATACCATTGATTTAAAACTGTACTATTAACTTTTTGGCAACGGTGAAGACTTTGTAATGTGCTATTAAAGATTCGTACCTTTGTGTTTTAGATAAAAGAACAGACAAGTCGGCAGTCTCTGGCGCCATCAGACTGAAGATCAGTGTTGAAATGAAGGGAGAGGAGAACGTGGCTCCACCTCACGGCCAGTACACCTGTTTACACGAGGTAAGCATCATAATGTGACAACCACCCCTTCGAATCCAGTTGCAGCCGGACAGGGCCATAATCTTCACTTACGGGTGAAGGCTCGAAGACAGAAACATCTCTTTCATTACATGTTGTGACAGAGTGCTTCATCACCTCACCCACTTGCTCTTATCTCTTCCATGCCACTCACAGAACCTGTTCCACTACCTGACGGAGGTGAAGAACGGCGGCGTGGTGAAGATCCCCCAGGTGAAAGGGGACGAGGCGTGGAAGGTCTACTTTGACGACGTGTCCCAGGAGATAGTGGATGAGTTCGCCATGAGATACGGAGTGGAGTCCATCTATCAGGCTATGACGTTAGTACCACCCTGATCTATGGCCTTTTGCCTCACCCATATGTCACTGTCTCATTGGACAGAGTGGAGGAGAGCAGGGAGCAGGAGGAGGCCTAGTAAAGATGTTTCCTCAGCAGAATCCCAGCTCGAAGGACTATTGAACTTCTTGAGTTTGATTGATTAACCATTGGTCCTGTGGAAAAACTTCTAAACCGCACTGGTCATATTGATCACGGGTGGACATAAACACTTCTTCTTTGCCTTCCTCTCTATTCAGCTGATCTTTCATGACCATTTGCTGCCATAAATATCTCAAGTCTCAGTTTCTTCTACATGTAATTCTGTTAAGAGGATGGGATCAAATCACTATACCCATGTCTTAAGTGATATGAATATGAAAAGTGAAGATATATAAACTGAAGAACTGAATTCTTGTTTTGGCTATTTGACCATTGTGGGATTTATTGGAGAGGAGACCTACACTTTTACATTCAGTAGGAATTAACAAAGAAAGTATGTTATGGGCTGGTTAGGAAAACTCTAAAACACAGTTTTTACATTTGTTATAAATTATAAGTATACCATACAAACCTTTATACCACCTCCAGACTGTGCTGCCACCAAAGTAAAAGTGTGTTTTGATGACATAATAGAAGTTTGCAGCCTCTACAGTGGTGCTCTACATTGTTTTATCACCTGGTGAAATTCTGCAGCTGAATCATTTTGAGTTGCAATGTGACAGACTACTATTGTTTTAGAAAGAAAGTGTATTGTGGCATGTGGAAGGTAGACAGGTTATTTAAGTCCACATATGTGAAGCATTGTCTTTATTACCAGCGTTCTCTGGAGTCACCGTTTCAGGCTTCCAATCTAGTCTCCCAGTGCTTTTTTCCACCCTTTTTCCATATTGGCGCTTATTATACTTCATCAAGAATTTATGAAAGCCTTTACCTTTCCACTTTCTTCATCATCAAACCTACACTCCCAGTCTTCCCTGCTATGATGGCTGCATAAATCATGGTATCTACAAACTCTCACATTCTTACTGGTTTTCCATTCAATTTAATCTTGCCAGCCATCTGAGGCCACAAAATTATATGGGAGTTCTCCAGGTCTCAGAGATCGAACTCTAAACGTGCCAGGAGATTTCAGCGGATGCCATCGCCACTCTCCCTGCATCATTCGCTCGCCTAACCCCAGTACTCCCGGGTAATTCGGAGGCTGAAAGCAGAGTAATTAAATAGGCCTCCTGATGAGCAGTGTGGTGTGTCTGTAAAATTGTGTACTGGACCAGGCGGCATGGATGACGTAAAGCTGCAATAGCGGAGAAGCCCTTGTACTCAGTCTGTGTTTAGACAATAAAAGCTTGAGATAAACAATTTTGTCTTGAGTAAAAACAAAACTTAACTGTTATCTATACGTCTGCATTGGTTTATCTCAAATTTACAATTGAACACACATTCAATTACACATTTCCTTCAATATTCCATACACTACAACATTTTCTAATTAACCTGGCCTTGTGCATCTTAATGGTTTAATTCCTAATCTTTTCATCATGAAACTAAATATTTTCAATCCCATGTAATCCATGGGCGATATTGACAAAAATGAATATCTCTATTTTTTTTTTATTGTATCCCCATAACAATTGTAGTATTCTAGTCTTGTTTCCTCCACCAATATGTAAGACTCTGGGACTGGCTATTAGATTGTGGACATAACTTATGTAGTATTGTAGGTAATTCATATTCATTGTTATTTTTAGGAGTGACACCAACTAGATTTTGTCCAGCAAAACATTAAAAACCTACTCAGTCTCATTTTCTGAAGGGACGTTCTCAACTTACTAACTATACTTGACTAACTATATAACTCCAAAAAGATCAATAAACCAGAATAATTTTTGTGGCGTAATTAAAAAAAAAAAATCAAATCAATTAATTATTAATTTGGTTACAGGTTATGCCTGGGTTTAAAACACTGATGTTGAAAAGTAAGACTTGATTCATTCTCAAATAAGTCTAAGGGGAATCTCAACCATTTTTAATGCTAGACTCTGCAGGTTTCAACCACTTTTGGATCAGACTTTCGTGTCCGATGAAAGGCCCAGCTCTGACAAAGTCCTGGAGACGTAGCTCGCTCAGATGTGGATCAAATCCTCCTCTGGCTCTTTGGATAACTTGGAGCCGTCCGCAACGTACTGATCTTTGTGCAGTGTTTAGCGTTCTAAGATGTTGAAAAGTCCAAGGTGCTGAGAAGGTGTTTTCAGGAGAACATTTTAAGATGCATTCTTTAGCTGAGAAAATGGCAACTTCGGCCTTTGTCTGAATGCTGAAGTGAGGGACAAAGGAGCCCAGGCCCCTGGGTGGGGGAGGGGCACCTGAAGGTCAGACGACCAGGAGTTCTTGTGTCGATGGTCCAGCATGAGAGAGCGAAAGCCTGTATTGTCTTTTATCTGGTCACTGGAGATGTGGCATAAAGTGAAAGTGACCTTAAGACTCTGGCTAACTCTCGATCACACTTGCTGTAAAAGCAGTGCTGCTGTCTCGTGATGGCTCACACTCCATCCTTTTTGCTTTGTTCAGCAACAGTGACGGGAATATCACCGTTGTTTTGAATTATGAAAACATAATGTCTTTTTAAAGATCTTTTGGGACATATGTCTTACACAAAATTCAGACAATATTATATCCAAAAGTACAGAAATATTACACTACACCTTATTTGCAAGTTGTTGCCCCCCCCCCCCCCCGCTGTTTAGGGTTTTGTAGGTTTTTTAGGTTTTGTTTTACTATATATGTTATATTCAATATCAAAATTTTGTATATCTTCAAAACAACACATTTAGGTTTCCTTAACATATTACAACATTTTATATACATACGGAGGCAGAGAATGTGGACGGAAGTGTTTTTTTAAACATCCAGATGGAGGTAGTGGCCGGTCTTGATGTGTACCATTAATAATGATGTAGGTGGTATTGCGCTTGGTAAGCACTGGTCGAAAGTGTTTTAAAGCAACATATGCTCTTTATTTACATCTGAAATTCTAGTTTAAACCAGATATCATAGTTTCCATTTGCTATTATTACTTCTGAGCTTAGTAAAACATGCCCCTTTTCCTCTGGTCTTTGTAACGCAATTATGAAGTATACTCGCCTTCGATAAAGCTTTGACTGTTTTCACTGTTAAAGTCCCTTGCTCTGCTTTCGAAAGACTTATAAGCAAGCTATAGGGCATCCGGAGCTTATTTACTACTTGATAGCTTTGATTTATTGTTATTACATGAGCAAGCGGCACGCAGTCAAGTACTTTTGCAGTAACTCTTCCGCAGGAGTAATTGTTTGGAACATTCAAATATGCTCTCCTATTCAGCAGTCTCTGTTGTTAGAAGAAATACTACATTAGCCAAAACTTGTTTTCTCTGCAGAGATTTTCAGCTAAATATATTTTTCTTTTTGCACTAATTAATGTCTTTATTGCGTCTTTTAAATGCTATGCTTAAGAGGTTTTTGTTGATTTTGCCTACGTAGTTTATGCCAAATGAATGCAAAATAAATATATTTGGTGCCATTTCATGTTCAGCTAGAAGAGGTCCTTGCACACCACATTTAAGGCATCATTGCATTTATCTATTTCAGTCTTGCACCCAACTTATAGATTGCGCCATAAATGCTAACAGCTGTTTATTTCATTCACAGGCATTTTTCCTGTCTTTCTGCCAAATACATGTGTCCCGGTGTGCCAGCAGTGATGAGCAACCTGCTCGCGAATATAAATGCTTACTTCGCCCACACAACCACCACAACCACAGCATCTGCTTCAGACAGATTTGCAGCCTCCAACTTTGGGGTAAGTGCACCAATTTATAGCTCTATTGGATGGCAAAGGCAGTGGTATATAGTCCTGGGTCAAAGTGCTACCTTCCTTGCCTTGACTTGTGATCCTCAGAAAGCCTTCAGACAAACAGAAAATATAGTTCATAAACAACTAAAGCCTAGTTTGATGTTGAACTTTTACCACCATCACGTTTGTGCTGCTGAAGGATTTTAAGAGGTGTATGTTTTGCCCTGTTAAAATATAAACAGTTTGACTATGTTTTAACACGCCAATGTAAAATGGTAAACATATAGAAATTAATATAATGTAATAAGTAAGCGATTCTGTGTTAGTGCTGTAGATCATACTGTCAATATGTGTTCACATGACAAACCATGCACTCTTCTTGGCAGAGAGAGAAGTTTGTCAAATTGCTGGACCAGCTTCATAACTCTCTGAGAATCGACCTCTCCAAATATCGGGTAGGTGTGATTATTTTATGCTCCGTCTCATGTTTTACCATGTAGTGCATTATTTATCCTGAGGTGAATATGCCCTTTCCCTGGTGGTTTTTTTTATTATTTCATTATTGGAAACCGATGCAGCTTTGCAACTGGCTCCTTACAGCTCTCTCGGACTCAATTCAGAAACATGGTGATGATGACAGTTTTTTTATTACTACTTGTTTTCTCTATTTCATGTTGTATATTGTGTTGAATATTTTAGTATATACCGCACTGATTAGGATAATTAGAAAATGTGAGTTATCTTGCTAGCACTCTTTATTCTTTAATGCTTGGTCTTGTAGTAGTTTAGCCACATTAACCTCATGACATCTGATTGGTCGGTTGTTTTTTATTGTTCATTAGGTGCCAATAAAGAAAATGATATTTAAGAAAGTGGTTTGTATGGGCTATGAATTCTTTGATCAAAATATCAAACACTGTTTGGAGTAGAGCATATTTTCTGTACCAGAAATTTGCCCAAAGACATATAGAACCAAAAATTTAAGACCAGATCAGTCATTTAAGGTTATGGTTCTTTATAGTTCTTTAAAAGATCATTTAACCCTGGGTCGGACCACATTTGGCTTGGTTTAAACCCAATTTAGTCCCACATGATGGAGACTTGGTTTGGTCCTGATCTTGTCTTGGATTAGTCCTGGTCAAGTCCAGGATTTGTGCCAGGTTTAGTCCCAATTTTGATATGGTATGTTTGTGAGTTTGAATGCAGCCTCTTTGTTTCAAGTCCGACTTTAGCAATAAATGTTTGCTAATAGTGCCAATGGTGTTGGCGGTTTGGTGATTGTGTGGTGATTGTTTTAGGCATTCGGAAGTCTCATTCGTTCTTCAAACTAATCACAAGATACAGCGAGACAGACGTACAGCTCAAAGCGATAGAGGGACTGTCTAGATGATATAAGGATAAGAACATGTATCCCAAAAAAATCACATGATTTAGTCCACGTTTGAGTGCTCAGTCTTTATTTTCCTTTCTCACTCTGTGACCGTGTTTAGAGGCCCGTTCATGCTCTGTTCACGTTTCAAATGATTAGACGTTGATTGGTTAGAAATACAGCCAGTCATTTAACAACACGGAACCCTAATTTGTGCAATGAATTGGTTGATAAAGTGAGCAGGTCAGTCAGTAGGATAGGCCTCTGCCCTTCACGTGGGAGGCTGGGGTTCAAAGCTCCATTTTGCATATTAGATTTTTTTCCACTGAATACGTGGCACGTGGGTACACGCGAGTGCGGGCTCGGCTCCAGCGTGTTTGGAGCAGGTGAAAGGTCGAGAGGGGACGCGAAGGAAAGATCTCCCAGTTCAGTTGGCACAATTTCTTAAATGCCGCTCATCTCGTAACACGGGAGGCTGCACTGCTCATTCTCCATGAATGAGGGGCATATGCCGTACAATTTTTTAAAAATGCAAATATTTAACATTTGCTCAACATTTAGGCTTGTTACCCTAAACAGCCCTTGTGATAGCCCACAGATGCCCACAGATGAGCATTAGGTTCTACAAGGCCTTGCTGACTCAAAAAGGTGGCTCACTCCTGGCCTATATATAATACATAATGCATGTCCTTATTTTAACTTGTGTGTAATGCTGATGAATTTATGATGATCTAAAATACACCAGATTACTGCATTACATCTGCTTTGCAATTTGTATATTTTATTGACTGAGCTCCAGCCTCCCTGTTTTATTGTAGGATTAAATGAAATCGTCTATATCAAAATTAGTGTTCAACCACCATCCACTTTAACCCGTGTTGAAGATGGTTAGTGTGGATGAGATCGCTGCACATTTAACAATGCTCTATGACAATGGGTGTGTAATGTTGTAAGCCTCTCTCAAATCACCTCCACTTTCAAGCCTATTTGTAGAACCAGCTCATTTGCTTCATGGTGATTTATAGCTGATTTTCTCTACATGTTGGGGATTGTAGACCTTTGTCCGGGGATTAATTGTTCTGTACCTTGTTAATAACTTGTGTTATTTGTAACTTTATAATAATGTGCATTTACTTTAGAAATTAGCTACACTGATCATGCAAATAAAGACAGACAAGGAACTACCATACGAGTATTCAAGTATTAAAAGAGTTTGAACTATATTCAAAACATAAATGGTGTTAATTAGATTACAGTCATATTTGTGGTACTAGGGCAGGGGGATATGGCCAAAAATAATACAATCTCGATTTTCGACACTTTGAACAATTACAATTTCAATCAAAGTCACTGTGACTGCTGCTCTTTTAAAATATAAATCATAGCCCAAAACATTTTAATATGCCTGTCATTAGGCTATGACAGTGGTTCTCCAACTTTTTTTCTGGCGACCCACTTTTTCTATCGGGGACCCAACCAACCCCTCCCCCACCCATTTTTATTTTTTGAAGCTTTTTTTATTTTTTGGCCTTTAGGCTACGGATGTAATATTGAGAAATAGGCTCTTTATCTGTACATTTAAGCCACTGTACTGCTGTTAATGATAAGCGTTTGACTTTTGCTGTACAAGAAACATGAAGGGCAGGCAAAAGTCAGAGCAATGGACAGTCAGTACTTTCCTCTCTGCTGCGTGGACAGTGAACGAAGTCGGGTTGGGGCGGGACAAGAAAATCAAATTTAATTGCAGGACGGATTGGGACGGGTTATAAAATGCTGACTGCCGTCTCATACGTCCATGCTCCACCTGTATCATTGCATTTGGCTGCGTCTAAATTAAATTCCTCATGAATATGTGACTGATTGTAATAAAACACAGTATTTTGTAGCTAACATGTGCATGATGATCTCTGTGTGAGCTGATTTACCTGTGTCTGCGTCCTCCACATCAGGCTCTGGATGCAAAGAAAAGACGCAAACTCCCAGTTCTTTTGATATGATTATTTCAGGCTGACCAATATGCATCAATATCATCAAAACCATAGTCCAAATTACTTAGCATCTCAATAGACACCCTTTTTAATTGACGTGGGGCAGGACGGGGTGGAAAAAATAGGCTGGGACGGGACCCACAGGTTGGAAAAAAACCTGACCAACACATCACTAGTGACCTGTGAGCGGGTCGGTCCACTGTGTGCAGCGGGGAACTCGGCGCTGACATGTGCTAAAGAGAGAGAGAGCGAGGGAAAAAGGGGGGGCGGGGCACAGCTGCAGCCGCTGTAATTTCCAGCGGCTCTGTGTCTCAGCGGTCCTCGGAACAGCTCTCAACTTTGACAGATTAAACTACATTAAGTCTCCTCCAAGACGCAACTCGCAGCCCTAATTAAGTGATAAAGGTTTGCTAAATTGCCGGTAGGCTTTAGTTTGTCCTTTCTTTTAAAATAGTTGTGAGGGAGAGGTGTGAAAAGACGCTAAAGTTGTCTGCTTTGAGCACACATCTGGGCACAATGCAAATGATGTCGATTTGACAATTTTAAAATTGTTCACACCAGCGATTATTAAAGACCCGAATTAATCAAATTCATTAAATTTATCGCCCTGCTCTACATGGTACAACTGGTGGGGAACTGACTTTCATGTAATACCGTTCTAAATGATTATTCTTTATTTATTATATAGAAATTGAAAGGACCACACAAGTTACTACTGGAAGGATTCATTTTACCTTAGTATACATGTAAAAACTGTGAATCTCTTGTGGCACAGATATTTTAGTTCCTAACAAACCCAGACTCAGGTGTACCCCTGCCAGCGCCGCTTGTCCCTTGCACGCTCTGCACATTGAACTGTAACTGAAAGATGACCCTGCAGCCTTGAACTTAACACTCCTGGCGACATGTCAGTGAAGAGTTGATTGTGTGGCTTCCCCTTGTTCTTCTCCGGTGCGCACCGTGTGAAGCCACATGTGATTACAAGAGACACCCCTGATAGGAGCAGATCCCGCTGTCTGCCTACAAAGGAAAAACAAGTGTGATCGAAAGGCAGCACGGTGACAAGAGCAGAGACAGAAAAACCATGGACTTGAAGAGACCGGGAGTCGCAGGCAGTCAGGAGAGGATGAAGAGGATTTAAGGAGAGACGGGAGGGGGGGCGGTGGAATTAGGGCAAACAAAAGGAAAATAAAAATAAAAAGTATGAGGGAGAAAGCTAAGAAGACTGCAATCCGCTAGTTCAAATGAAATGACAAATGACGTTTTGGGTATAGCTTATTGCATGCAAACAAACATTTGTGCTTATGCTCAGCAAAAACAACATCAGATCACAATCTGGTATTTATATGAAAAACGAAAAAGCATTGACAAAATACTTCTTCTACTTTTTCTTAGAAAAGCTTGTAAGGATATGTGCAAGCGCATTAAGAATGCCCTATCAGGACTTGTAATAATGAAAGTAGTCAGCAGATAATGATCCGTGTCTGTGCACATTAATTACAGAATCAATGGGCTTTAGTTAAAACTTGGGAGTAACCACTGCTTTTCTCTTAATCCATAACCTCAACCACCCTGCAAGTCAAGTGCTGGGTACTAAGAGATGCACTTTATTCTACCTATGGTTCATTTACCTCCCCAACGATTGAGGAATTTTCTACATTATAGAAAGTTTTGCACCACAATTTTTAAGACCTAAAGTTGAAACGAGTTAACATTATTGGCTGGGACCATGATTTTCTCCAGCATTTTTGTTCTACAATATAGGAGACGCTGACTTATACTCATTCTATCTGTAAAAGAAACATATATACTTACTATTAGCTAGAGTTGTGCATGCATTTCCATGTACAACTCACCACACAAAAAGTGCAAATAGCTGGTATTGTTATATAAGGACTTGGAAAAACTGGCTGAAGCATGTTTAATTTGCGGTGCAGTGAAGAGGTGTCCGCTGAAAGCAGGACATCATATTGGCTTCCCCTGCCAACGCTGGCTCGCTGCTATCTTGTCAAGCTTGCCACAGACCACTGCCTTGCATGCAAACACACACATTCACACAGCTACTCCCTCCTTCAGTGTCTCCCTCTCCTCAGGCCGGTCTGCCACTATCGGATGGTAATAAGATTCTGATCTGGCCAGCCTGAGCGTCCACCGTATGGATTTTCCCATAATGACATTCGGATGGAAAATTGAGTTTGCTTTTGTAAAACACAGGCTTTGGATCAGCACAAAGAGATCTGCCATTTTGCATTTTGCCACATATGCGTTTCTTCCAGTTAAATTTGTCTCCAACAAGCTTGATGTGTGGTGACACCTTGCATCGCTCGTGTGTCCCAGTTGAGATTTTCGGTTTCAACCATGGTCAGATAGAACAGGTTTTAGTGAATGCTGCATTGGATTTGCCAACACAATATTCTTCTGAAACGTGTGCACTTTAGTGGTTTCCAGAATTATGTCTCATGCAACTGGTGCGCTCTCTTCCCAGTTGTCCTGTACTACTACATCTGTCACTTACGTAATAAATTGTATTGTAGAATTTAAGAACAGATGTGTAGTTCAAAGGACAACTTTTAAACATTTAATCTTGTATCTCCAAGGGATACAGCACTCATCTGTAATGCCTTGTAGGACTTCTCTTTATTTATTTTGGGAATTGGCACAAATCTGCAGTTGTTTTGGGTGCAAATTATTGTGATAATCTCCAAACCAGTTTAATCCCATGAAAATCCTTTCAAAATGTATAACAAACAAAGCAAAAATAAAACCTCAAGGGACAAGTAGTATAACCTGTCACAGAAATCAGGAAGTCAAATATGCACACAACCACACACACACACACACACACACACACACACACACACACACACACACCTTATGACAAAATGTTGTACTATAATTAAGAATGGGACAAACAATTCCCTCAAGATAAGTACACGAGATGAGTGATTTCTACCAAATGTAGTATATAAATAAACCAAAAATATTTTGACAATTGAAAATTTGATTTGATATTTTTTTGGAACTGCAGCTTCTCAAGAGATGTAATCTTTTTAATGTAACAAGATGCACAAAAACAAAACATGAGATAATTTTCCTTTGTGCCCAAGCACATCTGGTCCCATCCTTAACTACTAATGTACAAAGTTCTGCTTTGTAGATTGAGCAGGATAATGTTATATAGACTACAAATACATATGGTTTGACCTGAGCTGTTTTATTTTCAAGGGATGACATTATTTCAAGTAAAAAAAAAAACCCAGAAAGGTCTTACTTATATACTGCTACAGTGGTAAACGGGCCCAAACCCTCACCTTCAAAAGAATATGTAGACTGCTCCAGCAGAAAAACTATAGGCCCAACTAGCTCACAAGAATCCCACTCTGTTAACATAATTTAATGGTATTTAAAGGAAAGTAGTGCATACTGCATGTTGTCCCTACTTTTAGAGACACGTTGGTGTTTTAGAATGCTTCCCAGGCCCTGTGCTGCAAGTCTGTCTCTTTACTCTTTGTCTCTTCGGTCTTTGCTACTTTTCGATACAAAATCCTTAAAGCTCTACTGAAGGTGAAGTTAGCTTCCCTTGGGGCTGGGTAAAACAGACATTGACTTGAACAGAAAAAAGTTTTTCTAACTAAGGATGATAACAAATCCATTCTATATGCTGAAACTTACTCGACAGTTGCCATCTCCTTTTCCCCACACAATACTCCTATGAGGAGTGACAGGAGACTCAAACTAAACACATGAAGCAGCTCTTAAAGAAGACATATTTTGTATTCTTTTTATAAGCTATAACATGTAGATCGTGATTTCAATTTAGTATTTTTATTTTGTAAACTGAAATATTGATCGAAAATAATACAAGTAAACAGGTCCATTGACCACCTGTTCAAATTTCAGAACTGATAAGCCCTACCTCCTCATTGTGGCATTTCACCTTAGCAGGTGAGATCTTAGTGTACATTTAAATTGTAAAGCAGGTGCAATTTTATCATTGAGAATCCTATGATTGCATTATCAATATAACCAAGACATATTTTGTTCAAAAGTTACATACCGTACTAAGCAAAATTGTTTCCCACGTGTCAACACATGCAGGTATTGCATTTGGTTTGCTAATAGACACAATTAACCCACAGTAAAAATAACATTGGATGATGATCTTGTGCTCAAAAAAAAGGTCCCAAGGATCATCATTAAAGTATACATACCACCATGACTTGCAATTTCATAGAATTTTCTTGATTAAAGTAGGTACATATAATTGGAAAATATAGTTGCAATTTTAAATTAAGATATTGCTTCAGTAACTTTTCTCATATTGGTCAACCCAATATGTTTTACTTTATCTTGTGAGCATTAATCTAAGAAAGGGACATTTTCTGTGTTTCTAGAACCTCCATCTTTTGACAAGCAAAAGCAGGAACAGAAAGACAAGCACATTTTTACTACAGCACAGTGAGAGAGGGGAGTGGACTGGCGCATGGGCCAGCGAAGGCTTGACTCTGGGCTGTCAGGCTTTATATGCCCTCAGTCACACTTCTGTGCACTGGCTGATGACTTCATGGCCCTGAAATAGAGGCTTTCATCAACAGAGACCTCCCCTGCCCACTAAACGATTAGACAGACGTATGATTGCTGATCTTTGCTCTCTAATCAATTTCAATGCTTTGACTTATGTGCTGTGATTTGTTGGTTGTGTGATGTTAGGACACCCTGTTTTGACATGTTTTTTTTTTTTGTCTTTACAGGACAATTTCCCAGCAGGAAACCCAGAGCGACTCCAAGATCTCAAGTCCACTGTCGATCTACTAACAAGCATCACATTTTTCAGGATGAAGGTAACAGTGTTTTATAAACCGTATTTGAAATGTTGACCTTTGTAAATATCCACAATGAGGTTCTACTTCTAACATTTATTGCAGCGGTGCTTTGCTCTTGCCAAAGTGTCACAGAGCACTGGTCATGGCCATAAAACCCCCCGCCATTCAATTAATAGCATAAACCCTAATTGATTTCAACCGCATTTCATCTAGAGGAAATCAATCCAAACACAAACTGCCTGAAAACCTTTCACTCTTAAGATTCCAAAAAGATTCACTGTGTATTTTCCACACTTGTCCAATAGCAGAGTGAAGTAATAAAACACACTTGTGTATATTGACCATTTTAGAGAATGCTTGTGCTCAAAAAGCTTACAGCTCCCTCCTGCAACAGTTTGTCAGGTTGTCTGGTGCGATATGAAAAGCACCTCTCCATTCAGATCTCTTTTGGTGCAAGTGAAACGTGCAGGGCCAAGGCTCTGAGGCATAGCTAAGATGGCAGCTGTGAGCAAAGGAATGAAAACTGTCAGTTTAGGTTAGCAAAACCTTCAGTCTGTGCCTTGGTCATTCTCAGCCTTAGTATGTATAAGCAGGGGAGCTAGTCTGCCAATATGCATACATGACACAGCTGAAAGTCAATCTAGGAGTCCGTCAATCAGAATATCCATAATACAACTGAACAGGTTGCACTTCACTAACAAGGTATGGACATAAACAATCCATCACATTCAGATTATACTGTTATTTTATTGACTTTTGTTTAACCAGGAAAGCCAATATACTGTCCCAATCCAAACCCTAAGATACCAAAATACCATATTGTATTTTATCCCCAGTGTCCATCTTAAATGCACTCAAAGACACAAAAGATGAAGAGTCTTTCATCCTTGTCAAAATGGACTCTTATGCATAATTGAATGTTCTAGTTTTAACAAATCAATAACACAAGTGTTCATTTGACACATACAAACTATTGCACCATCTAGGATGATGGAAATAATGTGTTTTATTTTGTTATGCTTGATGGGTTTATATATGCAACATCTTGACGTTAGTTAACCTGCACGATACGTTTGAAAGTGCAGTCAAATTGAATCTTTGTGCGTGTGTTTTTGTGCAGGTACAAGAGCTGCAGAGTCCACCAAGAGCCAGCATGGTTGTGAAAGACTGCGTCAAAGCTTGCCTGGATTCAACATACAAATACATTTTTGATAACTGTCATGAACTATACAACCAGCTGCTGGACCAGGTAAACCACTTTACCAATTTCCTCTGTTCTTACTCACCTCAAGCCTTTCAGCTCATTTCATATCGGCTTTATCCTCTTTGTACTTGACATAAAGAAAAGCACTTAGCCTAAAAGCTTTATGGCTTATGTCATGCAGAATGACCCTTTCACTTGAAATTGACTGTTCAAGATCTCAAGACTTTGATGTGTAGTCAAGTAAAAGAGAGAGATTTCTTTCGCCGGCTGTTTTAGTTTCGAGAAGAATAACTACAGATATTGGCCTCACTTAGTGAAATCAAGTGCCATCCCCAGAGTTATGATGCACCGTCACAGGAAGAGCGTTTCAAGTGGTGCATGCCTCAATTACAGTGTGCTGTACCTTTGCAGGTTTAGTACTATATGGGGATTTTATGTTCCGCAGTAACACATTTATTGTAACACAATAATGAATTATTTAGTTCTCATCCCTTGTCTTTTTGAATATTAAAAATCATTGCTGTTTAAAAAGCTTTCATGAACTTACATGAACTTTGATGAAACCCCAGACTTTTTAATGAGAGGACTTCAACCCACCTATTTTCTTTTTTTAAACTGTTAACTGCTGATAACAGCCACAAAGATACAAAGCACATTGAGTTGAAATTCATTTGATAGTAAATGATGTCCAAACTAGTTTCACTGTCAGCCACACTTCATTCTGTCACGTCTTTCTCCTACAACACCTTCAGCGTGTCATAAAGCTGACATGATGGTTGCCCTTTCAGTTTTCAGTTTTAGTGTGTTCTCTATACTGTATATGTGTGCAACAATGCCGGGAATATATAAATCTAGTGTGGTGTGGCTAGAAATCAATAGGCTATATATTGTGGGTGACATTTACTAGGCAGTAACAATTCACGATGTGTCTGTTGGGAAGTTTGCATGGGGGTTTTCCCGGTGGACATACCCCAAGTTGCACTTTGTGCAAGAGGTTGAGGCAGTCAAGCTATAATGAATTGTGTTGTTTGGATTATTATGACAAGAAAATACATAATCAAATGTGATTCCATTGTCTACTTACAAAAAGTGGCCATGTTCAACACAAGTAATAATAGTAACATACACAGTAATATCTTCATAAACTAAATGTAAAGTCAAATGTGAAACTAATAGCTCTGACACCCTCTGGTTGCATAAACAACCAATGAGTCAATGAGAACACCTTTAGGGTTACCGATCACTGGACATACAGAAAGTAGGTATAGTTTATTTCATGTTTACAATACATATATTGTATTCATATTTTATAATGTATTTTAACACGTATTGTTTTATACCTAAGCCCTAACACACAATCAGTGCTGGCCCAACCCTTTGGGTTGCCCTAAGTAACATTTGTCTTAGGGCAGGCATGTCCAAACTATGGCCTGGGGACCAAATGCGGCCCTCAGACCAATTTTTGCTTGCCCTCCGGCTTCCTGCTAAATTGGTCCAAACAACAAAAAGTAGTACTTTAAAAAAAAATAAAAAAAATTGAAGAATTCAAGCATTTTGATGTTATACCAACCTAATATTAATGTGGAGGCTCATCGAAACACTGTCAAATGCAAAATTTCAAATTATTCACTTCATTGTCGGGTTGTCGGTGGCCCTTTGATCCGTATAAGTTTCAAAATGCGGCCCTCGGTGAAAAAAGTTTGGACTCCACTGGTTTAGGGGCTCTCGCCACTTCACTGCTGCTCAGGTTTAACTATGGGCACGCAGGTGTAATCACTACATCTACTTACTTCGCTTGTATTATCAAGACCACATGAAAATACTATGGTGAAAAAAAAGAAACTGAAGGATGTAGGAATACTACCAGTAGTTCGAGCATTGGACGGGGGGAATTGTTTTTAAAACTTTTTTTTCTACATTTTCTCAATTGTAATGTTATCTAGTTGGCTTAAGTGTAATGCAATTTATTTGTTTTAATTTGTAACAAAAGTTTATGTAATCTTGAGGGCCCTTAGCTGCGTAGTCTGCTTACAGGGTAGGGCTGGCCCTGCACACAAGCTTTAATTGCAGTGCTGACAAGAGCTTTAGTAAAACATTGATTACTCCATTTGATTTGCCATGAAAGTGGTGTGTTTGTGATGAACACATTTTTATATACTCTTCCTTGAATCTCACCTAAGTAAACCATTGCTACCAACAGGCAGCTCCTCCTGATTATTTTACGCTTTCCTACCCAAAGAAAATGGTCTTCACGCTACAGAAGATAATGTCTTTTTAGGTTATAATAGGGTGCAATCTACTCAAATGTTGAATTATAGGCTTTCTTTGTCTAAACAGCCTTAGGGGTTGTAAGCAATTACCAAGGCCTTGAGATAGACACATGCACTAATTATACCATCATCTAACACAGATTCTCTGCATCAATGATTTCATCGCAAAGACAAGGACACAAACTTCACCCTTTTGCAATAAGATTTTTTATTTTTTTTCATATAGTGACTAACTGAAGATTCAACATATGTTGTGTATGAGGTAGCTGTTAACAGTGAGTGAGCAAGGCGACACTAAGGATGACACACCATGGTCAAGCAGCCCGTGAAATATTGTGCTCCAGCTTAACACACCAACAAAGTCTGTGCTTCTGGCTTCAATGTGAAATATCCGTGGGCGACGTCGAAGGATAAGGGGATTTAAAAGGCATTGCATGGAGGAAATCGTGAAAATGCTAAAGACTATAGAGTTAAAACACTGATGCACTGGCATGGAATATTATGGTGTCTAATGTACACACCTCTTTTCATAAGCATAGTTGGAGTATGCATTCAAAAACCCACGATGTTATATTCAAATTGAAATTAAGCACTGGTTTGGTTCAAAAAATATCTTTTTTGAATGTCGGTATGGATAAACGCTTGTATTGTATAGGAAGAAATATAACTGGATTGTGCAGTATGCTTCCTACACACTGCTTATTGTGAGTTCCACAGTTCTTGCTTAGCCTAAAGCTTTTGAAATATTTGAAAATGTCTCTAAAGGTATGTAAATATAGTTAAAAGTAGCTCAGTCAAGAGAAAAGGGGTGTTTTACGACCGCATCACAGCATACCTTTACCTAGTCCTCTTAATTATGTGCAAAAATCTGTGCCTATGATTGGTGGCCTGTCTTCTGTGTCCCGCCCTGGTTGGCTCCTGTTTCTCACTGTGCACTGATGATTGGTCTGGCCTCCTAAGCCCCAAACAATCGCTCACATCCACCTGCGGCTAGTAAAATCAATGCCCTCCTGCCAGTCTGAGCCGGTGGGA
Organism: Chaenogobius annularis; assembly: GCA_015082035.1. NCBI lineage: Eukaryota > Metazoa > Chordata > Actinopteri > Gobiiformes > Gobiidae > Chaenogobius > Chaenogobius annularis. Next base: position 523,042 of record BJKM01000094.1, on the reverse strand, counting down.
CTATGTGTGAATGGCCTGCCTTTGTTACACTCTGCCTTCTAATCACTTGTTTAGCCTTAGTTCTCTGACTTCGTGCTTCTGACCCTAGTCACTCATTGAGCATGCAAATTTGGTACACTTTGCATTTGTGCTAACTCTGAACACTAGGAGTCACACTACAGGTGTAAATTAGGATAAGTCATACCATTTGATTTGAATACTTTTGAGATGTTACTTATAATTCCAGTGGTCAGCTGTGGGTTTCTCGCACAACAAAGGGCTGCAAACATTACCTGACTAATCGTGACTAGTCAACTATGAAAAAATAATCTTAAGCGTATTTTGCTAACCATAATTGTTAACTTATCTGGACTATATACTCTAAAACACATAAGACCTTTTATAACAAAGACAGCAACATTATTCAATCAAAATATCAAAAACAAATAAACCTTTTTTGATTTTACACTTGTTTTTTGTTATTTGTATTCTCTAATAAAGTGACATTATTACATCAAAATGTCAAATCGAATAAACTCTTTTTTCTCTATATTGAAGCATTCAGTCACCATAGTTCAACATTTATTTGATTGATAATTGTTTTAAAAGTCTCAATGTACAATAGAAATACTTCTTTGACTGGTCGACTACTAAAATTATTGTTGCTACTCTTTTAGTTTATATTTTTTGGGTGCTCCTTTATAGAATGTGTCTTTATTTGTAACTGCACTGTCCAGATTATACCCCACATTTAGTTTGAAGTAGCCCACACATACAATCAGATGATACGTTAATGATCTAATTTACACTTAGTGGCTTCAATGACTGTGTTATTGTATTAACTTCCCTATTCCCTTGACTAGTTTAGATGTGCCAAACAACCACTACAAACTGCAGCCCCGTGGAGCAGTCATATTTTACCGAATTAGCGTCCACACCACCTTGTGCATCCATACTGTAGAGTGCTTTTTTTATTTAGGATGAGGAGCACATCCTATTGAGAGCAAAGCCCATGAGTGTGTTGTTGACTGTAAAAGGATGCCAGACTACTTAATCACCTTTAACAATGTGTTTGTTCAGGCTTGAGGGGAATACAAATGAGCAAAGGGAGTCAGCCTTAGTTTTTATTGCTAGTACAGCATCCATGTCAGTTGGCACGGCACAACCTTCACTGTCCTACTGTATCTCAGCCAGGCCCTGCATATGTAAAATAGGAATCTTTCTCTCTTTAGATCAGTAGAATAGCCCATACTAATCTTTGCCATAGACTTAACCCTGCTTTGATTAGAGGAATGAAAGTTGTATTGTCAGCTCCAAGGCCTGGAAATCTTGTTCCCTTGTGAATAAATTCTGTCCTCCAGGCGATGTGAAGTCTGATCACATCTATGCAATGTACCACAGACAATTAAAGAAGAGCTTAATATTTGAGAGAATATGTGTTTTATGACAGGATTAGCAAACCATTAACTCCGTTTCGTAATTTTCAACTTTAGCTTGACTCAATATGTCTGAGGGTTGTCATTTAATTGGTTTAGCCTGTCTTATTTTAGGTAGAATACTTGGTTCTATCCATGGGTTTCAGAATTATGAGAAATTAGGACCAATACCATTGCCGTAGCCATAGCAATTAAACATTCAAAACTAAATATTATATCTTTTGAATACATGTAATAAGAAGCTGAATCCTGGGTTTCTTATGTTTGCTTACGGTGTTTAATTTTTTTGGGTCAGATGCCCATTTTGGGTTAATTTTCTCTTTTGGCGTAGATTTGGGACAGACACAAATTACATTGGCTTGTGACGCCCCAGTGAGGATAATTTTTGCCCCATTAGAATTGCTTATATATATAAAACCACTAAACTTTATTTGTGCTTCACACTGGAAACAAGTAAGCAAAAGATAATAGAAAAAAAAAAAAAATAATAATGATGATGATACAGATATATAAGATATTGTATTTACTGCTGATGTATTCTCGATACTGCTGCTGCTTTGCTCTATCAAAGTTCTGTTGTAGTTTGTACAATGACAATAAATAATAAGTATCTATCCATCTATAAAACGATAAGAAATTTGCATAAAGACATGGAATAATAAAAAAGATTAAAACCCATATTAGAAAATAAATAAATGTAAAACAATTGTTTGCAAAAGCTAAACAGATTTTAAGTTTATAACAGTATATGCATGCGTAGGAGTAGCCTTCTTCCGCTCTCAAATTGTACTCTTTCATGAATGCTATTGGACATTGTCAGTGTTTTTTATCTAATGATATGGATCTGTCAGAGCAGCTGATTCCCTGCCTGGCCCTGCAGTGTACTGAAGAACATGTTAGTGGGGGAATGGATTGCATTGACAGCCACTCGTTGACAGGAGAAGGATTGTCTGGTGTGGAAAGCACTAATGCTACAGTCAGACAGTGCCTTTAATTTACAACGTCTTGTACCATGGGACGTCAGCGAGGAGCCTGTTGCCAGTGACACAAAACACATATCCCAGCTGTTTTGAAGCCACATTGACCCTTATCTATGGGTATAGTGTAATGCTTGGTGACATACTTTCTCAAACAGCTGATACAACTCTATATTATTTACATATAACAATTAAAATGTGAATATTAAACTACTTCATGCTTTGTGTGCACTCACTTGGACGGAGTACATTGCGACTGGTGTGCTGTACTTTATGCTTTGGAACTTCTATATGATGTATATACTTTTCACAAATGATAGACATACACATATTTTTGTTTTGGTGAGGCTGGAATTTTAGTTGTACTGTTTTGTTTTATGTGCATTTTAACTAGCTACTTTCCACCTTCCAAAGAGGCAATGATTTACACATTTTATCAAGTTATAATGAATTCATTGTGAGTTAATTCTTACCTGTCACTGCTGTATTCATTCCCGTCATGGATTGGGCTTCACTCAAAAGCCATTACACATGATAAATAAAATAACGATGCATGTTAAGTGTTTGTTTTTTAAATAAGGATTTTGAATAATGATCTTTTAATCTTGGTACAACAGTGTTTCCTCATCATTAGATTACTCAAAGTTGTAGTTTGATTCCTGTTTTCACCTACCCCCTATCTCTGCCCGCATATAACATGTCTTATGGCTATGAAGAGGTAGGCCTTTTCAGTTCTGCAGTTTTGAACAGGAACTATCGTAAGGATGATACAATATTGTACCTTGTCGGCTCTACACCTGAACAAGCTACCAGCAGTCTTCAGACAGCTTTCACCATGTTTCACCAGTGTCTTCTTACCCATTAACATGTTTTAAACCCGACTGTAACCAAGTAGTTAAATTTTAAATTTAAATTGTACGTTTTGGTCAATTTGTTGCTTATTAGGTTTTTATGTTGAATGTGTTAACAGTGCGATCTCAAGGGCCTTCGCTGTATAAAAAAAAAAAAAAAATACAATTGAATGGACCTGTTTATATAACTAAGCCATTGTAGATCAATATTGCAGTTTACAATGAACAAATTGTAAAATGATGATCTACTTATGCTATAGTTCATTACTAAAAAAGCACAATAAGTCTCCTTTATTGTTTCATCTGTATTTATATACCTTGGTAGAGTTCCTGACCGTGGAATCTCAATGTTTCCCTCTGTAGAGCCGGAAGCAGGATATTCCCCGTGAGGAGCAGGGACCATCAATCAAGAACCTGGACTTTTGGCCCAAACTGATCACCCTCATGGTGTCTGTGATCGATGAGGACCGCACCGCATACACCCCCGTCATTAACCAGTAAGTTTTCCAACACATTTCTGTCTTTTAAATTGTTGTTTTGAGTTGAATTGGAAATGCAGTTGTATGTCTTTTTCAGGTTTACGGTTCAATCCAAATCTACATTTATATTTACACAAAATACCAATAAACCAAACTACAAATCCTCGCTTTTATTCTTTCGTCATCTATCCATCATTGTGCATAGCACACACATTTTGGTGAAATTGGTTTCTTTATATCAGTGCATATAGTTGCAAATTGGAATGCATTTTACTTTTATTATAATCACATTGTGTTTAGTGTAGCAAATCAAAAGTATAGTGCTTTCCAGAATAAGGTGGAATTGTTGCTGCATATGGCTTGGATCATTTGGTTCATATAATCAGAATCAAATTATATGACATGAATAAAAGCATGATCTATTTTCTTGTTTCTGTTTCACTCACAAACTAGCATTAGCCTGCTCTGCTCTCGTCTCTCTCTTCTTGCTGATTTACGATCCTTATTAAGGCTCTGTTTATGCCGAGAGCTCTCCCTCCTCCTCTGTCTAATGATAGATTTGCAATATTCATGCCCTTTTCCAACACGCATTCCCTTGGTCAGGTTTGAGAGTCATGAAAACTATTGCTGTTATTTTCATTTCTATAAAATAAGCCCCCAATAAACGTGTACTCCTTGAATTGTAATCAAGCCTGAGGATAAACGGTTAATCTGTTTGACACATTTTTGAGATTACACCAAGAAACACTAGTCAAATGAAGATGGCAAACTGTCTATTGGTGTGATTTTCTCCACGTTACTGTACAGCAAATGTAAAAGGATGACATCGCCCCCAATAAGCAGGTGCGATACAATTTAAGAAAGATGTCTTTACATTTGTATTAAGTAACTATTCAAATATGTTCTGATTATTATGGGTACTTATTTTATGACACAATACATAGGGTCTGTTTGGTTCATAGAAGTATTGACAGATCACATTTCAAGTGTAAGATGTTGCATTATATTGTTCAAATTCCTATTGTACTTCAATGTGCTGCAGAGGCGAGAAGATGAAAACATTTGAGACTGCCAATAACATGCTTTGTGTCTCCCAAATGCGCAGACAGAGCAGTCAGACAGAGATATTTGCTGTTAGAAACGAGGCAGTCTCTGGCCAAAAACAAAACAGTTCCAGATAAATTGACCTCAATGTGGCCAAAGCCCTGTCATTTATAAATGTCCTCCCATTACTGTCAGTAGGTACAGATAATTAAACCATTGACACTGCACGCCCAAGCTTTGACTGAAAATCTATAGTCATTCAAAATAGCAGATTACTTGCCAAATCGGTGTCCACCCTCTCGCCTTAACTGTGCCTTTTGACTGCGTGCTTTCGGACATTGTTGACACTTCTACCCCAACCAAACATTGGCTTCTTTTGAAAATGAAACTGTATTATTAGACTGGGGGGCTTCATGCAGCGTGTCTTTCACTCATCTCGTTTGTAAAAGTTTAGTATGTGCCAAGCCATGAGGATAGTTGGTGTGTTATTGTGCGGAAATCGGTCTGATTGAAACAATTGTCTTTTCCTCTAGGTTTCCACAGGAGCTGAATGTGGGGAAGATCAGTTCTGAAATCACATGGAACCTATTCGCCTTGGACATGAAGTATGCAATGGAAGGTCAGTGACTCTGCTGACCACGCATTAATCCTGGTTTATTCTTTTAGTGTGTTTCAATGACCACTAATGTGTGAAAAGTAAATGTAAATCTCGCCCACTGCCAGGACAACAGATGTTCCATTTAGATGTGGGTTTGACTTCCGTCTCCACCCCCACGGTCTTTGCTTCTCTTCCCTAAAGGCATTAAAGGCCTCTCTGAGCTTACTGAATAAAATGTTTTGAGAAATCAGGGTAAAGAATTATACTCTATCCAGATTATGTATGAGATGTAGGAAAATGTACACAGACATACAAATTGTGAACGGTTTGCTTCTTATAATTAAAATGAAGCCTTCTCCTTTAATAGTGGGGAACAGTATAGTTTCCTTTACCATGTGATATCAGGCCCTGATGATGACAGAAGAACGAGACGTCCTGTAGGTCAGAGGTTTATATTGTGTGCAAAAGGAAATGAATAGAGGCACCATAACAGCTTATTGGTGATCTATCCTCATACAAAATGCACATTAAACTCTACCTGCTGCTATCGCTGCACTAAGCCATGTTGGGTTTATTATAGCAACTAGGTGTGATCAAGATACCCCAGTGTTGAAAACTGTACTTTTGCTTTGGAAAATGTATGTCATTAGTTTTGTGCAAATCATCAGTTTGTGAATTTTTTTTAATTAAAACATGACCAGTGTCTGCATCTCAGTCTTTGTCTCAAATAAAAGGCAAAGTAATATTTAAACCACACCAAAAGAGAAAGTGGTGATTTTGTACTTTGTGTACTCAATGCAGGCATGTCTGGCCATGTGACCACCTTTGGTGTTAGTGGCTGCTGTCACAGCAGGTCTGTGCTGTAGTGTGCAGAGCATTTGTGTGTGTGTATGTGATGTGCCTGAGGATGTCTGTGTAACAAAAGGAGATGCACTGGCTCACATACCTCTCCTCCTCTGGCCTCAAGTGTCAGGAGAAAGAAGAAGTGAAAGCCTTAACTCCAGGAGCAGGACACGACTGTGATGTTACTCAAAGGAGCTCTTTGTTATGAAGTATTGCTCTTTTTTTAATGTGATTTCCCATTTAGTGCAGCTTTAACTAGATGCATTTGCATGCTCCAACACAAGAATCACGGACAAGATTCCATCATGCTATTAGCAATAACCACAATGAATTGCAAAATTAAAATATTCTGAGAAATAATTGAAGATATTTGGTTTCTGAGATTGCATTGAGCATGTCTCCTGATGCATGCTGGACATATCCACTGTACAGAGAATATAAGAATACATGTCTGTCAGGTTCAGGGTTGCCACTCTTACACAGGGATCTGATTTAAAGGAATAAGAGTGACCTGTTACATAACATAAGTGGAGTCGCGGTCGGCTGACAGACACCCTGAGGGAGGTGCCAACACTGTCCCACTTTGTTTCTGTGTTTTGTTTATATGTAGCACTGTGTGCTGTGTTCAGGCATGTAAACCTCTGTGTGGCACAGAGAATGGTATGAATGAATGGAAATAAAAGATGGGTGTGTGTACTTGGTTGTGTGCAAGAGCGGTTGCGTGTGCAGCCGCCTTACTTAATAAAGTCTTTGATGCATCCTCGGCTTCCTGCTCGAAGGCCTTTGGTGCTAGTGTTGGTGCAGAAAAGGATGCTGCTAATTTTAGCCTCTGTATGTGAAGAGGGGAACGGGAGAAGCTAAACGAGGAAACAGCGGGTAGATGAGAGAGTGAATGAATGACAAAGAGGCATTAACAGTCTCTATTTATTCTACCATTACCTTTCTGAAACAGGGTACACAGAAGCTGAAACTGATGTAAGTGCTCCTTTGATGGGATATGTGCATGCGCAACAATAAATGCACGGTTTGACAAGATGAAAAACATTCCTTCTACTTTTAGCATTACAATGAAGCCTATACGCTGTATATTCACTATAGGCTGTTTAATGGCTGTGTTCTCTGGAGCATATCATTAAAGATCCAATGCTCAAGCAGCCCATTAACTCACCCCCAGTATATTGAAACAGCCTCACTGTACAGAATACTATAATTGAATTTCAATTAATATTCCTTTACGATATGTGGGGTTGGTTTGCTCCAGAAGATTTTGAATATGGGGCAGATATCTGGGATTTTAATGAGCTTTCCTTTCTCTTGTAGCGAATCATACATTACACTGTGAACTTTTATCTCTCAGAGATGATTAAGGAGTTTTTGGATTGAATTTGATCACTGTTGGAGTTATTTAAATTTTTTTCTTTACTTGAATCTTCTCATCTATTTACTGATGGTTCTTGACTACAAAAGCTAACTCTTTAGTTGGTCTTTAGTTATGACTAAGGCCGACCATGTCCCATAGCATTATACATTTCAGTTGCATCAAGTGGACTTAGTGTCCATCTGTGCGCTGGTGTTGTAGCCGGGTGTGTCATTGGGACCTTGCAGCTTAAGAACTACCCTTTGACAGAACTGGGTCAGAAGCCAAGATGGAGGAATTGTGTCACTGAGGAAAAAATATCCTGTCTGCCATTTTAGTCCTTTGGCCTTTTGTCTTGGGGAAATCAACCACACAAGCATAAGCTTGTATAGATATTTCCCCTGGATGGTAATTGGAGATTGGGAGGAGTGTGGTGGTGAAGAATCATAGTTCATCATCATTCACGCAGCATTGAAATCAATGAAGCAGAGAGTAAGTGAGTCTCCCATGAGTTTGACTGCCCCTGTGGGCTTAGTTATACAAGATGACATCCTCACTAGGGACCTTGAGCTCACTTCTCCCCTAAGACAGCTGTTTACCACCAGCCTAAGCACAAAGGCATTGTTATGAGTACAGTATCAGCATAAGAGTCCCAGCATAGCCAAGAGTTTGTATATTGTAGGTAAACTCTGGTCGAAAAAATGTAGCATGTTTTTACCAGACATTTATCAGCAAAACAGTTTATGTGAAATGTGTCGCTTCATTCATGTTCATGCATTATATTATTTTATCTGGAATCCTAAATATTAACTCATAACATTTAACATTACCAATTTCGATTGAAAACATGCTATGAATACTGTAAAACACTTAGCTACTGGCAATCAAAACATAATATCAATATCGGCATCGACTCACAATATTCTATGTTGTTTGGGCCCTACATCACACTAGTGTTATATAATGATTATGGAAGTGTTGACCAGTGGGAGGCTGTGTTAATGAGACAGTCTTGGTTGCTGACAGGTGACTGCTGTTTAGAGGCAATAAGTGATGAGATCTGTTTAAGCTCGAGTTAAAGAAGACAGGAAGACATAAGATCAATGCAAACCTTTGCTGGTGACAGACAGGCCACTCAGTCTTATGAGAGGACAGTGACCCTGCTTTGGTATTTGTTAGTTTAAATAGCCCAGCTTAGTAGCACTGCGGTCACAAGGATGGATCTGACAAAGAATGATTAATGATCTTCACAGACACGCAATTGACATTGTCCAAGGCCAGTCGCAAAAAAAAACAAAACAGTAGCACTTCTTAATACATTTAATTCAGTTACATCTTGCTACATCAAGCCACAAGTGTAATTACAATCCAGTATCCCAATAGGTCAGTGTGCTTGCCACATATATTCTAGCCAAGTGAAAATCAATGATATTCTATACAGTCTGACAGTTTACGTTGTTACGTTGTGAGTAAAAACCTGGAAACTGAATTTATTGCAGTTATTATTTATCACAGTGGTATAAGAACATGAAGTTGCTATTCTTTTCCCCTCTATATAGATTGTTGTTTAGCTACGAATGAGTTTCGACACGGTTTAGCCTCTAGGGGCACCATCCCTGCTGCAAGGCCCGCTGAATTGAGCCACAGTGAGGGCATTATTCAAGAGCATTGATTGGTCTGTTTCGGTGTAGGATGCTTGTACATACAGGACAGCAGTGTAACCATGGTGATATGAGAGTGAGCTAGTATCTTGGAAGTCAGCAAACTAATCTTTTAATCCCTGAGCATTGGGTCGACAATGTCACTGAGTTGGATGGCACAAACAATCAATCCATGTCTGTGGGGATTGTCTTTCAATTTTCTATACTTTATTTACTTTGTTCAATAAGTGATGTTTATAAGTTATATGTAACTATTTATTGCCTTTGTAGCTATTAAATGCAATTTAGTGCTTATTGAAATAATTGTCAACTAATTAAGTAATTGAATTATCGTTATCTGGTTTATAGACAGACTTTAAAACAGAGGTGTCAAACTCATTGTGGGCCGCGGACCGAATTTCGACGCTCAGGCTATGTCGCGGGCTGAACATAACGTAAAAAATAAAACAATAAAAAATATAAGAAATAAATAGCTTTATATAGCTTAGTAATAGTTATATGTGGACAGTATTGCACAAATCTGCAGCAGGAGAAATACTTTGAGTCCATATTCATGCATCAGCAGCAGGAAATATGGACTTTGTAATATGATTTTGATTAAATGTTGATATCACAGACCTGTTGCTGCTCAAACTCAACATGAGCTAACTATTTTTATAGTTTTAAGATTATCTTAGTGACAAATTATTCATGTGGGTGAATCAGATGAATGCAATTGTGTTTGTATCACAGTCACATTAGTTTGGACACAGTCAGAGCTCACAGCAGCTTCACTCTGTCATGTTAATACTTAATAACACTCTGACCTGTGTTTTTTACCTGTAGCTCCTGATCTGTCCAGGTTTGCACTGGTTTAGATGTTTTCATCATCACAAAAGTTTTTTTTCTTGTTGTTAGCTCCCTCCACATTAGCGCCGCTTTTAGTGCAGCTCTAACGTCCACAAAACCATCTCCTTTCTTTCTTCCACGTGTTTGCCACAACACGTCTCTTTCCCCGCTCAGACCTCTGCTCAAGTAGTTTAGTGCGTTGGCACTTCTCAGCCCTGGCACGACGATCCAACACCACTGGCATCGCAGGCGAGGGGCGCCTGCTGCAAAGAACCGTGGGACTGGTAGTTCTACCGATAAAAATGCTATATATTTATAGGACATTAATAAATATAAAGTAGAAATGTTTTGTGGGCCGTATGAAAACGTCTGGGGGCCGGGTGCGTGTTACACATGTTTGGCACCCTTGCTCTAAAACAAGCCATGTCCCAGTACTCATGAAATGTTGCTCAGACAGAGGGGTAATTACATCAAAACGACACAAGAAATATTTAAATGCTCTCAAACAGCATCACTGCAGTTACGGGTCAAATTTAGCAAAGAAATTCACATTCAAAGGCCTTTTGCAATCAAAATAACTAATCAATTATTCACAGAATAATAGCGAGATTCATGTTTTTTATTGCAGCCCTAATTTAAATGAGAAAGCTTTGGGACTGGGATGAAAATCTTTCATGAAAAGAACAATTAGCAGTGGAGAAGTTTCCTGAATAATTGAACTTAATTTAAGAGCTTTCTGAACAAAAAGTTGTGTTTCATAATCATCAAACAAACTGTTAAAATTAAATGGAATGAAGCATGCTTGTAAACTTTACAGTAAATGTGTATTAAGATTTACTTGATTAAGCAAATATAATATGACCTTTTTTTGCTGCTACAAACTTTTAGATCAATATTTGTTAAATGACTGATCTACTATTAAACGAAACGCTGTAAAAGACAATAAAGTATATAAAATAGTTCTGTTCTTGTTCCTCAGATTAAGGTAAATGAAGTCTTCAAAACCTTCTTATTTTGAAATAGACAAATGACTCATTCTGATGTGAGTCAGACCATATCTTTGTGTGTTCATTGGTGCGTAACAAATCTGTCTCCCAATTATTCCATAGTGTATATTTAATGCATCTACTGTAATTGGAGCTGCAGAATGGATGTGTTTGTGATGTATTTCTTCTCCAAATGCAGCCCTCGGTTGTGATCACTTTTTAGAATTTGATGATGTCAAAATCTCTGATGGTGGGCAAGGGCCTGTGTAACTCTTTGGGAGGTTTTATTTATTGAACAATTATTCAAAATAGAAATAAACAAACATTAAAACCTTTCCATTTTTTATTTGGGATTTTAGAGTTGGATAATGGCACCATTGATTTTGTTTATTTATGCAGAGTAGACATTGAACTTTTTGTCCCAATTTCAGTTTCATGTGCATAAACCCATAAATTACAGATATGTTGCTCACGTGAAATCACAAAATTGTAGTTTAAATTGAACCGAGGGCTGGTCAGTATATACAGTAGTGGAATTGTCAGTTTCACTGTCAGATTGCAGATTTGTTGACCTGATCTACAGTTCATTTCTCTGTAATTACTGCGCCTAAACACATGAATCAAAAAACTGGAACAAAGTTCATCGTCTTTTCTGTCAGCATAAATAAACAAAATTGTATTCTTTTTTCCATTATAGGCCACGGTGGTGCCATTTTTCCACTCCAAAGACATGCTTGTTGTCAATTGAAAGGATTTTAAACCATGAGATTATAACCCAAACGAACAAATAAAGATCACAATTTGAGATTAGTGCATCATCAAATTCTAGTCATGAACGCAACATGAATTAAGATTTATGTCTTGCCAAAAATGTGTTTTAACTGCTTAAGCAAAAGCGGTTCTAGGACTAATTTATATGCTAGATATTTCAACATAATTTTAATTTAATTAATTTACAATTTTCCTTCAACTAACCTTACATTATTCACAGGGAGGAAAGCCCCTCCATATGAAGTCACAGTCTAGCAGAACGGGCCTGTCCCACAAACACCTGCTGCGATGTCCTTTTCCATCTCCGCTCTGACCTCCATCTGTTCTCTTCTGTTGTTCCTAGTGTAACTGTGTGGCTGTGTTTGCCCTGTTTATACAGTATACTGTCTGCTCAGTCCTTTATGGCTCAAGACTCAGGGACTGTCTTCACCAATTACTCACAAGGACCAAAACTCAACACTGCTTGTTTTACTGTACCTTACTCAAGTTAATATCAACTTAATAGCTTTGAAGAGTAACCGGAATTAGTGGTGATAATTTCATAACATTTTTGTTCAAAGGACATGGAATAAAATTATGTATTTTATTTTTGTACCGTTAAGCTAGAATCCATCATTTCATGGTTTAGGTTTCAAGAAAGACCGATTTGGGCAATGTATGTTAACGAAGAACATCTTTTCAATTAAGACTTATACAACAAATAATAAATATATGATTCAACAAAAGAAATATGACATATTACATCACAACATTTCTTATTTTGAGTGTTTGCCAGTAAAAATGATTTCTATACCAGGTTGTTTTTATGATCAGCACTAAACATAGAAGCACATAATTGCATTTTACAGTTCAACATTATGAACATTAATTGCCCATTTGAACCATTTCCCCTCAGTTCTCACTTTAGAATAAAAGGCACTAGAATTGCAGTAAGCACTCAGGTTCTTATCGTGCTAAATCCCAATGGCTCAGTGCTGTGTGGAGTGGATTAAAAACTCTTTGATGTTGTATGTAAAATCATACAGAGGAAATGTGTGTACACATTTTTTCAGCTTAACCTTTTGAGTAAAATCCACCTTTTCATGGTATTTTTTATGCTTCTAAATCTCATGTTGTTAGACAGGTATGTAAAGCTGTATGACACGGAGAAGGCGCCCACACTTTAAGATTGGCTCACCATGCTAACGCACTATTGGCTGTTCAACCTCGATGCGTTCTGTCTATGTGATTAGTTCTTCTGCTGCATTATTTAGTATTGCTTTATTTTAAATCACATGCGCATCATTGAGTATAGATGGCATGTCATTTCACTCCACTTTTAATCAGAGAATTACGTCTTTTTCAAATAATGGTTCTTTAAAAAACATTCTTTCTTATCTCAAAAAAAGTAATAATGAGTGTGATGGAAATTACGATTATCATTTTAACAGCATAGCTATCATTCCAAAATGGTTTATTGTAATTGGCTTTCTAATTGCCCTTCTCTTCTCTTCTTTTTTCTTTCGGTATTCTGCTCCATTGGCTCACATGTTTTCTTTTTTCCCTCATTCTATCTTTGTACAATGCTCTTCCACCCAAGGGCCTGCTATGGAAATGTTCAATTCTTCTGAAATGTCTACACTGAGCTGGACCACATGACTCAGCAGTCACACAAACTGACTCAGAACCGAATCCGTTTGTTATGACTATGAGTATGTTCGTTTACTAATAGAAGCTTTCACTACAGTCTTTCTCAGCTGCTTTGGTGCATGGTTTCAGATCAGAAGTAAAACTCTCTTTAAACTTTTGTGCATTTCTCAAAATTCTCTTGCTTTAACAGTAGTGTCTTGGTTATTGTCTGTACGCGAGTGCCAGTAATTAATGTGTAACCAAACTTAGGTCCATAGTCCCCATTGTAGGTCCCAAACCTAAACCTAAAAAAAGTTTGTGCAACCCCACACTCACCATTGCACATTTTGTTCAACTATTTTACCTTGATTTGAAAAAAATGTGTTTACATCCTCGCATAACTCTAAATTAAACATTTTAGGCCTGTTTCAAAATTTCGGAACATGTTGTCCTGCCTGGCTCTCTAATCCAGTATTCTGCTCCATTGGTTCACATGTTTCTCTAATCCAGGCAGGAAACAAAGCAGCAATGCGTCTTTGTTAACCAGCTCATCTGAGTTGATGTTTTCTGATTCACAGAGCATGACAAGCACCGCCTATGCAAAAGTACTGAATACATGAATCTTCACTTCAAAGTCAAATGGTTCTACAATGAGTATGTCCGTGACCTGCCGGCCTTCAAGGGTGTCCCACCCGAATATTCTCTGTAAGTGTCCTTTCATTTGTATTCTTTCACTCCCATCTTCTTAATTATCATCCGTCTTTAGCAGACAAGATTGCCAATGTCATCTTTTTGTCCTTACGTTAGAACCAAGCTTCAATAAACCTTAATGAGAAGAGTGAGGTAGCAGACACTGGTGTGAATACCAAGAGCAAAGAGGCTGTGTTGGATGTTTTTAGACTTGTTTATGTTTTTTAACAACCTTACATTAATCTGAATTGATTTATCAACAAATATCATCATGGGAAATAAAAGTAATGCAGTATTAGTTATTTAAAAGTATAATGATCACATTTAATAGAATACTACGAGCACTACTGGGGGAGTGAAAGTGGTGCAGTGTTTTAAGCGTGGTTTAGTTTGTATCCAGCCCTTAGTCACAGTTCCCCATTCATCATTAAATTCTGCCAAATCACTGCTGTGGCAAACCCTAACGGCAACAAATATCCTCTGATGTTACTGTGTTTACCAGAGCTATGTAACAAACATATGTTGGTCTTGGTCCCTTATTTGACTTTTTTTCCTCATCATTCCATGTAAGTGAATGCAGCAATGCAAAGCAGGGCGTATAATACATGCAGATAATGCAGGTGGGGAATTTACTGGCTCGTCTCATGCTGCCAGTCTATCAGAGTAATGAGTCCCCATCCCCCTGTTCCGGCTCTGTCACTCACCATCTCCATCAGGATTGCTTGCTCCATACACAACATACAAACACCCACAAAGGCTGCTGCTGTTTTTTGTTGTTTTTTGCTGTCTCCACTTCACTTTTGCCACACCCACATTATTTATTGGTTTCTCCTTCCACAGAGACGCCCTCAAGCAGGGAACAAAACAGCTGCGAGGGGTCGTTAGTTGCTTTGAGGACAAACTCAGGGGACCATATTAAACAAGAAAATGGCAAAGGGAAACAGACAGAATGGCATTATTATTCCACCAACAAATGTACTTCTTTACTTAACTCATCCGTCCCTGGCATGGTCTGTCCTCTGCTGTCCTCTGTCTACGTCCAATCTGTCGACAAACTGAAACCTGATCTAAAAGCCTTGGCTCAACTCACGCTTCCATAGCTCGCTCTTCTTCTCCCCAAACATTTTACATTGAACTTCTATCAGATTAAAATTATGGCCTTGTCTTTTGTAAATTCATATTACAAATGCTAAAGTTTTACCTAGCTTACTTAACTTGTTTTTATTTCAGGTGGTTCGAGCCATTTGTAATTCAGTGGTTGGCTGAGAATGAGGACGTTGCCATGGATTTCGTGAATGGTGCACTGGAAAGAGACAAGAAAGATGGGGTGAGCGCAACACTTAATTATGGCCTAAAATATCCAACTTTATATTTACTCAACCTAGCCACTTAAGGTTGTTTTATTACTTTACAAGGGCAGTCTGCAAAAAAGAAACTGCACTTCTGGAGAAACAGTTTTGAGGAGAGAGAAATGTAGCACATCCAAAAGCATCCTCAGCCTCGAGAATATCAATTTGGGCATAAACAAGAACATCTGAGCTGTAAAAGCCACTTACGAAAATGATGACAGAAAATGTGGTAAAGGCTTATAAGCTATATGTGCAGGCTTACACAGCAACAGATACAACATTTGAAAATATGTATTTACAATTACAATAATCTCCTATAACTCGTAACAGAAATTAAGTATAGTATCTAATAGGCACAGTGTTTGAGTGGCTAGCACTTTCAACTCACAAGTCGGTCCCTGGTCTGACTCCAAGGCCGCTCGGGCGATCTGTGTGGAGTTTGTATGTTTCCTCTGGATTTCCTACTTCAACTCCCAACATTTGCCATAGATAAAATCCTCCAAGCCTTGCTCAAGATCTGGAGATATGTCCCCGGGCGCTGCTGTTATCACTGCACCTGACAGGTTGCCCCAGCGGCTTTGAAGTCAAATGCAGGGAAACAAATTTCCCTACGAAGACAATAAAGTGGATCATACATTAGGATTAGAAGAATATTAGTCTCTGAATTATATATTTCAAAGTAAGCTTTCCTCAACTTTTAAATGTATCATTCGGTATACTGGTATACAAGGTATATTTCAAAATCAAGACAAACCAGTGATTGCCTGATTTATAAATGTAATGGGTTATCAAAAATGTATGATTCATCGATATCCTCTCAGTACTATTTGTCCTCTCAGTGAATCACTTGATTAACTTCTCCTCTCACAGCTTGTGTATAATTAAATAGAGCTCCAAGGGTCTATTAACAGTTTCTGTCTATCAATGTCATTAGGACTGTATATATTTACAAGTGGACTCCATGTTCCCTTCATTGATGAAAGCCTGTTATTAGGGCTGTTAACTCAGCAGGTGCCTCAGTATTCACACCTATTTGTGATCCTGAGTCCAGCTGTGAGCTACTTACTGAATAAAACACTGTTATTGCCATCCATTGACTTTTAATGGCCTAAACTGTTTACTATTGTAAACCATGAATTTGTTGTTCTCCTTTCTTTTCTCTACAGTTCCAGCAGACGTCAGAGCACGCCCTGTTTTCCTGCTCAGTGGTGGATGTATTCACTCAACTCAACCAGAGCTTTGAGATTATAAAGAAGCTGGAGTGTCCAAACCCACAGGCTCTGGCTCATTTCATGTGCCGCTTTGCGAAGGTCAGGTTCTTTAAATAGTCCTTGAGGGACCAATAAGTCAGTAGTTGAGGATGTTAGCATTAATCTAACGTGCATCATTTGCTCTGGTTGATACTTGCTTTCTGACTCATTAGGAACTGCTTACTTCAGCTATTCTGTTCATTTTCTTGTCTTCATGTTGTTGTGGTTTTTTGGTCTTATTTGGTTCCAAATGACCTGCACAGTTTGTACTTTAATATCTAAAAACAGATGTAATTAAATTCGCAGTGAAATATGATGCTCTGTTGCAACCATAACATAAAAGAGTTCAGAACGAAACTAGCATAACATAATTATAACATTTATGACAGCCCTAAGCGTACTGTGTATGTTGTGCAAGATATATGCTACTGTACGTTTAAGTACTGTGCAGAGGCGTTTAAGATGGAGGTGGGACTGCATCGTGATTCCATGAAAGTTGACAGGCAGTAGAATGCAGTTTGACACGAATCTTTGTGGACTTGCATGTTTTCAGATGACAATGTGACCTGTAATGAGATCAAAGAATAGGTTGAACAATATCCGCAAAAGGGTGAGGTATGTTCAAGAAAGATGACGGATGAAGATTATTTGCAGCAAAAACAAAAGGGTGAATGAGTGGTGGTAAGGAAAAAGAAACGCACATTTGATGATAATTAGAATGTGGAGCTGGTACAGCATCTTGTGGGAGTGAAGGAAAAAGAGCGACTCAAAGCGCTGGCTCCACCGAAGACACTGCGACCGGACAGGAGGATGGCAGATGAGGAGCGCAGTGCTGGGACTGTGTGTAGGCGGTAGAAGATTATTGAGATGCAGAGGTGCAAAATTGTGGGAAGCTTTAAAATGTAATTTGCCAAATGTTTGCATGAATTTTAATAGATTTATAAAATGTATCCAAAAGGTTGAAGAGGGCATGTACAAGGAATGCAAGAAAGATGTTATAGACCCAAAAGAGGAGTAAAAGGTAGCCATGGAAAATGCATAGTTTGAGCTTCTTCAACGAGTGATAAGACTGCTACCTGACACTCACATTCATCTTGTTAATACGTCTTAAAACTCAAAATATATATATATATTTTAAACCTGCACTGAAATAGATGCGTCACTTTCATTGTGTTTTAGGTTATAATAAAAAAAACATTTTTTTTTTCATATAATTTTTGGCCCATGGGCTTTATTATACAGGACAGACAAGCATGACATGGGGATGAGAGAGAGAGGGGAGGACATGCAGTAAATAGTCGGAGCCGGGACTCGGACTGGCTGCACGTGGAGCCTGGCATGTGTGCTGCGCCTTAACCACTCGACCACAGCACAATAAGATTTTTTTTTAATATACTTTGTCTTGTATCTTTCTTTTTTACAGACTATCAACAAAGTTCTTCTGCAGTATGCCGCAATCATATCCAAGGACTTTCACTTGTATTTAAGCAAAGAGAATGTGGTAAGTGCCCACACACTAAGTTTGCCTGCATTACTTTTGTTGCAAACATGGCAGCTACTGTGTGATGTGACTATGGTTGGCATGGTAACAGTTGGGAAGAAGTTCAGTCAAGTTTATTCAATACTGAGCCTTAGTGATTCACATAGAAAAGTGCCTCTATTAACTTTGTGCAATTATTCATCACACGGCATGCAGCTGATGAGGAAAAGTCATTGGTATTTTCAAGGCTCTCTGTCCATTGTTTAATGCGACGGATGACTACACACTAAGCCTCGTGCACGGCCTAATTACAGCACCGGTCTCAGAAGTGAAAGAATGAGAGATAAAGAAGGCACAGCACTGGAGGCAGATGTTTTTCCACTCAGTTGACAGGCTTATTACAACTGTCTCGGAGAAAACAAGAAATGTCCCTTCCTGCTGACATCTGATGGAAAATGGAACCCACTTGCATTTTGCAATGACACAATAGCATCACATTGAGCCTTAAGGGGCATTTGACAGTTGATTACATAAGATGATTACTAAAGAAAGACATTCTTTAGCAATATTTGTGCAATGTAATTAATGTTACTGTTCTAGGTATGTATGTATATGTATGTAGGGGTCCGTGTGTATATGTTGGTGGGTGGGTGTGTGTGTGTCTGCTTGGGTGAGTGGGGATGTGTGTATGTATGTATACAGGTTAATTATGCATAAGTACACCTTAATGTTTACTAATGCATCATTTGTAATTGGAATAAAACCACAAAAAATTTGAAGTTATGCTGGTTGATTTCCCTTTCACTTTTTGGGTTAGGGTTACATTTTTCGTTTACGTATCTTAACAGAAACTGCTCTTAAAATGCAACTCTCGCACTCAGTAGTGAATGGAAAGCCACCAATCATCTCATTCACTAATAATCGTCCATTATGTGCGTCATAATTTGCCATGTTGAAATGTGACACTTGGGGTGCATAATTGAGTTTGCATTAGAGGAAACTTCTTGAAAAAGTGTGAAAAATCTGTTGCGACCTCCATAGAACCCAAAGTGATTAATGTTTGCCGGCTGTTCCACTTGTGTTGTGGTGCTTCTGGGAATCGATAATGCTTGACACATTCAGTCCAGACATTTCTCTCCCAGTTGTTTAATGTATTGTGTTTCCCAACTGACTGTCGGCTCTCTACGGAAAGATCTCGTCTTTATAGATGATGTGTCAGAAAATCACAACAAGTTGATTTTACAGTTGATTTCCAAGAAAATGTAGTCTCCACAGTCACTACACTGTATTATTGGCAATTATTCGTTAAGATGTCTTTTTCTTTCACAGCCATGTATTCTTCTTAACAACATTCAGCAATTGCGAGTCCAACTGGAGAAGATGTTTGAGTCCATGGGCGGCAAACAGGTCTGTATCTTCAAAGGACACTTTCTCCAACCGTCACCATCACTTCCATGTTGCGTTTTGTCTTTCTCTATTTGGTTTTCCCTTTTCTATAATGGTTTTGAAGAATAACTATTGCCTACAATGTGTCAAAGTAATGCCAACCCTTGAGCTACACTCTATTCTCAGTGCTCATTCCATCGCAAATTGAGTCAAGCCTTACGGTATAGCTATTTCACCAAGTAGAAGATGGTATGCGGTTTTGAAACATTTATATTCCCCAAACACATACTTCTACCAGTTATTTTACAATTGATGTTGATATGTTGACATGGTCCTAGCTATACTCTCCCTGGTTTAGTCTTTAGCAAAGTAAAAACACATTTAGCTCAAAGAGACAACAATTCACTGCACCAGATTATGGCTAATTTGCTCGTTCTGAAGCGCAAATGTAAGTAAAGCGTTAGAGTTAGTTCAATTGTCTCCACAAATTCAGTTTGATTATTCCAAAATCTATGGCGATCCATTCTGTGATGTAAGCCTGTATCTTCAACTGCTTATCTTGTTTTTCAGGAAAGGACAGATTTTATGTTCTAAGTAAATGTGATGCTTGTTGTTGTAAGGTCCTAAACTCCGACCAGAGATGCACAGCGCTGTCATATCAAGATTATGTAAATTACTTTTATCTGGTGACATTTACGTAAACTCTAAACGTTGACCTAAACTCTAAAGTGTGTGTACTGTGATCATCGGACAAACTAATCTGATCCCGTGTGACAGTGTCATCTAAACTACGTTTCTTCTCCCCTGTCTCTTGTCCCCCTGACCTGCTCCTCCCATTTGACACTTACATGTGAAATCCTTGTAGCTCTCTGTAGTGGAGTACTTTCCCTGTCGACCTGACTTGCATGCATGTCTAATGCCTGTCTTGCCTTCTTGCGTTGTTTACCTCTGTCCCCCTTTTTATTTTTCTCCCCCTCTGTTCTGTCTCTCTCTGTCTCCAGGAAGAGGGGGTTGTGTCCTTCTGTAAGGTGTGTTCATTACAGGACCCGTCAGCACTATCTTTTTGCCATATAGTCAATGTTACAAATCAAAGCACACAGCCTGTCCCCCTGCCACCCCTGTCACCCCCCCTCCAGCCGCATGTGCCACAGAGCATACGGAATCAGAGCAACCCATCAACCTTCTGGAATAGCCACTCACCATCCACACTGCTCCAGCAAAAGTGGCCAATCGAAGCATAATCTAAAATCATCACGATTCTTGCTTTTTACCAATCGTCCACTTTTATATTCATGGCAAATTTGTCATATTTATTCAGATTAGCTTGGTCAGAAATGAGGTGGCTGGCTCCAGTTTGATCATTAATAGTCTGCAGCCAACTATGGCATCAATAGGGGATTCTGAAACTCAATCTACCTTTTCCTCCTTTTTAATGTATCTAGTTTCGAAATATACAGTTAAATATATGCAAGTATCACAGTGTTACTTTGCCAGTTCATGTAAAGCGGTCTTTTGCGGTAATTGTCTTGCAAATTGGTCTCATCATTACAGACAATTTCATATCAGCAGTTAACTCCCAGAGAGCAGTAGTTACCAGGAATTGTTATCATTGCTTAACCAATAACAAACGATTAGCAATAATCTTACTTTGTCCACATTTATTGGTATGTGGGCTGATCCCCTCAGAACAGTGACCGACTCCACTTTATCTTATATTACTTGGCACAGAGCCTCATTTAGCACAGGCTTTTTAAAACCCACAAAACTGTCACTGTTGATGGTGATCAGTGACAGAGCCGCCCTGCAGAATTCAGGTGTTGCACTGCATGATACTCTCAAACGGAGCCTGCATTACACAAAAGGTTCAGGTGTTATAGTCCTGTGTATGAAAATCTTTGACACATTTTTCAACTGTGAAAAATATGCAAGTGAAGAAAAGTGCAGTTGTCTTATTTAGGTCTAAAATGAAATCTATACAGCCATAATAACAATTCATGAGATCATCTGCTCTTCTGAAGATTTATTATAGCTTTGGTATTGACAGTTTGAAATTGAGACCGCAGTGAAATGATTGTGTGACAAAAGCATTAAAAGTGTGATAAAAGAAATGCTCTTGGCACAGCATTTACAGCTTGCAGTTGGCCTCATAGCTCAAAGGGAAATCCAAGGTCTTTTCAATAGCACGTGAGTACAGTTACATAAAGATCATCCTTAATGTTTGTTGACATCAGAACCTAGCATTTCATTAATGCAAGTCCTTATCAGCACATGACATTTTAAAGCAGGATGTTCTGTCCACATAACACCTTTAAATATCCAATACGGTGCAGAGACAACAGATAGAAGATATTGCATTTTGCAGTATCCATTATTTACTCAGGAAAAAAACAAGTGCAACTTCTACATGAGCAGTTTTATATTTTATGCTGCTATCACATCTATTTAAGTGACAAGCAGTAGCGCGAGGATGTGCGCATGTGAGCACACGCACTCACAATTTCTCACATCCATGCTGGAGATAAAGTCATGTCAGGGAAATAACAATGTTTATAAAAGGTTTAGTTTACACACCCGCTTCCCAGCTGAGCCATCCACCATTAGAGTGTGTGAGATGAGCTTCTCCATGGCTAAGCTTATCGGGCCTAATGTGATGATCTGTCATGCATGTGGTGCCGCGCCGGGCCTCACACATCCATCTCAGGCACTGCCACACTTGAGCTACGTGTGTTCTCCACCCATCAATATTTGAACATTTGTACAAGGCCAACGTCCTTCCGTGTGTCCTGGAACACAAACAGCGACTCTCTGGAACATCAATACTCCAATGTATGTTGCTACTGGTCAGAATACAGAAATCGAGGCATTTATTTAGGTAAAAAATTCAAATGAGCATCAAAGTGGAAATGCACAAACAAACACTCGTAATGTGACGTCGGAGTTAGTCCAAAGTGAACATTTTGCATCTTCATTGGCCTATGATTTCAGCTTATTTCACATTTATAGTACACAATATATAACAGTTGTATCCCCAATGTCAACAGTGTCTACTTTGGCCAACAGCATCCTTCTGCTAAACTATATTGGTAGCAGTGTAACAAATGCCCTCCCATTTGAGAAACCACTGGCTCCTTGCTGCTTTGCTGACACCGCGTCTCATGACTCGGCAAGCAGTCATTTTGTGCAGCACTCGTGGTGAGGTGAGCGGTCCATTGGTATTCTGTTGGGCAGATGGCAGGTAGAGAGCGAGGGGGAGACCACCACTGAGGCAGGGTACTCTCTGAGCGCGCCTGCTTCCACACCCCAGCACAGGCACCCCGTCCAGCCAGCACTGTTGTAAGTCAATATGGGCTGCCGCACCGCAGAATCCTAACGATCCTCTGCATTTTTGTCTCCCTCTGACAGCTGGATGCAGAGGCCAGTGGTCTGCTGAAAGAACTGCAGAATAAACTCAACACAGTACTGGACGAGCTCAGCGGAGTGTTCGGCTCAAGGTTTGTATTCTACTCATGCCGTGCCTCTTATGATTTATACTAAACTGAAAGCGCCTCCAGGACACAAATCAAAAAAAGACTTCGCTGAAATGTTGAGTTGATTTACATTTTGGGGCTTTTAAAACTAAAATAACTGTTTGGGGTTTTTTGCATGATTGAAGGCCGTGAGTGCATTCCTTAAGAGTTAAGCGTTTTGTATGATTTATTGCTTTTAAATTCTTACCAAGGGTACTTTTTACTCAACAAGAGCACAGTGATCTACATCATAATTCATTCATTTATAGTACTTGCAACACACATAATTTTTCAATAATATAGCAGATGTTTGAGAATGTGGTGGGATAATATGTAGAGGAGGGCAATATATTGAAATATTGATAATCTCGTGGATGTTGTTTGGAAGATATGCAAATAATGAATATAGAGTGCATTGTTTATGGTAAAATATTCTTTTTAGAGAAATTTTTAGAGACATTTTACATTTGTTTGATTATTAAACTTCAACTAATATGTTTAAAGACATGTTTTAACTGAATATCATTACTTGGGATACCGGGCACTTCTCATTAAGTTTGCCCAACTCTAAAAAGCCATGCGATGTAAACTAGTGTTGCTTTTTGTTTTGCTTCTTACAGTTTCAAACCTGTAATAGAAGACTGTGTAAAGCAAATGAACACGGAGCTGGTGCAGATGAAAGGTCCAATCAAAGGCAGCAACCCTGCGATGGATGCCGAGTCTGTTCTACGGCCGCTCATGGACCTCCTGGATAAAAAGTAAGAAAAGTCAGCAGAAAGGTTGAATATGCAAGGAATGATCACTCTAATTAGCCAATTATGTTTTGAGAGAATGTAAAACACATTTGAGGTGGTAGAAGTTATTTAAAGAAAGACAGTGATGATAAACCAGAGAGAAAAGGCATGGGTTTGTTTACAGACATGCCCATAGAAATCCTGTATATTATGCCCTGGGGCTTGTTGACACACTGCATCAAATACTGCATGACTCAACGACAATGTGCATATGAATGCTATTTATTATCTACTTAGACTATTTATGCACTATTTATTTACCTAGGAAATCAAAAATAACAATATGAAACAGCTCATAAAATGTAATTTACAGATTATTTTGAAACTCCTGAAAAAATAGAATGCTTAAGGTTGTGAATTAATATAAAGACATGCAGCGATGTTATTGTTTATTTTTATTTGAATTTATAATAGTTACAAATATAAGAATGTGCCAATATTTGGATATAATAACTGGTTACATTCAATTTAAATCTGTTATTTCATTTACTTGGATTAACGCTGGATCTGTCAGTGATGGTGTGCTTTAAATCAATGTTGAAGTGGACAGCCCTGAATTAGCTATAGTTTTACAACTATGTTGTTAAAATTGTAATTGGTAACATGTTAATGTTGTACATAAAAGTACTGCTAGCTAATTTTGCCCTACTGACGTCTGCCTGCTGAGGCTTTACATATTAAAATTCCCGCATTGCCAATACTGTGATCCTTTTGCAAAGAATGGAGCGATTGCTTTTGTCACCACTCTATTTGTGAATGTCAATGGATTCAACCAAGGAACAGTATATACTTTTACAGCATTCTTGGAGGAACCAAAGCAATGATATGGTTCAACTGAGCTCAGAGAATTGCTTTGGGCCATTTGTCGTAGCAACATTGAGGCCAGCGGGGTATTACAGAGAATCCTCTTAATGATATGGAAATACAAAATCCTTCCTCCTGTCACTAAGACTATGTTCGTAGAATATGGTAAGATTAAAACCGGGCGCTTCCCTATTTGAACCACAGGTGTTTACTAAAAAGTCATTAGTATAGCATCCAAACCTTTGCCTGGTTTGATCTAATAATACTATTGAATTTTGTTTCAGCTTGATGTTATTTGCCAAGATCTGTGAGAAGACGGTTTTGAAGCGCGTCCTGAAAGAGCTTTGGAAGATAGTGTTGAATACTATAGAGAGAACCATCGTTTTGCCACCGCTGAGTGACCAAAGTGTAAGTCTCTGTGTCGTTTTCCATTTTCACTCCTCACATATCCATCTTCCTGACCTCCCTCCTCTGCTCCACCTGTTTCTACTCCCCTCACTTTCCCTCCATCTGTTCAGTTTGCGCATAACACTGAAATTATAGTAGTGCAGATTACAGCACACGGCAGGTTATTCTTTCATATGGTTAATCGTTTGTCCAGGGCATCATTTTAATCTTTGTATTTGGTCATTTGTAGATTGTCTTGTTTTGTTGTCTTTGATGGTTTTAATTCATTGACATTTGCTTTTTTGTGCTTGTTTTCTTACCATTTTTATTCTCTGCATAAGTGCCAGCTATAAATAACAAAGTAACTCCTTTCTCACAAACAGCAAGGAGCTCAGATGATCTTCAGTGCTGCTAAGGATCTAGGACAACTTTCCAAACTGAAGGTAAGATTTATAACAGAAAATTATAGTTTGGGATGATTTTGTGAAATCATTTATATTCTACAGATTTAAAGAAAACCATTTGTGGCACTTTTAAGGTAGAAGTAATAACAATGGAAGGTACAGTAGATGTCCCATTGTATAATCTGAAATAGACATTAACAGAGTAGAATTAAATGTGATTTAGTGTGACCTTTGTGAGTGCCTTTTACAAGCATAAAAGAGGGGTCTTTTGTTATTATAAGTGTTGTTTTTGTAAACCTCCAAATGGTGAGCTTAAAAATGTGTGAGTGCAGTGGACCCCAGTGACAGAAAAAAAACGTATTATTTTCCAACATCTGTTGTGAGATTATTGTTTGTTATTTGGTTCTTGGAAAAGTTTGCACAAAGGATTACTGCTGTTAGTGCACCTAGGAATTAATGTAGCATTTAAAGTAATTTAAAACCGACTCTTGGTGGATACTGCCACATGTTTGCCTGGGAAGGTCTGTATCCAAATCATTTTATCATCTTATTGTCCTTGTAAATGAAACGTTTCACACTATACAGTGGCAAAAAGTAACATAAAAATCAAATACATTGAACTTAATGCATTCATGTTTTTTGAAGGAGCATGCTTTTCGAGAGGAAGCCAGGAGTTTAACTCCACGACAATGTGCCGCCATGGATTTGGTGCTTCCTACCATCAAGGTAAACTTTGTTTCTTCAAAGGAGACATATTATGCAGAATTGACTTTTATGAGCTTTTAACCAGGTTCTACTTGTTTTCCCTTCTAGTTTACCCACTCAAAGTTTTATTTGGAGTGATTCATGCATGTTTGAGTAATCTTTATTCTATCAAGAAACAATCAAAAAAAGTCCAAAAAGTCTCATTTTCCTCGACCCCCACACGTGCACTGTTCTTCACTTACTTTCTGCTCAAATTTTTTATTGTATTTGTTCTTAAACAGTGATACATGTAGGATTCAGCAACGTCAAAAAAATGCTTTACACACTGCTTGTTATATTGATCTGTACCTGTACTCGCTGGGTCCTTGAGCCTGGTCGACAGCGCGGCACTTTGTTATAAAGATGTTTATGGTGACGTACAGTCAAAAGTGCAGGTGGAAATCAGCAATGCAGTTTTCATTTGGATGTCAGCTGACTTGTTTCTTTTTAAATCAAAAATAGTCCTTTGACTTCCATGGACTAAATTGCTTGCAAAACAATGGCTAACTGCATTGCTACTAATTTATTGCCGTGCAGCTGTTTGTTGTCAAGGAACAAGAGACAATTTCAGGATCAGAGTTCTTCAGGGACAAAGGAAGAGTTATAGCATGTAGCTGCTGAGGGCTTCCAGCATCATAAAGTGCTGAGTAGTCTAATTGATTTATTTGTCTCTGAAGATGTTACCTGCAGCTTTATATCACTCACGTGGCTGTTTCCTGTTCATCAGTATTCCAATGAGTGCATTCTCCACGATGGCAGGGAAGAGCTGGTGTGCTGAACAAATATACACAGTGTAAATACATTTGAATCATCTGCATTATTAAAAAATCATGAATAATGATTTTAAATATCTTTTAATCGGGATATACAGTATGTGCATTCAGCTTGACTGATGAGTGGAATTTAATATGATAAAGCTCCTCTGAAGACTGGGCTGTGTAATTGACTTTAGAAAGGAACTTGCAGACTGACTAATAGCTGACACTGTAGTGAATCCCTCTTGAGGCCTGTACAATATGCAGCGGTAAAATCAAGGCCATTTTCTCAATAAGCATTGTCTGTAGCCTCTGCTCCACCTCCGCTCCACCTCCATACGTGGGAGTGTTGACAGAACGGAAAAGACAGTACAGGCTCGTCTGTCCTCCGCACTAAGACTTATCATCAGGACAAATGCATTAACGCACAAGTGTAGGGTAGAGTCTAAACGCCGGGTAATTAGATGTAGAGGGGGCACTTACAGCTCTCGACATCTTCGTCTGTTTGTCTGCTGTGACATGTCCACTGCCTACTGCCCTTGTAATCACACTGTTACCCTGTCTGCCGCTAATGACTTTTACGAAGATCTGAAAATGTTGAAGTAGAAAACAACTGTCTTTTCTTTTTATTGCAGCAATATTTCCATGCTGGCGGAAACGGATTGAAGAAAAACTTCCTGGAAAAGAGTCCTGATATGAAGTCGCTCAAATACGCTCTCAGCCTTTACACTCAACCTACAGATGCCTTGATCAAAAAATATATATGCACCCAAACCTCTCAAGGTAAGCACTTATCAATTCAAAGTTCACTCTTTAAACAGTGCATGACTGCGAGGAGAGAGAACGCAACATGAAGTACAAAACACCCAAAAAACTGACATTTTATCCACTCTGTATTAGACAAATGTTGACTACTCTACTTGTATGTTGTAGCCTAGCTCATCTGGCTGTGTCTGGGGCTTTGTCTTAATCTGTAACAGCTTCAGGTGTCTTACATGTTTTGGGCTCAACGGGCCATTGCTGCTGTGAGCTTATAGTGGCCTCAGCGCGTTCATCCGTGTGGAAAACAGAGCAGGCAGCAGGAGGCGGGACACACTCAGAACAAACAGCTAGATCGGCCAATCACAGACGGGAATGGCTCTGCGCTATAATCAGGCAATTTTATGTTTCTCCTTAATTTACCATGTTATTGTGCGGTGCTTTTAGCGTACACTGTGATGTTTGACAGGGTTTAGTGTGATGGCACAAAATGGAATTAGTGATGTGCTGTTGGCCTGTTGGGAGAAGGAATGTCATGCGATTCGTTTGTTATTGTCAGGCACTGAATCATTTATGTGCATGTACATTTGTCAGGGAGAAGAATAGTATTGTATGTCTAATTGATGCTGCTGCTCAAATGTATTCATCAGTGTGTCTATAATAAAACCACATAAACACATTCAAGGCATGCTGACTTTTGCATTTGAATAGACAGCCGTGGTGCAGTGAATTTCTCTACTCTGTGTTAGAATGTAAACAAGACATTAGAATCTGTTTAAGGTTTCACAATGTCATTTTATACATAGAGTGCATGTCGCTGTGGCATACTGTGCGTACAGTACAAGTCAGACTTGTACAAATGTTGCTTTGCATTTTGTTCATTTGTCCATTCATTTATCTGCATCTTTCTTGACACTGAAGGACACTGAACAATAGGCGCGATCGATTAAAGACATTTTTGTTTGGCTAAATACATGTTGGTGGCAAAAGCTCCCAATATTATTAGGATCTCGTGCAAAAACACTTTTTTCTTCTCAGGGAAGTTTCTTCAGAAGTGAAAAGGCAGATTGAAAACTCCAGCTAACTCACTGTTTGCTTTCGTCTTTCTGTTTCTTTAATCATAACAACATTCTAAAATCTAAATAATTTGTCAACTTGTACAAACTTGTTGCCTTACTTAACAAAGGATTGAAATACAAACACAAGTAACACAGAAAAACCCCAATACAGAACAAATCTGTGAGAGAAAAGCTATCCTGAACAGAGGGACCTTATTTTCTGTCTGATGTTATTTTCTGTCTGATGTTATTTTCTGTCTGATGCTGTCTGATGCTTTTGAATAGGAGTAGAGAGTCAGAGCTATTGACAAATTACAAATAAATAAAACTGGTTTTGAAAGCCCTAATTGTGAGTTAAGACCATTCAATAATGACATAAAATGAAAAAAATAAGGTGTTGACTAAAATAAAATGAAAAATAGACTTTGCATAAATACTTCTAGTGCAAATGTAAAAAAAACCAAAAACAAACATAAGCCAGAAGGAGGAATGTTTTTGCCTGCATTGATAAGCCTCTAGATGCCCACAATCTGTAGACTTTCATTGTTCAACATCTGTGCAGCTGTAACATGAGGCGATGTAATGGTCCCAGTCCCATCATGCATTAGTCTTATAGAGACACATGGTGAACAATCCATTCTAATTGTTTCCTGGCAACAACGTGTCCCTGTGTGACTGCATGGGCGATGTCAATGCAAATATAGCTGTTATAGTTCATACATTCAAAATAAATGCGCTGTAAATGTAGAGATCAATACAGTGCATTTTCCGACTGGAACGTTATTGTGTATTTATTACAGCTTCACGCTCCATTGACCTTAGAAACAATGTTATTTTCTGTCTGATGCTGTATTTTTCATGTAGCTGCAAGCAAAAGGAAACCCTGGCTTTATTTGTTTCTGTGATGCCATTGGTGGTAAAACCAGGTCGCTCCCCCACTGTTTATCCAGCATTCGGGTACTTTGACACACAAGGTTGTTTTTTCTCGCCTGCATGCATTTTTCGAACATGAAAAAATATTTTGTTTTTGTCCGGTCTCCACTTTTATCTGCATTCTCCTCCTCTCTTCTGTCTCTTACAACATTGTTGATTATCGCAGAGCCACTTTTCCCAATTCTCTTGTTGCTGTTTTGGTGTTTGTCCAGGTCAGTCATCCAATGGCTCAGTGGGAGACGTGTCAATGCAAGTGAATCTCATCTCTCATCCTGGCACCGGGGAGCACAAAGTCAGCGCCAAGGGTGAGCTTTCTGGCATCACACTCACCTCCTTTATTAAAACCTATGTTTAAATAAATGCCTGTTCCCACTCCTAGATAACATATTTGATTTGTAAATGAGGTTATGGTGAAATTAAACAAATAGCTCGGGATATTATTGCTTTGTAGACTTTTTTTAACAGGAACATTTTGTACCTGGAACATTTCTACAACAAAGTTTAACACCTTTCTAATTTGCAACTCACTGCATTCTATAACCTTTCTTTCTTTGATTCAGTATCACTATCTATAGTTCATATATTAAAAGGATGTTTTAGGTGTTCTTTGCGTGTTATTTGTGGCTGCATTTTGAATGGAGGAGTTTTGTGTTCCTTTTTATGTCAGTTTAAACATAAATTATATTCACTGGCGTAAAACTGTGCTTATATTTATCACAGGTACTTTCCCACCAAACAAAGAAATAATTCGATAAACATGAACCTGTCATATGCACTTTAAGCATTTTTCAGCTGGTTTAAAGAGAATTTTGGTTAATTCACTTGCCCGTGGTCATAATGTTATACCCAATCAGTTCTTCCATTCAAAAATAATGTACCTGCTGCTTTAAATGAAAATATATTATATATATATATTACAATTAAATCAATTTTCACTCTTAAAACTGTGATTTAACTAAAGCATTCAAAACCAAAGCATTCAAAACACAGTAGGGATAAGCTGTGAGCCTCCCACAGTCCACCATATGCTGCCGTTTTTAATTGGCTGCTTCACAATGGCAAATAGATCATCGTTGCTATGGTGATTTTGATTTTGTAATATATTTATCTCATCTTCTGTGTATTATGGCAATTTATTTTATTCCTGTCAATGCTGTAATCATAGGTCATAATAAAAACGGTTTTAAGATGCGCAATGTTGTATATTCTCTATCAAGCTGCCAATAATAGTCATTTTCACTCATAACAGTACCAAGAACTAAGTCCCTATTATAGGAACCATATTGAGCACCGTAAAACATTTGCATAAAAACGGAAGCACAAAAAGTGCTTACAAATAATGAAATTAATAATAAAAACACAATTATTCAGTAATTCAGAATTTTTGTTACCATTTACTAATTAGTAATTAAATTTTTTGAGTTACTGTGTCAAAGTATTTTCTCTTGTAGGTCAACAAAAGTTTGTTTAAGTCAGAAAATGAATGACACATATTTCCCAATAGTTACTGTTGTAAATGTTAACAAAAAGGTTCCTGGCTTGACTCAAACGTACTGGCCCCTGAGCTAACAAAGTCCCCAAAGTGTAGCGCCAATCGCTTCCTACTCTGGAACTGGAACTAAAAAAAAGTACCAGCAACTGATACTGATTCCTACAGTGTGAAAACCGTTATTTCTAAATGTGTCGAAATATGTCTCGTTCATGTCATATTCACATTTCCAAACTTAAGATGAACGAGACTGTTTGTGCCCGTAACTATATTACTTACAACATGTGTCGGATTCAGCCGTGTTCTTGTGGCTTTGCAGTGGTGGGTGTGGACAACCTCATGTGGCAGACCAACGCCATGTTCCGGCCGTTCGTGGAGGTCAACGCCGTCGGACCTCACCTGGCTGACAAGAAACGCAAATTCAGCACCAAGACCAAGAACAACAATTGGTCACCCAAGTACAACGAAACATTCCAGTAGTAAGTGCTACAGCGTTAGGTCAACTGTCTGCTTTGTGTGAATTTCCCTGAACTTGTGGCAGAAGAGATAAAACAGAATTGTGGATACAGCAGTGTAATCAATGCTGGCTGGCTGTTAAATAGAGATGTACACAGATTTACACCTCTCATTGTATGGATTTTACAAAGTTGGTAATTGCTGTGGATAATTAGAAAGCAGCCCAAAGAAAAAGCTGACGGAGAGAAAAAGCTCATTAAAATAGAAACATTCATTTCACTCACATAAAAGGAGCCAATGGTCTGAGGAAAACACAATGAGTATGCTTTTTATTGGAGAAATGTCACCCAAACGGACGCTGCAAGTGACTTCTTTGTTCAGAAAAGGAAGTGCCGGTGACCTAAAGTTGTGTCCATCTGCTCACATGGGTTCTGGTGGGGCTTTTCATAAAGGTACAGAATGACACTGAAGTCTAGAATACTTAAATGCCCCCCCCAATTTTAATGCCCCAGTGCAGTATGCTGTAAAAGCAGCTCTGAGTGACACAGTTATACCACTGTATACTGTCTACATACGCTGTCTAGCTACGCGTTTTTATTGAAAGCGTGCCTGCAAGTAGTGTTAGTTATGAAGTCGAAACTTGCTTTGACCCCTGAAAATTAGTGAAGGTACAAATTGAAAGTATAATCTCCCCACGGTGAAGAAGCTTCACTGTTTGAAAACTGTAAAAATGCCACGTTTGATGGGCTTTCTCCTGTTTTCCCTGTGCAGTGTCCTGAGTAACGAACATGGTCCAGAGTACTACGAGCTGCATGTCTCGGTGAAGGACTACTGTTTTGCACGGGAGGACCGCATCATAGGCATGACAGTCATCCCACTGCGAGAGCTGGCTGACTCAGGCAGCTGCTCAGCCTGCTACCCTCTGGTCAAGAGCATCTTTATGGACGAAACAGGCCTCACAATCATGAGGATACTCTCCCAAAGGACCAACGACGAAGTGGCTAAAGAGTTTGTGCGCCTTAAGACGGACACACGCTCAGCAGAGGAAGTGTCGTAACTGTGGAAAATGCAGTATAAGGAATTGAAGAGTCATGTCTTACGCTAAAGTAAGTAAACAGGTATGAAGCAGTAGCAACAGATGTTCAGCCAGAAAAGGGCTGGAATCAGCAGGTGGAGGAGATACCCAAAGAATCAGAGAGCGGAGTCACAGGCAGAGAGCGGGAGTGCGAGAGAGAGTTGTGTTTGTTTGTTTGTTTTGTGCATGTGCGTAACATCTGTTGGAATGTTCATTTTAAACTACAGTATGTACAAGTGTTTACTTACCGTATGCTTACTATTAAGTACTATATTCTACAAATTATGTTAATGAGACATGGAAAAACTTTTTGTACAACATTTAGTCTTTTTGAACTGAGATTCGTTCCAATGAAGTGCCAAACCAGTGAAAAAAAGAACAAACCAACGTATATGGAATATGGTGAACATTTGCTTGATTCTTTTGTCCGGTGTAAGTCTGTTTCTGGCGGTGTGGCGTTCTGATTGTCGCAGTTTTTTATGTTTAACCTTGTTTGGCTTCACGTTCTTCCACACGGCACTGTTGTGCATGTCTTTTCTGGGCCATGTCTCTCCCATGATTCCACAGTGACCATCGAGCAGGGTCCTACCCCTTGCCTTCAAACTCTTTGTATTTTAAGTCGTCCTAAAAGATGTTTTTTTAAATGGCGATGACTGCTATGTAAACCTTCATAGGTGTTTGTAATTTTATAATCATGACAACAATGACGACAGCCTCCAGTGCTAACAGTCTGATCGGATGGAGAAGGTTCTTTTTCTTTGGATTTACATTCATTATTTTTGCCATCAGCTTCCAGCCTTTCTGAATGACCACTGTGAACATGAGCTTTGGAAGGCAAGCTTACAAGACATTGTAACAGTATATTTTTGTTTGGATTTATACAATAACTTTGTTTCTGATAAACTGCCAAAGTTATATGAAATATTTGTACAAACGCATTCCATTTCATTTATGGAGATATATATGTACATGTTATTTATTTCATTTACAAAGCTTAGTATTTGATTGTCAATATAGCAGTAATAAGACTTTATTTTTTTTATTTCTTGTGAAGCTGTAAACAGATAAAAGTTGCACACGTTACTTTATCACACAGTTTTATCAGCTTTGATCATTTACTTAAATTATTTTTCTTCACTATGGAAAGAGTTTAACATTTGGAAAATATGCAACATTCCTATGTATTGCACTGATGGCGAATTGTATGTCATGTAAATATATTTAGTGAGATATTGTACAAAAGTCTACTTTTCTTTAATGTGCATAAAGTATGTTCAAATGTGACTTGAGTTTTGTAATTCTCTGAGACACACACATCACACATGTTTGAGCTGAGGCAAATTTAGTTTTTAAACATATTAGAACATGTTCTACTTTCTAGTAAATACCAGCAGATAAAAGGATGCAATACTAAATATGTAAAGAGTCTAACTTGAGGGATAAATTAATTTCAATGTTTGGTGCTGCCTCAGGAAAACCTCTGTTACAGTTACATTACGCAATTTATATTTATTTATGCTTTCAGCTCTCAACCTTAAATTAATTCTTGGCCTTGCTTTGAAAAGATTTTGTTTATTCTGCCCTGAAGCAACAAATGAATTAAATCCCCCACAAATCTCACAAAAGAGTGCTGGCAAGTGGTCAAAACTTATCTACAGAACTAGTTTTGCCGACAGCAGTGTTTGTGCATACCTCAAGCTATTAAACATTATCAAGATGTTAAGTAGCATTTCAAAAGGGTAACTCCATAATCCGAAATGACAATAACTAGCACTGAAGTGAATGAAATGTCTCTTCAGGACATCTTTGTATGAGGAACACCGCTGACTGTAATTACCTGTGTCCGGGGCAGCACGGCCAGACGAGTTAGTCCATCTGTCAGTGTCGCCATGTTGCCTTTTTCTTCCCGGTGTGGTCTGGTCCAAACACCAAAGGGCACAAGCAAAACAAGAGATATCACTGACAACACACTCGAACACTACAGAGATAATAGGACAGGCATTGTTGAGCATAAAATCCCAAACAGTTTACTCTCCACATGACGGGAATAGGGCCAAATTAATACATGAACATTTGAATAAAGGCAAGTTAGTCTGAAATTAGCAGAAGTGGAGAGTAAATGGAGAAAATTGGGTTAGTAATTAATTGGCACAGAAGGACACTAATATTTGGAGTAGCCTATTTCCAATTGAATGAGATTACTTAGGGACTTTCAGCCACAGTATAACCTTGTACTTGAAAAATCTAGACTTGCCAGAGAAGGTTAATCAGTAACTCCTTGCATGGCATAAGACATGCCAATGAACAGATTCACAGCTTCTATATAGAGGCTGACACTGGTATCATAATAGGTGTCCTCCCTTTTGTGCCAAAGCATAAATCTTATTTGTGTAATGTGCAATTAGAGACAGTGAAAAAAAAAGTAAAAGGATAAGCCAAGTTGTTAAATACATCTGCAGTTAGAAGATTCTTTCCTGGAGGAAAAACATTAGCCTAACTCACTCATGTACAGCTGCCAACAGACACAATCACATCAACTTTGACTCCTGCAACCTTGACCTCTCATTTGCATGTGGTAAATTCCTTCAGGAATATTATAATCATCATCTGCAGTGCCTTTCGAAGGACAAGGAAAGATGATGATGCCAACACAATGATCTCTAGTTGGAATAATTTATGATAAGATGACAAACGCTAGGCTAAACTTGCCATTGTGTGAATGTATATACACATCTTTCTTTTTAAGGGTCCATTAATCTAATTAGTAGATTGAAATGTTGATTAAAAAGCGATTTATTAGCAGCGCACTGACATGTAAAAAATCCCTTATAAATGTGCAGTGCTCTTCTGCCTGTGATGTACGGTATTGTGTTTGCCACTACAGTCTGAGCTCAGTGTGTCCTTCAGAGCACATTGTGTGTTGTCTGGATGGAAGATTGATGGAGGGCACCTCACTTGAGAGATAACTCACTCGCAACTGCCTCTGGATGAGAATGGGCCCACTGGAAACTTTGGGAATCTAATTTGAGGAGAACATGATACAAAGCAATCTCTACACTGCACTGGGCAGTATGTAAGGGCATTTTCTGTCATCTACAGTGTATGTTATTAACCTTATGCACTCATTCTTCATATATACTCTCACATGTAGTCATCAGTGCCTGGTTGAACCCCACTTGAGTTGGTAATGACTTATTAATGATGTTATATGCATTAAAGGGTCAGACCTAGTTTTCTGGCTGAGTGCCTTAATTGCAAAATTGTTATAATTTCATTCACAACCATTAACTTCTTTACATAAATATGTAAAATGTCACATCTAAAAAGCTTGCATTCGGATCACTGAACCACAGGCCAACAAACAGCTGCATGTAAAGCTGTTAACACTGTTAGCCTATATTTGTGCATTTCAAAAGGTTTTAATCAGTGGGAATATGATCATTTCTTGACTTTGTAATTCAACTCATTCAAAACGATATCATATTGTTTTTCTTCGCTCAGTAGTTCCCCCACGCCCTTGTGTCCGCCTCGACTGGGACAAACCTGCAGCCTCCTTCATCTCCCTGCGGCTCTCCTCTCTCCTCTCCATCACCGCTGTCTGGTGCACCTCCGCTCTCCCTCTGTGTACTTTAATAAATCATCAGCACCTCTGTCTGAGGTGGAGTGCGTACTCTTACTTAGCCCATTTACAGTCTGCGCTCCACATACACAACATTCAGATAGTTGTGGGATGCAGCCCCAGAATGTAAATATAAACATGTTGTTTTTTGGGCTAGTTGCTCTCAAATAATAGCAAACTTGTAGTTAGGAAAAAGTACTCCTTTAAAAGAAAATAAACACATATAGAGAGATGCAATGACAATGGGTAGTGGTATATAATGATTGCTATTTTGAAAAGATGACTATCTACATGTACGACAATATATGTGATGATGATAATGATAATGCAACACATTTTTACTCTGTTTGAATGCATATACACATATACTCAGGCACACATATGTACAA
Organism: Chaenogobius annularis; assembly: GCA_015082035.1. Classification (NCBI taxonomy): domain Eukaryota; kingdom Metazoa; phylum Chordata; class Actinopteri; order Gobiiformes; family Gobiidae; genus Chaenogobius; species Chaenogobius annularis. The sequence continues at coordinate 486,297 of BJKM01000094.1, read as the reverse complement.
ATAAACATACACACACACAAACACAAGTACATCCACACATACAAGTACAAACACACGCACCCACACACACATACACACACACAGACACGCACGCACAGACACGCACGTACACAATCACCCCGCTCCGAAGTTTTTAGACTGTTGTCCCTCTACTTGTATAATGTCTGTATTGTTGTCTGTCTTTTGCTGTTTTTGTTCTTATTGTCCTCATTATTGTTACTGTCTTGTATTTGTAAATAAATAAAATTTAAAAAAGAAATGAGAAAGAAAAGAAAAAGAAAATTACACAGGTACACTTACCCCTTTAAGTAACAGATTAAAACAACTTCAAATCAGATTGTGTAAACAATTTAAACTGGTACTTTGAGCAGCATTTTTTATGTGTACTTTATACTTTTATACTATCAGTTGTAATTGAGTACATGTAACTGTTTACTTACTCCAGTACTCTTTCCACCACTGTTTATACTTTGGGCTGGACTTATTCTGTCTTGCTACTGCTGCCACTGGCTGTACAGCCTCTTCTACTTGGGGCGGGTCATGTTGTGATTCAGTGTTTGATACAGCTCTGTGCTCATTCACACACTTTTTCCCATCTTTCTATTGGCCAGCCCATGTTCTGAGTGAGTGACAGGTGACAGATTGAACCATGACCTTTCAAAAGAAGAAGCAGACGTATGAAGAATCAGAAATGTATCTATCTTGAAATGTTTTGACATATCACCCAAACTACTGCTTCTTCTGCTAGGCCTTATATCTGTCTTAAATTGCTGCCGAAAAAAAATAAATATTGAAACTATTACTAACCTTTACTGCTACTGTTCTTGCCCTTGCAAGTAGGAATAAAGCCTCATTTAACAAAAGTATGTTTTAAAGGTGGAGGGTATGCCCCCTGGTTGTCTCTTTGGAGATGTTATCATGTTGCCTGAGATGTTTCACAATATGGCATTAAATATATTCATCATCCATTGGCTCAGTTATTAGGTGTTTTTGTTTTCTTATGATTATACAAATACGTGCATCATTTCTGTGAAATGGGTCACCTCTCCACAGATCTGATCTGTAACTTTGCCTGATGGCAACACCTACGTAATTTCATACTGTGTAACATTTCATGACATATTATTCAGGTCATTAGGGGCTACACAACAGGTCCCCGCGTTGTTCTTCAGCTCCATCTTCCTCAGCGTGCTGCAGTACTGCAATGTTGTATGCTGCAGCTGCCTCTTCGTCACTGCAAAATCTGGACTGAGAAACCTGATTCAAATATACTGTTTGAGACCTCATACTATTACAACACCATGCAATTGGCCAAGAACATGATTTCTGACCCCAGCCATGTTGTACTTAACGAATATGTGCTGTTACCATCTGGGCTGTTACCACCCTGTTGAAGCATGTGTGCCACGCTTTAACAGGGTCAAGCTCAAACAGTCCTTCACACATCAGTCCATCGTAAAAGCAGGAGCTTCATCCACAAAATACACATAAACATCATTGATGTCTTAATGGGAGTAGACAGTTTAGTGTTTTGTTTTTTATTTTATTATTTATTATTTGTTAGATGTCCTACATGTTCTGTTGCTCTGTAATGTCATTGTGTTTGTGTGACGGAGCCGCTGTTTTAATGCAAGACAGATTTCAGATCCTAGATCTGACAATAAAGTATTATTATAAAGTTACTTTTTCTGGTAAAGTGGCAATATCTCTGGAGCAATTGTAATTCTTCCTGCTTGACAGTCTTTCCCATGACCACATTGTGCAGTTGAGCTACAGTTGACCACATGGTTGGTAAGTCGTCACACTGGTAATCAGTTAGTAATGTTATTATTACACAATTAGCCATTTCTGTGGCAACCTCAACTGAAGCCCCTGTACTTCAGCCCACCTCTTTTGACCCTGATAGATTGAACTGAACCGTGATGCTGGCTCTCCACCGTTAGTGCACCGTTGTGGCTAACAACTGGATAATTGCTTCCACCACTTGACAGTTTTATGGCAAATGCACATGACAACACGAAAAGAGGTACAAAAGGATTATTTATATCCTTTGTGCGAAACAGTTATCCGGGGTGTTGTTTTCAGCTGAATGCACCAAATTGCATTCTGGTACCTTTGATTACTGACTGGGAAGGCCCCTGAACTCACCTGATTGCTTTAAGGTGACTATATCATTTTGATTTTACAAAACATTACAGTTAAAAGACGAGCGCTGTGCTTTCTCTATTAAAATTGCCAAAGTGTATGACTCAAGCTACAAAGCAATATGAAAACTCATTTGGAGCCCTGTAAATATCAATAATGTGGAGTTGTTTTTTCCACTAGGCTTCCATTTACAACCCTGGCTCCATCTATTCATGCAAGTTAACAGATGTGGCCAAGTGAGAGCGAGAATAATGTTGTTCTCGTAAAATAAGATGCATATTGTAGAGGTATTATCATCACTTTCTATAGTTTTACTGTAGAATTATGCCCCCAAGTGAATGAAAATATATCTTAGTTGAATTAAAACAATTAATGTAGTTGATGTAGAAAACATCTGAGGAGGGGAAGTTTCAGAACATGAACAGATAACAAACAAATAAAAATAATTAGTTAACTAGATAAAAATGTTGGTAATTAATGAAAACAAAAGCATCTGATTCAGAGGTGAGCAACAGTAAACAAAGTGTCCTTTAACTATAGGCAACATGGTGGTCAAAGTGATCATTCACAAATAGAGAACCCAAAACACAAGAAGTGTGGTGCTTTTATACTCTGGAAAAACTTGCTGGGGGCTAGCAATAATGATAGAAGAAACTTGGACTTACATAGGGACTAATGACGTGTCCTTTACTTGGCACTGCATGCATAACTGATGCACAAGACATGAATCTCCAAAGGTACCTTAACACAACACAGACCATTATAGGCTAGATCATTTTGCCCAGTTTATGCCATGGGAGTCCACACAACGTAAAGCAAACTTAAAGTGAATGACTGTTAGTTCATTGTATTTAAGACTTTACAAAAAATGCTGCCTACTTTTCCCCAGTTTAACAATTTTGCCAAAGATTATAATGTTACTTCCTTGTTAGGCATGAGCGGCAGATGTGACATAGGTAGAGGTAAATCCGCAGCTGTTTCCAAGCCACCACACAGTAAACAAAGGTCAAAATCCATTTAAATTGCACAAATTTCCTGATAACACGTTTATTTTGTTAAAATAATGGATTTAATGATTAATCATTGAGTGAGGGTCAGGAGCAGGACCCCGCCTCAACCTTCTCATCCTCCTGCAAACCACTCTTCAACCGTACCTCTAATTACCCAGAAGCCCTATTTATACAGGCCTATCCCAGCATCACTGATTAGGTGCGTTCGTGTTTAGCTGCAGCTCGCCTTGATCACCGATGGCAGACTAAGTGTCCAATGAGGACGTAGAAAAAACGCCCAGCAGCCTCGTGCAGACCAATAGAGTTAAACCGGAAACTTGAATGTCTATCAATAACGATCGGATCTGCACAGTTCTTGCTTATCCCGAACACGCCTATTGTCTCTGCTCTCTCGACCCCACCGTCCCACCCCATGTCTCTTGTTTTGTTTTTCAGTTTAGCACATCACCGTCTAAAGAAGGGGGTTTCTGAGTCTCTAATCCAGCAACCTCTAATCCAGCTATCCTTGTCGTTATTATCATCGTTATCATTAATAAATATCCTCTCGTATTCCAGTGCTGTGGCATGGTCCGTGCTAGTGAAATGTGTACTTTTGACGGAAAGTGACTTATTGACAAACAGAGGAATTCAGAACTTCCTGTAATTTTCCACTTTTATTTTAAACTTTTAACTTTTTTCTACGAACTCCAATTTGACAGATTTACCATAGGGACTATCCCACCGAATAAAGTGATAATTTGAAAAATATTTGATATGTAATTTTTACATTGGAGACTTTTTACTTTTAATTCATTACTTTATTTGTCTTTTATCAACAACTGAAAAGTATAACATACTTTTCACATGGTTTAGTGGGTTATTTTTAGCACATTTATGGTGATATTCTGTGTAAAGGTTTTGAGTTCAAGCCCAAACAATGAGCAAACTAAAACATACACCTTAAATTGACAAGAGCACAAAATCAGCACAAATCATCATCAAAACCTTCACATTTAATGCTTTAATAGTACTCAAAATCTGTTTGAAATACTTTTGCGTTCACATTTTTAAACAGGTACATGTCATTTTTCTTTTTTACTCTGTGCTTTTACTTAAAGCTGGTGTACCTGACTTTTTTTTTTGTAAATTCACAATATTACATTATTATTTATTTATTTATTTATTCATTCATTCATTTATTTATTTATTTATTTATTTATTTATTTATTTATTCCCCCAAAAGAGTACATTGTGAAAGCCGAACCCTCTAAAAAAAGCTGTTTTAAAGCTATACACACTTAAAATGAATGCATGTGGATATTAATAATGTTCCAACAGGTTTGTGAGTGCTAGGAACAAGATCGATTTTAAAACCTAGTTCTTATTGTGTGGTGCAAAAACCAGATAACTCAGCTTTAACATTGATTACTTCTACAAACACTGGCCTTTGCATAATTGATACACAATGCGTGAATCACCAAGGCTACCTAAACACAACAAAGAATATTTGATCATTTTACCCTGTTCATTCCATGGGAGGCCACACAGAATAAAGCAAATTTAACTTATACACAATACATACACTAGAAATCTCATAATCCCAGAACTACGGAACATCGTCTTCCCAGTCAGAAACCTCATGATGTGCTGTCAAACACACATTTACATTTTCTATGGGTTCTTGTCTCAGCGGTGGAAGTGTGTAGGAGGAATAGAACAATACGCACGCCATTTTATTGAAGGAACTGCCACAGAGCAGCACTCCTTTTTACACTGAACAATAATCAACAATGCCGGGAGCTGAGTGCACTGCAGGTATATAGTGTGAGCTGGAGAAGGAGGAGAGAGTTAGCGAGGCCATCTGCTCACGTGTAATTACTGCTTGGAGCCTCACTTGGACCACTCTGTTCTAAGCTGTGAGCCGCGGCACCCTGACTAACCTTTAGCTCGCAGTCAAAAGGTTCTCCCGGCCTGCGCCTGATGCTTTAAATGCAACAGCCAATTAATTAATGGAATAAAAAGTATGCAGAGTCATTTGGGAGTGCAACCATGGAGGGAAGCCAACTGGAGGCTGGATGCCCACTCAGTCATTTTTGGAAATAAATAAATTAAGAGATGTATTATGCTGTACACAGTTGAAAGAATGCATGCAGTTTTTATGCTGTTTTATGAATTGACTGTGAACCTTTATATGTTGCAAGAGATGGGCAATATATCGAAATATAGATAATATTGTGAATGTTGTTTTAAAGCTTTGCAAAACTTGAATATTGAGTACTATCGTTTATAGTATAAAATACTCCAAAAAGAGCTGATTAAAAAATTATATAATTTATTATAATCTTTCAAATAATGGTACAAGGTGATATTCCTCTTAATAAACAACTCATTTGATGTTTTCCAGTCAGGTTTTAGACCTCATCACAGCACTGAGACTGCTCTTGTCAAGGTGACAAATGACATCCACCTGAACACTGACGCGGACAAAGCCTCAGTCTTAATTCTGTTAGATCTGAATGCTGCTTTTGACACTGTCGATCATGGGATCCTCTTACAGAGACTAGAGGACTGGGTGGGCATCACTGGCACTGCTCTAAACTGGTTAAAGTCCTATCTGGAAGACAGATCAGTGTGTGGATGCAAAACAACTTTCTCCAGCTGAACTCTGACAAGACTGAAATCATCGTCTTTGGCCCACAGAAACAAAGAGAAATTGTTAACAGTCACCTCCAGAGTCTCGCTCTAAAACCTACACATCAAGTTAGAAATCTGGGGGTAATAATGGACTCGGATTTGAATTTTAACAGCCACGTCAGATCAATCACATCAGCAGCTTTTTACCATCTAAAAAACATTGCCAAAATCAAAAGTATAGTGTCTAAACCAGACCTGGAGAGACTTATCCATGCGTTTGTCTCTAGTAGATTAGACTACTGTAACGGCCTGCTCACTGGCCTCTCCAAACGAGCTGTAAAACAGCTGCAGTACATCCAGAACGCCGCTGCTCGGGTCCTGACTAGAACCAGGAAGTACGATCACATTAGTCCTGTGCTCAGGTCTCTGCACTGGCTCCCTGTGGCTAAGAGAATAGACTTCAAAGCAGCTCTGCTTGTATACAAGTATCTCCATGGCCTAGCACCAAAGTACATCTCGGACATGTTAGTGCCATATGAACCATCTCGGACTCTGAGGACCTCAGGGACCGGCCTCCTGCTGGTGCCCAGAGTCAGGACTAAACATGGGAATCTGCGTTTCAGTTTTATGCAGCTAAAATCTGGAACAGTCTTCCTGAGGATGTGAGACAGGCCGCTACTCTGGCAATGTTCAAATCTAAACTAAAAACTGTTTTGTTTGGCTGTGCATATGACTGAAATGCTTTTCTTTGCACTCTTCTCTTTTATGTCTTGAACTAAGATTTGATTGTTGTGATTTGTGCCATGTCTTTGTGATTTTAATGCATTTTTTCCTGTTGTGTGAAGCACTTTGAATTGCCTTGTGTACGAATTGTGCTCTACAAATAAACTTGCCTTGCCTTGCCTTGCCTCACATTTGTCTGATAATTACACCTAAACTAAAATGCAGTGGTGGAAAGTAACAAAGTAAAAATAAAAATACTGTACTTTGACATAGTGGATACTTATTACTGTTACTCTATTACATTTGAGAGCAGGAATTTCTACTGCAGTATTTTTTTTACAAGATTGAAAAAAAAAATTCTTTACTGTTTGAGGCCACATGGCACAGTCAAAAACAGACAAAAATATACAAAATTATCATCTAGAAAATCTGGGTGAAATTCTTTTTGTACTTTTTACATTTGTACTAACCATGACTCATGTTATGACTCATGTCATGGTTAACTTCGGTCATTTATCTGTACTTTTTACCTACATGACTGCTTCCAATACTGCCCTTTATCCAATATCTGCCCACCCCAACTTGCAAATGAAATAATGAAAACAAGAAGAGGAGCTTAGTGGAACGTTAAATCTCTCTCTCTCTCTCACGTTGGTGTGTAGATCTAGCAAAGAGAACAATGAAGACAAGAGTGAGGCTGCATGGATAGAGTGAGAGGGGGAGCGGAGGTCGAAGTCAGTGAGGTGATGATGACAGGACAGGAAGAGATTAACGTGACGATAGTGTGATGGTGTTGGGGGGGAAGTGTTGTGTAATGGTTGTGTGAGGGAGAAGAGGAAAGTGCACTAGTTCAGTTGTCAAGATGGTGATGGGGCAGAGGTGTGGACTTTATCTTTGCTGGGGTGGTCAACATACGTAATCCCTCATTTGTCCATGGTAGTCTTTGAAACGGCGCTAGATAGTAAGCTCCGGAACGTCTGCTGTGATTGGTCATTTCAAGTGATGAAGTTTAGGAAAAGGATTTTTATTTAGGTTATGAAAAAGTTATGGTTGTGGTTATGGTTATGGTTATCTTTATGGTTATGGTTGGGAAAATTGTTTAGATTATACATTTAAAAAAAGTTTTTTTTTAGCCTTATCTCATCTGACACCATAAATTTACTGTAAAACAGTCAAAAAACATTTTCTACTCTTTCTCCTCTAACAGGTCTACACTAAACTTTGTTTGGAGTAGACCTGTTCATAGCAACAGAACTTCACACGTTACTGTGGCAACCAGTGCTGTGTCCTCACTTCTATGTCTCCGGACCCGGGGAACACAAACATATTTGACACAAAACTGAAAGGTGCACTATGTAACTGTTCTGGTGGAGGGTCCGCCACCTGCTTGTCTCCCACTGTGTTGCTTCCACAGTTATCTTGACTTTATTACATTAATAAGCGTTTTTATGGCTCAAAAAACAACAATGAATGGGGCCTCTCCACAGATCTGACCTGGAACTTTTCCTGATGGCATCACCCACATAACTTAAATGATATACTATGGAACGTTGTAGGCAAAGTTTCTCCTGAAAAGTTACATAGTGCATTAGTTAGCTTTCTACCTAGCACAATGTCAGACACTGTGTGCCACTCTGTGATAACATGAAACCCAAACCCTCTAACCCTAAGTACAAAGGAGAAACAGTGGCTCCTTTCAAACCAAAAAAATCAGCACTTAGCGCTGATACAATCTGGTAACATTCATTCATTCTTTTTCTACCTCTTGTTCCCGTTAGGGGTCGCAGGTAACTGGAGCCTATCCCAGTGCCTTTGGGCTTTAGGCGGGGTACACCCTGGACAGTGGCCAACTCGTCGCAGGGCTAACACAGAGACATAGACACACAGACAACCATTCACTCTCACACTCTTTCACTAGGGCCAATTTACAGTTGCCAATTGACCTAACACATGCATGTCTTTGGACGGTGGGAGCAAGCCGGAGAACCCGGAGAGAACCCACGGTAACACGGGGAGGACATGTAGACCCCAGAGAGACCATGTGATGTGATGTTCGCCCAGGAATCAAACCCATGATTTCCTTCTTGGGAGCAGGAGCGCTAACCACTCTGCCACCGTGCACCCCAATCTCAATGAATAAACAAATCAAAACAAAATAAAATAAAATTGCACGTTACAAGTTGTATCACATGTAGTGTAAAATGAAGTGTGACCAAAAGTGTTTTTATTGCAGCACTAAAGGGCTGAAGAAGATGGTGCTAGATGATTATTGAAACTAAAGTGAAAGAAAAGTGCAATAATGTAAAAATTAAACAGCAGGATGGTAATTCTGAGTAGAGGAAAAAGTAACAATAATTGAAATTGAACATTTCCGTATCAAATAAGTTACCTTAATATACACTCACCTTCATTAAACAGGCACAACCAGAAGAATAATGCATTTTGTGGTCATATCTTACACTTCTTTCAACCATTCAGACCAAACATAACTGTCTATTTGATTACATATTGCATTCTACCTGACTATTTCTGTGAGTAATAGCCTATTTATCGTGTGTTATTGCACCCATGTACCTAATAGGACTCCCGTTAGTGTTTTCCGTCAAGGCTAAGGTAGCACCATGGTCAGACTGGCCATAACAGCACATAAAATTCGGTGTCATCTTCAGACTGTCACACACGCCTGACAGAAGTGACATAAAGGAGATGCTTGGACATGTGCTGGCTCACAAATCCAGTAGCCGGCGTGTGACATTACCTCATAGACTGGAACATAATCTAATGGGCAGTCGTTGGTCCATGGGTGTAGCGCTGTGACAGTCCTGCTATTAATCATAATCACAGGACAAGTGTCACCTTTGCAATGCATCCCAGTTACCAATTACCACATTAGCAAGTAGCCCCTGTTTTAGCCATTATATATGCATAGGCTTTCTGGGAGGGGGTGCCTGATATGACATTTGGCTTTGGGTAAGTTGTCTGCATTGCAAATATGAACTATGACAATAAATCCTGCACCATTCTTGCTGGTGGCCACTTTCCCCTCACTCAGACCATCAATAATAACTAGGCAGGGGACCAGCCGAGCGTGCCCAGTGTGTGGACCTCAGCATTTTACTGTGTGTGGCAGTCCCTGTCTGAGTGCGCAGAGGAAAGAGGAAAGCCCTGCAGCAGATGGACACTTATGCACTGGGTCACTAAGGGGATACCTTTGGATCTAACTAATGAACAAAGGAGAAGACTTAATTGATTGTTATTTTAATATTTTTGTGTGTTGAGTTGTAAAAGGGATGGTAATTTAAAGTTCCCAGCAACAGCATATATTCTGGCTTGTCATAACACTTAATTGGGCTTTGTGAAGCATCTCTAAAATATTGGTAATACTTATATGCAAAGGTCAGAAAAGCTAAGAGGGAAGGACACTGAAACTGAAATATGAAGATGGTAAAGGATTAGTTGGAAGTTACAAATATATGTAACTACAATAGAAATATATATATATGTATATATATATAGAGTTACATATATTTGAAACTATACAAATATATATATGTACGTTGAGTCAGCACTGCCCTAGGGGAAGACATTATTGTCTGTCTAAATACATTTGTCTTTGAAATACACTGCCTCTGGTATCACCAAATCCATATTTGGCGTGTTATCACACAAGTTGGTTTGTTACTGTGTAAGTCAGATAATTCTGCAGGTAATGTCCGGACGAGCCTGGCATTTTCAGAAAAGGTCAGCAAAAGGCCAAGGGAGGTATATTTGGGTGGATTTAATATTAGTCTCAGAATTTTCATGGATTATATTCTTTTTGGAGAAACAGATCATTCTGGCTAAGGGAAGTTATGATGACTAAAGACTTCACTAAACTCTTCAACTCAGAATTGGTGAACTGTCAGACCATAGAGTGTACTGCTGAATGTACTTTATCTTTTTGCTTTTTGCATTGTTTTGGAATTGAATTTGAACTCTCGTGTGAGTATGTGGTGTTCGCCACCAATATTATGAACACAATTGAACGCAATTGCTATGTTGGAGACATACTGTAAGACTGTAACATGTTACAAAGAGATAGTGCTACCTGCAAAAATAACCTACATTCTATGCATATGAAATATGTTCTTCATCACTGATACACACGTAAACTAACCATATATTTAGTGACCACCATGTGTAAAGGTTACTGAGATTTAGAGGGCACAAGCTACCAGGCTGATCCACAGGAGGAGGGATTGGTTGCAGGGACAAAAAGCTTAATGATTTGTGGCATGGTTTATCTGGTCTTCAATGAGGGTTTGGACCATTAATCTCAATAAAAGCTGGAGAGGCTGCAGGTACATGGGCCATGTGAAGAAACACTCAACCTGTGCAAGAACAGTGTATATCTCTTCACTTTCATCTTGGTATCTTGGCTGGACACAAGCCCTTATTGTTCCCACACTGGCTGTAACATCGCCTCAGAATCACCCTTTGTTCAATCACTCAGAGACAGAATCACCTTTTATAACCCAATAGGACAAGATGAGATGGGGGCAGTCACAATAAGAGAGAGTCTGCTATATTCCCCAAGATATAACAGTTTACAACAATAAAAACAAACAATTAAAACGTTAGATCAAATCCTCATACAAACTATTTTGCAGTATATTGTTCTTACGCTGTTTGCAAACAATAAGAACCACCTGCAGTGGTAGTGTTTTTGTTTGCTTGTATGTGTGTGTGTGTGTGTGTGTGTGTGTGTGTGTGTGTGCGTGCGTTTGTGTGTGTTTGTTTGTTAAGTCTTTATAAATAAATCAGTAAGGTCTATTGAAGCCCATTCACCTTCAACTGGCTCATTTAAATTCACACTTAAATTCAAATCGTACTGTAAAGGTTGTTTAGACCTCTGATTTATGTAGTAAAGTTTTCCTAATGGAATTGACAGAAAAAAACTTAAATGATGATGTCTTGATCTATTTTTTGACTAGAAAAGTATTGAGCAAAGAAATGTTGAGATTAGATTTTTTTTTCCTAATGTAGAAGTCATTTTAGGCCATTAGAAGTCATTTCTTTATAGGAGCCTCACAAATCCTCACTTTGAGACTAAATTGGAACAGCCCCATCTGCAGTAACCCAGCAGTCAAAAACTCTCCCAATATTCATTAATTGCCTCAGATTTGTTTCAAGGGTGCACGCTTTTCACCACCTTCTATTTGCTCAAAAGAAGTCAGATCACTGTGTCTCTTTATCAGGCTCAAGCATTTAAATAAGATTTTACTACTTGAGGTTGAGTTGAAGTAGAATAACTAATAAACACAAAGACCATTTAACTTCAGGCAAATAATCAGTGTGTGTGTGTGTGTGTGTAGGACATTATATATTAATGGCACCTGGTGATTCTTATGGAGAGTAAAACTAAAGTCTATCAATATCTAGACAGCAAAACACATAAAGGGACTTTTCCACCCTTTCTATTAGTGAAGTTGTAGAGATGTGAAATGCAAATGAAGAATAAAGACAGCTCTCTATGGAAACAGGGATTTAATAATGCACGATTATAGTCTATGGTGGAGAATGAACAGATGCCCAGTGCAGCAGGAGCCGTGCCAGAGTGGGCCAATGCAGAGAGCTATTAGTGAATGGTTAATGTGGGCTTCACTGATGCTTTGTTTGTTTGAGCTGTTGAAGTGATGGCGCATTAGAATGTCATTAAATGTATCCAGTGGGGCTGCAACTGCTGTGTTCAAATGAACTCTTGTGGAAGGAAGTCGTGAAGTTAAAAAGGTTAGCCCAAGGGAGTCAAGCTATTAGATCACACTCTGATATTAGCTTCTTCAAATGCTCCAAAGATAAATCTTATTGATGACTTCCAATTGGTAAACTTTAAAGATTAGATTACTGTGCAGCCAACGATACCAAATAACTCACCCTCTCTACAAATCCATAATTATCTTGTTAGTGTCAAAGGGAAACAGTCGATGGGCGGAAGTTAATATTTTAAAATTAGGACACTAACAAAGCTATGAATACCAGGTGAGGTCAGGTCAAATATTTGACTGTAGGAACACTTACATAACTATGAAAATAATACTTCTTATTCAGTCAGAGGGTGTGCCTTAAACCATTGAATTGTTGCATAATAGGAAAAAGTCCATATTTACTACATTTATTTCTTACAACTTTGTGTTACCACAATACTAAAATTACAAACTTGATTTCTGTAAGAAAAGGGCCATACAGGGGCGTAGCTATGCAACAGGCAAAACAGGTAATTCCTTGATCTTCAGGGGACCCCAGAGGGCAGTACTTAGGCTACAACAGGCTCAGTACAGTAATTACTGTTCGATCTATACAGGTCTCTCTATTGACTGTAGTTTTATACTTTGATCACATTGGGTGGGATGACATCAGTGAGCCCAATTTCTTTGACATACAGTCCTCAGTCATGGGTTCAGCAAATGACAGCAACTAACTGTGGGATTATTGTTGAAAAGCAGAAGAACAATAGCAATGTTAGTAGGCGATTTACAATTTTTTTTAAAAGTGCAAAGGTAAAGAGGAAAGGGGGTGGAGTCTGTCTGGTAAACACTTGTGATGTTTTGCTTGGGGCCCCAAAACCACTTGCAAGGCCACAGGGGCTATACCCAAGAGGAACCACATAGTCCCCTTTGCTCACATTCACACATCGACAGTGGCTGAAATTGACCTCAACATTAGCATCTGTTTAGTGATGTGCATCGCAAATATGTAATTAAAAAAGAGGTCATACTAGGGTTGTTTTATAATTTAGTATCATTTTAGTTTTTAGTAATTGATTCAAACAGTAGTTTTTATATCGATTAGTATTTGAGTATCCATTTGGACAACCCTAGTACAAACTGCTTACTGCTGTTTCTCCTCTTACCAATCATACCACCTTGCTAATCCTTTCTTGCTTCCACGCCATCATCACCTCAACAGTTGAGCCTTCTCGCTTCAGTCCAATCTATTAACAACACAATTCAGGAGAAAGATCTCAGCTCAGCCTCCATCTCCTCCTATGCCCAGTCATTTTACACTTCTCCACTTCAGCACCAGAACTACCCCATTCCACCAACAGCAAAGCAACAAGAGCAACAAGAGCTGTTTTAGATCCCTCTGCTTATCATAGCACTAGAGCACCACATCAAAAGAAGCTAATCCCCTTATGTAGCCACCATACGAAAAAAAATGAACAGTGAAGCAAAAATTTCACTCAACTTTAAATAGTCTTAATATAGCTTAAATCTCATTGTGTAAGCCTTACTTTAGCAGCAGAACCATCTTAGTCTGATCTGTCCCATCACGGTCCCCTTTTTTCCCTCTTCTCAAACACCTTGTCACAGTGTGCCCCTGGGACTCTAGCGTTGTTGAAAAAATGTATACCCATATACTAATCAATACTAAAACTGGTAATGAACCTATAACTCATGACTGTCTTGTTCATAATGATTGTTCAAAAATATTGGACTGACATCAACAAAGCACTACAAAGTGTTTTTAGCATTGTCATTCCACTTGACTTCAAAACTATGTATTTGAGCCTCAAAACTCCTGGCCGTCTTTCCTACTTCTAGCGACAGGAAAGAAGGCCATTATGAAGACATGGAAGACACAAACAGCACCAAATCTCAATGACTGGACCCAAATTATGACTGATATTCGCAAAATTAAAAAAAATAAAATGGACACATTTGATAGACTTTGGACTAAATGGGTTGACTATGTTTTTGCATAGCTTTTTTTTTTCAGAACCAGTAGAAGACCATATGGTAATATTACTGTAAACCATTATTTTATGTTCAAAATAAATCAAAACATTTCCACGCCAAAACCAATTTTGAAATTTTACTTTCTCCCTCGCAGACTCTCAGTAACATGAAAATTTGTATTTAATTAGATAGTTATGTTTTGCCTTATTACATTTCAAATAGGCAAAAATGTGTAAGATATAAGTTATTATTACATTGTTGGCCATCATTTCATTAGTCCTTGAGACATTGATTCATTTCTGTATATTTTGATTATGATCATACTTTGAAACTTTGTTATTATGTATGCACTAATCTTACATTCAGTGTAAATTTTACCAGTGCAGCATCAATTGCATGTTAACTAGTGTAAACAGCTTCAGACAGTGTCCATTTGTTAGACTCATTGCCTCTTGGTGTCTTCTCATTTGTCTTCCAAATGAAGATGGTGCTGACCTCCAGTCGAGAACACCTTTAGTCGTCTTTGCTAAGCCGGTGGTTTGTATGCGGGCTAATGTAAAGTCCCATTAAAGGCAGCACAGTAAAAACCTAGAAATCCTGGAAGGATCAGCAGACAGGAGAGAGAGTCAATCCTACATTGATTTCCCCCAATCCCGTGAGACATGTTCCAGCAAGAGCTAGTCAGAGTCTTGGTGATCACAGCGAGATGGGCTGGGGAGAAAAGGAGCCAAGATTAGAAACTTAAAGTAACATGAATGTAATTCTGCAGTATTGAATTTTCCGAGGGGCTGTGTGGTGGTGATCCCATCACCCTGTGAGAGATTGAATCTTCCATGTTGCTTTTAAAAACTCATTCAGGCACTATCTACCTATATGGTGATGTGAGGTAGGAGCAGTTTTAATACCCTTTATGGTGTTGTTGAGTTTCCCAGGGAGATTGGCGGTATAATCATCTCACCTCCGACACTTCTCAGGAAGCATATATCAACCTAGCGTGCTCAGCGATAGGTAGTACCTCGCAGCACAAGTCCTCTGTTCGTCTGGCAGTGTCACAATAACACTGTAAATATTATTGTCTGTACAAAACTCTCGGTGGTTCAATCGCCTAACGCTTGACTTTGGTTACCCTGCAAGTAACAGTATAGCCTCGCTAATATTTATACATCCAATTATTAAGTATGTAAAACACACTAGATGAACAATGTTTGTTACGTGAGACATGCTTCAGTGACATATTCTAAATGGTGCAAAATGGAACCGAGATAATTCCAGATTATGCTTTTTTAGTCGATATGTCAGGGATGAAAACACTACTCTTATAAATAACCGGACGTGTAATGTTAAATGGCCTTATGTACATTTCATCTTACTTTGTTTATTTGTTTATTTTAATTTGTATTTAAGTATTTGCTGATTTTTGCTGATTTTATCCATCAGTTCAAACACATGTTTATTTACATTTACACAACATTCAAAATCATTTGAAAGTATAGGTAAGTATATGTATATGAAATGTAAAAGCAGTTAAGAGTCTTTAATTGCCTGGGCAAATTAGAAAAACAAACAAACATCTGCATGTCATAACAATATGGCCCCTACATACCTTAATGACTAACAGGATTCTCGTACCCAATCTAATCACAGAGGCAATCTGTCTTCTTACACTGTGAAGCAGATTGGGCATCTCCAGGACGTCTGCCATTGGCTACCTGGGAGATTACTTGATAACAAGGTGTTAAGTATTTCTCCAGGGTTCTGGGCTGGAGTCAAAGCTTTCCAAATAAACTGAAATAAGGTTCAAGTTTAGGCCATAGCAGCCACAAGTCTGTGTTAGACAAACAAATGAATAGAACCCCAGTGCCAGGAAGCATGATTCACATCTCAGAGTCTCTGTGTTTCCTTTTCTTGTAAATTCACTTTACTTTGCAGATTGTCTCAGGTCTGACCCCTCGGAAAACAAGCCATTAGCTACTCTGAAATGAAATGGAACAACAAAATGAAAAGATTCTACAGGGACCTGAAGCCCTGGCACTTGAGGAGGTGTCATAAATCCTTCTAAATCAAAAATCTATCACCAGACTCCACTGTGAAACCCAGATGCTACTGTGTGTGCATCTGTAATTAACCTCTGGCTCTTATTTAGACTGTCCACACACTGCAGCAGCTGACTGTGTCAGACAGGTGTGGGGTCTTTACAAAGCGTGCCCCTCATTTATCTCTGCTGCACAAAACAGCTGTATATTTGTGCATGCACAAGGTTTGCATGCATTTTAAACATAGAGGCCCTGTCCCTCTTTTGGTTGTCCTACCCAGCCATTTTGGCGCCTGTCTCTCATTCCAATTATTAAGAGAATTTTCCCCTTTTTCATTGAAGGCACAGTAAGGCAAGTTTGTTCATTTGTATACAAAATAATTGAAAGTGCTTTCAACGCAAAATACAAAACAGGTAAAAACATAATTTTAAATTTACTTTAAAATAGAACAGTGCAGATAAATCCCTTTCAGTCAAATGCACAGCCAAGCAAAACTGTTTTTAGCCTGGATTTGAACATTGTCAGAGTAAAGGCCAAGAAGCCAGAAGCCAGATTTTAGCTTCATAAAACTGAAACATTGATTCTCCCCATGTTCAGTCCTGACTCTGGATAGACACAGGAGGCAGTGAAGTTTACATGAAAATACATGTAAACTTTTACATTTTTCTCACAAAGAAATCAAGACTCTTTTGGTATACTGACATTCAGGGTTGTAATGTTGGCAACTATTGTTCTTCCAATCCCTCTCTGTGCTCCGTCCCCCCATGTCCCACCACAACGTGTCCCTTTTTCTGCAATTTGAGGTTCTTTAAAGGAACCGTATGTAAGATTTTGATTTCAAATTTCATAAACTGTGTCCATAGATATGTTCAAATCAAACATAGCTTTTGCTGATAACAATTTTAATTCTAATGTATTCTTAATTACATAAACAGTGGACATGATGTCCAATTTGTTTATGTTGTAATCTGGCATTTTGTTTGTCAAGATGATTATTCCTTCAAAAGGCAGAATGAGGCCCACACGAGTCTCTCTTTCGGATTGCCAGTTCCTACAACTAAATCCAGTCAGTTTAAACCTACCTAAACCCAGCAGCCAATCATGAATCAGAGCTAGTGCCGCTTTTGAAACACTTGTATGTCAATGTATCTGCGCGTTAAGTCTCTGGCAACACGAGTTCAGTTGAAATTGTTTATTTTAAAAATAATAATAATAAAGTAAGAGCACAGGCTGCATATATATTTCAAATGTGAAATATCTGGTCACCTCTCACTAGCAGGACTAGAGGTTAGAGGATGACAATTCATTGACTTTGCAAGGTCATGTTCAAGCAGATACACGTAGTAAACTTTCAGCTAAAAACCACAATCACCAAAGTCTGTAAAAAATTATTTGGGACAACCTGTTAAGTAGCGGAGGGTCTGCATATCAACAAAAAATTCCCTTCTCACCCTCTGTGGATGGTCTCGTCCCTTTTTTTCTAAGCTCGGATCCTCTACAGGCCTGGGAGCTTGAGAGTTCTGCGCAGTATCTTTGCTGTTCCTAGCACTGCACTTTTCTGGACTGAGATGTCTGATGTTTTTCCAGCGATCTGTTGTAGCCACTCCTCCAGTTTGGGGGTCACTGCCCCAAGAGCTCCAATGACCACCCTCTTTTTTTATTATTATCAATAGGCCTTTTATAGCTTTACCCCTCCTCAAAAATGATCAGATTTTCCTGTCATTATATCTTACTATTAGTGTAGATCAGATATCAGAGGCCAAAACTATGGAGTCTCTGCTTCACAATGTGTTTATGCTCCAAAGAGTTCAGAAACAGCTTCACTTTGAATTGGGGATCATTTTATTCTGTTGTTGTAGGGAAAAATCACTCATAAGCTTCTGGGATTTTAGTCTGCTATGAAAGAAGAGTTTACATTTGATAGTAGGATCACTTCAAACACAATGAAAGGACCAATAAAACCTTCATCAAGTCTGTAATTGTTTAGAATACATTTGTAAAATGATATGGTTAATTTAAGCCTGCATTACCAAAATCCAATGACAATTATCTCTAGTGAAGAATACATATTGTAAATTTATTAGGTTGCACATAGACCTCACAGAAGAATGATTAGCCCTTAGCAAGGAGGCATAAATCATGCTCCCTTTGGCACTCTTTTACACCAGCATTGTAAATTATTATATAGTGCGCCCACTGTATATCAGAGGGAAGCCATCTGAACAGGAGCACTTAAAATCCCATGCATCATAGAGTCATGCATGTCGCTGTTTTCTTACTGGAAACATGTCTATTACTTTACTATGCTGATGACTGATACAATGACACACTAGTATGCGTATGGGGACACTATGAAGACAGTAAAAATAATAATCACAATAATAATGTAATATGAAAGATTACAGTACATCACTTTTTGTTTCTCGAGCCATGAGAGGATTTTTTTGAGGCAAAATAGAGATCACAAATAATGAATAATAATCTGATTCATTGAGAAACTTGATATTATTAGGCCTGTACTTTAAATGACCGGATTTGGCAAACTTGACTTACCTGGTTAAGAAAAACTGTTTTTTTTTTACATCCCAGTAAAAAAGTGGGTCATGGGTCAAAGGTAAAACATATTTATTATTGAGTATGTGTCGTTAAGATGGATTGGATTTGTGAGATTTGGTCATGTAACTATTAGTTTGCAATCATGATAAGTTAAATCTAAAGCCTATGTTTAGCATGTGGGTTTGCCCATGACACGTGAGTGCATTCACATAAGAGCAAGCATTGTGCTGTGATATGCTGTGTGCAGCACTTACACATACTTGGAGTGCTGAAAAGTGGGTCACCCA
Source organism: Chaenogobius annularis (assembly GCA_015082035.1). NCBI lineage: Eukaryota > Metazoa > Chordata > Actinopteri > Gobiiformes > Gobiidae > Chaenogobius > Chaenogobius annularis. The sequence continues at coordinate 467,215 of BJKM01000094.1, read as the reverse complement.
GCCCACTGAGATTCAGCCTGTACCATTCACTGATGTGGAAATAAGTCCCATGTATCAGGCCCAGCTAGCAAGGCTGCACTACCAAACACTTCCACAGCCAATCCCAAGGAAACAATGAATGAGTCATCCACGTTCTTATTTTGCGTTGTGCTCAGGATTACAGTTTAATTTAATGCATCTTTCAAACATGCTTAAAGGAGACATCTGTGTAATTAAGTGTAAAAAGGCAATAATCACACAACTTAACTAATGCACTTTGTTTTGGATCAAGTTATTTAGTACTTCATAGATGACACATAGAAGAATGAAGAGTGCTTGCACACAGAACTGCAGCTCTATTTCATATGTGTTTACCAGCATGTGCCAGGTCTGCAGTAATGTATGGTGATCTGAAAGAATGTTGCTTTGACATCTGAGTCAGTGTTGGATGAAATGTAAGAGCTACTAAAGCCTTTGTAGAATGAGTGATGGCCAGCAGTTTACTTCGATGGAAAGACCTCGCTATAACAGGCAACCGACAGGTTTAATCCCAGAAGGGCAGCCAGGGCTCAGGGTATTTAATACTATGGGGTGGCTTGACTTTTGCCCTCCACTTTTAGCGGACCATTTTCCAACATTAATTTTGCCGGTGACATGACAAAAAGAAAAAAAAGATCAAGTTTAAATTTATCAAATTCAGGGACAATGCATATTAATAAACATTTCTGTAAATATGCCAGAATTAGCCAAAAGACTATTTTTCATCTGTAGTCCCATGGCTGTTACGGTCAGCCTAAAAGCAGGGAATAAAAGAATACAATAAAGCGGTTAGAAATATACACACTATTTACATTATATGACACAGACACATCAATCATGCAGTTACAGACAAACAGGCACATAAGAGAGCAGATACACAACATATAGAAAACAAACCCACACAAGTACAGGGCAAGTGGCCTGCGAGGGGCAGCAGAGAGAGTAGGTGTAATTAGTGTTGCCAGATCTGGTTTGCAATGGGTCATTGTTTTAACTGTATTTTGAAGGTGTGATACAAGTTTGCATTTCTGATAGTTCAATTCAATTCAATTCAATTTATTTTTGTAACGCCCAAAATCACAACAGTAGTTGCCTCGAGGGGCTACAGTGGAAAACAAAATAAACAATGTTCATAGGGACTTAGAAATTGTCCCAGCGTCCTGTGTCCTTAAGTTAGTTGGCATGTGAGGTGCCAATCAAAGGCCGCATGCACAGAAAAAACAGTTTGACTGAATGTACTTTTTCTGAAGGGGATAATGCTGCTCCTCTGGTTATGCTGTGGCTAATCTGATGATAATAAATTTACTGAGTTGTGGAGACCATGAATGACTTTGTACAATAGACAGATATTTGAGTATCTGACCATGTTTTCCAAGCTGAGTAGACTATTTGTGTCGTATGGAGCAAAGGCGAGTGTGTTTTGGTTTTTTTTTGTCCAGGAGTTTGAGCATTAGCCAGTGACCACATGGGTAGACAGTATGTTATGTGGGATAGAATAATTTCTTCTGTTGCTGCCAACATTTTGGCAGCAACATGGATATTTGGTGGCAGATGTGTTTGAAATTGTTGAGGAGAGTGCAAATGTTTTGTTTAATTCGAGACAGGAGTGTTTTAACCAGGATGAGACATGAGCCATGGAGTTTGTGAGTGTTATTGCCATGAGTGTAGATTACAATGTTGTCAGAGTACATCAAAATGAAGACATTATTGCAAACAGATGGGAGCTCATTCATGTAAAGTGAGAATAGTAAAGGGGCTAATGTAGATCCTTGGGGAAGACCAGTGGACAGAGTGAGAGGATCAGATTGATGTGATTGTATTTGGACATGTTAAATGTATACAGTTTAGACAACAAGATGTTGTGATTTACACAAGTGTGTTTTCCTTTTTTACCTTAATGAACAGAACTGACAAAGGGCAGCCATGGCGCAATCCAACATCCCCTGGAAACAGGTTGTACTGCTGGCAATGCGACACATTCACTGTAACCGACAGATCCGACTACACATCAAAATTCAAGGTCCTCTTTTCAGATAAATGCCACTTTTCTTCAAATGAGACAGTGGTATACAAGCGATAGCTTATTTACCTGATATTGACATGTTTCAGTGTCAGGACTTTTGGTGTTCCTTTATTCTTGTGTTGAATGTTCTCCCTGATATATGTTTTATGGCATGTTGCACGGGATCCCGTAGATGACATTGCACTTTTTATCTGGTCGGATTCTGTCCTTGGGGTGCACTAGTAGTCGCCTTAGTTTGGTGTGAGGTTTTATTATTACATTTATGTTGCCGAAACACGTCAGGTAAATAAGCAACAAAGACCACGCTTGTAAGACCACTGTCTTATTAGGAGAATGCCAAAATCAAACCCCCTCCATGAAGAGCTAAGTTGCACCGAAGTTGACAGAGCCAAATCCAATGTATTAGCTATGGACCATGAATGGCCCTCCAAGGCAACTACTGGGATCTTGGGCTTTACAATAATTATTTGACTTGAATTGAATGCCATGTGGTACGTGTCCATTGCAGTAGAGACCAGCACAAGACTGGCTAATCCTGCTCCCGCCCGATCCTGAAGCTTCTCGTACCTCTCTCGACCAGTCCCTAGTCTGACAATGCTGCTCGGGCCCACTGCCCTATCAGTCAGGACCTGAGTGAGACGCGGGACCTGTTTAGGTCTGACCCACTCAAGCCAGCTTCAGTCTTTCCTATGCTGGACACCTGTCACATTGCAATAAATTGTATTGTGTATTGTTTAAAAATAATGGCCAAAAATAAATACATATTATATATATCCATCCATCCATCCATCTTCTTCCGCTTTATCCGGGGCCGGTGTATTCTTTGCTTGCCTCTCAGGGCTTCCGCACTAAGTCATATGTGAGACATGTACATACCCTTTTGCTTTCAGCACCTCCATCTTTCTCCAAATCCCTTGGAAAAAGAAACAGGCTGGAGTGAAGTATAGGGGTGCAGCCCCCATGGGCTCTTATTCTGGACAGCCTACGGTGAGTGAAGCAGTTGACAGAACCCGGGGGACAGAGGCTTCAGGGGAAAACACAGTGCTGCTATTAGCTTTTAGCTTGCACACGCTGTCCTGCCTATTTCTCTTTTTGCTCCCTCAAAAGTCTCCCTGTATGTTTTGGAAACATACAAAAACATATCACTACCAACAAAGTGAGGTTTGTTATTGTGATTTGTCACATATGTTCATAACTATACAATTATTCTTTCTACATATGCATTTGCCTGTAATCTTAACAATGTTTTCTGGGTTTGTAAATGTGTTTCAAACATGTGAATACAATCAGCATAAACATTTCTCCAGCTATATCATTCCGTCACTATATTCCCGCTATACATGCAGACTCAGCATAAATCACTCGGGACTTACCCACTTACTCAAAACCCATACCAAAAAGCAAAATTTTTGCGCTATCTCTGTTTGGTTTGGCCAATAGTTGATTGGCAAGTAACCCACATTGAAACTGAACATGCCTAACTATCCCTAACTAACTCTAACTTTAAATATCAGTTGAAGTAATTATAGGATAGACAAACTTACAATGTTGTAAATCCCACTTGGAAAACTGCTCTGCCCTAAATGGTTTATTTGTGGAGAGGTTATAGATTTAGGACAGAAAATGTACAATAGATGAATCTTTAGCAGGTATTGGATTGGTATAAGTCAAACAGGCCAAAGGGACAGACATTCATATTCATCCAGGGGAGAAGTGGCTTATATGTACACAACATATTGCATTTACTTTCATAGTACAGTGCATTAAGTTAAGAATACTGACATTCTTTACCTGTGCTGTTAATTACTGTTAATTGGTTGTAGCTTTGAAATGTGTCTACATTTAAATCCCCGGTACATAACTTTTTTGCCAAACGTAGTCTAAAATAAAATAATGTTTTTTATTTTTATTTTGGTTTTATCCTCCTGTTTTGTTTCCCTGGAAATGTTGTTCTTTTGATGATAATATTCCACAGTATGGCATAAAAAGCATCTATCTCCCTGGAAAAAGTTCAGAAGTATGGTTTTAACTTTCTATTTCCATTGAATCATGCAGGGGATGTGCCACCTTCAAAAATGACTTACTGTTACTTTAAATATAGGCTATTCAAACTTACATCCGGCATGTATGCGCTCTCCTAAAGCATCCTCTAACAATACAAAATAGATTTGTCTGGGACTAAATATGCGTTGTAATAAGGCATGATTAAAGTATGCAAATGTGTGCTGATATTCGAAATTCGGCAATGTGGACGTCCAAATGATAGAGAGAGAAAAATAAGCATGTAAACCAAAGAAGGCGAAACATTTGTAAATTAGATCATCTTTGCAACAAATTGAGTAATAAAAAGAGCTTATTGTGCATTTGTGTATTGTTCGGTGCAGAGTATAAATGGCCAGGTTGGGTTTTACTCTACTGTGTGCATGTACTTGTCCATCCGCAGCCGGGTCCGCTGGGCTCTTGCCGCCTTGTTGTAAAGGTGAGCGCTGTAGTAGTGTAGTAGCAGCTGAGCGCCGTGAATGGACTGAATGGGAGCTCCAGTCATTTCCCCACAGGCCTCGAGCCCTGCCTCATTAGTGCAGTGAGAACCCGACCAGACTGTGCTCTCTCCTCTCCATTTCTCCTCTTCTTCTTTCCCTTCTCCTTTCCTTTCACCTATCCTCCTCATCTTCTCTCCCCTCTCCTCACTTCTCCTCATGATGAAATAAAAGGGCCAATGATGCTGGAGGATAAACAAACTCAACACATACGCACATACATAGGGAGGTGGGATATTTTTAAGAGAGTGCCCGCATGAGTTGGACTGGTGCCTCGGCCTGTGATTAACACTAAGTGAAGATTGCGGATCGGAGAACTCGGCGAGAGCTTTTATCAGTCTCTTCTGGGGATTGTGCTACGCGCCGTTGCCTCAGTGCTCCTGTCTTAACTCAGTGCCCTCATCTCAGTCTTTATTTTGGATTTCTTCCCTCGTCTTTCCGACCGTGCGTCACATCCCTACGCACGCACCATGCCCCTCCCACGTGTAGATTGTCTTTACAGAGAACTATGTTGTAATAGTCTTTTCGGTTTACAGTGGTGGTACGGTAATCTAATTTTTAATCGGATTCTGGATTGCGGCTGAGGTCAATGTATAGATCCATGGGTCAACGCAGCATGCGCAGACTGCCTCCAAATGGGCGTGGCTGTCCACTTCTCCTTTAAAGAGGAATTTATTCCTTTGACTATGTCGCCCTCCTACGGTTATGAAGGGAATTTTCTGCGGTCTGTGAAAGAAAGGGCGGGGTTTTCAGAAATCACTTAGTTTATCATTTTAATTTAATCGATTTAAAATATATGCCTAAAAGAATTTGGGACTTACAGTTCTAAAATAATGTAATGGAGATGATAACAATTTACTTCATCCAGTAAGATTACTTCAACCAAACATGTATTTGAATGGAACAGAAGCAGCCAAATATAGGTGGAGAGGGAGGGGCATATATGAGGAGGGGCAGAATTGGGGGGTTTAGGACTACAGTCAGATAAAATATTTCAGTATTAAAAATGAAACAACTTTTGTAAAATTGTAGGTATTTATTTACAGATGTTTTCCACAGACATCTTGAAGTGCTGCAACTTTTGGATATGATCACACAGTAACACAGTGGAAATATTTCTACAAACCACAAGTACTACTGACTGGACCTAACCTGCCACTTACCAAAGTTTTGCCATCTAACGTGATCATTGAATAATACAGAGAAAGTTGTTATGTTACTGCAGGAAGAAAACAAACAAGTGCTTGTGTGCTATTGCAACAGCACCTACAGTTGTGTCTGAATAAATGTATGACTCAAAAATGTCTACTACTAGTGAGTGTATTTTGAAGAGGTTTAAGAGCCTTTGCTGGTGGCAGACAGTTGCTGAAAACTAAGACACTAGAAATAGTGAATTCTCATCCAAAGCACCAGACACTTTCTATTGAAAGTCAGAGGCGAAGTACACTGTGCAAGATGCAACAAACAACTATTTCTCAAAAATAAGGAATAGAAAATAGTCTACTGCAAATGTAAAAAGCTGTACTGCACTGGGAGGTATGACTTGCACGGGATGGATATCCTTTAGCCCTTGTCTTCATATGCCACAGTCACATGGCTCTTTTCTTCGTGGGACATGGTAACAATAACCTTTTTCTTCCACAATTAACCCTGATCATCTTGGTTCCAAACCATAAGAACCCACAATCCAGGACAAAACTCTGAAGTAATACTGATCCTCTGTCCTTCTGTTAAAATGGCACACATAATGCAAGATATTCATTGAAATTACCTAAAAGTGCAGTTTAGACATTAAAATCAACCAACACAGTATGAGGTATACTGGTATGTATGCATCAGTTAAAAACGATCAAAAAAACATACTCGATCAAATGACCCTGAAGTGTTTCAGGGATCCTGGTTAAATATATGTTGGTAATAAGTTTTAAAAGTCCTATGGCAGGCATGTTTAATCCTGATCCTCTCTTGGTGATCCTCAAACCCCTTCACTGTGTTAAATCAAAGCAATACAGTGGAACTGAACAACTGTGTTCGGCAAGTTATTCCAAACCCTAAATTTTATACCCATGAGTACTTCTGTTTTGTTAGCTGCAGTTCACAACAGTAAAAGTGGAAAACTATACCAAGTATTGTGACAAATTAACATTAAAAAATCTATTCACATAACAAGATTTGGCCCTCACTTGGTTTACTAAGCAACCATACAGACTTTTTCTGACGCTGACCCTTAATAAAACGCTGTGTCATCACTGGATTCATAGCTAAATTGGTTCTGGGTCTGAATGTGAAGCACTTCTCATAGGTAACATGATTCACCGGCCCAGAGAGGTATGTTTGACAAATTATTTACCTGGAATGCTTTAGGAATATGTCATTTCTGACAGTCTTATGGTAGAACAATCAAAACAGAACCTGGGTCAAAACCTGTAGTGTTTGCGCACAATCTAGATGATATACAAAGTAAAACTTACACTTTTGCACAGGTTATGATATTACAGCACAGCTTTACTTATGACCCAGGATCAGAAGACATTCACTTGTCTCTTGAGTTGCTACTGTTGAAATAATAACAAGGCTGGAAAGGCTTGAGGTATCATGCAGTCTATTTGACGGTTACAAATAAAAAAAGAAACAATGATATTATTTTGTAGCAGAGTGGTCTCCAAGGTTGTACTGCTTCTTTAAACTGCAGAAGGCGAAGGAGAGCTACTTGAGAGCATGAGATATCTTGTCAAGTAACCTCAATCTCCTCTTATTATTGGTCTCATCAATGGATCTAAGACATTGTGTTATAGTGTCAAACTGCAAAAACTGTTGTGTAAGTTAGTGAAATTCTCTATATGGTTACTTTGTGTGTTCTGCACAGGTAATACCCGAAACAATACTGCAGGGATTTGAGAGGAAGCTGGGATGCATTAAAGCAACAATACATTCTTGTTTTACAAAGCACAAGAACAATACAGTCAGTGTCAGATGGTGATTTCTGCAAACACCAAAGGCTATTCAAAACAGAAAAAAACAGTAAAAAAATATCTTAAAATATGCTGGTTACACATTACTACAAACCACTACAGACACCGTTCTTAAAATAAAGAGGTAGTGTTGTTGATACGGAGTAGGGATGCACCTGCTTTATCCTGTCAGATTCTTAAAAACTTCACAGCACTACAAATTTGACAATGTCTAGGTAAAACATTTTTTACTAAGACTATACATTTACAAATGCAAATTTTAAACTGGGCACGGCTTTAGAATGTGCACATACTACAGGTTAAAGAGACATGATATTGAGTGGGTAGTGGTGCATCCCTAAATGGAAGCTAACCCAGGAAAGTGGTTGAATGAAGTTTTGTAACAGCTCTAGCTCTAACATAGCTACCAAATACTGCCACAGACAAAATAATTGGCATCTAGGAAAAACAAAATCCACGTTTGACTGTTATAGTACCCCTAGTTCACAAAATCCAAACATGGCATCTGGAAAGGAATTTTTGTGTACAGTACCTATGTTTGAATGTGTCCTCACGGTACATTTTGTACAGAATGCTTTTCTTTATATATTAAGAAATATACAATTATGCACCTAAAACAATCAGGCACCTGAGACTGATCCACTCCACTTAACAAATGTGTTTAAATAGAGCCTATTTATGCAGAAGCATGATGTACTGAAATGAAGCTACAAGAGGCAACATCTGAGTTTTGATGTGTCTTGGGACCCTGGAAACAGGGAGATGTTTTACACTGTCCTTAAGGCTCATTTTTCATTACCACAGAACTGCAGCATCCACAAGGCAAAGCCCACCGAGCCTCTCTGAGTGTGCATTTGTGATTCTCCCCTCAACATCGAGAGCCTGTCCAAGAGCCCATGCATTTGTCAACATTTTACTCCTGAGTGGGTCACGTGGAACACTGAGGGAATTGCCTCCTACAATCTACTTTCATCTGCTTACATTAGATGTGAGGAAAGTAGGGTTGTGCTGGTATGCCCATATGTTTAATGAAGAGTCTAGTCTATGGACTATGTGGCACATGGCAAAATAGGTTAAAATTTACATATCATTACAAGAAAGATACAACGATGAGGTGTTTAAATAAACCTGCAGTACCATGGTTGAACAGTAGAGCTAGAGAGGAGACAAGAAAGTGTGTGCCCTAATACTGAGCTATGGGCACAAGTATGTGTGGACAGCTGAGGTAGAGTGCACCAGTCCCGAGCTCACAAATGGAGCAGGGGCCAGTCCCACAGAGACAGCCTTGCCTGCAGCGCTGGGACAGTGTCTGGACTCTCCATTTTCTAAATGCTCTGTCAGCACAGAGCACACTGTCTGCGGTGAATGGAAGCCATTGGTGAGGCCCGTGTCCTGCTGCAGCTCTAAGTCTGTCTCCAGCTGCCCTCCTATGGCCTCCAGTTCCCCGTTGCGGTAACACTGGGACATAATTGTGGGAAGACTTGAGGGGATCTGGGCCACTGTTTGTTCCGGTGGAGGCTTCCCCTCTGTAGGCGGGCAGCATGTGTCCTCTGATAGTGACAGTCCCCTGGTGCAGCTGCTACAGGACTCCTCTCTCTTACCACCCTCCTCCCGGTTTGCTCCTTCAGGGTCTGATAGCTCCGAGTGAACTATGACCTCCGCCTCGACCTGGTTATTGCACACTGATGAATGAACATCTCCTTTGTCCTGCCATAACAACAACAATAGAAAAAGTGAGGGATGGGTAAAAAAAACTAACTAACTAGTTAGTATTGTCTAATAATCTATGCTGATAGTCAGCAAGTATAAATCCATCTATGTAAAATGCTGAATTACATTTGTGGGTTTATATACCATAGAATAACAGATTTAAGAGCTGGCCAGTGTGTCCACATTAATTTGATATGTTATTCACAGACATCTGTCGGCATGTTAACTATATTACTTTACCGTGTCATTATTATTCATTAGCATGTTAGTGGCTCCATTAACTAATGTTGGAGAGTCCTCAGTGACGGTTTCTCTGTATCTTGTGATCCTGTTGGCCCAGTTATGACTGACAGACCCATTCCAAACCTGGGAAAGGAGAAAAAAACATTTTCATTAAATACATTCACTGAAAAATATTTATTTCTATGTTTTATAAGTGCAATATGGTAGATATAAAACACTTTGTGTTAGTTTTGGTTGAAAATCTAACTGAAAACTATCAGGAAAAAAGCCAAATAAATTGTAATGATAATAGTGTGGTGGTCGCTGATTTTTTTGCCCAAACCTTTAAAGTCCTGTGTTCTCTGGAGCCACTAGCAGGTGCTAACCTTGTTCTCAGATGGAGGGCTGTCCTCCCCTCCCCTGGGATGAGTACTAGACATCAGCCGCTGTTCTTCCGGGACCTCTGCCAGTGGATGACCACACTCCTGGCTGCCTGAGGGCATCAGTGTCTCCAGTTCATGGTTGTAGCTGCATTCTGGCACATTAGATGAAAGATGGCAGCCAGCTCCTCTCCTGAACTGAGGAGTAACAGCTGTGGAGTCCAGGCCCCCAGATAGCTCCCTGAATAGAGATAGGGGGTATATGAGAGGCAAGCCCTGTTATTAATTTAAAAAATGATTATTTATTCAGAGAGTATGGTACGAACACTATTCGGTGACAGCACCTGGACTTGATGTTGCGGAAGCTGAAGCACATGCAGAGGAGGATACAGATGAGTCCCAGACACACACCAACAATGATTCCTGTCACTGTAGGGATGTCTAACTCTGGTAGAATACCTTGAAAAAGAACATACAATTAAAGGAACAGTATGTAGCCTATGCTCTTACTGATTTAAAAAAGGAACTACAGTCACAATGGACACTGGTTGCCAGTGCCTTAACCTGCATGGAGGACACATACAAGTCTTTTTCATAACATGGACAGGCCAAGTCTCATGTGAAAGCACTGATTCATACAACAACAACAACAACAACAACAACAACAACAACAACAACAACAACTTGTAATGGCTTGTCAAAGCCAGTAGGCAGGGCTACACAGAGTAGGATATAAAAACATAAGTTCCCAGACTCGGTTCGCAGACTGGGAATGACTCTTGGATGAGAGTTGAAACGTTTTGTTTTTCTAAAAACAGTCCAGATGATACAACAGATTACACATTTTTTCTACTATGGAACACTGCTGGACGAATGAAGGATTACACCGTTTCTATTACATGTTTTTAGATACTCAAAGAGAGTTACAAGAATAACTATAGAATAAATTAGTGCTTACTATATGGGATATTCACGTCCTTCACAGGAGAATAAGGTCCAAGGCCCATCTCAGTTGATGCCCCCAATTTAAAAAAGTATTGTGTCCCACTAGTCAAACCCCGTATCTCGACACTGGTTATGGTACCTAAAAAGTATTTAAAAACAATTATGCATAATACTTGCTGCTTGTTAGTTGAGTGAGCTATTCTTAACAACTGAAGTAAATATTTACTTAAACTCAGTGGAGAATATTCTTACCATCTTGAGAAAGATTGTTCCACGTGTGCTCTGAATGGCTCATATTGCTGCTGTACAATATCGTGTAGCTGATGATGATACCATTTGGTTGCAGTGGGGGGCGCCAGCTCACCAGCACAGAGGACATGTCAAGCGCATTCAGCTGCAGTTCCTCTGGAGCAGAGGAAGGCCCTGGAGGAAGGAGGAGTGGGTCAGTAATTGGAGACCTGAACTGAGCCTACCCAGCTGTCCCGAGTACAATATGTTTCAATGACAGATGCTTGTGACAGCCATCTGTGCTGGTGTGTTCCTGCCATCTGGGGCCAGCGGACTGAGCAGAGGTGCTAGTGGTGATGGGACGGGCAGATGAGGAATGGGCAGGGGCTCAGATTATGACACGGAGCTGTGGAGAACACTATGGGGTGACTGGTGCTAATAATGCCAATAAAAGTGGACCACCCGGACTTGGCCCAGACTCATAGCCTTAAGCTTTCAGCAAAACCAACTACACCTGGGTCTTTCACTACGGCCACTTATCAGCGATGGGTGTCAAGTGCACCAGTCCAAAGCAACCTAATACTACATTTGAGTTCAATTGTTTAAGGCGGTAACTAGCAGAGCGATCAAATAAATGAACAATTTGCAAAAATTGGTTTCATCTGAATAATGTAAACCGTGTAGATTTGTAGTTTGTAGGATAATAAATCAAGATTCTCATAAAATGTAATAGAATAACTGCTTATATGGTTTGTTGTGGAGGATCTCTACTACTCTATCTACTATGTCAAATATACAGTAAAAATGATCATTCTTGTATTGTGAACTGGTGATTATTCCTTTCAAAATCCAAGATAGCTTACTATCAGGCAGGGTGGTCTCCTCTACAGTGCTGCTGAAGGGCCCTGCTACATCCACTCCATTGGACTGCACTGCCAGCTCATATCGAGTGAAGGGCTTCAGGTCACCCAACAGAATCTCCTGCACAGAACTTCATGAACAGCAAACACTTTTAGGGATACCAAATTAGAACATATTCAATATTACGAATGAGAATATAAGTAATATTTTGCATTGAGTTCTAAGCCTGGATAAATTGAGAAGGGCTGAATCAAGAATAGGACTGTCTTTAATTAAATACAATCTTTCTTAACATTGCACCCTGTTAGAAAGATTAATTCATCTTTCTTATCCCTGGTAAGATATATAATGAGAGAAAATTATAAGGGTAAATGTTACTAAGAAGAGCTCAATAGTGTATATAATGTATAAATAATCTTTTTTATGACATACATGATTTATCACTGTATAATATCACTGTATTGTGCAATGCAATTACAATTCAGAAACTGAAACACTGATTTTTACTGACCTGGTGTGATAGGAAACCAGTGATGCGTTGGTGGTCCCAAAAGGGCTGCACCTCACTGTGTAGTTGATGATACGGACGTTACTGAAGCGTGGTTTCTCCCATTGCAGCCAGATTGAGGTGGAGCTGTTAGCCATGGCCTGGATGATACTTGGGGGCAGAGGAGGTGGTCGAGCCGGGGCACCTATAGGAGGCCAGGGTGCTTTGATGCACACAGAGAAGTAAATACAATTTCATGTATTGCAACATTCATGGGAAGCCATACAAGATTTGACAGAACTTACTCCTATTGAGAGCCTTGTCTGTGCGTCCCTTCCACACTGCTGATGCTCCATCGCTCTGCTTAGTAAAAGCCCACACCCTCACCTCATACTGGCGGTCAGGCACTGATCACAAAAGATTAAGTAGTAGTAAGAGAAGTCACAATATTTTACCGTAACTTGGGACACAATGTGTTTCAATAGCAAAGAATATAATCAAATGTCCCACTCCTCTGTAGATTGCAGCTATTGCAGTTGCTTGGCCGCTGGCTGCCCAGAGATGACTTATGTCTAAACCATAGATGACCCCTCCTATCCTACCTATCCTGTCTTTGTCTCCGTAGGGAAATTTGTCCCCTGCATTTGACCCATCCTTCCATGCCACTGCAGCATCTCCTCAGCTCCAATCTTCCGATCTTTGTGATAAGCTTGGTCAGAGCTGCGGTAGCTAGAGGATTTTACCTACTGTGCAAGACTTGAACTCTATCTGCCAATAGAGTCACAGCTACAGTTCATCCATGGGAGTGGATGTGGCCCTCCTCAAGGGTTCTCCTTTTCACACAGTTTTTTAAAGGGTCTAATGAGAGGGAATGCCTGGGACAGTTATTCTTTTTTTGATTTGTTAACTTTCTGTTGGTTAAATAAATAATTTTGCTTCTGGGCTATTAAAAAATAAAATATAAATTATATGGGTTAATTTGCATGAAGCACAGTCTACCGTTTACTGCACATGGAAGCTTGGAACACGAAATGCATGTATTTTTTATGACTGATACAGCCTTCTGCACTCATTCTTGTTTACTCTAGTCTACATTCCAATTACCCCTACAAATAAATTATAATGACAATATCACATTGACTTTTTTGCGACATACCCAGACCGGTGAGAAGGTGGTATCTGGCCTTCTTGCGTAGCCTGATGGTGTGCATCTGCATTGGTCTATGGCCGTTGGAAGTGCCCGAATCCACTTCCTGACAGGACAACTTGTAGCCTGAGATCACCGTGTGATTGGGGGATGAAAGCCATGTGACATTGAGTGAACTCACTTTGACCCTCACTTTCAGATCAGTTGGCGCGAAGATGACTAGAACAGAATGCATGTAAAATCAGACATGTTTGTATCAAAGGGGCAACAATCTTACTCAAAACCATCACTTTTAGATTCTCTACCCCAAAGACATTTAAATGTAAAAGAGTAACAAATTTAGATTTTTTCCTTACCCAAGCTCTGGTCACTTTGGTTGTAGTTGGCCAGGGTTTGGTGATGGGCCCATTCAGATGGCACTCCAAAGCCAATGCCTGTTCCAGCTGCTATCCTCAGCCTGTATGTCTGGTTGGGTTGCAAATCTCTCACTGTAAATTGGGTCTCATTACCTCCAACCTCCACTGAGAAAATATTGTCCACTGTGGGAAAACATATAATAATGCACACCATGCACTTTCCATGATGCTCTATAAATAAATATGGTATTTGTTTTTTTCCAATGCTACAAATGTACAGCTATACAATGTATTGGAAGAATGGAACAATGACATTTTGCTCACTTTGATCCATTGCGCTATACTCAATGCGGTAGCAGGTCACAGCCCCTCTTCTGTGCTCGGTGGACAATGGCTGCCACATGAGTCGGATGTCTGTTGGTGAGGTGCTGGCTATGGACAACTGGGGTGAAGCACTTGGCACTGCAGGATAACAAATGCTTACTAATATTGCATAATGTCTTAGATGAATAGAACAAAATAATTTTGAAGAAGAAAAAACCTTCACTTTATTAATAAGTTTAAAACTTATAAGTGAATGTTCTATGGAACTTTCTAAAACTTACCAAGGTTAGCTATCAACTAGCTTTGATTAAACAAATTATGTAATTTACATTATAACTTTCATAGATGTGCAAAGAGTTGTAAAGAGAGCTTCTCACCATCTTCCAGCATCTCCACAGTGACAGGCAAAGAAGGAGGACTGGCACCCATAGGTGAGTAAGCCACCACGAAGAATGTATAGGCAGTGTGGGGAAGGAGCTCTTTGAAGAAATACTCAGTAGTGTCATTGTTCATTGCAAACTGGTACTCTACATTATCAGAACCTGTAAAATGTGTATTGTTAGTGACTCTTTAGTTGCTCTTATACATATCTGTCAATGTTACAAAAATGCTTTCAGCCTAACATGGCATTCTTCAGTGCTAGGACACATGCATCCATGCTACAGTGCTAGTCATAATCATTTTTTTTTAATGTACAATATCTTTGTATACAGTTAACAAATGATCAAACAAAACTTTGTATGGGGGTCATTTTGATACACGTGTGTAAATAGAATAGCAGACCTGAAACTCCTTGGCAGTGTACAGAGTAACCGATGATCTGGTCAGAGTTGTACTCAGGTTTCTCCCAGGTGAGGAGGGCAGTGGTGCTGGAGTGAGGTGTGGCAAGAAGGTGGCGAGGGGCACTGGGCAGACCCTCTCGCACAATAACAGTGAGCTTGGCAGTGGCACACGCTGTGCCCAGACCATTGTCTGCGATGCACTGGTAGTAGCCAGCATCCTCCAGTGCCAGCTGGTTAATGAGCAGCACTCCAGGGCTTTGGATTTTCATTCGTCTGAAAGGTTGAAGGGGCTGGCCATTCTTCAGCCACCGTAACACTGGGGCTGGTTCTCCAGAACTGTTGCACACAAACCTTGCCGTGTTACCTCTGGACAGGGACACTGACTCTGGAGGCTGCAGAATCATCGGATGAGCTGAAGATAAACAAATAGCCTGAATTAGAAATTAATACTACTCATATGAATCTTAAAAGAAATTTCAAAAGTAGTCATCTGGACAATTGTTTCAAGAAGAAAAAATCAAGAAGTTTCAACCTACTTTCAAAAACCCTTTTCACCTACTACCTACAAAACTTTTCTTGAATGAAGAAGGCACCCACCTACTCATGAAGTAAGTTTACTAATCTAAATTGACCAATGAACAGTAAGTGAGAATTAAAAAGAAAAACACATACCAGGCACATGCAACTCTGCCGCAGCGATCACAAACTCTCTGGTCTTGGGCTTATTAGCCCTGCAGACGTATACCCCAGCATGATGACGCCTTGTGTCCCTGATCACCAAGTTCGTTGCCAGGACAACCACATCAGTGGAAATAGGCTTTCCATCTGATCAAAGAGTAAACAGGAGACAGTTTGGGGTGATACAATAATGATGGAATAAAAGAGTCCAGCTTTTAGCTTTCACACAAACAACATGAAAAGAAGAGATGACGGGAGTATATGAGCCGCAGTTTTACAAACCACAAACAGGTGGCTCTGTAGCTTTTACAACTAGGTTCACCAAGTTTATTCATAGGAATACTGTAGTTCTAAATATTTATTTCGGAGTGGAAAAAAGGTCTACATTTTAATAAGTGTACTTCATAACACATTGAATGTGAGAAAGCTGATATGAATATGGAAAGCAAGCTAAAAGAAACAGAAATGATGACGAGTATGTACACTATGCAGTTTCCTTTTTGCAGTTACTTTACCTTGCCTGCTCCAGGAGACCAGGGGCTTGGGCTGGCCTTGTGCCATACACTCCATCACAGCTGTGTGACCAAGAACTACTGTAGCATTCTGAGGTGGCTCTACAATTACCACTGTGTTCAAGGCTTCATCAGAGCCTGCAACAACAGAGCACATGTCATCAGGATGAGCCAGGTGGCAGAGACCACTTTTGGCAGTTTCATTCAAATGTTTCAATTTAGTAAAAACAAGAATATGAGCAGCTTTAGGGTGTATGGTCATTGTTTACACCAAGTTCAGACTTGGCAGGAAGTCTGTAAAGTGTTGAGTTTTCTATTTATACAACTCTGATGTGAAGATGACAAATGTGATGGGTTTGAGTCGGACGTCTGTTACATCTAATTGCAAAAAAAGAGTCTTAAGCAGTTTCCTCAGAAGGTTTCAGCAAAGCCGAAAGAAGCAGAAACAAAATGACACAAAATGACTTAACTATCTGTAATTGCATCTGTGTATGAAATGTTCTGTTATAAGCATTTATCACTTTAATGCATTTACCTGCTGTGGGAGTTCTATAGGATCTTCTTTGAGATAAGTTGTGCTTAAGAACACATTCAATCTTCATATTCATTGTCTCAACGTATCAAGGTACTTAGATTTCTGAGCTATAAGAATGTTCTTTTCTTTATATTTTTCATACTGTCAATTTAAGGTACATATTGAAACATTTCTAGTGGAAGGTCCCGCACCTTCTTGTTGTTATGTTTTTTTTAATGGTTTTGCATCGCACTGAACTTATCTATCTTCATGGAGACAAGTTGTAGGTCAGATCTGTGGAAAGATGAATCCACTCACAGTATGAATGCATGTTTTTTGTTTTTTATTCAAGGTGTATTTAAATAAATGAAAGATAAATAAATGTAATGCCATACTGTGGAACATTCCAGGCAAAGCACTAATGTTGCTGGAGACAAGCAGTTGGTGGACTCACATACTTTTAAGGTATAGGGAAAACATTTGCAGTACAAGATGAAGAAACTTAAAATATTCTACTCTCTCACAATCTTAAATGTAGCTTCATGTCTTAGGTTCAGATGAACAAATGCAAATCTCAGTTGTGTAATTTTAAGGGTAAATGCTCTTGCCTGTGGAGACAGTAAGCTTGGCCTCTTGACTGATGTCTTTCCTGGCAGAGTTGGACACAATACAGCGGTAAGAGCCTTCATCCTCCGGGCTCACCTCCACAATCTGAAGCGCTCCATTTGGAAGAGCAATTAATCTGAAAATTACAGATACAATACATTTATATCAAATGTTCTGGAACTTTATTCATTAAAGTGAATTTATTTTGGTCATCCAACCACCTTTATCATTATCGGTTAGTTTAGATTGTGAGAAATGAAGACCTTTTTGTTGGGTTTAGAGGGGAAGAGAAAATAAAGAACAAAAATGATATACTACGGATCATAAATATCAGCTGTGTTGAAAACTGTCACAATAATAGCAGCAGTTATAGCAGGGAGAAGTAGAAAGGCCGACAGAGAGCTGATTGAGGACGGCTGAAACGCGTGAGACAAAATACAGTGAGGAGAGTCCAGTGATACATCAGGCATGCTTTGGCACATCTGTGAGAAAGGCTATTAGATGAGCCCGAGCAACGGGGAGATACACATTCCACAAATAGGACCTCATAAACAGCAAGCTGCTGGTGGGTCACATTGGGCCATGGCAGCCATTAGCACTTACTCCTGAATGCACCACAATGCTGGGATCAGAGGAGCCGCCACCGACAGGCCAGTATAATTAGTGAATATCGTAAAGGTGATTTGTAGAGGTGTCCAAACCTGATATGGCAAGGGTCTTTATACTGTACACGTAGTACAATTAGCTCCCATAAAGATTTGCAATCCTCTGCACTATTTTCAGAGAGGGTTTTATGTTATGTTTATCAAAAGCTGTTTATTTTTATTTTTAAGAGGGTGACTTATCTTAAATGTAATATAATTCATGAATGCCAGCCTCAAAAAATAGTGTTTTCTATTTACAGTTGATAATTAGATGAACTTTTAGCATTTAATTTTGCAGCAATAAACAGAGAGCAATAAACAGAGAGAGATTTTTTGTGAAGTAGAATCATTCACAAAAATAATATATAATAAAAAAATATGGGACAGGGGTATAGAGATAGGCCGATATTTACACTTTTTTGGCAAACCGGGTTTCCGCCTTAAATCTGCAGCTTAGGCCAATATTAGTTTGGCCCAAAAAACTGAAACAAGGCTAAGACTAAGAAGAAAAGATAAGCTTTATTTTAACATTGAAAATGCACAAAATGTGATTAAATTGCTCCCTTATGTGTTAAAAGAAAAGAGGATTCCTCAATATACAGAGAGTAGAGTAGTGCAATGTATAGATAGCAACAGAAAAATATAAAATAATAATAATAATAAAGAACCTCGGGTCATGTGGCACAGGCCCTCTGTTCTTCTCCCAGGAGATGATTGGAGAAGGAGTTCCCTTGATCAGGCACTCAAATCGGGCCACTCCTCCGACGGGAACTGTCTGAGGAGTGGGCTCTTGATGAAAGTGGGACAGACCTGATAAAAGCAATACAAATGTTCTTGACAAAACATAAACAAACAGCAAGTTGTTATTAGGTATTTCCTCTCTAACATATTTCCTGACTTAAGCTTCAAGAGTGAGCCACCAGAGGGCAGCAAGGAGTAACTATAAAGGCCCCTGACCTCTGGCCCATGCAGGCTGCTTGGGGAACAAACGTGTTGTTCTGTGGAGCAACTGCAGCTCTGAAGGGAGGTGGATCAAAGCACACAGGAAAGCCGGGAACTCTCCCACAACATAATTCATTGTAGTTTGTTTAGTCTTCACAAAATGCATGAATGTCCATGTTAAGTGAAAAAAAGGAAATGAAGAAAACAAAGAATTACAGGGTAAATACATAACCATAACATTCAAATGTCCGAACAAGGTTAAGCCCCAAAGGAAAAGAGTGTAGAGTAGTGATCACTCTGTGAACCCCCTTCACCAGCTGTGATGGCAACAACATGAACATCTGTGTTTTCCTACTATGCTGGAGGAGCAAAGTTTCTCAATGAGAACAGGAGGTGGACGATATGTCCATAGCTGGGAAAAGCTATTAAAATACTGTGTCATGTGCTGCCCGGTGGTCGAGTGGTTAAGTCACAGCACACGTATGCCAGGCTCCAAGTACAGCCAGCCGCAGTGTCGTGAGTTTGATCCTCGACTCCAAAAATGTACTGCATGTCCTCCCTTCTCTCTCATCCCCATTTCAGGCTCAACTTTCCAATCTAATAAAGCCTGCAGCCATTTCAGCCGCAGTGAGAAGCATGTAAACACAGCACCTACAACACCGGCACTCTGCCTGTTGGCCCACAAGGCTGACTTTTCACAATAGATTAAACTTGAACAGCAATGGCAGGGGGATTTAGGGGCTCCTACTGTGCAGGAACAATGTGGACACCTTTGCTGTGTCAGGCCAGAGCCGCTTGACTCTTTTCCCACGACTCCTAGGTCCTGCTGTGAAACTGAGGAATCTACACAGAGCAAACACTCATATGTTGCAATGTTGACATGACCATGTAATGATGACAGACACAATGCTACTAAATTGTGTTGAATCAAAGACACCATAAGAAATATGTTCTGTTGGTTCTTAATTTTAGGTGACACTCACAGAGCATTGCTCCTTAATGCACTACTATATCAAAAATGTATATTGTGGCACTCCGGTCATTAGTGTCTCTGCACTGTCCTTGACTTTACCCTGCAGTTTCTTTGTCTTTGTCTGTTGCTCTATCTATGCCCCACTCTTTGGCCCCACAGCTATCAGATTGCAACATTTTCTCCTCCCCTTCTACAGCAGATAATTCCACCCGTGACCTGCTTTCAGTCCCCTACTCCAAAACACATTTTCAAAAGCGTCAGCTATTTAGATCAACAATTATGCCTATTCATTTCTGAAAGGGTCATATATACCATTTCATGTGTCTTCCTACTTTTACAAAGTGTATACTACTTTTGTGTGTATGCTTACAGTATTTTTTGGGGAAAAAAACTTAGAGACAGCTTCTTCTAACTTCTTGTTCTTGAATGGAGATTTGTAATCTCAGCCTTGCTTGCTGTGCTGAAGCACAAACATGAGTGTAACTAAAGGTGGATTTATGCACGTTATGTCAATACATGTTGCTAATCCACACCACACATGGCATTGTGAGTGGAAAAAGAGTTGAAGGAGGCTTTAGTACAGTGCAATTGCAGCCATGCTTTCTTTTGGTCTTGTTCTTGAAAAGATGTAGTAGGAAATGAGAATGTCCGCTCAATGTCAATGTTGAAAAAGTTTGGCTTCGACCTCCTGTCACATCTATCTCATAGTCTAATGCTGCAGATTCAATTCGAAACACACTACAGTAGCGCCACATGTGTGTGCACTGAAGGTCATTCTTAATGGACACCATTACCTTTTTTGCTTTCCCACCATTTATCCACTCCTCCTCTCCACTGCTTATTGTCTACCAAACAAGAGGTTCTCATAAATAAGCATGCGGCAGCTGACAAAAGGGGAGCCTTCCGACTGTTTCCTGTCTCATTCAACACAAAGCTAATGACTAAATAAAGAGAAAGGGAAGATCATCTCCTTTCAGACAGCTGAACCTCCTCATATAGTTAACATTTCAATGTACTGTTCATTTCCATTTTCATTATTCTTGACTTTCTACACCTCTTGAAATCATAAGATATATTATGTATACCTACCTATATTGAACACTGTAAACACCATACATTTTGTCAAGTGAATTTGTGAAATTTATTGATCGCTACTGGGATCAATAAATATCTACATTAACCTTTACCTAAAATATACACCGCCATCCGCTGGGTTAGGAATTTCACATTTTATAAACATGAACTAACTGTATCCCCAGAGACGAGGTAAACATGTTCAAATTAACTCCAAATTTAACTGATCCAAATGTTGATTTATTCTTAATTACAAAAATCTCTAGACATGATGTCCAATTCATATACGTTGTCGTTTTTGTTCTTTAGATGATTATCTTATCAGTGAGTGACACTCACATGAGTCTCTCATTTGGGTTGCCAGTTCCTATACAATTTAAAACAGTTTGAAACAAACCTATGCATCCTCTCTCTAATCTGAATAATCACTACCTAAAAGCCCAGCACCTGCACCATCATGAATCATTGCTAATGCAGCCTCTGCAGCTCAGTGTGGGAATTCTGGAGCTTCTGAGCTGAACATGACCTGTCCAGGTCTGTGCGATTGTAGTTCCACTCTTAAACCAGTAAGAGAGCAGGCTATATACCCTTGACTTAAAAAATATATTTAGTAAAAAACAAAACATGGGGGTAGACCACTCAGCATTATACTCCTTGCTGTAGCATCTTCACATTTGACTGTGCATTATCACACTTAAACTAATTGAGTCTTGTTTATTTTAAAAAGTTCTACGAGAGGTGAGCATTATAGCCAATCTATACATCTTAGAGCCGTGGTCACGATTTCGATTTGATCACAACTAATGTGCAACTATTTAGCCAGGTGCTAAAATTGTGAGTACTACTTAAATGAACACGTGCTATTTCGTGGGTGTGTTGCCTCTTGGACAGAGGGACGCATTGGAGACCCTACAGGGAAACGTATCCAGCGCTACCAAAGAGCCCAATCTGGGGCTGAGAATCACATGGATTTGACTATAGCCGTCTCGAAAGCAGAGTTTGAAATGGGATAACAGGACAGCATTGGAGACACCAGGCATGAGAGGAACAGGACAACAGACAAAGCCCTCCTCCTCCTGCGTCATCAATTGTCCGTGCACAGACCACGGTCTTCACTAGGACTTTAAAAAGTATGGGACTCCTGAAATCTGTTTGATGACAGCTTCAGTGGCTCAGTTCAATGGGTTTCAAACGAGCATCAAGGCCAAATGGGCTTTTAATTACCTCAGCCTGCCGTAGAAACAACACAGTTTTTCATATTTGTACTGTAAATGAGCCACATTCAAGCATTTGAAATAATTTTTAAGCCCACGTTGTTGCACAAACATGCAATAATCTGCTCTCAACTGCACCTGCTTTTTGCTTCACTTTAGCACTTTTAGCTTCTGAGAATTCACACTTCACAGCTGCATGAAACAGAGCACAAACACACTAACACGATATGAGTATGACACATGACATGGATGAATACATACTTGCAAGTAGTACACTGACAGTACGGCTTATCAGGGCTCCGTGGGCACTGGCAGTCACACAGCTGTAGATACCCTCTACCTCTGCAGAGACCATGGGCAGCAGCAGCAGAGAGCCATTGGGCAGGTACTGGAGGAAATCTGCTCCATCCAGAGGCAGTGTCCGGCCATCCCGCTGCCACGTAATGTTCAGAGGGTTATCACTGGAGCCCAAGCTACAGTCCAGCAGCACAGGCACTCCCGGCTTCAGCACTACATGGCTAGGACCAGCCCCACAGCTCAGCTCCAAGGAAATGGGGTTGTCTGCAAACAAACAAATATAACTGCTGATTAGATTTCATAAAAGCTACTTTTGTCCTAAGTTCTCAAGTGCATGCATGCATCAGGGTCATGTTGCATTCGCAATAAAGCTCTATGGAGATTCATGGGTTTTGAAACCAAAAATACACAACTGTTGACTCTTATCATTATTAGCTTTCCACATCAAACGAGTGTGTTAAAGATAAATCACCTAACAAAAATGACATATTTGTGATTGAATTAGTTATTGCGTAAAATATTTAGTTTGTTTGCACTGACAGAGAAGACGTTACATTTCTTGCCAGTTTTTTGATTGTTTCATGTAGACGGAATATCTGCATTTTGATATTCAAAACGCCAATTCTACCATCTGCCTTACTCCACATTATTAAACTATTGTATGTTTGACGTCCCAGGAACGCAACCTTGATTACCTTCAAATGTTTGTTATACAATTAGTCTCATAGATCATCATTCCTCGTCATTCATCAATGAAATTAAACTTTCTGAATAATGAAATAATGTTAACATGATTTTAGTTTACTTTTTTGGAGTCTGTATTACATTTATTTGAAATTACATAGTTTTGCTTATAAAATTGCCACAAAAATATAAATGTTTTGTTGCTCAAGATTATTGATTAAACTATTACTGTAATCTTGACATCCCTATTGGTGAGATACTTTATCCAAGTTAATCCAATCACACCATTACATCTGCACAGTTTTTTTGTCTGTTGACAGTACAATAAGTACTACAGACCTCGAATTATGTAAGTGAATAGTGAATACAGAATATGATGTCATCTCAAACCCAGCACAGCCACAGCTGCTTCAGAGCATTTCCACTGAACTGGCAATTGTACGGCACCAACTCATATTCCTTCACCAATCATAGCAATAAAATTACAATAACACATTCAAACAACACAAGGACAGTAAAAGGGAATAAGGACAACAAAAGAGCTGCAACTATATTATTATTTTAGAATTTTTTCGACTAGTCAATCGATAATTTTTTACTTTGAGATATTTTAAATACATCTAACATTGTTCTAAAGGTTGAAATAGGGTGATAGAAGGCATTTAGATGGAGAACATTTCTGAAAAAAAATAAAGAAAATGTTAATTATTTATTAATTATGCCATTATTGTGTATTATTATGTATTATGCTTTGTGTGTGTTTTAAAGTCTTTATAGTCCAAATAACTATTACAATTATCAAAATATGACTAGAGATATTTTTCTATAGTCGACTAATTGTTGCAGCCCTAACCAACATCATCTACATCAATCATCTACCTGACAGCTTTAGTGATGACATGATCTGTTCTCAAGCCACTGCCTCTGAGAAGACACTTATAAATGTATTCTCAGCATCTACAAGACCAAATCAAATATTCTGACACTTTATTCTAACTGTCATTTTTGGCTCACTCTGTCCTCTTTATCTTATTTTAGGCCCAATAGAAGTAATGCAGTGAGCACATTAGATTGATAGATGTGGTAGGCAAAGGGTCCAGTGGGGAAAGAGGAGCTCTCCAAATGAATAGGGTGTAGCCGTTTGCAGGGATTTGTGTGTCAGCAGCAGGGCATTACTGTCCAGGAGTGAAAAAGGTCCCCAAGTGTGGGGTGTGGGATAAGCTGCTGTCTCATTAGAGACTTAGAACTGTCCATCCCAACTCAGTATCACAGTGTTTTGGGAAGGATTTTATTACATTATGAGGACAATTGTACTTAGTTTCATGAAAATGTATGTGAGGTCTAAAACAAAAAGCAAAAGCAAATGGCTACAATTTGGCGTGTTTACAGCATATGTATCATGCATGTTCATTAATATGCGCTGTCCCTACCAAATAAACAATAATAATAATAATAATAATAATAACTACAAGAACACTTAGGATACATATTTAATATAGCGTAACACAATTATTGCTGGTTTCCTGTAAAATAAAAAAAAATGTTTTTATAATAAATAAATACATATATTTCAAGACCAAAAGTAATCTTAATGTCAATTCTCATCGTCAGCATGACATGTAATTGAGCATTAAGTATGAGAGCACACCAGTCTCCACTTACTACGTACAAAACTACACCTGGGCAGAAAATGCTAAAGCAGCAGGTGCATTTCCACCACACAGCTCCACACTCACTTCTCGCTCCCATTTCAACTCATTAGGTCTCATTAAATCATTAAAATGTAAGCAGCCATTTCCAGCTCTAAACTTTCGCTTAGTAAAGACGTATAGTGTTTGCGCTATGAGTTACATTAAACAGGTTATTTTTAAAAAAAAAAATCATAATATCAAACAAAACATATTTTTTCACATAAACATAGTGAAATGTAATAGAAAAATCAGTAATGTTCATTCATATGACTAGATTTAATTTCTGAATAATTTCAGGTAAAGTGATCAATGACATCATGTACTGGGTCAAGTAAGAAGTAAATTGAATCACCTGGACCACATCTGATTTCATATTCAATACTGTCCATTGTTTTTGTGAAAAGCATTAGCCTGGTGGGCCAGCACCACTTACTTCAATGCCATGGCTGTTTTGACACGAACAGACCACAAGTATCTTATTTGATCTAATCCAGGAGATCTCAACCGACCAGGTCCAGAATATTGATGATGCTATATGCATATATCGTGCTCTTACACCCATGAAGCGCTCTTGTCCTTCCAAACCACAACTCCTTCGGAGCTAGTTCCAGTTTTTTTAGCTTCTGCTGCAGAAGTATCCCTTCTTTTGGCTAAAAGAGTGAGACGCCGCAGACGAGGAAAACGAGCAGGAGCTCTTGTGCATCTCCATGGACGCGGCACTCGGACGCTCTTACCCAGAATTTTCCTCTCTAACCTTCGCTCACTCTCCAACAAAATGAATGAACTGGCGCTGCTGATGAGACGAAACAGAGACTTTTCTTCATCTCCTGTTTTGTGCTTCACGGAGACGTGGCTCAGCGAGCTGGTCCCGAACTATGCCGTGCACCTGGAGGGCTTTGAGCTTCTTCGTGCCGACAGAAAAAGTGATTTCTCCGGGGGAAAAACACGCGGCGGAGGAGTTTGTTTTTACATCAACAACGCCTGGTTATCAGATGTGACTGTGATCTCCAAGCACTGCTCTCCTGAGCTGGAATATCTTTGCATTAACTGCAAACCATTCTACTCGCCACATGAGTTCGCCTCATTCATTCTGGCTGTTGTTTACATTCCAACGAGCGCTAATGTGCAAGTGGCACCGGGCCCTCGCGGACCAGATTCTGAATGTGGAGCGGACCTTCCCTGATTCTTTGTGTATTCTCCTGGACATTACAGACTGGGAGGTTTTCAGAGCTGCCACAGATAGTTTGGATGAGTACACGGACACTGTGACGTCATACATTCGATTCTGTGAGGACAGCATCAAACCAACACACACCAAAGTCACTTTCAACAATGACAAACCATGCTTCACACCTAAACTCATGCAGTTAAGGCAGCAGAAGGAGGCAGCGCACAGGGCTGGTGACAGAGAGCGGTACAAAGATGTGAAGTATGGATTTAGCAAAGAGGTTTCTCGAGCTAGATCACAGTACAATACACGTCTGAAGCAGCAGTTCTCTGACAACAACCCCGTCTCTGTGTGGCGTGGGCTCAGGCTTCTCACCAATCATAAGCCCTGAGCCCCCCCTGCTGCAGACAATCGAAAACTGGCACCTTCTATTCCAGATTTGATGTGGCCACCTCTGCCAACCCAACCCTGGTCCCACCCACCACTCTCTCAGTTCAGGAACTGGATGTAAACAGGTTATTTCGGAAATCCAACCCCTGAAATGCTGCTGGACTAGACCGTGTTTCTCCTGCCACTTTAAGACACTGCGCAGGAGAGCTGACCCCTGTCTTCACAGACATTTTTAACACCTCCCTGGGGTCATGCCACGTCCCAGCCTGCTTCAAGTCTGCCATCATTGTCCCTGTCCCCAAGAAGCCCCGGATCACTGCACTTAATGACTACAGGCCTGTGGAGCTGACGTCTGCAGTCAAGAAGTCATTTGAGCGCCTGGCCTTGCCCCACCTCAAGTCCTTCACCACCTCCCTGCTGGACCCCTGCAGTTCGCCTACAGAGCCAACAGGTCTGTAGATGCCATCAACCTGGCACTCCACTTCATCCTGCAGCATCTGGACTACCCAAGAACCTACGCCAGGATCCTAGTTGTGGACTTCACCAACCTCCCTGCTCTGATATATTCTGATATATCAATGAATTCAATTTTGGAACAACTTGATTGTATTTTCTATTTCTACAACTGAATCCCCCAAAAATCAACCCCCCCAAAAATGTCCTCGCTCCACTGAGGTCCGATGGTGCTATTCACATTACACAGATGCATTGCGAAAACTTGCCTGACCACTTCAGAGCGGAGGTGTGAAAAGGCTTTTTGAGCAGACTGTCCTGCAAGCGGTGTTTCATGAGGACAAGGTACACAGGAGGGAACAAGGGCAACAGAGAAGTTGACATTTTACCATATTACTGTGCAACAGAGAGCTGCTCGATAGGACTGGGTGCAGAGCTCTGAACCCAAGGTATGCGCTGAACCCAAGTGTTGGGGAGACGTCCCCGGACTCTCTGGACTGTGAGGTGTTGGTTCAGGTTTTACATATAGCAGCAATTTTCTGACAGTGATTTATTATTAGGCAATATAAAATTAAGTGAAGCGGTAAGTTAACCAAGCCCAAGCATTGTACTGTAAAACCGTAAAACGGCAAAATGTATTATTTAGACAGTAGGCAGCACCTCTACACAGTTTTTAGCCTATTTTTAAAATCAAACAGATTTTTGTTCTGTTTATTGTCAGTCTTTACACAAACCTTAAAATTAGTCTAGTTTGAACTCACAACACTGCAGCCAGTGGGCCACTCAACCACCGGGCAATACCCAAACATTACCACTGTTTCCCGGGCAGAGGACCCTGTACCCTATTGTAAGGAGATTTGTTTATATTGCCCAAAAACTACCTGTGCATGCCAGCAAAAAGTGTGCCATGTCAGAGACTTTTTTCTAAGGCAGGAACGTGATAAATAAGCTAAATCCATCCACAGCAAAATTATATTTTTGAATAAAAACCTTGAAATGTGAAAAAAAAAAAAAAAGTTTCTTGTTTTATATAATGTAAAACTAGCGCAAATACAAAAATAACCCACACACACCAAATATAACCATATTTGAATGGTAACCATTTTTAAGACATGTCATGTTTCAGAAAGCACTTGGCTTAATCATTGAGGCTTTTGTAGTACTAACACATTGCCACTAGATGTCACTGTGGAGAAAGTTTCTAACTGTGATTTGAAGCTCCGGCACAATCGCTTCAACTGCTTTGGTGTTTCATGGCGCTTCATGTTGCCCATCCCTACCGGACAGATAACTGGACCGATGGAAACCACGAGGAGACGCAAAGAAGGGTTCAGGAGCTTTATTGAACCGAACAGGTGTGCACATTCACGGAACCCCCGACAACAGCATTACTAAAACGTAAGAAGAGCAGGCACGCTCTTTAAAGCACATATAATGTCACAAAGCAAAGGGATGTCACAAGGCATGTCATGCAAAACATAAAGGAAAGAATAAAGGTGACATCGTAAAGCAAAATCATTATGGCAAGACGAGAGCGCCCACTACTGTATGCCCCACTAACTACTACTAACTCATGGGAATACTGAAATCACAGGCCTTTTGTACACCAAGGTATGCTCTGAACACAAGGTATGCTGAATGAATGCTGAATGAATGATTGCCTCGGCATGATTCAAGGGGCTTCATTGCTGGCTCTAAGTAGAAAGATGACAGAGGTTTACAATGTGGAAAGTGAGAGCCAGAGACACTGGTGGCTTTCTGGAGACTTTTAAAATTATAAGGAGCAATTTAGACCAACTTCTTTTTTAATTGTTCTAATTTGAATGTTTGTTTGTTTATATATATAAAATACACTTTTTAATGTGGTCCAATAATGAGCTCTATACAGAGGCAGCTGAAGCTGAGAGCAGGGGCCGAGCACAGGGAGGCAGCAGAGGGAATTTAGGAGGTATTTCTATTCCTATTGCACAAAGATTTGCTGCAAAACTTCAGCAAATACACACCTAACGCCCTTTCTAAGTACGCATAAACATTTAAGATGCATGCAGACTTAAACAATTCCGGTGTGTCTGTGCAGACCCGGCGGACATTTTCTTCAATTTTTTTCCACCATCTGATAAAAAATAACTATCAATCTCCTGGGAAGGTAACATATAAAAATAAAGTTATAACCCACTTATTGTCAGTCAAATCAACCATTCTGGAAAGAATCTGGGCCAGTCTGTACTTCAAATCCACACAAAAAAAAGGAAAGGGAAATTGTCAAGACCCAACAAATGCTCAGTCATCTGTCAGTCCGAAGCTTTACTCCTCCTTATATTTATCATACCTGGAAAACCGGGATTTGAATTAAGATTTTCGTCTGTGCAGAACTAGTTTCCACTTCCATAATTAGAGTACATGAGATAACTGAAACCAAACCTACAGAGGCTTCACAAAGAGTCCAGCCACTTGATTGTACACAAAAGGGTTCAGGAACAGCTTCAGTTTAAATTGGAGAAGTTTTAGGCAGATGTTTTAGGGAAAATCAGCTGGAATGATAAGGGGTTAAGAGCTTTTAACCATGTTATAATTGTTTTCCCTTTTCATTTGCCCGCTCTAAGTTATATTTAGAGTGATTCATGAATGTTTGAGTAAATTTGATCAAATTCAGAGTCATTGGCCTAAATATTTCACTTTTCACTGACCCCCAATACACAGCCACTGCTCTTTAATTACTTTTTTTCTTCTAAAACGATCATATAGTGTCACAGAAGAACAAAAAAGGTGGTGCTTTCTATCATATATTGTAATAGTTGGTGACTTCAGCACTGAAATTGGTAGTGATTATGTTTTTTACGGTGACTAGGGCTGTCACGATAATTATATTGACTTATCGTTTGATAAGTCAATATAATTATCAATATAATTAAAAACATGTACGATAATGATGGAGCAAAGGCAGCG
Source organism: Chaenogobius annularis (assembly GCA_015082035.1). Lineage (NCBI taxonomy): Eukaryota > Metazoa > Chordata > Actinopteri > Gobiiformes > Gobiidae > Chaenogobius > Chaenogobius annularis. The sequence continues at coordinate 437,437 of BJKM01000094.1, read as the reverse complement.
ACTGATCCACGGCTGCCACAGCCGGAAGAGACAACAGCAAGGCAGCCGCAAACCCCCATTCATGCCACAACCCAAACACCGTCCAGTCCCAAGCTGAGCCTCTGACTGTACTATGTACATAACCGGGTTAAGCCCCTCATTCAGGGAGTTCACACAGCCAATGTCAGCTTAATATTCTACCTCAAATCAACTTTTAAAAGAGCAATAATATTTTGATTCATTTTAAAACTTCCATTATTCTACTTCAGATACAAATCATTTGTAGACTATATTATAAAAATAATGAAAAGGCAATGATGACACTTTTTTATAAAGAGACTGGCTTTGAGGACGTTCTCTCAACTGGACCTGATACAGCAGTTTATTCAAGTTCTAAAGTTATACTAATTGGTGCACCGATCTTTTTGTTGTTGTTGTTGATATAGGCCATGTATCAAGACCATTGCCCAGAATTATGGCATTAGCAGTATAAAATGCCATGGCCATTAATATCGTTTATCAAGATATTTTCAGAGGCAATTATCAAAAATAAAAGTGGCAGTATAATTGAAATTATTATGTCAAAAAGTATTTTCAAATATCACTGTACTTTTCACCATACCACATTTTGCAATAATTTCCAATATCATATAGCCCAAATCAATATCAACTTCATTTCACATACAAGTATCAACATGTAAATCAATGGCAATAGTAATCAGACAGAGCTGTTTCATTCGCAGGCAGCCTGACAAAAAAGAGACAAGCAGTGCATTAACTCTCATTCTGTGACTCTCTGTTCATGGGTCATCTATTCAACAACATCTGAGTGAAAGATGAGTAGCAGAAAAAGTGAGTGAGTCAGTGCACAGAAATTAAAGTAGCTCAAATGGATGTCAACAGACACAGAACACCACATGACCCCGTAGCCACAGCTCAGGTTTCCTCTCAGCCAATAGATACAGCGCCTTTCACAAGCACAAATCACACCTAAAAGACTTTAACCTTGTGGGACCTTTTTCCAACCATGGACCCTTATCTTCCCAGTGAGACAAATCAGATGTTCATAATTCACCTTTTTGGATGAATTTCTTCCACTTTTTGCCTTTGTAATAAAATTGGTTCCTATTGTTCAGAATTGACACTTGTTAGCTTGTCTCCACTGCTCCATATGCATACTGTCATCAAGAATGTAAGAAGTGAACATGGTCACACAGAATACAAGACCAAGGCAACAGACAAGGGTACAATAAACTATAAATAACATGAGCAACACTGCCGCACTTCATTTGTGTATCCTTGAAACAGAACAGAGATGTGTGGTGATTTTGTTACAAACAACAACGCATTACAAAGCACCCCGAGTACATGGTAAATTGACACTTGGTAATTGGTTTAACTCGCACTTTGGGGAGTACTTTATGTGGAATTTGTATTTTAGGAGCAAGGCTTTCTAAAAGGTTGTTGGAGTGACTGACAGCACTGAAGAGTTCTCTGTAACAAGATGTGAAACTGTGAGTGAGGCCAAGCCACAAACCTCAGGCCCAGATCATCTGGCTGGCTTTGTTTGATCATTCAATTACCTCCTCCATATCAATATCAACAAGATAAGAACCCTGCGCTCCAGCATACATGTGCGTGTGGACTCGAGCTGCGCCATCACGGGCACAAATCAATAATCACAAGCCACAGCTGTGATAAGGCACAAGTGCTAAGGCAGCCAGCAACAGCAAAAAAAAAAATTATATATATATATATATATACTGTCAGTTAAGAAGTTATAGCAGCAGAACTGCTAGTAAATACATGAGCAATAGAAAGACATTTGGGGTTTTAAAATAATAGAACAAATCTACATAAATAGCTATATGCTCTTTTACCCTTCATAAAACATACTGTAGAGCGAGTTAAAATGACTTGAATTCAGGATAATCTCAATTTCAGACATTTTGATGAGCTAAAATTATAGACCAGACCAAATTATAAGACAATGAGGCAGATTCATTTTCTTATTTAAGGCTAAATTATCTTATCTGTCCATAAAATATGAAATTACAGTTTCAATTTCCACACTTCCACACACCCATACTGCCATACCTATAATGAAATACACATTGTATTAAGCAGTGCACTTAGCCTTGCTTAATTGTAAATTATGCAACTGTAGGATGTCACCTTTGAATTATTTTAGAGGTTTAGGTTTAGAGGTTATTATTGAGCATCTCTGCTGTTTTATTTGTATAAACTCAAATTAGCGGATAAACAGCTGGCATAAAATGTACTTACACAGTAATTAGCATGCAACTGGTTTATGTGACAAATGTGCGGACGATATATATTAAAACTTGCCGTCCCCATTGTATTTGATTAAACTTATATGTAACAACAAGACTGCTTGTTTTTGTAAACAATGCAAATATATAGACTTGATCTGACTTGAGTCTTGCCTTCGGGCGTATGGAGCGGTGTTTACTTGTTTTAGACTCTGCTCAGGACTCCACGTCTCACTGAGCTCACAGTGGAAGTCTATGAGTCACTCACAACATGAACAGCTGCTGTGTCAGGTGTGAGTGCTCCAGCTGTGCCTCTCCCAGGACACTACTGCACCAGAGCGCTCTCACATACACATACAAATACACATACACACAGACTGACGGAGAGAGTATGTGGATGACTTTTGATGAAAAGTTACTTCATATTTTTGGCACTTACAATGTAATTACATTTTACATTTTATTAGTTCAGTACAGCAGAGGCCTTAACACAAGTTGAGTAGAAATGTTAACATTAACAGGAGAAGTAGCATTAACAGCGCTGTGTTAGTCATAGTAACTGTGATACTGTGTTACTGTGATCGTAGTAGTAATAGAGCTCAGGATTCTGTTGTCACAACCCATACAATGTTCAGTTAGCCAAATGTTAAACCAAAGGAGATTTTCAGATGCAAAATACTAAACTTAGTGTTCATTCAAAAGTGTTTTGACCCTTTATAGTGATAAATCTATTTACCATCAGTGGTACATTTTGCTAAATACATATTGACTACTCTGTTATTTGTATGTACACTTGATGTAGTCATTTTTGAATAATGCCTGTATTGTTCCGTAACTGTACAGTAGTGCTGGGCAGTTTAGCAATCTAAATGTTTTATTCAATTAGATTTTTTCTTTTAAAAAACAAAATAATATGGCTTTTAGCACTGATTTCATGATTATAAACGAGACAGACCTTTAAACAGTGCCATTTAAATCCTTGTATGGTTAATGTTAGACTTAAATCAAAATTTCAAATAAACAAATCAGAATTGACACATTTTTGTATTTAATTTTAGTGTAATTTTGTTTAAAGTGTGTTTAAAATCATTTTGTGTTTCTAACGGAAAACTAAAAAACAAAGATTACATGGATTAAATTGACACAAAAACTAGCCCAGTTTCTTCCAAAGTCTGAATTGTGTAGACCTCTCGATTTATGGCGATCAGACTGAATCTTGATTAAAATCCGATTTCCAGCCGTGCAGAAAAGACTGGTGTGATGCATGCAGCAGTAGTGATTCCCCTCTCACAGTCAGAGACACGGCTGAGTGTGCAGTAAACACAGGTCAGCAGTGGGACTGGCCTTGGCACTCTGCTCAAAGTTTACTGGAGTGAATAAATGCAGAACACAAAGTGCGGGCCAGTGCGGACATACCAGTACAGCCCCACATGCCTCCTGCTCTATGTACAGTGCTCATTCATCCCAGGCAACTCTGAGCCAATCAGAATTGAGTGTATTCAGAGAGTCCACAGCATGGGGCCTCCACATGGCCGTGTCAAGAGCCAGCACAAACGCTTACATGAGTCAACAAAACTTCAATAAACTCCATTTGGAATAGGACTGGGCTTAATCAGAACCAGAATAATGTTGTTGAAATGGTGTATAGTTTTTCTGTTAATGGTAAACACGAACAGAATGACAGGAACTGCACATAACAACGCTGATTTGACACGGTGAAGTCCTCAGCTCTACACATGTTCAAGGATCAGGGTCAGACATGTCTTACAAGGGCAGTATGATAAATGAGATTGCTACATGACACTGTGTGCTACATGTCCTGGAGAAGGGCAAGCTGTATTCACGGCCTTATATATATATATATATATATATATACATATATATATATATATATATATATATATATATATATATATATATATATATATATATATATATATATATATATATATATATATATATATATATATATATAATATATATATATATATATATATATATATATATATATATGTATATATATATGTATGTATATATATATATATATATATAATATAATATATATATATATATATACTTACAGCAAGATTTTATCAAAAGATTTATTGTTGAGTATGTGCATTTACTTTACGTAGCAATAAATATGTTTACAATAACCTGCCTTTATGTTAGAATTACTGTCTATCATTGCTTTCAATCATTCTAAAAGAGATTCCTTAGTTCTTTGGTTTTCTTAATTTGTTCTTTCTGAAGTAATACATTAGTTCTCATTGAATTCTTATATTGTCCATTTGTGTATCCATTTTTGATACATTCCTAAACAGACGGACATTTACATTAACTTAGCACACAACACCAACTTTAGACCCATACTTTAGATGGCAGTGGGAGACATTTTCTTCATCATTTTAATTTGATAACCTGTGTCTTCAAATAGGGCTTCATTTTTTTCTGATTGATTGGCTCATTTGCTTTACAATAGTTACAAACAGATCATCCACATGCACCTACAAACACGCAGATTCAAACACAATTGCACCTACTTTTGAATGTCCACTGTGTGTCCACGTTTCCTAAACCATTTTAGCTTGAAATGGAGTGGGAAGAAGAGAAACGTGTAACTCCAACCCGATTCTACACCACTTTACTTTGTGTGGTCGCAGTGATTTAACAAAGTTACATTTGACAATGATCTTAATGTTATTAGGTGTCCGGAAAAAAGTTAGCAAGTTGTAAATTGTATCTAAACTTAAAGTATAGTACAATGATGACCAACATGCGGTAACAGCCAGGCCAGCAGCAGCATCATCATCATCATCATCATCATCATCATCATCATCATCAACAACAACAACAACAACAACAACAACAACAACAACAACAACAACATCTAAATGCTTACACCACAGTGATAGAGAAGCAAGTTTTGACACAACACATGAGGTAGAAACGAAACGTATGAAAGGTTCTCCCAAAGGCTTGTCCCATAGAATTCCTTTTGTGGTCAAACTTCAGCACAAAAAACATCAAACTCAGACTACACTGGTCCATTCAATGCGACTGTTGTGCAGAAGTCTCTGGATTGCTCTGCAGCGATGGGATAAGCCATCACTTCATTGACTGGTTAATTCGCTCCAATAATGGCACGATATTTTTAATGACTGCGGCCGATAGAGTGGATTTTCATGATTAGCAAAAAATTCAGAGTGCATATCCATTAAAGCCAAATTCAGTTTTCGATTTGAATTTCATACATGCTCACTTGGAATATTATCATCCCAAATTAAGAGCGTGAGTTATTGCTGCCTATGACACAGTGGCATGTGCTTACCTAAGTCTATCCATGTGTTTGATTTGGTGACATTCCTGAGAGGCAGCACTATTCACCAAGAGGAAACAGAACAAACAAACAGAATCAACAAAACCTTTGTACATCACAAGGGAGGAGGGAGCTAGAATTCTAAGAAAATGCTTTTCAAGTATTTTCCCTTTACAACAACCACTTCTATTGACCCGTTCTGTGTGCATAAATAGAAAAGGTACCTGCCAAAGAAAGGTGCCCTAAACTAAACCATAAGGCACCAACTGTGGAGTCCATTCAACACCAATGATGGCCTGGAACGAAAAAATGTGTCAGAACCTGTGTGTGTAGGCAACACACAGTTTTTGTTTTTCATTCACAATTTGGAGTTAGAACATAGTGTGGTGCCAATGTAATGTTTATAAAATGTACTAATCTAATTGCAATGCAAGGAATTGTTAAATATAACATTTTTGTTTTACAAAATGTTATATGAATGAAATGAAATGAATTAGTGTAATATCTACACTACAATACGTGCAAAACTACATGAATATAATGCTATTTGTGAGGCTCTATATTCTGGCAGTGTAGTGTAGACTTGATAAGGGACAACTATTCAAATAAACATATTTACCTCGGAGACATCCAATGTGGAAACTCAGCTCAGGGTATCTTTAAATAATATGCATCCTAATTTAGCCTTGGCCATCAAGGGAGAGGATCAAGATGCTCTCACAAATCATTACTGACACACGTACTCGTCCACACACACCACCAGCGTTTGACAGCACTTTGGCGTGTGCACACGCACACACACTCAGAGGTGCTCAATTTACGGGTAATGTGCAATAAGCTATTCACTACAGGCACTGCTGTCCGACAAGATCCCATTTTATGTGTCCAGAGATGAGCTGTCGCACTAGATGTTCACACAAATATGTAAAGTTTACCCAACAAGACCGGTAGAATATTGTCAAGTGTCATCATGATGACAATATTCTATTCAATCAAGGAGACAATTGCAATTACTTTGGTGAAGAGCACATACTTCAGTTTGTATGATCGAAAACAATGCCGTGTAGGATATCCCACACCAAATGTTTGGCGCAAGGTAAAAGTGAATCAAAACATGGGCAGAGTGGAGACAAACAGGGATTAATATTCTGTAGATGTTATCAAATGGGAGGCAGAACAGCTGGTCTTACATAGTACACATACACCGCAGCCCAGGCTGAGCACTTTAAAACATTACAAATGACAGTTAGGTTCATAAAGTGGTCCAGGAGAAGCGCGGACACCTGCAGTGGCTGGCTCTGCCACAGAGGCAGCTTTCAGGCTTATACTTTAGGACACTAAGAGCCAGTCAAGAGGGATGTTACCTATATAAATGTGATGTCATTATATTTAGGGTGTTTAGGGTCGAATCATGGCTTATCAAAAATTGGTACAGAAAATGCTTTTTTCTTTTTTCTTTTGATAACAAGTTTTATTGCAGGATAGAAAGTTAATCACAAACAATTGATAAAAAACGACAGTTTTTCTTCAAAGAAACAGTAAAGTATAATGGAATTTATGAAGATTACTATTCCCTTATGAAGTTGCAAATAAAGTATTGTTTATGTACCGATATGGAAAACTAGGTAACAAACTAATCGGGAGGTAGCCTGTTTAGTAGTTAATGTTCTGGTGGGGCAGATGCGGATTATAATACACAAATCTAATACAATTTGCTTTTTGTTAAAGTATCAGATTATTTTTAACAAACCTTTGACTCATCAGAAGGATCAAGTATATGGGCACAATTTGAGTGGTTAATTACAGTAATTATAATGGGACTACTAACTAACTAACTAACTAAAACAGAACAAGACCAGCGAGAACAATTGGAAATGACCCAATAATAGCAAATACAAAGGGGAAAGGGAGGAAAATAAATGTGGTATTAATACAGCTAAATATAGTCCTCACTATCAGAAAAGATTTTGAGTACTTTTTCCTCCAAAGTCAATGACAGATTTGAGCCATAATTTCTGATGAATTTACTGGCTTACGATAAAACATTTTATTTTTAAGACTATAATTGCTTACACAACATTCACAGAGTTCTTGGCTACCCATGAAAATTGACTGCAAATATAAACTCCTTGGCAAATATAGTGCTATATAGCAGTGAAGAATCTGTGCTCGGATTGTGTGATGAAGATATAGGTGTCTGCTTGATGGCACTGACACTTGAGCTCATGCTGTCATCAAATATTTAAGTCTGTGAATATCCTGCTGAGAGGCTGGGAAGCTATACAGCCTCATTAGCAAACGACCGCGCTCCTTCAATCAAAGCATTTTCAACAAGTCTTAAGGATTACGTGAACATTTAGTTTACTAGAATAGCCCTGAACACTTTCACTTTTATCATGGGTTACATGAACAGAATATTGTGCAACTATGGGTTCATTTGGACAGAATAATAGACAGTCACATACAGACATAGTATATTACAGCAAATGCAGTATTTGAGACTTTTTTTGGAAGCTCACTGAGATACAATGTAAGTCCAATACAAAACACGATGAATTCATTTAAATGGCAATACTGGGGTATCAAACATACTATAAAAGGCAGCAAGCTAAACAACATTAGTTTTCCACACTTGTCTCTGCCTGTACAAAGTAACACATTGAACCAGAGCTAATGAAGCTGTGATATTCGCATAAAGTAATAATAGACCATTAATTAGTAAAGGTTGTAGATAGGAGGTACAAGCTGAGAAAACAAGTGCAGCAGAGAAAGGAGCTGTAACAACATTGTTCTTCAAAGTTAACAGTGAAGATTTAGTTTGTCCTTTCTTTTTGTACTTTTGGGCAAGATGGTGAAAAACATTGAATCTTGATCTGATCCCTGATTCACTTTTTCTCTGTTTCGCTATTTAAAGTAACACTATGCAACTTTCGGGATGTGGAAATTCACATGGCATGATTCCATAGAAATATACAGTTAAATATAAGTTAAAGCTACACTTCAAAACATTCTCCATGGAGATTTTTATCTTTTATACCATACTGTGGAATATTATAGCCAGAGGAATCAAACTTCCATGGAACCAAGCAGCTCCTCCACACCAAGTACAAGTAAAGTTTGTATAGATGCAAGCGCGCTCACACTAAAGACACAAAAAAGAAAAAATCCGTCCTTTTGCTAAAAAGGTATGACCTGGTGCTTTAATGCAGCTCTCAAACATAGACATCTTTTCCCACCCACTTCTCCCATTGGTCAGCTTCTGTAAGGCTCTGAGTGAGTGACTGTTGCATTTAATCAATCGCAGTGAAGCATGGACTTTCAGAAGCAGCACTTTCTTTACCTCTTAAAGGCAATAGGAAACTACAGTGTACATAAATAATGACAAAATCTGCTTCCAAGATTTTTGTTCTGATTTGGGAGAAGTGCTAAATGAAGCCGACAATCCTGTTTGATCTTTAAGAATGCACAAAACAAGCACATTGTCAGTAATTGTACGAATGGCCCTTGGCCCCATGTTTGCCCCAGCAGTGACCACCAATTCATCCCTGTCCTGGAACCTTCCCCAGCTGCTATGCTTTCAAGTCCCATTGTGAAACAGTAACAACATGAAAACACATGGCAGAGCGCAGGCAGAGCTCTAATCACTAAGTTGCACTTTTTAAAACTATCAATTTGTTGTCAGTCTAGAAAAAAAACAGAGCTAAAACGGTTTATCCCAAAAAACAAAACATAAAAATAATTAAAATGGAAAAATAAATGCATTAGTTCTAGTTAGTTCTACCTTCGACTTAAGTCTAGTTACTTTTCAGGGGAATAGTCTCCTAGATCTTATGTGAAGTTAACAACCTAAATTACAAAACATTTTGTGACCAGGCCTGACGTTTGTTCACAGTTAGAAAAAGTTGGATACTACACTTAATCTAAAATTACTTATTTTGGCAATTACCAACCTTTGCTTAGTGTTGACTTGTGGGAGTTGTCAAGAGTTATCTTATTATTCAACTAAAAAAATGTCAGCACCAAATGATGCATTGTATGGTTCATATTGTGCAATGGTCATTGTCATGGTAATTCTGTGTGGCCATAGTTCACCTTCTCTTCGGCTTCTCCTGACAGACATTTCCCCTCACTAAGCCTGCCTGAATCTTAGACTTGCCAAAGAGTAGACGGCTCTTAAAACTTATGTTTAGTACTAGTCAGTGATAGTAACCCAAGCATATTGTCCCAAATGTTGAAAGTGTGTGTTCCCAGTGTGGTCACATGCAGGTCCGACCCCTGGTAAACTTGCAGCACCAAAGCCCGTGCGCTGACAAAGCGAACCATGAAGAATTTGGCCATGCCCTGTGAGCACGAGCGAGGCCACATGAGGTGAAGAAGGAACACATTCCGCATGGACCGTGCAAGGTGCAAACTCAACCACTACTATCAGTGTGTCTCAGTCCCACTTCATGTGCGTGGACTGCACTTCAGACAAATGATTCCGCATGCAGTCCCGCGGAACACGAGGGTGAGAAGTAAGCCCTTACCTTGCCTTGATGGGCCACAAAAGAGTGAAAGCAGACAGAGCAGATAAATAGTGCTCTCCACCGCCATGTACAGCCTTTGATTTCCACCAGTGGGGCAGCAGCGTGCGGCGTCTATACAACCAGCGATACCGTTATAGCGGACTGCATACTTTGGAATCCACTATTGTCCCCGCCAGCGCCTAACGCAGCGTGTTTGAGGCGCAGCTCTCAGTCTCTTCCCGCGGCAGTCCACTTGCTGGTTCTTTTCTTGACAAAACACTTGTTTTAGTCGGGGGAGAGCCGTCGTGTCTCTCGGCGCTTCAACGCCATGTTGTGAACGAATGTAAAGTGTGTGTGTGTGTGTGTGTGTGTGTTGGCTGCTGCTCCGCGCACACGCACACGCACACACATTCACCAGACACTGGCTGCTGCTCGTCGCTGGGGTCCTGAAAAGCAGTCTGTGCTTTAACACGCCCCTCTGCTACCTTTCCTTCTTACTGCTCGTCTCCTTTTGAGGATGCACTGGAGCTTTGCGCTTATCGCGCGTTATATGAAGATAGACTTGGACTTACGGATGAGAGTAAATGTGTGCTACCTCAGGCGCCCTTTCCCTGTCTGGTGGGATGCCGTCTCATCCTTTGTCAGCAAAGTGTGAAGATCTTTTGGAAAATGATGAATGGTGTGAGGAGAAAGCTGTGAAAATATTGTAGTCGACATCAACACTATTTCGAATGAGTGGCTCAAGATCATCAATTAATCTAAATTATATTTGACTCAAATTACATTATGGTATCTTTCCTCCAAATTCACCCACTCTAGCTGACCGTAGTCAAACAATTCTTTTTGATAACGGCATACATTCTTGAGAGTCTGTGTGAGTTAAAAATGGAGAAGAGAAAAGGCTCACGTGAACCTAAAGCAGGAGTACGGGAAGGAGCGGGAGGAGGAGAGGGTCTAACGGGGGCGTTGGTGGTGTGCATCCCAATCAATCACACAGCTCGCCTCCTGCACCGAGTGCTGAGGGACCCACTGACTTGTGCATGCAAACACACAGCGGGAGCCAGCTGGAGCCCAGCCTTCTCCGCAGACAAAGACTCGCCTGGTGCAGCGCTCGCAGCATCACTCGTATCAGCAGCAGCACATGCTCATTCATACCACACAGAGGCTGAGGAGGGAGAACTGAGGTAACCACTTCACGACATGGCAGAGTAGTGCATAAAGTACAATTACTGCTGCTTGGAAACATTATGGGAATCGTTGGTGAAACGTTCAATGTAGAATGAAGCAAAAAGAAGCCTTAGTCTGCATCTGGTCTAAAGGACAGGGTAAAAGTATTAGAACATGTCTGCTGATCCTTTCCTGTGCCTTAGATTGTTCAGCTGATGGTGTTCATTTAAGTCTGATATAGATTGATCATGATGAGAGTGAAGGAGATTATTTCTTTCCCCAAGAGTTTGAGTGGCCGATTATGTGATTACTCTGAAAAACTAATGGAACTACAGTGTCCTCCGTGATTGTGGTCAAGCTGGAATCTCCCACAATTCTATTCTTCATCAAGAGCCACCATGATTCAAATGAACACAATCTGGCAGCTTCTCCTCTGTTATCTAGTGCATAAAATGATTATAATAGTGATTACATTCAGTGTAGGTTTACCCCAATGAGAAGAGTGTGTCTCCTGCATACTCAACATATAATGAAACAGCCACATTCTACACTGTATAATACACATCAATTGTAGTTTGCAGACATCAAATGCATTATCAGTGTTATTGGGTAAAAATAATAAGGATAATAGCAGCAGGAGTAAGTGTGGCTGGGACAGAAGGTCAATAGACTTTTACTAACATAGTTACAAAACGCGTTTTTGCTTTACAACGCTGTAAAATATAACCATGTAATCCATGTAAATCACACGGGGGACAAAAATACAAATGTTTTCTCTAATCCTATGTTGTATTTCCAAGGTGTTACATAACCTATAGACAATAAGTCTTGGCAGTAATGTGCATACACAGTTTTTAAACAAATTTAAACAGTGAGTCAATGATAACTGCAGAACTTTGTGCAGCTGACTGCTCCTGCCTAATTCATTATGACTGTTTAATTATACGTAAATCTATAGTGTACATACATGTCTTCTACATTTTTAACCACTCCATCAATGGCTTGTATTGTGTTCATTTGTTGAGATATTTTCAAAATAGCCTTAAATAAATGTTCGCTTGAAACTTTGTGTACTCATGAAAAAATGTATGTATGTATGTATGTATTCAATTTAATCAATTTAATATATTTATTTATTTAAAGCATGAACTCACTTTTTGTATCCTTTTATATCCTTTGTATCCTTAAATGTATGTAAGATTTTTTTTTTTGAATGTTGATATACAATTTCCAATAGCAGAAATGTTTTAAGCACAGAGTTCATCTATTTAATTTAATTCTGTTTACAACAAAACAGTTGTGTTCCTTGAGTATATTTAGACCCAATGAGTCAAGTGACTATTCAATCATTACTCAATTACATCTGAAGGTGTCACATCCAAACCTGCCTGTAATCCGGATTATTTTGTTAGATTTTGAAAGTCTAAAATGTGTCTCTTGTGCACGCTAAAATTTAATAGGAGGGCAGAATTATTCAACAAAATGGATATTCCAAATGAAACTGCTGTATATTACTGCAGATGTCTAAGCAAAAGATTTTTCTCTTTGCAAAATTATGATTTATCTGAAGTAAATTTTTCTTTTAAAATCGGATTACACAGACAGTTCTCTTAAATGCAAAAGAACACTTAGGCAAGGCCAGTCAGTCTTCCTGTACGTTTATATATAAAGAAAAAAAACATTATCATTAAAAGCACATATTCTTTTTCTTCCCTCTCCTTGTTTTTGTCCTTGTCTCTAGGACACTTGTTCTATTTATTTACATGAATGTTGTTTGTGTATTCTAATGCTGTGTTTAGAGCTCCCTCAAGGTCAGAGATTCCCAACTCCATCTGACAGCACGGTGTTTCCTGCTGAATATGGACAGACGATTCAGATAGCGAAGTGGAACAGTGACCTCTGCTGGACAAGCCATTACATAACCACACTTTCCTCACCATGCTTTCTTCATACAAAGAAATGACATTGATCCCATGATATGTGTTTACTGGATTAAATACACTTTTTAACTACCATAAAGAAAAGATCGCGTTTATTTATCAATTAATGACTTATTTAAGTGGGTCAAATTCAGCAAAAGGCAATGTTTGGTGTCGTTGGTGAATAAACACGGTGTAGTTCGCAGTCCATGTTTGAATATGCAAATTAGCATGGTGCCTTTGCGACAGTGTTATTCCTCCTCTCTTAGCTGGAGGCGTGCCATCCACATGCTTGGGCTGAAGGAAAGCGTCACCATAGAAACTAAGACAACGGTGGCACATGTGCTTAATAGAGGGTGACTGGGCAAATGGTGTTCTCTAGCAGGGACAATGGGACGGGGACAAGCTGGCAGCAAATCGAGATTTAGAGCATCAAGCTGGGATATGGATGGTCCAACAGCACTTATCTCTCATTTTAACCTAAATTGGACAGTGGCAGTTGAATAATGTAGCCTATGTTTATTGACTAATGAATACTAAGACATTATTACCATTCGTTTTATTGTGTCTGATTCATGTTAGTTATGCCTTTTCATTCTTGTGCAAGCTAATACAATAGGCCCTCACTTGCTTAACAATAGTTGAATAATTCCCCTTGGATCTCACCAAAGTCATGAATTTTATACAGTAGCCCAGTTATTTTGTTATATCTACTTTTCTGGTCATTTTCACACCAAAGGTCTTATACATTCAGGTCTAAGTAGGCATCTTTGAGTGTCATTAAAACCTCTATAAAAGCGATGTGATATTATTATTATTATATTATTATTATTATTATTATTATTATTATTATTATTATTATTGTTATTGTTATTATTATTATTATTATTATTATTATTATTATTATTATTATTATTATTATTATTATTATAAAATCCCATGTAAATAATAAGTAACAGTAGAACATTCACACTGACATACATCCAGAGTGTGCCCTGCCTAATGCACATGCTGCTGGGACGAAATTCTTACATGGGAAAATGTGATGACTTTCAATCTTCACATCTTCACATCTTTCAATTTCAATTCAATTTATTTTTGTAACACCCAAAATCACAACAGCAGTTGCCTCCATGGGTGACAATCTTTTGTCATCATAAAAGATCTGTGGGTTGCCTACAGTGATAGCTTGTGTACACGTACACGTACACGTACACATACACATACAAGAACTCTCTTTTCTATTCAGTAAAAAGCATTAGCAAAGAACACAAGTATTAACTAAAACGTATATTAAGATCAATTCCTGTCTACAGCAAATGCAGACTTCAGACTACTTTAACCAACAGGTAAAACGTGGAATAATGTATGTTTAAGTGATTGTCAGAATGAAACTTGTTTAATAATAATTGACTGTATTTCTTTCAGCCAGACGCGGCCGTAAAACAGCGACATCTGATGGACAGATTTATTGACCTAACCGTCACAATATTATAGCCTCATTTTTCTACAGGCCGACAATGTGATCATCTTTGAACTCTAATACGTTTTAATTACGCTTCATATGACTTCACATGCCTTATCTTATTTGAACACAGGCTGTGCTCCAATTATAATAAACACGAATGTATAATAACACACTCTAAAATCAGATGAAATTATTTTCTTATGACTGTGGAAAGCCATCAATTCTAAACACGGTATGAACGAATTACGACTGAGCGTAGTTCAGCACCTTGGACAGAGCTGAGCTGTGATTGGACCAGGCGCACATCCAGGATTACGGTAATCTGTTTATTGGTGTGGATCAGTGTGACAAGCGCTCTGATTGGTAGACTCCAGGCTTTACTCTGGTGCTATTTACTCTGCCAAAAGAAATACTGTGTTAGTTTTATAGGCGTTGAATTGATTTGCACAGTGACCATAGCCTATCGATTGAGTGCTTTAATTTACAGTCCTCCAAAACGACGCGTTGTAAAAGGCGAGTGTCTCTACTCTATGCGGAAGGTAAGGAGCTTATGTTTGCTCTGAGCGCCGCTAATACCTGCGAGTTCTGACTACGCATTACGTATCTTTAGAGCTAAAATGATTGTAATTTAAATCCACGCATGGAGCCAGCCTAACTGTTTTCAATGAGAAGTTGTCATCACTTGTGCTGTCATTGCCATCATTTAAAACATTCACGTGCACTGTACTGAGTTTGTTGATGATGCAGATTCACGTAGTTTAGCAAGCTTTAGCTATACAACAAAAGGTATTTCTGAAAGTAAATTCATGACCCCCCACCCTCAAAAAATAACCTTAACCATGACTCTACAACAAGGCCCTAAACTAAAACCATTACCATACTAAATGTATATAACTAGGTCCTGGCCTTTCTACCTTAAGCCTAAAATGTGGGAACATGGGCAGGTGGGAACACTGAGGCCTTTTTATTAAAACTCTAAAAAACATGAGAACATAGAGTTATGAAACATAGAATTGACTCCCAGCAACCATACAATCGTCTTAGTTATATGTATGTATAAAATGCAGTCTTTTGATTTTTGTAGGCTGAAAATAAGTATACGTGAACAAAACATTCCTAATGGCTGGTGAGTAAAATGTAGGCCTATGCAAGTAAAAATGACATTAGTGTGTCTAAATGGGCTTCTACTTTACAGAACCAAATTTCCCTCCCCTTCCTGGGTTCCTCCCAGTAAAGCCCTGCTTCTACCAAGATTTTGATGAGATCCCGGAGCAGCATCGCAGCCTGTGCAAGAAGATGTACCACCTGTGGATGTGTGAGTTACACTACCATTACTGGCATTGTAGGGACTGCACTATTAAACAATGAAGTAACAGCAAAGTAACTGTTTACAAGAGCCCTGTCATTAGGCTGTGAATTCTATAGTTGGAATAGAAGAACCCTGACCAAACACTGAGCAAATATCTGCCCCCTAAGTTTTATTGCTCTTTCTTTACCCATGAGAAAGATGAACAAAAGTGCATTCAATGCAGTTAAAAACAATACATTCAATTAAAAAACATTTCATTAAGTTTAGAATTTTTTCAAAAATAAAAGTGGCAGTATAATTGAAATTATTATATCCAACTTCTTTCACATACAAGTATCAACATGTAAATCAATGGCAATAGTAATCAGACAGAGCTGTTTCATTCGCAGGCAGCCTGACAAAAAAGAGACAAGCAGTGCATTAACTCTCATTCTGTGACTCTCTGTTCATGGGTCATCTATTCAAACAACATCTGAGTGAAAGATGAGTAGCAGAAAAAGTGAGTGAGTCAGTGCACAGATATTAAAGTAGCTCAAATGGATGTCAACAGACACAGAACACCACATGACCCCGTAGCCACAGCTCAGGTTCCTCTCAGCCAATAGATACAGCGCCTTTCACAAGCACAAATCACACCTAAAAGACTTTAACCTGTGTGGACCTTTTTCCAACCATGGACCCTTATCTTCCCAGTGAGACAAATCAGATGTTCATAATTCACCTTTTTGGATGAATTTCTTGCCTTCCACTTTTTGCCTTTGTAATAAAATTGGTTCCTATTGTTCAGAATTGACACTTGTTAGCTGTCTGTCTCCACTGCTCCATATGCATACTGTCATCAAGAATGTAAGAAGTGAACATGGTCACACAGAATACAAGACCAAGGCAACAGACAAGGGTACAATAAACTATAAATAACATGAGAAACAATACATTAAAGCTCAAAAATACTTCATCATATAATTGTGTTGCATAATGTAGTCATGTAATTATACCTCGGAACTGTATGTCGTGTGTCAATACCTTGCAAGGTACAAATGAGAACAAGGTTATCCACAAAACCTTTTGTATTTTTGAGATATGTTTCTGAAAAAATCAAATAAGGCCAAAATTTACTTTGTTTTTCACCAGTGGTCAAGTTAACTTTCTGTGCATGCTTTGAATACTTGCATATTTAGAACATTTTCAAGTTTAAAGTTGTTCTCCACTGGTTGCAGTTTTACCATGTCCTTGTCAGAGGCACTGGACCACCTCATGGTTCTGTAATGCAACTGGGCGGGAACAACAGTTTTGAGGACAGGATTTTTGCACATCTTCTGATGACTGCAAATTCTCTTTCCATAACTGCAGCAGGGCGTTCAGTATACTTAGCCCACTTGAGTCCACTATCTATAATGACACTAAGATATTTTGTTCAATTCAAGTAAATTTATTTATTATTTGTTTCTTCTACTCGACTGACAGTTGTGCCTGTTGTGTCTCATAGTAAGTTATTTTCTCTCCACAGGGTTCTCCAGTAAATATAGACTGCATAAGGTATTTTGTTTTTGCATAAGCTTCTGGATGCATATACATATTCTCTTCTCTCTCTTGTGTTTAATTTTTCAGCTTGCCATTTGTCTCCATGTTTGTTAAGTCATAACATTGATTAAATGTAATGCTCTTACTTAAATTTCATAGAAGCTTCATGCATGCTAATCAGAGAATGCTTTTATGTTCATTTGAGTTTCATTCACTATTTGAGTTCTCAAGCGGTTCTGCAAAACGGGTACTATAGATTTTCACCACAGCTAATTCAAAATATTTATGCCATTGTTTTAAATAAAGAGCTACAGTTTAATTGAATGCAAAAACGGCAAAGCCTAAGATGTTAATACATTATACAAAATAAAAAATTGCTTTATTTGTATTTACAAAATAATCTTTGTTGTAAAGCCACTCAAAGCCATATTACAATTGTATGCATTATTCCTTCCTCACACACACTCTGTGGTGATAAGTTGCTTGTGTAGGCACAGCTTCCCTGGGGCAGACAGACTTGAGCATAGCTGCTTCCATTGCCAATTACTCACAATCACATTCAAGAAAGGCAAGGTGGGTGAAGTGTCTTGCCCAGTGACACAACAAACCACCAGCCTTTGGGTTTGTGGGCAAACCACCACGAAACCTTTTAATATCTGTTTAACATCTTCTGTGTGTGTTTTCACATGCAGTTAATAAATACTGACTTTTTTGCACTTTGTTTGTGTTTTACAGTGAACACAGTGACACTTGCAGTCAATCTCATTGGCTGCTTTGTCTGGATGTTCGGGGGAGGTGGAGTCACAAACTTCGGGCTGTCCATCATATGGCTCATAATGTTCACCCCATGCTCCTATGTGTGTTGGTTCAGGGCCATCTACAAAGCATTCAAGTATGTTACATGTGCTACTCAACCATTGTTATTAGGAAAAACACGTCCGGAATGCTCTCTCAGCCTGTGGATACCCGACTTGGGCTCTTAACAGAGTGAAGAGAACCAAAAAGCAGGAGAAATGGGACAAAAGGGAAACAGAACCAAGAAGAAAGGGTGTCTCTGTCCCTTATATCTCGGGACTGTCGGAAAAACTGCAAAGAATTTTTAGACAACACAAAGTCCCTGTTTATTTCAAACCAGGCAACACGTTAAGACAAAAACTGGTTCACCCTAAGGACAAGATGCCGACACAAAAACCAATGTTGTATATTCTATCCAATGCAGTGAAGAAAGGTGTAAAGAGCGGTACATAGGGGAGACTAAACAGCCACTGCACAAGAGGCTTTATCAGCACAGAAGACACGCGAGTTCAGGACCCCAGAGCGCTGTTGCATCTTCATCTCAAAGCCACAACCACTCTATTGAAGACAGTGAGGTGGAGATTCTGAGCAGGAGAAAAGATGGTTTGAAAGAGGAGTTAAGGAGGCAATCTTTGTTAAAAAAGAGAATCCTTCCTTAAATCGTAATGGAGGTTTAAGATTCAACCTTCCTGTTGTTTATAATGGTTTGCTGAAACCCTGGAGAGGCCCAAGGCATTCTGATGCTAAACAGGTACTGTCCAGTCAATGTACAATAGGATGTTAATGGCCCATCTCAGGGCTGTTAGTGGTTTCAAGTGAAACCAATAACTCCCTTTATCAGGAGGTCCCGCCCGGTGGGCAGGGCTTACACAGAGTAAGATATAAAACCAGAGTTCTCAGACTTGATTCACATATTGAGAATGACTCTTGGATGAGAGTTGAAATGTTTTGTTTTTTCTAAAACAGAGTTCAGATGACTACAACTGAATCTTTTTCTACAATTGAACACTCCTGGACGAATGAGGGATTACACCGACATTGTTATTAGGATCAAATATACTATTACCCAAAGAGCGTCAGGAACCTATTGCTTGGATAATACCATAAAAGTACTACCCAGAGTGGTTAAGGCGGCAGCACATATGCCAGTCTCCATGTGTAGCTGGTCACAGCGTTGTGAGTTCAAATCCTGGCTCTGGTAATTTGCTGCACGTCCTCCCTTCTCTCACGCCCATTTCACACCAAACTGTCCTGTCTAATCAAGGTTTGAGGCACAAGAAAAATACCATTGGGAAAAAAAAACAATACTGCATACATCCTAAAGTCATAATTATGCTGCATACTGCATGAGTACTTAGCCAATAAAAATAAGTGAAGATAGAACACAGCCCACTCTACCAGCTGGAGAATTTACCCTCAAACTGTTGTCGTGGAAAACTGAAGTAATAGTTATCAAGAAATGAAATAAACGATCGGACAGAGTTGTCTTGTCTCAAAGTGAATGATTTAATTCAGTGCATATTCTGAATCAGTCTTTCCTTAATACAAAGTTGTCGATCCCTTCCTGGACTTCGGCCCACACAAAGGAATCCCGTGTCCTTTTATAGAATGCAGGTTGAACAAATCACATGACAGTGTATACTCGAATATAATTGGTTCGATGGGGAACAGGGTGGGTGTTCGTTGATTGCGTTCAGACTTTGGCTGTCTGGTTTCTGTTAAAGACAATGCCCTAGTGGTGGGCGAGGCATTTGCAAAGGGGTCCATCTTGGCCTGGACCCTTGGGGTTCGATCACACCTGAGAGGAGCCAGTCTTTGAAAAGCACCACCATGGATTAAGCATTTGTGTGGGGGAGAGCGTGGGGGGTCGTTTTGCATGAGGACATCAGGTCTGGTGTTTTTCTGCCACAACACTGTCACACGGCTGTAGCATCACGTGAAGTGTAAAGTTCAAGCATTTGCTTACCATGTTAATATAATATAGTGTAAAGTAATTCTATTTGTTTAGGGATGGATTTTGTGTCAATTCATGATTTTTGTGTTTTGTTTTTAGGAATGACAGTTCTTTCAACTTTATGCTGTTCTTCTTTGTATTCATGGCTCAAGTAGGAATCAGCATTATTCAGAGCATAGGCATCCCAGGATGGGGTGTTTGGTAAGTTTATATGATTGACTGAATTATAACATGGCATGGATTTGGATGTTTGGATGGACATTTATACTATTGTTCCAGATGCAGAAGAAAACATTTGTACGGAAATAATATACCGTACTTACAAATATATTTAGTGGTTGTGGGCTGTAAAATGATCTTTGCTCAGTGGTCTAATTAAACTGACAGTGATGGACTATGAGAAGTGGCCCTCACATAACATTTTAATGTTCTTATTAGATTTTGAGAGGCAGTTAAAGACGGCCTCAAATGTCATCTGACTCAGAATAATGATGTGATATTAATCTTATGTCAGCCTGTATAAACTTTATAAATGCCATGTTTCCCATGTTGAATATCCTCATGTATGAGAAATTTGCTCTAAAACATAATACGCAAGTCCTTGATATTTCACCTCCGGACACTCTATTCAATAACATGGTGATTGTTGTCGTTAAATGCTCATGTGATGTGTGTTTGTCCTTGGCAGTGGTTGGCTGGCTACCATCTCCTTCTTCAGCTATAATATTTTGATTGCATTGATCATGCTTGTCCCGACAATCATGTTCACTGTAGTTGCCTCTCTGTCCTTCATCGCCCTTACCAAGGTAAGGACAAAAAAACATTGTCATTTTGAGGATTTTCACCATGTTCTTTATCCAAAACAACTTAGAGTTTGAGTTTGGTTTGTCCAACATGCTTAAGAAAACTTTCAATATCTCTATGTAAGATGAAAAGCATTGTTTGAATTTGCTCTGTTACTGTTAAGTGAGGTTTATGGAATATAACACAGACCAAAGACCTACACCCCACCCTGACATGTAAAATAAAATGAAATAAGATAAGATGAGATAAAAGGAAATTTAAAAATTTAAAAGCTAATAGCTTTGGACAGTATAGTATAACTTTTTCAAATGTATACTTTTATATGTATGTACTAACAATACATAAAGCTACATGATATTTTTCTCATGGGTAGAGAGGTAGACAAAGATGGATGTTTGTGTAATGTATGTGTGCGTTTTTATTCTTACTTTTTTAATCAAAGCGTGAGAGATGTGTACTTTTACAATTTACCTCTTACAGATTCACAACTTCTACCGGGGAAGTGGAGGGAGCATGACCAAAGCCCAGGAGGAATGGACCACCGGGGCGTGGAAGAACCCTCATGTTCAGGAGGCAGCGCAGCAGGCAGTCATGGGGGCCGCAACAGGAGCCATGCAGGACCAGTACTCCAGCCCACAGTACAATCAGAATCAGATGTAGTCCAAGAAATATATGTCTAGAGTGTAAAGATTATGCCAAAGGATGAGGGTTAGAACATGAAAAAATGTTTTGATTTTTGTATGTTTTTTGCAGCAATGATCACTGTTAGAGGAGGATATGTTTACTTGTCCGGTGTTATTATAGTAGCATCTTGAACCAATTATTGTGTTTCATGAAATGTGTACAGTCTTTAACATATAACTAGTACAAATAAGTTACATTTTACAATTATATTCAGCTAAAGTTTAATTCTAACCTGATGTAACTTTATGAACTATTCAATTTGATCATCTTTTGCATGCTGTTTATCTGTGATTGCTCTCTAAAATTAGACAATGCAAAATACAAAAGACATTTGTGTTACAGAAACCATCAGAATTATTGCAATTGGAAATAAATGAAAGACAAAACTTTCCAGTCTTTTTGATGTGCCAGCATAATGACATAATCAACCAGATCATCAACTGAATCAGAATAAACACATCCAATCAGAAGTATTTTATAGGAAGACTGTTCCAGATTTTAGCTGCACAAAACTGAACACTGATTCCCCATGTTTCCCCAAGTCCTGACTCTGGGCACCAGCAGGAGGCCATGGTTCACTAACATGTCCGAGATGTGCATTGGTGCTAGGCCATGAAGAGACTTGTGGAGAGACTGCTTTAAAGTTTATTCTCTGAGCCACAGGGAGCCAGTGTAGAGCCTGAGCACAGGACTAATGTGATCTTACTTCCTGGTTTTAGTCAGGACCCGAGCAGCATATGATGT
Source organism: Chaenogobius annularis (assembly GCA_015082035.1). Lineage (NCBI taxonomy): Eukaryota > Metazoa > Chordata > Actinopteri > Gobiiformes > Gobiidae > Chaenogobius > Chaenogobius annularis. The sequence goes on along the minus strand of BJKM01000094.1, from coordinate 414,996 downwards.
AGCTGTTAAAATTCAAGTCTAAGTTTATTACTCCTTGGTTTCTTGATCACCTCTAGACACTAAATCATTTGTAGGTTTTAGACTTTCTCTTTGTTTCTATGGGCCAAAGACAATAACTGCAGTGAATCAACTGGTCAATATTCACCTGCTGTCAGAGGGACATAGAGTGTCGTCTACATAGTAGTGATAAGACATATATTAAGTAATAATAAAGATAAAGAATAATACATTACAAAGTAAATGATATCTGTTTGTTTCAGTGGTCACCACTTGGAGGTGCTAGAGTCCTTGCCTACAGAGTCCACCACTACAGATCATAGTGCAGTTTGGAAGCCTGTATTTTTCCTGCTTCACTTTTAGCCTGGCTTCGTCTCATTGTTGCCAAGCGTCTTTCTTCAATTTCCTGAATAAGGCTACAGAAGTGAAATCACTACACATCCACTCAAGGCGGCAACACCAGGTCTGAGTGCTCTATCCCAGCAATCTTCTACGTTTCACATTGGGCTATTTTGTGCACTTGCCTCATACCAGTCAGTGCTGTTAACAGTGGGAGCTGTGCACTCGGTGGAGCTAGAAACCTGGGTTCAAGGCACCTATATTAAGGAGTGAGGTGCATTTTTGTTTTATATTTGATAGAAATCTAAATTTAAATACATTATTAAGAAAATAAGAAAAAAATAGTCTGCATAAATGAATGGTGGCTGTAGTTTATACCCTGTAGTAAAAATAGGAATGTGTATTATGTCAATTAATAATGTAGTTAGTTCTGTCAAGTAATGGTGTTAATTGGTTATCATGAGTGTACTTGCAACTGTATCTGAATATACCTGCCATGACATTTCATTTATTTTTGTTATAAGCCTATAATTATATAAATATTTATATTGTTTATATTGTTACCCTTCAGATGGCGCTCTTTCCCTTCGGTCAATCTCGAGTTTTATCCAGTGATGGCGCTGTGACACTACAAAAAAATGAAATGGCTTGACCAAGTCAACGAACTGGCCGAAATAGCAATGGTGATAACACAAAACAAAAAAACAAAAACAAGAAGACAAAATTCACCTATTTAAAATGCAGCGCTGACAGCACAGACCAGCAGACACCCAGAGGTGCAGCCACCCACAGTCTAGAACTACAAAGCGCAAGGCAAATCTCATGTGACAAGCTAACACAGCCAACACGTGTGCTTTCAGGTAAATGCAACCAAGCTACAACTGAGGACTAAACAGCAGAGTAGAGGAAAATTCAATGCTGCATGTTTTAAAGGAGAAATGGTGAAAATGGCCGAGTTGTGTGCAGACTTATCTGACTGTTGCTGGAGACACACAGGTCCTCAAGTACTTCTGAGCAATAGCAACAATCTGAAGCGATAAAACCAGTGTGTTGGTTCCAGACATTTTCTTCATAAGAGGGGATGCTTATATATGATCATACGAGTATTTAGAGCCTTTTGGTCAAATTATCTTTACATTTAGACTCTAAATGTAAAGATATTAGTCTTTGGCCATGTTGATTGTAATGCAATCTAAGGAAGGAAATTATATACAACATTTAGTCTTAGAAAAAAGTAGAGAACAGGAGTGATTACTCAGCAATTCCACTTTGCAAAGTGTATCACATGGACAAAAAGTATTTCCTGGGATCTTGAATACACACTTCTTCACTTTACAAAGATGTACTGAGAGATATCATTCTGGACTTGCCAGGCACCAAAACGTACCCTATAAAAAGTAGATTTCTAATGATTTGCATATTTGATGTGCTCATTCCACTTTCTCTCTAATTCTTTGCCTGTGAATCTTTGTGCAGTCCCATAAACAGCCGGGGTGGTGTCCATGTTACAGAAGAAGTTCCAGAGGAGCTTGTGAAATCACTGCTCTGATGATGTCACTGGTCCCAAAGTGTGCAGCCGGACGGTAGAGAAATATGGGTCTGTCAGAGTGAGAGGAGGGTCTTCTCTTGCAGCTGACTTCATCATCAATACTGTCCACAGGCCTGAAGAGAGAGAGAGAGATGGAGAGAGAGAAATAAAGAAAAGAGGAGGAGGAGGAGGGGGGTGGGCAAAAGTGAAGACCTGATTAAAGCAAGAAGCCTATCTTCCCTCTACAACAGCCACTCATTTGTTCCAATTGCTCGCGACTGCAAACAACAATATCCCAAGTTCAATTTCAGGAAAGGAAGGGCTTAATGAGAATTTATTCATGGGTGCTTTGACCACATGGACTCCAGGGACACAGGGAGAATCTGCAAATCCTCTGCTCAACTGATGACTCAAGAGAAAAAAACATAACGAGTTGCGAGATCGGCAGGAAAGCCAGATGTGAGAGACAAGCAGCCATCAAGCCGAACACAGATGAGAAATGTTTGTGAACTCACTCCGATACGTATACATGCAGTGGAGTCAGCGCTACATAAAGTGTGTGCACGCCGGAGCTATTATCAAAACAAATGAGCCAGCCACTGCAGCTGCATGTAAATCAGAGCACCATTTAAATGTCCTCAGCTCTTCGCCTTTTCCCCGCCCGTGGCTTTTCATCTGCCACTATTCTCCCTCATACAAAGAGAAGCCTTCCCTCTTACCTTTCCACTGCAGCTGTGTGTTTATCCCTTCGGAAATGAGGCTTTCTTCACATCTTTATTCATTTAATTAGGTCACAAGTCATGCTGGAGCCACAAGATGAATTACCTGTGGCCTCGATAGTGTGCTCCTGTAGACTGCAGACCTTACTCCGCAGGTCTGGTGAAAGTATTTTATTTTGCGGAGCCAAATCGGAGCCATTCTCTCTTTGCTCCAAATGTAATCATGTCCACATGATGCTTAGGTGAAGAATGGTGAGATCTAGTCTGGCCCTCCAGCAATCACTCAATGACAAGTTACAGTGAATGGAAAGAATAATATCAACACTTTGAATCAGGTGGAAAGAATAAAATTGTTACTTCCAAAAAGTCTTGATCCCTGAAACATGCAATGCTTTTGACAGAGATGGTTTTTTTTAATGCTCATGAAGTAAGTAAAATGCATTTATGTATAAGCAATGCAGATTCTGAGACATCATGGCAAATTGAAACTGTTTGATAGACATTCATAGTCAAGTCAAGTCAATTTTATTTGTAGAGCATTTTTCATGCACACAGACCACTCAAAGTGCTTTAAATAGAGCTGACAAATTTGAACTATTTACACATTTGCAGTAAATACAAAGAACACCTTAAAATCAATTAATCCATACGCCATACATTTACTGATAAGTTGGACATAAGCAATAGATGAGTTTTTAATTTAGACTTTAAAATATTAGGCCTCATTTCAAAACGTAGCTCTTCTGGAAGACAGTTCCACATCTGGGAGGCATACAAAGAAAAGGAGGCTGTTTGGTTTGAACTTTAGGCAAGAGGCAACCCCCAGCTGATCTCAGGGGCCGACGGGGCTCATAAGGAGTCAACAGGGCCGCCAGATAGTTTGGACCTCTACCATTTAGCAATTTGTGGACCAATAAAAGAATTTTGAAATGAAGTCTATGAGGGACTTTAAGCCAGTGTAACATTTGTAATTAGACAACCCTAGCTGTGGTATTTGTATTCGTTGTAGCTGCCTGATAGAGGACTTTGTGAGACTGGTGAACAGGCCATTACAATGTTCAAGTAAAGCAAAAACACTCTGCTGACTAATTTCCTGGTCAGAAGTAAAGTAAGCAGACAAAACTCTTGGTGCATAATATTTTCCCTTCTTGGCCATCAACACACTCATGACTTGCACTTTATTTATTTATTTTTTTACATTTTGAGAGGAAAAACCCCTTCAGATGAATCATCTTGTTTTCAGCCAGTCTTTGTCTTTTCAACGATGTCTCACCACTGAGAATGCTGCAAGATCTTATTAGTCCTGCTCCACTTCACTTGATCTGTTTCCTCAATTAGGTAGTGCGCTCGCAGCTGTATGATGCTTGTATCTGTACATAGGTTTTCTGATAGAATTGGGGCTTGTAGAAAAGTGAAATATCAGGCTGGGGGGTTTTACGGCTCACTCTACAGATCAAGTAACAGTTGGTGCCTAAAGCCAACTATTTATACATGTGTAATAGATTTGCTCTTAGCATGTCTAAACTCAAAAACGTGCAGTAATGCTATACTGCACTGTGAGTGAACTTGCCACATGCTATTTTGATCATGTGCCAGCGTTTTCCAAGTTGTTACGGAGGATTAATATAAGCTACGGCCTGTTGCTTCACATTCTCACGCAGATAACCAGACTCAGTGTTACGTGTATATCAATTTCAATTTAACATGGTGGAATGGGTTTACATTTTTGGAAGAGAAACCTCTGCCTAATACAGCATGTGAATAACCTGAGAAACTTAACTGTGCCAACTTTTCCAAACACTATAAATTGCCCTTTTCAGAAGATTTTTGAGGACCACACTGTTCTGAACTTCACAGAGATGAGGGCCTTTTTCACCGCATGCTGTTCCTCCATTTAAATCATTTGGGGTCATCACGACTTCAACTGTGCACTGCCAAAACATATCCAAAGTGGGCAGAGTACTTAAACTTGTACAGCCAGTCTGATGCTTTGTGGCTTCTGCTTTCCTCTTATCTTTGCCCCATGCTGCTATTTGTGCTAATTTGCCCCCACGGTCTCATCCCGTTCCAACTCCTTTAGTTCTTGAAATACTTGACATTACTGACACTGTACAGCACTGTTTTGTTTGAGCTGGGTTTTAGTTGGCCATTTAATCAGTTGTTTCACTGCAGTGTCATTCAAACGCAGAAGACGTCTTTCAAATATTTGTCAATTTTATCATTCAGAGCTATTGCTTGTGCTGTTGAATACGTTTTCCTTTTCTTGTTTATCCATGGCAACTATACATAAGTTGCCATGTTTACAGTATTTGGACGCCGGACGAGCTCTATGTTATCGTGGTGGTGTCAGGGAAAGTCTTTGACACGGTGAGATAAAACTGAGGCGTATGCTCACCATTACCAGACAGATAATGGAAACTCCTGTGTGTCTGATGAATTACTGAGTGGCAGGACTTGACTACAGTTTTTCTCAGAAGTGCTAAGCTTAGCATCAAAATCTGTGTCAAATTATCAATATTCTCAAAAATCGCAATGAGGAACTTTAAATATTAAGTAGTGGGCTTGATAATAAAGTAAATCAAGCAGTCAAAAACACTTAAAGAATTTGAGACATGCTGCTGCTGAGTAATAACAGAATGTAGCTCTGAAACTGGACTGGAAAAGCTTCACATATCGTGGAAAAAGAGGATATCCTGGTACAATTTATTTGAAATCCGTGACCGACACAATCAATTATAGTTCATAATGATTTTTGTTGTATTTACATTTATTTCATGCAAGTGTGCTCAAAATACATCCAAAAGCATAAACCACTGGCCACTGACAAGTTAGAAGGTCATATTCCTACATTTGTAGATTGTCCTATGTTTTTTCTTATATTCAATCCCAATGCCAGTAGTTATTCATTTGCCAACAGTTGTTAGCAGGCAGCACATACAGTATGCAGTGTTTACATAGTATATTTTGAAAGGTCACATTTGCATCTGCGCCTGAATCTCTCATCTGGTAGGAAATGCCTTTATGCATTAAACATATCGCACCTAATGTTTTATGAGGTGCGAGGTTTCAGAAAGCTGTCATAAGTGTCATATATCGTTAGTTTTAAGTCCATGACTAGGTCTAAGGCATTCTCACACGGGCCAGCGGCGGTAATGAGGCTGCATACGCAGGCTACATACCCAATTCTATTTACACCAAAGTGTAAATGTATTTCTGACAGGTGCTATTGGAAAAAACACAAATTCTATCACAACATGTCACAGATCACTCTCGACTGTCACCAGTGTTTGTTTTGTGCTTTCCTCTAATAGCAGTCTGTACTGCATACACCAACCGAATGACAAATGCATTATCGTTGCATTTAGTCATAACACTTTGAAAATATATATATTATATATATATATTGATTTTTTTAAAACTCAAAATACACCAAAATACCACATTACACTATTAATTTTAGTTTTTTATCTTGAATATGTCTTTAGGCTTTGTTTGAATGGCAAACAATGTGCTTAATAGTTAATAGACCACAATTACTTATTACAAATGATATCTTTTAAGTCCAAAGTAAAATATTTCAAGAATTTAAATAACATATTCTGTTTTTGTGAACTCACATATTATAAACTAAAACATCAACAATATAATAAATAAATACTTAAAAATGATTTCACTTTGTTTGTACTGAATCTGCAATATATGAATTTGTATTAATATAACTAGTGAAACAGACTTCACCACAGCAATCAAATATGTTTAGATTTGGCACTTTCTTAAAAAGTTGTGTGTGTATCCCAAATAGCCATAAAAACTAAATAGAAATTGTGTAATTTTTGAAGTTGCAATATTGGAGTGTGCATATTTCCATTCTGCAAAGGCTATAGATATGTATGTGCCGTTTGACCCGAGCTGGTCACTGCAAAAAATAGCCTAAGGCACCACTGATACAACTCTCATATACTGCGTATCCTCTGTGAGTCATCTTTCCCCACAAAACACCACAGCCAGTTTGACATTCACTTGCTATTTAAACTGAAACAAAAGGCCAAATGATAGACTGACATTATGGAAGGTTTCATGGGACACCGGTGGAGACAACTTCATGTTGACTTTACATAATGGGAAATTTAAAGATAATGTTTTTATTATTATTATTATCATTATTATTACCTTGGTTGGTGGGATAGTACCTGTAAATATACATCATACTTTTACACCAGTCAAGTAGTTACAGTTTGTGAAGAAATGTTGAAAACAAAAAGTTGACAAATACAGGAAGTAGGGCCGAGTTCTAATAATGAAGCTTCATCATCAATACACACATTCCCATCCAAAATGCAGGAACAATTACCACACAATGGTTTTAAATTTTCTCAGAGTTTAAGCATTTATTTCACAAATGTCAAGTGTTTTAATAATAACTATTGGGTAAATTAGACAAGCTTTAGTCCTTGTTTACAATGTGGTTGCTGTAACAGTTCTGAAATTACCTCTACATATGTTGCATCTGCTGCATGTCCAAAGTTAAGCTGTAAACTTCACCATAACGCTCAAACTAGGTAAAATCTTAAGCAAAATCTTAAATATACTTATGTTAACTACAGTCTGTCATATGCACTTTAAAGCAACTTGGCAAATACAAAAGCAACTGGTTGATTCGTGCTAGTCTTTTAGCACAAAAACTGAAAAAAAGCTATGGAGGAGAATCGCATTGTTCTTCTGAGTTGGTGGGTGTCGATTTTGCACACACAAATGCGCAAAAAAAAACTTGGATGTCTAATTTTGTTTATTTGTTGGACCGCAGCTGAACCCTGACTTGTCTAAAGCTGCTCATTTTAGCACTGGCAGCATTTCATGCTTTATTTATAATTTACACAGAGCTGCACAGTGGGGGATGCATAAATGTTTGTTACTGTGCGCCACCACGGTAAACACCTTCTTTAGAAGTCATTGATGTTTCTGCACATGGAACCGAGCTACTGGGGACAATATAACAAAATACCTGGCAGGAATGTGAACTGTGGGTCATTATTGGAATATTGCCATTTATTGTCCATTATGCAGTATATAGGTATAGTAGTTATGTGTGGGTGTGTCTGGTGATCAAACACACGCACGCACGCACACACACACACACACACACACACACACACACACTTATCAGTGCCACTGGAGCCATTGCTCATTGCTACAGATGCAAAACAGTACAAATAACAGTGAAAAAGAACATCACCCATAATTATGACCAATGAACTCCATTCACATTACAGTGGACTAATAATAACGCTGTAGGCCAAACTTTCAGTGCCCAATCAAGACCTGCAACATACAAATACAAAACATTTGAACAAAACAATATGAAATAGAAATACACATTTAGAATAAAAGAATTGTAAAAATATCCATCACATGATTCAAAACTTAAAGGAGACATTGTGCTTTTTGTCAGGTATTTAGTATTGAACTATACCGTATATATATTTCATTATTTTACATTTTCTACACTGTAAACTGCAATATTGATCTAAAAAGACATAATAATAGAAACAGGTCAATTGACTTGATTGAAGCTCTGCCTCTTCATAGTGACCTTTCACCTTAAAGAGTATTTTTATACAGTTTTTTTCCATGTTATAAAGTAAAATCTGTTTTGTCTCAGTACAGATGTCCTGTAAAAGCATCTATTCCGGGGAAAGTGATGCCACAATGCTTTCTCTGCATCTATTTATAGAGCGTTTTATTCTCCGCGAAGCAGGAAGTTCAGTGTTAGCCTGCTAATGTCTGTTAGCTTTACCGTGACAGCAAAGTGCTTTTAAACTCACCACAGTGAATATTTAGGATGATGGGAATGCATTAGGTAAGTGAGCGACACATGTGGCCTGTTGCCAAGAGTTTAAATTGAACTAGCTTTATTTTTCACGTTTGAAGACAGTAAAAATCAGGTAGAGTACCTTTCATAAGCAGTGGATTTTCATTTACATGTTTTTAGAAAAGTGGCAATGTGACATTTCTGAATCCAGCATTTATCACTCAAAGTCTTATTTTTCAAATAATCACAACTAAGTACAAGGATGTGGGGGGAGATTAGGGGGTTGTATTCCACCTTCAATTGCAGGACAATACAGGATTATTCAAGATTTGAGTAAACAAATGATAAGGAAACACGGCTATAAGAAGGTTAAAAGCTCATTAAAGTTCCCTTTTAAATTGCAATTGCCTTTTAACTGCAATGGTGGAAACGTAACAAACTATAAAGCCTTATTCTGTATCTTTCAAGAAATAGGTGACATTTAACATGTTTGACTTATCTGCAGACCATATTGCGCCTGGGCATTTGAACCTAATGATGCTTTGCCCAAGAGCTTGTCTTCAAGAGGCAAATAAAGTGCCTCTGAGTGCAACTGTTATACCTCCTAATGGTGCAATTTTAAAACTCAAACCCCTTATGTCTGCTTATGAGGAGGGATATGAAAGTCTTAGTGACTATTAATCTTAAGTGAAAATGAGCCCATAACTCAATAGATCATTATATATTTCATGTTCAACCCCATTAAGTACTGAGAATATCAAAATACTGTAAGGCTCTTCATAAAAAGAACATTTAGCAAATCCCTGTTTAATGGTTCACTTGTGATGCTTCACGTTGTATACAAAAAAAGCATTAAAACCTTGACATGAAAAACACTGAGGATGTTTTTTTACTTACTGGGAGAGCTTGCAGTTAGTTGTCCTGACAAAACGTCCTGTGTAGTGAATGTTACATCGGACCACATTGTTGGTATAGTCAGATTCCCGCACCAAGAATTTGGGATTGACCTGAAGCTTTACAAGCACAAACAATATAATTTAATAAATATATGTGCATTGATGATCATCCTAAGTACAAGAGTTGCAGCACGTTTGATGTGATTTATGTGCCGCTCACACTTGTATTGACTGAATCAAATATGCACTGTTCATTAGGATGGATGAGAAAGTAGCAGCGAAGTCACGGAAGACTGCAACCAGAAAATCTCAGGAGATCTTCACATTTTAAAACTTTAGTAACCTCATCATTACTGCAGAAGCCAGATCGATTTGATTTAATGACCTCATGTTTCAGTCCACAAAGTTATTCCAAACATCAATCTGGCTCCTACCTTTAGTATGTAGTTTCCAGGCTGAACATCTGTTATATCGATCCACTGACAGTCAATATCAGCATTGTATGTGTCATAGCAACCTGGACTCAGGCCCTAGATGAAAACAAATTAATAATGACATTGACTTATTCACAGCAAATGTTTCATAACATACATATTGCTTCTATAGCATACAGCAAATTCCATACACTATTGGAACAGCACAGTGTAATTGATTGGTAGTGATGGCGTTGTGTTGCCCCACCTGAGTGTGAGATGTGCATGCGTATCGTTTCAGATGTCCAAAGTCACAGGTAGTGTCCTCCAGACAGAAGCTGGCCTTGTGTCCCTCGGCCACTTTGCGCCCAGTGCTGACTTCCAGTAAATCATAGTGGCTGAATTCGTCCATACTGTGATAGTGTCTGAGAGAACAGCACAAAAGGTTCAGTTTGGGTTTGGGCACAATGTTTTCTAGAGCTAGGAAAATGACTAAGTCACAACATGTATTATATTGTATTCAGTTGGCTGACCTCATCTGTTAACACGTGTTAATGGATGTGATGGTGTGGCACATAACTGAACACATTATAAAGGTTAAAGGCACAATGAGAGCTAATTAATAACAACAATAAAATACCGCTGAAGCAAGACATCACAGCTTTAATGATGAATAAATGCTGTTAATTATCTCCTTTCTGCAGAGAGACGGGAGGTGCCTTCTGTTTGAGAGACAGTTCAAGCTCATGACATTTTCTTCATTATATTCATAAATATATATTATTACTAAATATGTATGAGCCTTATAAGATGATAACATTGGCACATAATACATCTAAGTTGGATATTTCATTTGTAAAGGTATTGACAATCCACAAAAAAGGATAAGTCTTACAAATGATTTTGCTAACAGTTAAATATTTTGGTAGTAACATAAGGGTCCAAGTAAAATTGAAAAACTGTGATATAATTTTTGTGCCTTACGTCATGACCCAGATTACAACATGAAAAAATTTGTGTTTTTGTGGAAAATCCATTAAAAATACAAGGATGACTTGGAATGGAAAGAGGTAGTTTCCACAGGAAGCTGACCGACACAATTTTCCTCTATTTGTAAGGGTGGAAAAAGGCAAGAAGAGACTTTAAGGTGTGTTTTCAACAGAGACTCTGGTCTGTGTACTATAGATGATTTAGACTTGTTGACTAGGTTCCATCAACATGTGGAGTATAAGAACTCCCATTGAAGGGTTCTGAGGTTAGCATAATATAGTTTATAGAAAAGTACCATGCAAGTTCAATTCTGTTAACAGAACAAGAAAGCTTGAGATGAACTAGGAAAATTGGTATGGTCATGAAATATTATGTTGTAATCGTAATGTAATAATTAAAAACAAATACAAATCTCTTTTAGATGTATGAGCAATAACATCAAAATTATTATGAATTTAACCCTATGACACACTCTTCTGATACACTTTTTTCATGATATTAGAATTTTAAACTCAATTTGACTATCGACACTCTACAGAATTTGAACCACAATTTAAAAAATATATAATTTTGTATACAATAAAAAATATTTCTGGCACAAAACAATAGAAGTTTCTATAACATTACCATGTGGCATTGTTCTAGTTCTGCTAAAGATCAAGAGCATTCTAAAACTATTCAAGAAAGGTCAAAATTTGTCAAAATATGACTGATAATTTATTATTGATTATTATCTGGGTATTGATTTTTGACAACCCTTCTACACAGAGCCTCAAAGTTAAAAGGTATTGTCTTGACTAAAAGCAGTAATTGTAAGTAGCGATACCTTTCTTAAGTGATGGAGTATACATTTTTTTTCTAAAGCTACATCCTCAAAAGTGATGTGTTAATTACCAGAAATGTTTGGATTTACTCCAGTAAATAGTGTCTCTTGAAGAATAAACAAAAAAAAACTAAAAAAATTGTAATAGAGAAATTGTTAGATACACACTGGACAACATGGAATGGAAAGCAACACTGTTATCTTAAATCTTACTGGACAGAATGTAGGCCAAAAGTAGAAGTTATTTCCCCCAAGATGCCTTTGACACCAAGCACTGTGTTCTCATGAAGAACCATATTGTTGCCATCATACTTTAGCGGTTGTGTGATGCGATTGACAGAGTAAAAAACAGATTGATTTGTCATTGTGATCACACAGCCGGCGGAATGATTGCCTTGGCCTGGCGCCTCTTGGGAACCACAGTGTAAATGTAGACTGATATCAGACAGCTACAACACTGCCAATCTCCAAACCCTCAGCTCACATTCCTCTAAAATGAGCATGGAGCAACAAGGCCTGATACGCTGGTACGAGCAACAGCTCGACTGAAATAACACCAGTCCTTTTGGCACGGATACAAGTGAAATATTTTTGTGGCAGACCATTGGATGAGTCGCATTTGCTTTAAATAAGACATAATGTACACAATAAAAATAGTTATCTACTTTAATCTAACATGTACCGGTGGAGAGTTGCATTCTGCCACACCATCTTGTCAATGCCCGAGCTTGTATAATCTTTGAAGCTAAGTTAGGCTCAGTTAGAACTTGGATTGGAAACACTATGAAAATCAGGTGCCATAGTGTAGAAGCGGCTCTGTGCAAACTGTTGTTGTCTCCTTGGGCAAGACACTTCACGTGTGAGTGGGTGAATGATTGGTGGTGGTTGGAAGGACAGATGCCACAGATTGGCAGTCTTCCTACCAGATTCCAGATTGGCTACTACAGTATCTTACTACTGTAAATATACATCATGATTATAATAATATTACATTAAGACCACTCAATCTTGTCTGATTCTGTTTGTCCAGGTCATTGAAAGATCAATCAAAAATAATAGCTTGATAAACCTGTGCCATGGTATCAAATCCTTAGATATACTTTCCCACTCCAGTCAGAGCACATGTGGACCATAAGACAAATAGAACCACTATGCGTCCAGATATTGAATGCATTCCTTTGAGATCACATCAGGCTCCACACAGGCCACTAAAAGGGTTCCATGGTTACAGCTTAGTGTAGCCAATAAAGCAGGTTTAGCTGATTAGGTCCAAGATCTGCTCCATATTATAGACTTACTGATGACAGCTGTGCCACTCCCATGTATGTCGTGGTCTGTTAGGCATGAAGTCAGCAGTGCCCCGATTCTTCACCCTCTGGGGGAAACGCAGCAGAACCCTTAGGTCATAGTCAGACGTCTCAGAGCCGTAGGCGGAGCTAAAACAAGTTTCACAGGATCACAATTACTCAAGCATTTATTTGAATTGCACCTTTAAACAACCGCAATTATTCACAATAAATTGATAAACAAATACACAATATTGTCACATATTAAAAAAAGACATGCCGTTGTGTCAAACCATATTGGGCAGAGTGCATTACACATATGTAAGCGACCTACAATGACTGACTGAGTTTTGCCATGGTGACAGGAATGCCTGTCATTAGGCTTTTTGTTGCTAGATTTTTTTAGAGGTCCACATACCCTCGGAGGTTTTATGATGTCTCTGCCACAAGCAGATGCTTTGTGCTTTGAAAGTTGGAATCAACTTTTCCTAAAATGACTGCTTTCAATTTGAAACTGGATTAAAGTGAACTCTCAAGAGCCATTTTCTCTGCCAGATCCAGACCCCCACCTCTGTCAGCTGACTCTCACACTAGCACCCATACTCAAGCATCGCCTGAACTAAAACTGCACAAGCCAACCCCAGGCCAGTTAAATTCAGTTCCATCCAGGTCTTCGAGGACTAAAGAGCAAGGACCGAGGGAGAGAAAGAAACACTCTGAGTGTCCTTGTGTTTAAGATAAGACAGCTCATTTAAACTAGGAGACAAAGACATTCCAGAGAGGACAACCCCCAAGGAAGCTAACTTTACTCTCTCCCCCATAAGTAATTCTGTACCGGTCTTTGGACAGGATTTTCGCTTTAAAATGCAACACACTCAAGCAAAGGACTTTTTGCAAGTCTACAACAATTTGGATCCAGGACGATTTTCAACTGGCTTCATCTGTGGATCAGTGCAACTGCTTTCTCGTCACCGGAAGAGAGCCTCAGAGCCAGACAGAATTCAGATCAACGCGGCCCTCATCTGTTGCTGAGCAGCCTGACTTCTCCAGAGACGACCTTCTGTAGAGGTCAGCTATTGCTCTATGCTGGATACTCAGGACCCCACAACTGACCTTTCCTGCTTCTGGTTGTAGCACGCACATATTTTACAATTTGGCTGATAAGATCATCTTCGTATAAACGTTAACACTAAAACATAACTAGATCGATCTAAAACAATCATATCTAGTGTCTCCACCTGTTAATGGTTCTTATTCAAATTATCATCTGTTTAATTGTTTGCTCAATAAATCTTCATAAACCACAGTTGAAAAGGGGTCAATGTCATGATTACGTTCTCACAAGCCTGAAGTAATTATTAATTTTTGAAAAGGAATTAATTTACAGATTTGATTTGAGAGTTGGTAATTGCCTAAAATCTTAAAATACTAAATAAACATACCCACACTCTCATGTTGTGTGGCTTGTTTGAAATCTTGATCCAATTCTTTAATCAATATCAACTTTGAATGTCACTCTCTTTCATAAGTGGGAGGACATGAACAACACTACAGTATACAGATATATATACCGTATATATATATATATATATGTTAAAATAAAAAAATATCTATTAAAATATACATATATACACACATACACAATTTAGAAGAACTGTATTATCTTATTGTCTTCTTAAACAATGCATCTAATCAATGTAACTTGTGTATTTGTTTGTCATGTAATTGTTATTATTTGTATTTGGCCACATAATTGACAGAGCACTTGCACAGTTGCACTCCACTCATTCAACTGAAAAGGCAACGAGAGAACAGCAGGACAAAAGCCGTGTTTTTAATGTTTCATTCCCATAGAAGATGATGTCTCTAAAAACACAGGAAGGAAGTGAGCAGAGTCAGTAAGGTGTTGTACAATTTGCTTTGGGGGTTCACAGAACTACTACTATAGCTGGTGTTGACATTGGAGTGTATGGCAAATTACACCAGCCCATCTGTTGGTGATTGCTGCAAACTTAGACAGGATATGAAGGGCTTTGAGCGATTGCTGTGCTGGTGATGAGAAGAGGGCAAACTGAGGAGCTGTGGGAGCCGCTCCTCCATCAATTCACCGTCAATTTAGAGGTGTCCTCGGAGAGAGGAAGAGGGTCCAGGAGAAGGGCATAGGGACATCATCAGCCAATAAAAACAAGACAAGAGGAAACATTGTACCATAGATTTTCCTTTTCTTTGTGTATTATGTTTTTTATTTGATTTACTTGTATCTTCTTGTGTCAAATGTTTTGATTAAATGGAAAGAGCAGGCACTGATTAAGCCGTGTGTGTGGCATTTACAGCAAAATCATCAGTACCGTAGTTATGAAAGTATGTAATGTCGGCTGTATTGAATTGAATAATCTTGTATGAGAGGCCATGTGTGGAAAAAGTCAATAAAGTATCATTACTATGTAGTGCATGGGACAAAACTGCAATAATTATGGCATTCATGAGTAGCAATGGATATTTGTAAAATTGTCTGGGACATTTACAGTGTTACACAATTGATTAAATTCATTAGTTGCCAAATTTGCACTATTCCACAAACAATACCTCATAACGACAACTTGAGAGAAGGTCGTTAGACACCCCCAACTGGCTGTTTGATGAGTAGAATAAAACAATCTCAAGATTTGTATGTCAAGGCAAAAAAACCTTATATCCAGTTCAAAACGTTGCAATTATCAAAATAAAATGGAGGTTGAGTTTTGCCTTATAGCACAGATTTGAGATTTAAAGTCTGTACTACAAAAGGTATAAAGGTTTTTCACCAGATTGTAAAAGATAATTGCAAGAAAATCTTTGATACGTGCACGGTGGCAGAGCAGTTAGAGCTCTCGCCTCCCAAGAAGGAAATCATGGGTTCGATTCCTGGGCGAACATCACATCACATGATCTCTTTGGGTGGAGTCTGCCTGTCCTCCCCGTGTTACCGTGGGTTCTCTCCGGGTTCTCCGGCTTCCTCCCACCGTCCAAAGACATGTTAGGTAAATTGGCAACTGTAAATTGGCCCTAGTGAATGAGAGTGAATGGTCGTCTGTGTGTCTATGTCTCTGTGTTACCCCGCCAAAGGCCCACAAGTACTGGGATAGGCTCCAGTCACCTGCGACCCCTAACAAGTGGTAGAAAATGAATGAATGAATCTTTGATATGTTGTCTTGGAGAAACAGGACTTTTATAGGTTTGTACAAATAAGGAGTTATTATAACCAAGAAATTCACCTAGACAAAGGCCAGAGTAGCCCCCTGACTGAAATATTTATTAAAGATTATAAATCTGAATTTACAAGGTGAGTAATATCTAAATTATATACATTTGGACAACCACAATTACATAAAAAAATAAATGGGAACAAGAGGGTCATTGTATTTTGACAAACAAAGAATGGGAAAATATTTGTACATCTCAGTGGAGAACCACGGGATCACATGTTTGGAGGGAATTCTGTTGGAAAAACATGTCAAATTTTTTCATAACACCATTTCAAACTGCCCATTATTCACAAGGAGATTCTAACTGTTGGAGAAACTGTGGCAGCCAGGAGGCAAACCACTACCAAATGTTTTGGGTCTGCTCTGTCGCTCAGAAATATTGGAACGAGATCAATAAAGTTTCACAGACAATGTATGTCATCATTATCCCACTGGATTTCAGAACAAATCCAGGGCCTCAAGGACACAAATTTATAAAAAAAAAAAAAGAAAAAAAAAAGTACATGTACATAAGCATTCACAGCCTTTGCTCAATACTTTGTTGAAGAACCTTTGGCACTAATTATAGCCACAATTCTTTTTGAGTATAATGCTACAATCTTAGCATACCAATTTTTGGGTACTTTGAAGAACCTCTCAAGCTCCATCAGGTTGGATGTTGAGCGTCGGTTCACTGGCATTTTCAGATATCTCCAAAAATGTTCAACTGGGTTTAAGTCTGGGCTCTGGCTGGGCCACTCAGGGACATTCACAGAGTTGTCTTGTAGCCACTCCTATCTTGTCTTGTTGGAAGATGAACCGTCACCCAGTCGATGGAGATGGTTGTTCTTCTGGAAGGTTCTCCTCTCTCCACATAGACATGCTGGAGATCTGTCAGAGTGACCATCGGGTTCTTGGTCATCTCATTGCTCAGTTTGGTCTGCTCTAGGAAGAGACTTTGTGGTTCCAAACTATTTCCATTCACAGATGATGGAGGCCACTGTGCTCATAAGAACCTTCAATGCAGCAGACATTTTTCTGTTGTGCTCTCTCCTCTTTTGCTCTCTTTCTCTCTGTTTCTTTCTCTCTCTCCTTCTCTCCTTTTTTTCGGTATAGCGTGGAGCGCGTGCTTTGAAGATGTGCAACTACAGTAGGTGGCGGTAAATGCATCTTTTCAATTGGCTGCCAACCGCCCAACAAAAACAACAACAACAACAACAACAACAACAACAACAACAACAACATTTTTCTGTCCCTTCCCCAGATCTGTGCCTTGAGACAATCCTGTCTCTGAGGTCTGCAAATAGTTCCTTGGACTTCATGGCTTGGTTTGTGCTCTAACATGCTGGTAACTGTGGGACCTTATATAGACAGGTGTGTGCAAGTCCAAATCATGTTCAATCAACTAAATTTACCACAGATGGACTCCAGTCAAGTTGTAGAAGCTCTCAAGGATGATCAGTAGAAAAAGGAGGATATGTACATGTGCTCTAATTTTTCTTTTTTTCTTCTCTAAATTTGCAAAGATTTATAACAACCTTCTTTCAAGTTGTCATTATGGGGTAGTGTTCGTAGATTTTTGAGGCAAATAATGAATTTAATCCATTTTGGGATAAGATTGTAACTTGAAAAAGTGAAGTGCGTGTAAGTGCAAACTTTCCGGATGCACTGTATATACTGTATAATTTACCTGGCAAGACATTTTTCCTCAGCAGCACATCGCAGAGAATACATGTGGGCTCTTTGGATGTAGGTGGAAGCTTGAACATAGTTTGGATCAGGGACCAGGTCGGGCAAACCTGCAAAACAGTCAGAGATAGACAAGTCTGCAATATTACCTTTAAAAAAAATTTTTTTATTTGCATTACTGAAATGTAAGGATATATTTTTTTGCCCATATTCATCAACTATTTAAAGCAAATGTGCAGAAATGGTGAGTTTACTTAAAATATGTGATAAAATATAGAGTAAATTATTATCATTATTAAAGTAACTTATTGGGCATTGAGTTCCATCTTAAATGTTCTGGATCAGACCTCTCTCCTGTGTATTAAATGTTGCCATAAAAGCCTGGCAAACAAAACGTCCAGAGCATTTTAGTCTTCATGTTTTATTGCTTTATATTTATAGTGGTGCTGATGGAAGCTTTAATTTGGCCTCAGAGCAGAAACAGGCCCCACTGTTCCAGACTGGGTCACAGTGGAGAAAGCCAATGACCGCTAATTACTGTATTGTGCATTCCAGATTATTATCACAGCTTTTAATGAGACGCTTTTGCTCTGTGGGTCATAGAGTCAGGCTGAGTTCAGGTGAAAGAGCAAAATGGGTTATTCTTGAATTGTGTGTTTACAAAATATAGAATAGCGGCATTAAAATGACATTACTGACTTGACATTACACAGATGCAGTAAAAATAGCATAGACCAGTTGTGTAAAGTGATAAAACAGTGACCTCATTGATGTGGCAATTGCTTACTTTGTCCCAAACTTACTGCTCAACAACACGCAAGTCTTATGGTGAATTTACAATAAAAGAAGGATGTCCATCAACAACTTGTCTTAAGATGATTGTGAGAAGGCAAATTTGATTTAATTTAATGTATAAAACTGGAAAAGATAAAAAGTGCATCTATAGCTAATCAGACCAGACTCATTTGAAAACTGTTTTCTCGCAGGCTCCTGTTATAAATTAAATTTAGACCCCAAGCTAAACAGGAAATGGAGCTTGTGCGTGCTGTTTTTAAAATGGACCATTGACCAAGTCTGCAGACGACCTGAGGTCAATGCGAAGAGCAAGAGACATAACATGAAGGATGCTGATGTGATTCAAACCATTCCCACAAAAAAAAAAGACTCACTACTTTTGTATGCCCTTCACTTTGCTTCTGGTCACCAAGGCCAGACAATCAAGCTAAACAACTCCAGTGTTGTATTTCCGCTTCACAAACTATGAAACAAAAAAGTTGGAGAAGCATGGCAAGCATGTATTTAAAAAACAAAGAAACAAAAAATGAAAGGCAGAACATTAATGTAGTGACCTTTAGGGAAGAAAAGGCAAAAAAAAAAGTTTAAAAATTACTAAAACCAAGAGAGGGGTCGAGTTTAATATTTGCTCATGATTTAGCATGTGTGTGATTCCTCTGCCCAGTTTAAATGGTCTTTACCTTTCCAGTGATTGTGTAAACATGCACATAGCTCTCCAAGTGGACACACAGGACACAGGGAAGGGCAGAACAAACCATGTCAACGCTGCAGGCCAGTGTGTGAGAAGCCGAGGTTTTCTGCTCTCGACTCCATTTCTCTGCTCCCTCTCCAGATAGGCTTTGTTCTCAGTGCCCTAATCTTTTGAAATGTGAAATTGGGTCTCTTTCCGAGGGATAAAGTGTATTGAGAAGCCAAAGCTGATCAGCTTCCGACAGCATGTGACAAAGCCACACATTACACTCTAAGTGGGCCATGGAGAAAAGATACAGAATCTCACCAGAACTTTTACACATTTATCTGGTATAGGAAGAACTACAGGGCATACATATACCATCTCTCAAACTAGTCTAATTATTGACCTTCAGATGTAATGCATTGTGTAGCAAACGTATGATGAGGAAATTCCAAATGATGTGCTAATAGTTAGATCATCTGTGCTAATTAGGACCAGTTAATTATGAGTGTTTACAGAATGTGAAAATTAGTTCAAGCTAAATAAATGTCTGTGACTGATTTGTGCAAAGACAAAATTGTAAGAACTTAAAAATACGCAAATATTAACTTGGTAGTATGTAAACAAAGTTACAAACAAAATGTTTCTTTAAAACCCATACCCAACTATCAAACTATCATTGCATGAAAGAGCCTGTCCTGATTTATGAGCACTATTTGTAAGCAGACATCTGAACTCTAAAACAAGTATATAAAATTGCAATTAAACATTAAAATGATGAAAACAATCATTTTATGCTGAGTTCATTATTTGAATTGTGATAATTGTAAATGCATATATTGCATTAATGAATCCTTTTTAAAACTTATATATATATATATATATATATATATATATATATATATATATATATATATATATATATACTATATATATATATATATATATATATATATATATATATGTATGTATGTATGTATGTATATATAATGCTCTCTTACACAATACTGATACTTGTAGCTGAATAAATGCACCCCATGTGTTAAAGGGACTTTCCAGGTTTTGCCCTCCCCCAAGAACCACTGTACCTCTACAAGCACTGATAACCCCTCCTTCTCTCACAGACACACACACACACACACACACCCCTCTGCTCTGACTCAGTCATAAGTCCCTGTATGAGGTCACCACTACCTTCACTCAACTGCACGCCACAGTCTGGAAGTGCACAGAAACACAGAGGTTCTTGTGTGCTGGCTCAACAGCTGGTTTCAATAACCTGGAAAGATTTAGATTGTGTCGACTTTGCTTGCTGTGTAAACAGGAATGGTTGAAGGCAGAGAATATTATCTACTTCTAGTATTACAAAAACATGATGTATTACACTAGAACGGGACTTTGAACTCCCTTGGGACCTGTTTGGGTATTTTATGTTCAACAATAACCTAAAACACATGCTATCGCTATGTGAGATAATCATTTCATAATGGAAAACTGATTATAATGTTGTGTTTTCAAGACAATTTTCAGACTTTTTTGCAAGCCAAATAATTAATAATGAATAAGTTTAAGAAAACACACATACTTGACGTGTATATTTAACAAGACAAAGATTACATTACCTCTCTGTTCTGGCCGGTAAACATTCCCATATGGGTTTTCAGGCGCAGCGTTAGGAGAATTTCTTCCTGGTGAAATTGGCTGAACGAATGGTGGCTGTTGCCTTCCAAATGGTGGAAACTGCTCATACTGGGGACTTCCTATTGGTGGTTGCCCAGCTGGTACGCTTTCAGAAGCCTGCGCTGCATCAGAGACAGGAATGTTGGGCACAACAGGCCCAGAGTTCCCATTATAAAGATTGTGTGTGTATCTGTGGTCTAACCCATCTGAAAATGGAGGCTGTGGAGGCTGTGGAGGCTGTGGAGGCTGTGGAGGCTGAGGTGGTCGGGGTGCTGCTGCAGCGGGATAAGGTCCAGATCCATATGGTGGGTAGTACATGAGGCCATCCTCTGAAAAATCTGATGGTGAACCAGGAAGAATTGGCTGTAGGTTAGCTCCATAAATGCCTCCAGTACCATAGCCTCCACCAGGCGCAACAGGTTGAAAAGGTGGTTCATAATTCCTCACGGGAACGTCCCCATAACTAGGCTCATAAGGCAGCGGCTGAAAGGGCGGCTGTGGCGGATAGGGGTACTGTGGGTAAGATTGAACATTGTAGGATGATGACGTTCCAGTAGACGGCCTAAACCGGGAACTTGTAGATCCCTGGAAGGTACCACCACCCCCAGTCCCACCTGCAGTCTGTCTCCAGTTATCAGGCACTTGCCCAAAGCCGAAAGGATGCCTAGCCTGTCCACGAACAGTATCTGAAGATCCTCTTGAAGGAGCTTGACGCCGCACATTACCTCTTTGTCGCCGTGTGGGCCGAGTTCCAGAATCAGCTACAACCACACGAGGTCCCCTATCCTGAGAGCTTGCCCCAACAGGAACATACTCTGCTCCACTGTTGAGCAGGCTAAAAAGCTGACCATTGTTTTCCCATTGGATGACCTGGCTCCAAGGGGCAGCACTGTCCTGGCCTTGGGTCTGACCCTGTGACTGTGAAGCCACCTGAGCATGCCCTAGTCTTAGCATGATACATAGTAAACATGCATAAATAAAAGGCACCATTCTAGCTTTAAATAAAATGTAGGTCAAGGCTACAGATCCCTCAAGTTCACCAGTAAACTCAAACCACCTGTTGAACTGTCAGCAAAACATGTATGTCCACAAGCACATTCAGTTTTGGTAGGGAGAAAGGATGACGAAAAAGGCTTCTTATTGAGGTCATCTGCAAATCATCAAGCTAACATTATCCAATGTATATTCAAAAGCTTAAAAAGTTGTTATCCATCTGTGCCAAAAGAGTATCCCTTGATTTCTTGTCTCCTTTCTAGAATGCTTGTAAGTGGCTGTGCATGGCTCCCCGAGAAAGAAGTGTCTGTCTACTGCATGACTGCTAGAGTCTATTTGCCTGATTACTTACAATGGGCCGTGAAAAAATCTGAAACTTTTTAGAAGGGGAGGTCCCACATGGCCCTAGTGCTAGCAATGTTTCCTGGACCAAACAGAATGAGCTGCAGCCCAGATTTTCATTAATTCTCTGGAAAGGTGTCAAGCCATACTGTATAATACATTTCACAATCAGAGACTTGAATTATTTTCTAGTTATTTACAACAGTTAAACAAAACCAATCTGCACAGCAGTTTTAAGTTACCATAAACTTGTAAAAATCTACAATGATGACATGTAGATGAAAAACAGCATTTAATTAAATTGCTACCAGCAGCATCATGTCATCAGGGAAGACAATGAAATTCTGTTATTTGGACCAAAGCAGTTTAACTAGATTATTTGTTGTTTACAACATTCAAAGCAATGGAATAAACCAGTAAAAGCAACATCACGTTATAGTACAACCCTGGATGAGTCTATTGTTTACGATTTTAGTTTTTGTGTAACTATGGGATGAATACTCCACTATGAAATATTGAACTTAGGTTAGGCACATGTTTGAAGCTACACTCCCACCCCATCCATCACACCTCCACACCCGCTCACCCCCACCCGCACACACACCTCCACCAGTGTTGGTAGATTTCTGTTATGAGCAAAAGAAAATAGAGGACTGGCATTCAGTGGCCTCCTACACAATATGGACACATCAGCTATGCAACAGTTATTATGATGAATTGATTGATTTTGTTTTTTTCTCACAAAAAGTTTAAAACTTCAGTTATTAGGGCCTCCCTTATTGACACATGTGTAATACATTTTAAATTTGAATATTAAAGTATATAAAAGATGTTGGGGGGGCTCTGCTTCCATAATGTTTGCTCAATATTTTCTAAATGTTTTTCTTTATGCTGATGGGCAATTCCTGTCTCATTTAAACATCTCTGTATTCTTCTTTGTTACAGACCATGAGGCAAATTGCTTGGGAACAAAAATGTCTTCCTTGAAGGTGGCAGAGCATTAAACTGCCCTTAAAGTCAGTCAATGAAGCATTCTACTATGGATCAGTGTTAAGTGTGAGGTAAGGGGCAGTTTTTGTGCAGCCGCTGTATGTCTTCTGTCAGCAAAGAAACAGTGTGCAGTCTGTGAAGCTGAGTGAAAGAACGCATTGATGTGACTATGCGTCATGGGAGAAAAGCCCAAAGAGAGAGGGTGTCACGCTGAGAGCAACCTTTACCAGCACTGAATCAAAGATACGCCCGCTCATACACTTAGAGCCTCTTTTATCTTCACTGTCAATATTTATCAATACAAGCTCCTCAGTTGTTCTTACATGCTGTCTATCTTCAATAGCACGCTAGTGGATTTAGATAAGACAGTGAATGTGCAACATTCTGCAATTATAAAAATGTACAATCTAAATGTCCGGCCCAATGAAATGTAGAAGCACTCCACCTGCATATAGATTTGTTATTGTTACTTTAATGAGAGCTGATATGGAAGTAGAACTATCAAACTGGAACTAATTTAAAATATCTTGCACTGTATGTCTATAGCCATGCTTTCTTCTGAATTGTGATTTAGTTTATTGAGTTTTCCATACAAACGACCTGGCACATTATATAATCTTCATCTGTCTAATAATGGTGAAATTGGATGGTATTGGTGCTCATTCCAGACAGCTTCAGATTCAAGCAGCACATAACATATGCTCACCACATGATAAGTTTAACCTTTTATTATGCAGTAAAAAAAAAAGAAAGAAAGAAAAAAGTTTAGCCCATATCTTAAGTGCAAAAATGACGACATTGCATAGTTTGCGTCTCATGAGATTTTTTGGGGCATTCACCTATATATTTGACTTAAACTTAATGACATGCCTTTGTTAAATGTTGAAGTATTCAAGAGAATTGACAGGGGGCATCTGCACTATAGGTCCTGGCTCCAAACCAGTTTCCAAGCATTTCAGTTTCTGACGTATTTCTTCAACTGTAAAAGCTAATGGATTTTCACGAGTCTTTAGAAGCAGAGCCATCATACCAGTTACCCATACTGCGCCATACATTGGAATGAGGTGTTCAGTGGGTGGACTCCATGGACCAAATGGAGTGTAAATTCTTCAGTGCAGATTATAGAAGGAGGGTAGATAATTGTACAAAGTACATCTGGCAAAGCAGACCTCCCTGCAGCCCTGTGACACAAGAAGGAGCATGATTGTGATAGATGATTGACTCAAACTGCAAACTAAAGAAAAGGAAGCGAGTAGTGAAATCTTACTATCTATAACAAGTGCAAGTGTATACCATGTAGCACAGAATGCACACTACATCTCTGGGAAAACCTGGAATATCGTTTCCATTTTTGTTCTTTAAAACATCACTACAAAAGTTTAGACTTTATTTTATAAGGGCATCCATTGGGCTAAAATCTATTTCGAGGAAGAATCAAGCAAGAGGCACTTCAATGACAGCACACACAAGCCTCCTGTTGGGATTGACTTGATATTGGTCTGAATTCTTAACCCTCCCAGTAGTCCAAGCAACAGCCAGGTTTGTAGCCCAAATTCTCCTCTGGGGAATGTTGTGAGTTGATATGCTGGTGCAATATTGCTGATGTACAGAGAGCAAAGTTTCAAAAATCTTAAATTATGTTTTACCCAAAGTTTCTGGGTAGTGTAGTAGTTATTCTTCTCACGTTCTCTACATAGACAAGATTGAACCAGATAAGGTATGACTCTCTTCCCTTCCCGGTACAAATGCCCTAGCATTTAGTCTTTATTACATACTGACTGAACACATGGTAGCATTAATCTGTCCATCTGATCGGCCTGTTAAAGTGCTGGAGCATGACCTATCACCCTCATTGCACATGCAAACTACACAGGCAGGGGCTAATTCCAGCTTGGATGTCTTAGGAGCGTGGCCTTTTGTGCATCTTGACCCAACCTGGAGGGAAGGACACTGGAGCAACATACAATCTAAATCAGAGATTATAATGGAAACAGCCCTGTGGGGCTCACTAATGACTAAGGTGAGCCTGAGACACAGCGTTGACTCTTCTTTGGAATATCAATGAGGTCTCAGAGGGATGTGAATATGGAGGGAAGTGACTGGCATAGTAAACGACTGCTGCTCGTCTGTGGGCATGAAATGCACATGTATTCACTACAGAGTGAGAAGAGTTGAGCTATTAGGCAGTAATACAAAACTGACATCTTGGAGAGGAGAATCCAGTGTTTCTCTAGAAACAGTAACTTCAAGATAGCTGCCGATAGCTGCCTTTAAAATAAAACAACGCTATAATCTTCATGATATCAAGAATAGAGTTAAGCTCTAGCTTGACTTATTATGAAAAAAAAAATACAGTATTGTTATAGGAAGCAGTTTGAACAGAAACTGTGTCTTGGCTTGAGCCCCCTCTTACCCTCTTACCCTCTTCATATTGACCATAACAACATCTGTGTGCATGTGCTGACCATTGTCCACACAGAGCTCTCCCCTCCTCAGCCTCTTGTGTTACTGACATTGTACAAGGAGACGAAGTCGTCCTGCCTCTGTAAACAGAGACATAAAGCAGCCTCATGCCGCTGCATGCACAATAATGCCAGGAATAATGCAGTGAGTGGTGGATGGATTTATGGGTATGTGGAGTGAATTAGCCCTGAAAGGTGAGCTGGTGTTATGATTCCATTAGCATGCTGTTCAACCTGTCTTGTCAGAACCACGACAACCCATTATAACTCTAGCTGACAGAAGTACTCAAACATTTGTTGTTGTTGTGTGCTTTGGTAAGGAGACCATTGGCTGATTAAGTGTTTTATATTCTATTTTGATGCTGATTCATTAAGTCTGATAACAGAAGATATATATCATTGTTGCAAAGCAATTTATGCTAATACATTTCAATAATCTTCCTTAAATTAATATTTTTAGGAGTAACACAACATTCAGTTTCAAGCAAGTGGGCACATTTCACATCACAGTGTTTAAAATATTCATAGTATTTGTTTTCTTCTCATTTTAACCAATAGAGCAGCAATACTCAAAACTTAAGTTTCTGAACAGATGCTGATCTGTCAACAAGCCTTGTATATGACCTGTTAAAGCGTTCCCTTTTGTTTGTAGATTAGTTTTAATTAGCCAACTCTCCGATCCCTTTGCTCTCCTCCTCTGCAGACAGAGTGATTGATCTGATACTCTGTTGAGTCAGATTACATTATGCAGTTCTCACTGATAAGAGAAAAGCGAAACAACTATTTTCTTCCCTCTTATCTCGTCCGAGTAGCTGTGTTTCTAAAATGAGAACCAGCCTTCTCCACCAGATATCATTATTCATTTGGAGCTCAAGCTTTCCCTACTGATTACTAGTTAACGGCTTGAAAATTCCACACCAGAGAAACTATAAGTACCAAGAGGGTGATGGCGGTGTTGTGAGCTTCTAATGGCATGAATTTGATAAATGTTGTTATATTTAGAAATGTTTAGATTTTTCTTGTACTTGTAACTATGTCATAGTTAAACCCAAAAATAATTAGAAATTCCACATACTGCACCTACGACCGGACAACATCAAATCCTTCATAACAATACTAATTATCACTGCAATAATAATCTTAAATCTAAATAGATTTGGTCCAATGATGTTCATGTAGTCTACTGATAATTTAGAGATGCTTTTTTCAGACCAGATTGTACCTTAACAGATAAAGCATTTATCCCCAAACTACTTCTGAGGGTTGCCGAATCTCTTCAGGCTAATTTTAAACACCACTGATACTTCAACAATTAGCAGTCTATTTAAAAGTACCAATACATATAAATACACTGTGTTGATTTTATTAGTCTCTGAAGAGTACAGTGAGAACAAGCACTCTTGCTCTTTTACGATAACAATAACGCAACTGCAAAACAATCCTTTATCAAAACATCTGGGAGCAACTCTGCCTTGCTCAAAAGCACTGCTGCCGCTCAGGAAATGTTCCATATTAAGGAATGTGTAATAAATATTTCACAAACACACACGCTGCCAGGGCCCATTGGAATGGTGCTGTATTCCTGTAATGCACACTGCTATGTGGAGTCAATGCCAAGTGCTTAAGCGAAGGAAGTAGAGTTGTGCAAACCCACGGGCCAAGCCAAAAAAACAACAGGGATATTTGCTGTGGGCTGCACGATTTACTGTTCTGGCATTTTGGATTAAGAGGGGCAGGTCGAAACACTTGCAAGGCGTTTCCTCATGATTACATTGTAGGCAAGTTCATATTGGCAGTCAAATCAGTACAAGTCGTAAAGACTAGATTTAAGTCAAACCAAATCAAACAGTCTAAATATATTCACAGAACGCGGTAAAACAATAATATTTCACTAAAACGTACTGCCTTATGAGCAACATGCGTAGTTGCTATTTTTGTATAATGCTATTATAAAGTGTCCTTTATCAATAGCGAATTTATTTTCCCCCTTCATGAATCTTCCATCCTGTTGGGGTCAAGATCATATGCAGAGATGGGAAAAGATCATTGTATTAAGGGGTATAAGCTTGAGCAGCTCTTTTTTTATTATTTAATTGTAAATGTCCCTTAATTTATTACAGCTCTAAAAGGCTCTCTTGGGAACATATTTTTGGGGTGTACTTGAACTACAACTAATTCACAATAAATGCTTTGATTACTGTAACACACTAGTTTGTGTTGCATTATTCAGTCACTGTTCATTTATAACTTGTATGGCTGGATAGGCTTTTTAAAAAAATCAGATGCAGCAGGTAGTGGGAGATCAGGTGTGTTGAGCAGACAGAGCTGAATTTGATCAGATCCGATGAGCCTCAGAGACAGTAGTGACTGCAGTATGCGCTCTCAGACAGGAGGCACTGAGGAACCTCCTCACATGTGTGCATTTCTGCAGACTCTTCTAGACTATCTACCAAAATGTGTCTCTTAGTTAAAAAAACAAACAAACCCTTCTTTTAATTTTGATTATCATGGGGGACCACATAATGAGTTATTTCTTAGTAAGCATCGCACTTGACTAGTTTAGGAAACATTTTTTCCCAGACTAGTTGTGGCATTAGTATCCAGTGTCTCCTCTGAGGTTTGATCCAGAGACAGATTCTTTACCACCACACCAGATACAACGCGCTCCTGGTACAGGGGACAGGGAGAAGGCATGACTTCACACATGGGATGACCTGGACACAAAACGTGGCCCTGGACCATTTCCTGGAGTGGAGCCATTGGCCGCTGGACACACATGACTTGGATTTACAGGTTTGTGGTTTAGTAGGCTCTAGTGGCAAAAAATCTATTCTGGCCCAGAACAAAAATACAATATGTAATTATGAGCACTGACATTATGAGGCATATGTATGCATTGAACAAATATAAAAATGTTAATTTATTTCACTCATATACATCTATGTGTTGTGGGATTTATGTATGTAACTACATTTTTTGTTGTACAAATGTGATTTTATTTTGAAAGTAATATAATATAATATACCACTACTTGAACTACACAGTTCAAGTAGTTCAAGTTCAAGTTCTGCATACCAATAGTGAGAGATGGCTTACAACTGTAAAAAATTTGATAACTGCAGAAAAGTACAACAAATGTGAAATTATGTTAATAGCAAAGGGCAAAGGTACTGCAAAAATGTAGAAAGGTATTAAAATGTATAAAGAAATGACAAAAAGCAGTAAAATGTATAGGCTACTAATTGTACTTAAAATACTGCAAAACAAGAGGCAGACGTATTAAAATTAACAGCAGGGTTATTATCGCTGCAAAAAATTAAACTGTAGTTTGTCCTATGCATTCTTTAAATTACAATAGTTTCACATTGTTAGCAGTGGTTGAAACTCATTCCTCACATCAAAATACAAAAAAGCTTATTAGCATGTTTCACAACTTACAAAAGGCAAAAGGCACCATACCACTTCTAATAACAACTAGCCAACTTGCAGTCACACAGGACTGCAGTGAGCTTGAAATCACATTGATGTGTGTGTGGTTGTCGGTGTGCACTGTTGTACCACCAGGGAGAGCACAGGATTGAGAGCTTTGCGAGGCGCTGCCGCTTGCACACCAGTTGGATTTAACTGGACGCGTAAGGAGAGCCACTTCAGCTCATCCAATCACAGAGCCAGAAAGACCCGCTCCCTAAAAGAACAGGGTTTCATTTGTGAATAGGTCAGACAGTACTATCTTGGTCTGATTCCAAGAAGATTCCTTCTCTTGGTCATTATGTTATTAACACTTGGGTGTGGCAAACATTGATGCTCATCACGGCAACATGCTAACCCCGCTGTCTCCCCTCCACCTTGTGCTTCACTCTGCGGCAAATACAGTGGCATGCCACGTCCTGTGTGCACGGCCCTTTAGACTTTCTTTCCCAGGAGCCCACCATCAGCGCCCTCATCAAGAAGGCCCAGCAGAGGATGTACTTCCTGCGGCAGCTGAGGAAAGCCTCACCTCCTCCATCACCGTGTGGTACGCTGGAGCCACAGCCAGGGACAAACAGAGACTACAGCGCATTGTGCGTTCTGCTGAGAAGATGATCGGCTGTAGACTCCAATCTCTGCAGGACCTGTACGTCTGCAGGGCTCTGGGACGAGCAGGTCGGATCACCGCTGACCCTTGTCACCCTGAACATGGTCTATTTGAGCCACTCCCCTCAAGCAGGAGGCTATGGTCCATCGGGACCAGAACCTCCCTCTGCCGTTCATGACTCATGAACATTTCATAACACCCGTCACTTTAACTACAATTTCATCAACAACCACTCATTGCACTGTTCACTTTATGCACTACATCTGTAAATTGAACTGGACATTTTGTGTACATAAGTCTATATTTTTTTTTCTGATTCTGGTTTTAGATTATGTATGTCCTGGGGCAAAGCATATCTCTCTCTACCAAATAAAAAAAACTTGGATACAGGCTCTTTAATGAGAATATCTGCAGTAAAATAAAATGTATAATTGTAGGGTGGCCAATACAGTAAAATAAAAATTCAAACAAAGAAAATAAAGTGTCATACTTGGGAAGTCATTTAACAGTATATACAAACCACACTTAAATCCAATCTGTATTCTTTTGTCTCTATTGTGTCCTTTGCTGAAGGTGATCCTTTAAAAAAAAAAAAATAGGTCTACATTCCAAAAATGTAATGACAAGGAACGGCTTATTATTCTTGTCATGGTGCGCCTATTGGGCCTTTATCGTACTGCAACCCCCCATCCCTATTTCCCACTACCTTTCAAACCCTCCCAGCCAAAGCAAAGGGGCTGGATTCTCCTCCTCTACTGAGATAAGCATGCCGGCCTTTCATCAGCACAAAACACAAGAATGAGAATGCACGGTTTGTCTCCTATGGCTGGTCTTCTTTGTCCCAATAACACAACACAAAATGTCATCACGGCCCAGCAATAAATCATATGGGGTTGCAATGTGTTTACTTATTACAGTGATGTGCGCTCTGTCAACCCTGTTTGTATTGACTTCTCCGGACCACTGCATGGACCCAAACAAAGCTACATTCTCAGCCTTTTGAAATTCAATATCCAATGTTTTCTATTGTGTAGTATTTGAGGAAACAGTATTAAGAGCACATCAGAATAGAATGATGTTGTTGTTGATAGTTGCCTAAACTTAGAGACAACTTCTATTAACTAAATCGTGTTAAATCATAATAATTTGGAAAATCATTGTGAAAAGATCATGGACTGTATGGTATTTGATTCAGGGACACTGTCCAAGCTCATGCAAATTTGGCAATTATTACAACCAAAAATTCTACTGCTAAAAATAAACATGAATAATATAATTACACAACAATAATTAGACAAAGTTCAGCTTGTGGTCCTTTTAAAATATCGTTGTACTTGTACAGATTTGCCTGGCCTCTGTATGTACCTCTATATTCCACTATAGTTATCACGGAGCAGTCTATAACAGCATTGTGCAATATATCCATCCTTAATAAAATACCAGCGTGCCATTGTGCTTGTGGAAAAAAAAAAGAAACCGAACTTCAAAGCTATTTTCTTAAGAAGATAACAAGAGTCTTGTTATATCAAAGATAAAAGCCCTAGTTCAATTATAACAAAACAGTTTTAATAAGTTACGCATATCAAAGATTACTTTCAGAGCAGCATTAAAAGGTGAGGTCCACTTCCATACAAGTGGTGCTCACAGAGGATGTATTCCAGCAAAGTTGAGACATAGGAAATTAGAAACCAAGACACAGTACCACACAAAACCTGTAATGTTAATAATGTTTTGATGGGTTATTGGCAGCAAAAGAAGACACAGAGTAAAGGAAATAGGCTGATGAAATCCAGGCAATTTGAATTCAGCAGCTCAATGGAGAGGCTGTAACTGGCACAAAGGCAACACTAGAGTTGGGAAATATTGGAACATGGATAATATTGCAATTGTTGTTTTGTAGATGTGCAAAAGTAGAATACTGCCTGTAATTAAAATGACTAAATCCAACCTCAAAAAGAGACCGAAACATCTAATGTAATCTCCCAAACATGGGTACAAAGTGATATTTCTTCCCTTTTACGGATAATTTAGGGTCTAATCACATTTTGTGCCTGACTTGAACCTCAGCAAGGACATTTCCAGGCACATTTGAGACCATTCCTTAAGCATTGTTAAAATGTTGTCGACAATAGTTATCAAGACAGCAAAAGAACGTATTTAGAGTGAATACCTTCGCCACTCATCCCAGTAGCTTCTTCAGTTTTCACACAGTTCTACTTTCTTGTGCGAATCAAAAACAACAGGTGCAGCCAGAGTATGCTAATCGGTGCTAGATGTTTCATTAGGGTCATGAACGTTTATGCAAAATATGACTTAGGTGACAGCAGTTCACACCTTAGGGTATAATATACAATTATTATAATTTATTTTTTATGTTTTATTTTTATTAAAGGGACAGTCATTTCATAGAACTGGGATTCGAAAAAAAAAACCAAAAAAAAAACAAGAACAAAAACAAAAACAAACAAACAAAGACGAGGGGAAAAAAAGAGAGAAACAAACACAATAAAATGAAAAACAACAAAGAAAGAATGATGTCAACAGTAACCATCCCTAACGACTAACAATTAACAATAACAACAAAAGTATAAACACATGCGTATCAAAATAAAAATGTACACACACATGGGCACGCACACACACATGCACACACACACTCACTCACACACACACACACACACACACACACTCACACACACCCACACACACACACACACATTTGCATTTACAGTAGCTTCACTCTCAGGAATTATGAACAAATTAAGAAAAAACATTGTAAATGCACATACGTATACACATAATAAAGATCAGAAAACTAACTCCTTACTGTAAACAACGAAGTACAGTTACCTCTTCCCTTCAGAGAGATATTTAAGCATGCATTAACTTGTTTGTCCGTCTCATTTGCAATAACACTTTACATTGACTTAAAAACAATAATAATAAACGATATACTTGGGCATGTAAGAATATACTTCAACTTCCCTGCATTATCCTGCTTCAATAAAAGCATCAATAAAAGCTTCAAGATCAAAAATTGCATGTCTGATAAATGGCAGTAAGAAGTGTCATATAAACACTCCAGTTTAACCAACACAAAAAATAATAGTAAAGTAAAACCAATCAATAAATAATGTGTATATAAAAAGTAATAATACATACTCTTCTATTTTCTACCGTGTTATTTTAAATAGGGAGCGCAGAGTAAATGAACTCCAATAACAGGACACTTAAGCCAGTGAGGCGCAAAAACTTCGATATGTGCAATTAAAGCAAGGCAACAGTCATTTCTCAAGTCGTTCATGCCTAACCAATGGATCACGCCTCCCTCAATTGTGCGCACATTTCATAATTCATTATTTTCACCCACACTTACAAAACAGATGGGTCAGCACTTTGTATGTATGTGTTTCTGGCATTTTCAGATGAGAATGTAGAGATGCCAAGGTGAGAAATTATAGGAAAGTACTACAGGGCGATTTTGCTACATAAAATTGACTAGATTTATTACCTGATTCTGAGTTTAGCCAAAGAACCAAGGATCAACAAAATTAAAACAATGCCAATAAACAGCATAATGTATATTAAATGTATTCTATATTGGGGCTGAAACAAGTTAAAGTGCATATGAAAGGTGAAACTACACATTTTACTAAAGCACAGTTAACTATATTTAAGATTTTACTAAAACGTTGCCACTCCCCAGTTTGACAATTATAATTTTACTTCCCAGTTGGACATGAGCAGATGATGTGATTATATGTAGAGGTAATGCCACAACTGTTACCTAGCAACCGTGTAAACAAGGGCCCAAATCCATATAAATTACACAATAGTAATGATTTTATATATAATGTTAGCCGATAAAACCTTTTGTGTTTGTTGAATGATTGATTAAACTGTCAGAAAATGGTGTTCCCTGCTTATACAGAATGTCGCTTATTGATGACAGATAGAGAGATTGGGTTTAGAACTCAGCTTTTTTTTTAATTTATTTTTTATAAATTGCAACTTTACTGACATAAAACTATGACAAACCCCAGAGCCTATCCCAGCAGACCAAAACCTAATTAGAAAAACATGAGAACCCTTCGTATACACTTTAATCAATTCATCGCAACTAATCAATAATTGGGATGAATGTCGAATAATTGTTATCTGGACGTATTTATGGCTCCTGAGGAATTATACCCAAAAAACAATTTTGACTGCAAATACACTCGATCATGAGTTTCAAGCAGCTTTACTTCCGCTTTATTTGAGTGGAATTAAAAAATATATATATTTAAATGTACGGGCTGAACTGAAAGAGTAATCGCTAGGCTAGATTAATCAAATAGTAAAATAACCATTTCTGCATTATTCTATATGGTCGGGTTAAATATATTTGAAATCTCCAACGCTTAAAGTGTACATAGTGTTTAAATAGTGTCTAAACATAATTGTATGATTAGTTTAAAATTCTGAATAATAGCATTACCTTTCACCATGTGTTTTTAGTTTAAATTCCTACTCTTGCCAGTGCCACTTAAGATATCATGTGCAACTTATTGTTTCTTTGCAGGGATGGTCCTGGAAAAACAACTTGACAAGAGGGCTGTTCCTAGGATATCGGCAACACTAAGAGAGTTCTTGCTTGTTGTGTGTCATCAGGAGCAGAACGCACACAAACCTGTCTTTGAGATGAAGCCCTGTCAAGTGGAAGGTCAGATGAATGGAGAAGGTAGACAAATTGCACATCAGCACCGACAAAAGCAGCACTGCAGAGAAGCACTGTGGGCCCAGGAGCCTGGATTTGTCTCACATGACTAATGGCACTGGCCAATGGTGGATCATATGTGTCAGTAGCGTTCAAAAGCCACAAATCCATGGCCTGAGAGGGGCTGTTAGTTTCCTCTGGCCCCTGCCTTCTCCCCCGAGTGGTCATTAGTGGTGGTTAAACTTCTGTTCCTCAGTCCACCAGTAGATGGCGCGGACAAGCCAGCTCCTCTGCAGCTGTAGTGGCTAAAAAACATAGATTCTGCCTTTCCCTCCCTGTCTCCATAATGATGTTGCAGTGTTATGTAAGAGTGCAGCATCTTTGAGTGGGCTATCCATAAGAAATGATGTCTTGGATCTTTAACTTGTTAAGTTTGTTATTGTGAGTAAAGGCTACCACAATACTGCTTCCTTTTAGAGTATGAGAAACCCTACTTAGACCTGACCTAGTTAATGAAAAAGTTTATGAATATGAATACAAGACTAGGCATGCAATTGACTACATCACAAGAAAAATATTCATTACTTTTGTTAAAAATGGGATCATGAATGCGAAACTGAATAATACAGTAAATATAATGTTTGTTTGTCCTTCAAAAGCACAATTCGTGCAAAATGCAATTTACAGCAATAAAATACATTAAAACCACAACACAGGGTGGGGGCCTGTCTTACAACCTCTGCAAGGCTATTCCAGAGTTTCACCCCATAGAACTGAAACGTGTCTAGACCTGACTCTGGCACCAGCAGGAGGCCGGTCCCTGAGGTTCTCAGAGTCCGAGATGGTTCATAGGGCACTAACATGTCCGAGCTGTATTTTGGTCTTAGGCCATGGAGATACTTGTATACAAGCAGAGCTGCTTTGAAGTCTATTCTCTGAGCCACAGGGAGCCAGTGCAGAGACCTGAGCACAGGACTAATGTGATTGTACTTCCTGATTCTAGTCAGGACCCGAGCAGCAGCGTTTTGGATGTACTGCAGCTGTTTTACAGCTCGTTTGGAGAGGCCAGTGAGCAGGCCGTTACGGTAGTCTAATGTACTGGAAACAAGTCTCTCCAAGTCTTGTTTCAACACTACTTTTTCTTTTTTCTTTTTAAGTTTTTGTAAAATTGAATTGATGTAGGTGTTAAAATTCTGACCTATGTCCATTATTACTCCTAAATTTCTCACTTGATTTACAGATTGTGGCTGCAGACAATTTCTCTTTTAGACAGTTTCTGTCTAAAAATAATATAATTTAAGTTTACAAATTAACGTGCAGCTGAAGTGCACAAAAATGCCATTCTTAAATAAGATAATAAGTTAATGCTAAATGCTTGAATTAAGTAGTATTTATATTAATATGAGTATATATACTGTAAGATTTGCCTTTTTTTAAAGCTATTTTTATTCCCTATTGTAATTTTAGGGTCTTTAAGAAAAAATAAATACAATCAAGATTAATTCAAGAATTTATTGAGTGTTTATTACACCTGGGAGAACTATCAAGAAATTGATAATATCACAACTGTTATTTAGAAGATATGCAAAATGTTAACTACAAGTTATATGAACATGTTTTTAAAGGCGACGAAAGAGAACATTGAAACTTTAAATCATTCTAACTTGTGGTGTGGTCTGTGGTCTAACTTGTGGTTAAACTTGCGATCATCTTTCTTATTAAACATCTTCCAACAAACATTTCAAAATAAAGTAATAGAATATGTAAAAACTTGAATATATTTTACTGTAATAATGAGTTAATTGGTCCACTGGGACAAGTGCAAATGTGACGAATATGTAAGGTTGGAGATGTTCTTCTGCCTTCATAAAGTGAAACATGACTCCTTTGACCACCACCAATAACTCACTCATACAGCACTCATACATAAGGTGGGAAAAGCGTCTCACCCAAGGAGATAATCAGATAATCAACCTACAGCTATAACAAAGATTGGGTTTGGAGGGATTCCTCTCAATTTTCACAACAAGGACTTTTAAATTTGTTTAGATACTCAAAACACCTAAGACAGCTTTGTATGGTTTAGTTTAGCCTCAGCCCATGCTAGCTCTGTGCTAGCTCTGTGCTAGCTCCACACTCACTCTACTCTAGCTGCCATTGTGCTGGTTGGTCAGAACTGATCACACGGTGCACTTATCTGTCATCACATAGTGGGCAATACTAAGCCGTTTTAAGGAAATAGTACATTTTTGACAGCATGCGCCGCTGAAACATATACTCCATCTTTGGTTCAGATATTATACTTCCATAGATTAAAGCAGAAAAAAGTGTTTTGAAGATAGACTTATGTATATGAATAAATAATAATTTGAAAAGCTATTATCTACACTGGATAATGAGGAGGTGAACATGTGTAAATTGTGCTTTCCCCATTCACTATCTTGACACACCTGATGTTTTGTATGTGATTTTTTTTTTTACTGCGGGCTCCACTAGAATTGCCCCTCGGGGATCAAATAAAAAAATCTATCTGTCTATAAATCAATCAATCAATCAATCATCTTTACCTGGGCTTGATAAACAAGTTTGTAACTCCATTCATTTGTTAAATTATATGTCACAACGGTGAATAGTGGGTTGTTTCTACCATTACACACAACAGAGAGAAATTTTCCATTTACAAAGAAAAGAGAAAGATGTTGCACAGAACCTCCAGAAGAGCCTACACAACAGTGTCATTGGCATACAGGCGTAAAGTTCCCCCACAGTCAAATCTGGCCAGATTTCCAGTGAATGAATAAGCCTCTCTCTCTCCCCAACAGCTTAAGAGCAGCTATTTAGTGATCTTCAGCTGCAGGCCGGGATCTTAGTGGGCAGCTGTATGAACAAGCAGTGTGTGTCACGTAGGGAAGTTGTACAAGGACAAAAAATACACAGCAACTTAAATGTTGCATCTTGTATGTACAATTTAAGAATTCTATATCAGTCTGCTGTGCTCTGAAGAAAGTTTCAGAAAAGATTGATCTCTTCTCGTAAAGGCTGAGAAAACAAAAAGTACAAAGGCATCTTGGAAGTCAAACTACCTGATTTTCTCGTGCAGGTTGGGCTATGTACAAGTAATGATCAGAAAGAGCACATACGCTCCTTCTACACCAAAGACCCCTGAGATTAGAAGGCTTGTGCTGCAAATAAAGCCAGCTATATAGCTTCTGATTTGCCAGCACTGTGGGCACGACTGTGTTACCGGCATATTCATGTCTTTCTTAAACTCTCCGACTTCATTACACAAAGCACAGAAGTGTCTTTAACCCTTCCAACCTATAAGGATGTTAATCTTCTAGCTCAGAGTAGCAGTGTCACCGTTTCCAGGGTTATCACGGCAGCACAGAAGCCTTTGTGTCTCACCGGTAAGGGCAGCTCGCTATTAATAGCATTATCTGGCCACATTTGCATACAAAGGTGACAGATTTCATTGGCGGCTCAAGAGGAACTCACCAAAGGCCAAAGAAACGAGAATGAATATAAAAACCACAGTACAGCGTTAACAGTGTAGTACATTCAGCATACTTCAAGAATGTACGTTAACATATCTCAAGTAATACTAAGGAATTAACCATTATTATTACGAGTAGCTCAGTGTACCATGGTGTCATAAAGGCACTACTGTTCTCTTTAAATACAATTAAAGGTTGTACTTGCTAAGTGTAACACTAACAAACATAGTATTCCTGATGGCTGAAAAAGAAAATGGTAATTTACGTTGCTTAGAGATTGAGTGCATTGTTTACCCACAAATCAATGATGATCAATGATACACACAATTCTTGCAATTATATGATAAGGTATAAGGGCCAATCCAAACCAAAAAATATGCAGGCATTACAGCAATATAAAGTCATACCATTTCAACATTAAAGGTGTGATTTTTTTAGATTACAGTCAAACGTCCAAATTTTACGAGAATAAAAACTCCCAGATAACATTACAGATCACCACTGCAGTTTAGCGGCACCTCTCCTGTTACGCACAATTCACAAACTGTTGGATCAACCCTCTACTTCCTTCATGGCGTAGCCGTAGTGAACCTTGGAAAAGGGCTGTCGAGCTCAGCGCTCCCGGTGCTCAGACATCGGCCATGCTCCGTGCTCCGCCCGCAGACAGGTGGAGGAGCCTTGGCGAGATATTCACACTTACTCCGCTCTGTTGCTTTGTTTCTCTGCGTGTGCATTTTGCGCACAATCACCGTTCTTGCATGCTCATTGTGGATAAAGTTTTGTACAACCCCTGTAGCGGCCTGAGAAGCCGTGTGCACTAGGAAGCTACAGTTTTATGCACCGATTCTAACCATTTTAGCATCCCTTGGACCAACGGTAAAGCACCAGTGTACACTGGACAGCATAGTGGCGCCTGGTGGTGACACATTTTTGGGTGGAGTCTGCATGTCCTCCACGAGTTACCGTGGGTTTTCTCCGGGTTCTCCTTCTTCATCCCGCCGTCCAAAGACATGCATGTGTTAGGCAAAATTGGCAACTCTAAATTGGCCCAAGTGAATGAATGTGAGAGTGAGCGTGAGAGTCTCTGTGTTAACCCTGCAACGAGCTGGCCCCTGGCCAGGGTGTACCCTAACGCCCAAAGTCACTGGGATAGGCTCCAGTCGGCGGTAGAAAATGAATTTCTAGCTTTGACTTTAATCTCATTAAATTACGACTTTAATGTCTAAATGTTATGAATTTATTCTCTGTTTTTAAAAAAATATATGGAATGGCCCTTATACTCGTCAAAAAATTAAACAAGTGGCCGTGGTTGTGTATTTAAAACCAGATTTCGAGTTAAGAAGTCAAGTGCATTTACTACTAGTGTTGCAGTTTGGGTTTTGCAGATGAGGTTCATGGCTGTTGAAATGTACAATTTAATCTAATTAATACATATTTCTCCATCTTCTTACAAGCAAGTATCTACTTACTGGCAAAACAATCAAATCCAACCAAACCTTTGGCCTTTCGCAAACAAAGTGGCAGAATAACAGCAATGAACACATAATAACCAGTTAGTGAGTTCACCTAAGGCAGAATTTTGATATTTTTCTTCTGACTGCTCACCACACTTTAGATCATACTTGTGTTTATCCACTGTATAAAAGCGGCTTATCGACTGCCCTTACTTTATTACAACTTGCAATAAAAACTTTGGCGGAGTAAAGTTTCTCATAGAGCTACACCTGTTAACGACTGGCTCTCCAGCTTCAGAACTTAGTTATAGCCCATTATCAAATGATCATTAGAACCAGTTCAGCAACGTGGAAAATGGGATGTTCAGCGTTTCTAGTTACAGGTTTGTGGAGCAGGCAACATTAACGCTCAATGAGAAGTAACAAAGCTCAAGAGGTTGCTTAATTAAAAAGAAGCTGGCATCTGTTCCTGGGGCGGTTAAATATGAGGGGCATTAACATGGGGTACTTAAAGTGGGCTTTTTGGCACTATGGTTTCCTCAACAGATGATTTAGCAAACAGCTGCTGGCTTTTGAAAAGTTGGTAGAGGCTTGGATCACTCTACCAACCAACTGTGTTGATATAGCAACTTTACTGCTTCCAAGACATGGTTTTAATTATAGTGATGAAGGAAGCCAATGGTAGAAGGCGGATTTAAAAACACTGATTGAAAATATGGCTTCTTGAGTCAGTTTTGGGCAATACATTTGTTCAAACACATACAAATACAGCCTTTAAATATACTTTTTTCAAATTATTAAAAAGTTACTGAGCACATGTTGAAATTATTATTATTAAACTATTAGAGACTAGAACAAAATTATAATGTTTCTTGTACCAATCAGTCCAGTGACCTTTAGGAAGATAAAGAAAAGATGAAAAAGTCAATCCAAAATCTGGAGGAGCTTTTGGTAGAAAATAGATATGCGTTACTGAGGGTTTCTATGTGATCATTGAAAAGGGCACTTATCACAACGCCGTGGGCTACACTCCACAGAAACGTGGACAAGGCAGAGGGGGATGAAGAGGTGAATGGCAGAACAGATGGGGCCTGGAGTTCACTGATGGGACAGCTGTGGTCTGTTATATATACACACACACACACACACACACACACACACACACACATATACTTGATTAATCAAACCACGCAGTCAGCTCTGCATCAGGACAACAAAAAAATTAGGTCAAGTGCTATGGCCAAAAAATACCTATCATAATGTTCCTATTTACATTACTGTAGATTTGGAGAAAGAAAAAAAAAAGAAAAAGATAAAAGATAACGTTCGAAGAATAAGAATCCTCAAATGCTATAGGAAATTAAAAAGATAAGAAATTAAATCAATGATCTGACCTCATACAAATGATTTAGGTCTTTACCAAGCAAAGTTATTATAAAAGTGGATGAACATTTTCTAGATCATTATCTTGGAAAATTGTGTATTGTTTTGTATTGTATGCAGTGTTGTTCTGTTCATGTGCTGCTGCCTCTTGACCAGGTCATCGTTGTAACCTACCTGGAATAATAAGCGTTAAATAAATAAAATAGATAAACAAAACAATGCTGAAAGAGCAATCTTTAAAAGATGAGATAAGCAGAATAATGTAAATTTAAACATTGCTCAAGGAGCCAAATCCTACATGTGTTTGTTGGTTTGTTAAAGTGGGCGTTGAAATAACAACAGTACTGATAACTGACTAGAGAACAAATGTATTCCATATACTGTAACTGTCCAAGCCAGAAGTGCAGTTTCTAGTTATGATGTTCTGGGTAGAAGCGTTTTCCACTGAGTGATTCATTGGAATAAAAAATCCAAGATCTAACAAAAAAATTGGTTTACTGATTTCTACATGAGTAATGTGTATTCGATGTTTTATTTTATTTTTATCATTACCATGTTTTACAGCATATACTGGTCCATAACTAAACATATAAACAAGTGTGCAGTACGGCCCAGTATTAAGTGTGCCATACATCGTCTCAGACCTTATCCTCTGAAAGCGCTGTTGACTGTGAGCATAGTGAATGCAGTGAAACATTGTGATAGCACGGAGCACATGTGTTGCATGATCACTCTGGCCTAAGGGACATGTCCACTTGTGTTTAGTCAGGTATTTAGAGTGTCTGCTGCAGCACACGGCTCCATGTTCACTCCTGCTCTAAACACAACAATTATTTTAGAGAGCTACACAAATGCTCTCATGCCTGGAGGAGTTTTCACACTGAATGTGAGGTGAGCTCTGTCTCCAGTAATTATTGTAAACTTTGCTTTAGAAATCTACAGTGGGAAGTCTAATTAAACAATGAAAAGTCAAAAGGAATCCAGTCCTATTGTACATCCCCACCGTGGCCACATAACGTCAGAACTAAAAACTAATCATTGTAATTATTTTAGAAGCAAAATTAGGTCACTTCAATTCAATCTGTACAGAAAAAAAGTACACCTTGATTTCATAACGCTGGTCTCATACTATTGAAAAGGTAAGAAAAAGTTTTGTTTTGTTGTGTCAATAATTGTTAATAACTGTTATATTGTGATGTTTCTTCTCACAATAATCACACATTGACATAAGATTTGTTATCGCGGCATCCCTATTTATGGGAATCATCCAAAATATTGCACTGGAAAAAGTGGTTGAACTAAGAGTGTAAACTTGGTAATAGCATTTTGACGATGTATGTATGCTAATAATACTACTAATTGAAGCCGTGCGCGACGATAAAGGCCTTAGCCCCCCTTGCCACCATGGGCTACGAGCCACCGCGAAGAACCCACTTCTAATCCCCCCGCCTACATCACCCCTCCCTCACAAACAGTACCAACATAATACTACTTCATTCAACATTTTCACGACCGCACAGTTCAAGATAGAGTTATGTCCCCATTGGTTTTTATGTTTAGTGTGACGTGGAGAATAAGTGTGCCAAATCCATCTTCTTGGATGGATGGATTTGCGGGGTCGCGGGGGCAGCAGTCTAAGCAGGGACTCCCTGACTTCTCACTCCCCAGACACTTCCTCCAACTCCTCCGGGGGGATCCCGAAGGCGTTCCCAGGCCAGCCGAGAGACATAGTACCTCCTGCATGAGGTCCCCAGGGAGGCGCCCAGGAGGCATCCGGAACAGATGCCCGAGCCACCTCAGCTGG
Source organism: Chaenogobius annularis (assembly GCA_015082035.1). Lineage (NCBI taxonomy): Eukaryota > Metazoa > Chordata > Actinopteri > Gobiiformes > Gobiidae > Chaenogobius > Chaenogobius annularis. Next base: position 372,439 of record BJKM01000094.1, on the reverse strand, counting down.
TTCCTCTCGACGTGGAGGAGCAGCGGCTCTACTCCAAGCTCCTCCCGAGCTCCTCAACCTATTTCTAAGGGAGCGCCCAGCCACCCTGCGGAGGAAACTTATTTTGACCACTTGTATCCGTGATCTTGTCCTTTCGTTCATTACCTAAAGCTCATGCCTATAGGTGAGGGTAGGAACGTAGATGGACCGGTAAATTGAGAGCTTTGTCTTTCGACTCAGTTCCTTCTTCACCAACAGTCTCATGCAGCGACCGCATCACAGTAGACGCTGCACCAATCCGCCTGTCAATCTCACGTTTCATCCTTCCCTCACTAGTGAACAAGACACCGAGATACTTGAACTCCTCCACATGGGGCAAGGACAGCCACCCGCAGAGGGCAAGCCACCTTTTTCCGGTTGAGAACCATGGCCTCGGATTTGGAGGTGCTGATTCTCTTCCCGGCTGCTTCACACTGGGCTGCAAACCGTCCCAGTGCATGTTGCAGGTCTGGGTTTGATGGAGCCATCAGTACAACATCGTCTGCAAACAACAGAGATGAAAGCCAGTGGGGACCACAGGCTTTCATCTCTGCCCGTGGGGCAGCCCTGGCGGAGTTCAACACGCACTGGAAACAGGTCTGACTTACTGCCGGCAATGCGAACACAGCTCCTGCTCCCGTCATACAGAGACCGGACAGCCCTGAGCAAAGGGCCCCGGACCCCATACTTCCAGAGCACCTTCCAAAGGACTCCCCGAGGGACACGGTCAAAAGCCTTCTCCAGATCCACAAAGCACATGTGGACTAGTTGGGCAAACTCCCATGAACCTTTGAGCACCCCATAGAGAGTATAGAGCTGGTCCAGTCTTCCACGACCAGGACGAAAACCACTCCTCCTGAATCCGAGGTTTGACTATCGGTCGGATTCTCCTCTCCAGTACCCTGGAATAGACCTTACCTGGGAGGCTTAGGAGTGTGATCCCTCTGTAGTTGGAACACACCCTCCGGTCCCCCTTCTTGAACAGAGGGACCACCACCCCGGTCTGCCAGTCCAGAGGCACTGTCCCCTCAAAATATTCCTTCCACCGTCCAACGACATCTCCAGTCGAGATCAGAACCATAAACAGTGTTGGTGAAGCACTGCTTCCCCCTCCCGACTTGCCAGGCGGTTTGCCAGAATTTCTTTGGGGCCGACCGATAGCCCTCCTCCATGGCCTCCTTCCAGCCCCGGGTTTTTGCCTCTGCGAGGGCCTCAGGAGTCCTACAAGCCAAAGAGGCCTGATAGGCTTCCTTCTTCAGCCTGACACGGCATACCTTACTTCCGGTGTCCACCACCAGCCGAGGGGGTTGCCGCCGCGAGAGGCATCTGAGCCTTTGCGACCACAGCTCTGAGCAGCTACATTGACAATGGAGGTCAAGAACATGGTTCACTCGGACTCAATGACCCCAACTTCCCCCGGGATCTGGGAGAAGCTCTCCCGGAAGTGTGAGTTGAAGACCTTGCTGACAGAGAGCTCCGCAATACGTTGGCAACAGACCCTCACAACGCGCTTGGGCCTACCAAGTATGTCTGGCTTCCTCCTCTGCCAGCGGATCCAACTCACCACCAGGTGGTGATTGGTTGACAGCTCTGCTTCTCTCTTCACCTGAATGTCCAAAACATCTGGCCGGAGGTCAGAAGACACGACAACAAAGTCAATCATTGATCTCCGGCCTTGTCCCCAGTCGGTGACCTGTCCAGTACCCCTCGAAGGAACTCCAAGAAGGCCGGGTACTCTGCACTGCTGTTCGGCCCATAGGCCGACACAACAGTGAGAGACCTGTCCCCCACTCAAAGGCTCCAACACATCTGGTCGTCAAGGCCCCTGCCGTCGACTGCCGCCCAGATCTCTCTGTACCAGCCCCTTGCGGATCCTGCTGCAGGTGGTGGGTCCACGGGAGGATGGCCCCACGTCACTCGTTCGGGCTGCGTCGGACGCTCGTCGTCGAGCACCCACCCCAGGTGGTAACTGTTAACGACAAAGTAAATGTTCTCATCCCATTCAAAATGCCTGTAAACCAAAACACATGTAAGTCTATGGCAGTGTTTGTCAGGTTGCCATGGTAACCCTGGATGTGGGTATCGCGGCTCAGGAGCCTACAGCCCTCATCACCAGGATCCATTTCTGTACACTTGTGTTGTTCATGTTTCTCGCATGTCTATAAACACTTTGTATCGTAGCCGGGGTTGTGGTCCTTGCTAGTGAAGGATGTCTGTGCCAAATTTAATTAGTCTACGTCAAAGTAAATTTTTCCATCCCCTTCAAAATGCTTGTTAAACCAAAACGCATGTAAATCTATGGCAATATTTGTTAGGTTTTCACGGTAACATGATTGCGGATAGAGGTATGATATTGTATATCATCAAATCTCATCATTTTGCACAAAACTTATATTCGTGCTGGGAAATAGGACATCTCATGCCAGAGATACTCAAGTTTGGAATTTAAAAAATGTTAACGAGTCATTTTGCGTCATACATTTTCTTAGACACCAAAAAAACAAATTTTTCACCAATCCTGAATTTTGGGTCGTCATTTTTATTGTATTTTCTTAGCATTCAGGGGAGCAAAATTGGGGTGGTTTGTAGGAGAGAAAAAAAAAAGAAAAAAAAAAGAATAATAATAACGGAAACTCTTTTTTTTGACGCCGACACAGTTTTTTCATTTAAGACCAGGCTTAAAACGTTCTTCTTTGAAATCGCTTATGGTCAGGCCAGTTAGGAACAGAAATAACAGCCTACATTTCCCAGCTATGCTGCCCTAGGAGCAACTATGCTGGGGGAAGTATGGCAGCTTGAGCACTAGCCACTGCTTCTTACTACTTTTCTTTCAAACAATATTTAATATTTAATTTCACTTGCAATTTGTTCATCTATTTTCCTTCTTTTTCTCCCACTTTCCCGACCGGAGTGGAGCAGGCACATCGATGACCTGTGGAGCCACATGCTCCTCAACTGCCTGGAGAAACGGTCTGCCTGGAGAAACGGTCTCTACTCCATTTGAACGGTTCTTCGTCAGCCTCGAAGAATTGGTTCTCTTCCTGAGTGGGTCCAGCTCCACCGTCTGCAAATTGGGGCGCGTCCGCCTGTCTGTCCGAGGGAGTTGGATCTCTCCTTCACTGTGGAACTTGGACAGGGGAGCTTGGGACGTCTGTCTAAGGACACGGGATGCAGGGATATTACCTGTGACCTGTCAAGTCCCTGTGAACATTGTTTATTCGGTTTTTATTCAACCGAATATTCAACTGTAGCCCCTTGAGGCAACTACTGTTGTGATTTTGGGCGTTACAAAAATAAATTCAATTGAAGTTATAAAAACTTGCGCTAGAGTCACGTGATTTTGTCACATTGTGCCCGGTCACAAATCAAAATCAGTTGTCGAATAGATGATCTTTTAGGAATGTTTAAAAATCAAATTTGGAGAGGGCGCTAGAGAGCTATTTTATTAGATAGCCACTACATTTGCATATCATTGCGTTCAGCTTGGAAATCTTCACAAATACTCCAGTAACACTTTCCTATTAAAACATTTTTAAGAAATGTGGATTTTTATTTTTTTTTCCCAAATATTAAAAATTTTGTTTAAAATTCACTATGACCACACCTGAAGACGGCTCAGCTTAAAACTGGTAACTTTTCATTGCTCATGGGTTTTGTGTCCTGTGGACAAATTTGAAGTGTTTTTGATTAAAATTGTAGGAGGACATGCGGGGTCTTCACTCAAAATTAGAGCTCACTGAGTTCAATTACTACACGATGTTTGCATTTTTCTGGCCACTGGATACAATTTGAATAAGTCCCTCGTTGGGACGATTCTTGTCCTTCGGCTCGGGCCTAATAATAATTCTACTATTCATAATAATAATACTACTAATAATAATATCTAACTGTTTTAACTTCTTTAAGATTTTTTTTCCCCACGTAATCTGCAATTTGGATATAAATTATATTTTAATATGTGATACTAATAATATACCAGTTAAAAACATGAGGAGAGCCCTTACATAGTCACACAGTGTTCAGAGATAGTGCACATGTTAGTAGTCATATCAGAAACAAAAAATCGATTCGTCATCGCACTGAACCTATAACCTCGCAGCTGTTACCACACACTGGCCCAGCGCCAAGTTCATCTGACTGATCTTTCATCCTCTCTGGTCAACAACATCAGCAGTTTCGATACAGCCTTTTAGTGTAACATGATAAATAGGACACAGATTAACAAACACTATTTCCCTTTTCTAAAATGACTGGAGGCCTCATTTCGAGATAGGGCTAATCATTACACGCCTCTCCATCTCCATGAATCTTCTTGTGAAGTCCTGTGCGATGTGACTCTCCTCTTCCTGTCACATCCCCATTAGAGCAGTCCTGCTGATAAATGCCAGGCAGTTTACAAAAAGCCTGGTTTCATTTCAACATGCTCCTTAGGCTGCACTCCAAGACAGACCAGGCCTTCATTCTCCGCCTTTTAAATTATACCCTGTATCTTCAAACAGTGAACCAACTCCCACTGACAATGAATAATGCAGCGGGGTAATCAGGCCTCTAAATTGATCCTGGGAGCAGAGGAGAGGGGGGCACTTATATACAGAACTCTCTGGTTACCTGTAACTAGAATACAGCTGAGAAACACACACAGTACTACATTTGCAGTGTGCTTTGTTTAGAAGCTATAAATGCAATTTAAATGCTGGACAAGTCTCCAATATTGATAAAGACACATACACTCTCCCAAATCAATAACACAAAGTTCTCTTGGTTCAAAGTCTCACATAAGATGAAAAATAAAACAAAAATTAACCAGCACGGTTAAATATGCTGTAATCTACCACTCACAACATCATATAAAGTCAGAGCAAAAGGCAAAGAAATGTAGAGCATTTGGCTTCTACTATACTGTACATATGAGCTGTATTATCAAAATGATTTATCCATTCTAGTCCATTCAAGGGGTCCCCTTGTTAGTTGGACAGTCTGTTGACAAAGTGACAAGATACGCTCCCTCATTTTTTGGTTGTTCACTTGACCATGTGTTAGCTGTAATGCATTTTCAATGGGGCAGTAAGCGTGAGCTTCCAAACTTTACAAATTATGAAAATTCCGAGCTGAAAACATTACCACCTCCAGAAGTGTTTTTGTAGATTGTTACCACTTGTGATTATTGTCGGAAATAGCCGACATGCTAACAACCTCGTAATAAACATTTCTTAAATCTAAAGCTATTCTGGACAATACAGCACTAAAATCATAACGGGCCACAACAAACTGACAAGAACATTATTGTTTTCTTTTTATATTACATTATATATATAAACAAGAATCATGTGTTTGCATCGTCTACAAACAACAAAATGGCTTTGTTTGCTGCTTCATTAAAATGAATGGCATCTTAAGTTTTTAAGGTGCCAGGGGAAGATGGACCGCCGCCTGCTTGTCTCTACGAAGATATTACTGCTTTACCTGGAATGTTCCCCAGAATGGCATTAAACAAGCATGGGACTCCCCCAAAATCAGGATTTTTTGGGCAAAAACAAAACGCCTGTGATTGAATAAATGAAAGATAAATCAATTCATACCATAACAGGTGATAGACTCTTAGTGAAGTACTCTTCACTTGGTGGCCTATGTTAAATATATATATATATATATATATATATATATATATATATATATATATATATATACACACACACACACACACACACACAACTTTTAAAACTGTCCGTTCAAATACTACAATCTGTTACACAAATGTGTACAGACCAAAAACCCATGAGACACAACAGAACACACACATCAGAAAACACACTTTTTCCACAGCACACCACAAATGAAATGAACCCAATTACTGTGAAAAGTTCTGTTATTTTGCTAGAGTGCATGAGGTACATTGAGCTCTCTTCTCAACCTGTTTACATGTCCCTGACAGGCAGTCTCCATGGCTACAGATATTAAACGGGTTGTGCAAGTTAAAACTGACCCCAAGTTGTAATTTAACTAGTAACTGTGGAGTGAGGATTTTTGTAAACATAGGCCCATTATCATAAAAGCTAGCATTCGTTTTTACAGTGTATTTTACAGTAATTTGAAAGTGTATTGTTTGCAAACTCCATATTAGTGGGAGGCAAAGATTTCCAGTGCGGCCCAGATGTTGTTTGATGGCTACTCCTCCCAGATGAAAGAACACTAGCTCCCAGCCACAGGAAAAGTATGCTGCACATAGAGTTTGGAGACTAATGGTGTTTGACTAAATCTTTCAGCTCACATGGAAACTCGGCTGAGCAGGTTCCCCCTTGTGTTAACAAATAATACTGACGTGTAACAGTGTTTTGAATTCAGAGAGTGAGACGAGAAACAAGATGATGTATGGCCTAATGCTGCACTCCCAACATTCATTACATGGATTTTTTTCAACTGCTGTGAGGGTGGCTTTGGGTTTTCTTCCTTTCAAATATCATATGCAGTATTGTGTAACTTAAAGAAAAGCTATGGACATATAAGCTCTCAATATACATAAAAAGGCAAGAGAAAAAACTGAGAAAAAAAGACTTGTGGCAATGTATTGTAATAATTTGTAATAAACACATTTTGGATAGTTCACTATGTACTGTAGATGTCTGAAAAATTAAGTTAATTGATAGAATAAATTGCCCTTTGAAAACCTATCTTGCCGCTCTTGGTCCGAAAGACTAATCCCAAACTTCAAACGCAGGACCTGATTCTGTGCAGTGGTGCGATCCCAATGGTGATAATAAACACAGCACACAGAGAAGCATAGGACAAAAATGCAATTTACATGCAAATCCTATGCGTACTCACAAAAATACACTCAGTACCATGGTGATTGAAACTTTGTTTTTCCTGTTTACCCTTTTGATTTATTTATATGTTTACACCATCTTGCCCCTGTTTTTGTATCCACTGGTTGGTGTTGATGCAGATTTTGTGCATTGACCAGAACACATTGATGCAGGGCTGTTTTACCCTCCTGTTCTCGTCCCCTTATTTATTCATGTGACATCTTGTCCTTTCGCCTCATCCAGCTCAGTGCTTCACAGGGATACAGATGCTTTAGATAGCAGACACATTTGGGTTGCTCAAGCACTGATCGCATGCCAGCCACTCAGACAACACCATTAATCTTTCTTATCAGCATCTCAGTGGGTGCTCCGGCCCAGAATGCTATGTTCTACATTGAGCTACCATTACTCAGTGGAAGCTAAGTAAACCTAGCCGTTGCTCCTTTCTGATTTAACTGCTCGTTTGACTTACACCCTCGAACTGAAAAGACCAAAAGGGGCCATCACTCTCCCAGTGGCATTGGATACTTTGTTATTGTTAGCTCCTTCAAAGTGTTCGTGGCCTCTTACACTAGCAGCCTGACAATTTTGTAATTGCATTGTGTGATAAAAAGCTAATTAAGTTATGGAAGATCCCTTATCAGTTTTATTTTCCACAGAGCCATCCAGGGGGTGACCTTGATAAGATCAGTTGGAGGCTGCTAGGCTTTTTATTGGTGCTGGGTGCTAATAGGGACAGTGATAACTACTGTGGATTGAGATGAGAAAGGGCTCCATGATGACAGTATAAGCTTAACACAAGATACAGAGATACAGCCTTCGATAAAAGTCAGGGAGAGCCTCAGGGACTCACCCGCCAATAAAGTTCCTCTTCTTGTGATCCCATAAACAACTGATAAGGTTCACACGCCTAACGAGAATGCATCTGTTTCTGACATCTGGAAAATGTGACTTGACTGAAGTCTTTTGAAGTATAAGAGCTTTCCTGGAAAATGTGCACCAATAGCATAAAAAAACAGGAACAAATATTACGTTTAACAAACGCTACACAAAACAATGCCACAAACAAAAAAGGGTTAAATGATGAGATTACATTTTAGGATTTCCACACAAATACAATGGTGCAGACTCAGACATACACTATATGCATGTTATTGAATATAGTAAAACTATACATATCGTTACACTTAATACAATGCAACATAAACATTGTATTTTTGAATTGTTACGGTAAGTTTTATTTGTCCTACATTATGCATGTGAAATAAAATTAAACCCTTGCACATGAAAATACAAAAACAAATGTCCCCTCATCAGATATGACATTCTTTGTCAAAACTTGCATGAATAATCATTGCTGTTCTAGATTATTAGAATGAAAAACAGAAAGAGAAATTGGGTGGCTCGAGGAGTAGGCGCATTCTTCTCAAGATATAACAAATGTTATAGAACCTTATGCAGCCTGATAACAGAAAACAAGCATTGCTCTGTTCCTCCTCGCTCAGAGAGATGATTCCACGAAGAAGCACAGAGCAGATAACTTGTGATTGTGCATTAGGATAGATTAGGATTGTTCAGTCTGTGCAGGAAATACATCTTAGTCTTAGAGTTATTACGCCTGGTGGATTGTTTATGGTACACAGCATGGCAGGCTGAGCAAGCCTAACCAAAGACAAAAAAACATCATTTATTTCAGTTAGGACTGTCCTGCTGCACATATATGCCACTGGACTTGTCCTAAAATACCTTTTCCACTGAGGAACACACATGGTAGATGTCCTATTTTCTAAACAAAACGATTTCAATAAGACTTACGTTTTCCTAACAGGCAGATTAACAGGCAAGTAATTGAGATAAGGACAAGACCAGACAAAATCTTGAAACTAGGAGATACAGTTGCCTTTAGAGATTGTCAGGTATGGATGTTTTGTTTTGTTTTGCTGTTACCTACAGTATATCCGATATTTGACTTGCTGCTGTGGACAATAACCAATATTTGTGGATGCCGATATTTTAATTTTGAAATCCATAGTAATGCCCACAAGTTTCACTTTAGTAAAAATTCAAAAAACGAATGTGGCACGATCGTGTAAACATAAAGACCTAGTTTTAGACAAATTGCTCCTGTAGTTAAATTTGACTCATTACTGTTCAAAAAGACAAACCTGCGTGGAGGACAAACTAGATAGGACACATGGACACACAAACTGGGGAACCTCCCCCAAAATATCTACAATTTTTTCTATTAAATCCTATATCAATATTGGTCAAAATCCGTTAATATCGTTGCTACTGGAACCGATGTATTGGCTTTCCAGTTCCCTTTGACCAATTGACCAGTTTTTGTGAAGCAAAGGATACAGCACAGAGTAAAACCTCATACATTTTGTATATAAACAACAAGTGGGAGTGTATTGCATCAGTCAAGGTTATACAAATTCAAATATATTCTAACTTCTATACCCCTTTGCCAGGCCATATCTGTTAGTGTTTGAAAATTATCTGGTTGCAAATTTTGACTGTGCTCTCAAGGTGCATTACTTAAATGAGCAGTTATCCTCAGCACACACCAAGACCTTGTTTGGTCTTAAATTATTCAGGAGGCTCTCTGAAGCAGACTACACCTGCATGCGCACCACGTCTGCAGGCACCCACTTCTCTGGCCACGGCCCTGTTTCACAGTGCAGTACATTACAATGGCCTATGATGCAGTGAAGGCTTTTACTCAGAGTCCATGTAATATGTCAGCCTTATACCTGCCCAAGGGTGTGTTTAGGTTGACAGCGGGGACGCAGCTAAATCACTCTTCAGTCTGCATGAATAAAGAGTATAGCATTAGATGTAGACAGTGCAATGATTAAGACATCAGGGTTGAATAAAGTGTACAAACACACAGTGGAAAGTATGTATATTAAATTTGAAGATTTATTTATGAAATTAGGTCACAATAAAATGCAAAGGGTGCAAATGGTGAATATGAACAATTTAATCAAATTTTTCCTTGAGAAATGTAAAGAAAATAGACAATAAAATAATAAAACAATACTGGTTACAAAGATAAATATATATGACAACTTGTAACTAACTTACTGCGCTGTTTATGGAAATTAAAATGTCTCATTTTCTAATGAGTGCCACTTGGGCAAGAGGAAATAGTCAAAGCTCTAGGTTCAAGAAGAGATTTACAAAGAAAATGTTGTACATGTACAACCTCATTTTATGTAGAACTACGGACGAATATTTTTCTGAAAATAATTGGAAGCTGTAGTGACAACTTGCATGTCCTGTTTGCAACAGCTTAACAAACCCTCCAGCTCAGCTGCTGTTAGGACTAATTTCCACATCTAAGTGTAATGAGCTTACATTATTCTTTAATGACAAAGTTCAGGGCATTAAAAATGCAAAAAATAACCCTCAAACCACTCACTTCACACCTGTAACTGACAAAACTGTCCAGGAGATCATCACTTGTCTGAGTTCATCTACATGCTTCCTCAGTGTGTTACCTACCAGATTTCTAAAGTCTGTGCTGAACAGTTTGTTAGCACCACTCACTCACATAGTTACTCACCAATCTGGAACATTCGCAAGGGGTTTGAGAACTGTGGTCATAAAGCCTCTCCTAAAGAAGAGCAGTCTTGATGCCGCAGTACTGAGTAATTACCGGCCCATCTCTAATCTGCTATTTTTGGGCAAAGTCTTTGAAAAGGTTGTTTACCAACAGCTCACTGACTTCCTCTTAATAAACTACTGATTCAGGTTTTAGACCTCATCACAGCACTGAGACTGCTCTTGTCAAGGTGAAAAATGAAATTCACCTGAACACTGAGGCCGGCAAAGACTCAGTCTTAATTCTGTTTGATTTGAATGCTGCTTTTGATACTGTCGATCATGAGATTCTCTTGCAGAGACTAGAGGACTGGGTGGGCATCACTGAGACTGCCCTAAATTGATTAAAGTCCTATCTGGAAGAGAGGAAGCACTTTGTTGAAATTGATAACTGTGTCAGACCACATTGCCCCTGACCTGTGTGGTGCCCCAAGGTTCAAACCTGGGCCCTCTTTTGTTCAACTGCCATTAGGTCAGTTAATATGCAGTGAAAATGTGTTGCCTTTATGCACACAACTCTCAGATCTATGTTTCACTGACGGCAGGTGAATATGGACCAGTGGATTCACTCTGTCCTTGTATTAAACAGATCAGTGTGTGGATGCAAAACAACTTTCTACAACTAAACTCAGACAAGACTGAAATCATCATCTTTGGCTCACAGAAACAAAGAGAAAGCATTAGCGGTCACCTCCAGTCTCTCGCTCTAAAACCTACAAATCAAGTTAGAAATCTGGAAGTAATACTGGACTCAGACAGCCACGTCAGATCAATCACATCAGCAGCTTTTTACCATCTAAAAAACAGCCAAAATCGAAAGTATAGTGTTAAACCAGACCTGGAGAGACTTATCCATGCGTTTGTCTCTAAAAAACATTGCCAAAATCGAAAGTATAGTGTCTAAACCAGACCTGGAGAGACTTATCCATGCGTTTGTCTCTAGTAGATTAGACTACTGTAACGGCCTGCTCACTGGCCTCTCCAAACAGCAGCAGTACATCGAGAACGCTGCTGCTCGGGTCCTGACTAGAACCAGAAAGTATGAGCACATTGGTCCTGTGCGCAGGTCTCTGCACTGGCTTCCTGTGGCTCAGAGAATACTTTAAAGCAGCTCTGCTAGTGTACACATCTCTCCATGGCCTAGCACCAAAGTACATCCTGGACATGTTAGTGTCATATCTCGGACTCTGAGGACCTCACGGACCGGCCTCCTGCTGGTGTCCAGAGTCAGGACTAAACATGGACTGGCCTTCCGCTGGTGCCAGAGACAGGCCTAAACAATCTGCGAATCTGCGTTTCAGTTTTATGCAGCTAAAATCTGGAAGTGTTCCTGAAGATGTGAGACAGGCTTCTACTCTGACAATGTTAAAATCTGGGCTAAAAACAAGCTGTGTATATGACTGAAAGGGTTTTATTTGCACTCTTCTCTTTCATGTATTTATCTGTTTTGTTTAATGCAGTTTTTCTTTGAATGGCCTTGCGTATGAATTGTGCTCTACAAAACTTGCCTTGCCTTGCTTAGTGGAAGATATTATCAATAAAGGATAAATGTTCCCACTCAAAATTTCACAGAATTATGCATTTGGTATAATGAAATGTAATTTCAGCATACATACATAGGAATAATAATCTATTAATATAATATATAAATAATCTATTAATTTAAGTTGACTCAAGAGGATATTGGACTTTTACTATTTTAAGTATTGAGTGAATAGAGCTGCATATTGACAGTGCATAGAAAATGTGCCCTGAAATCACTACCCGGAGCACCCTGGCATTTGTACTTGACAAACAGGCACATTATTGGATGACTTAATGAAAGCCTCCCATTCAGAATAGATTTTGGTTGAAGACAAATGATGTACACATGGCATGGAGAAATGAGAAGTGTGGAGAGAGGCTCTGTCAGCACAAATTCCTGCATCCACGAAGGGTAATGAGCCACAATCACGGCAATGAGTGTAATTATGACTTTGTTTTGATCAATTACTTTTTCATATGAGAGGGTTTCCATGTGATAGATTTTGCAAACCCCCTGAATTGGTGAAAGTTGTTATGGAATTTATCACAACTTCATGGACTTCCAATGCACTTATTCTCATTATTCTGTTGTCATTAAAGGTCCTATATTTTGGTGTTTTTCCCATTTCATAGTATACACTAAGGGCATAGTTGATAATAATAAATGTCGTGCAACACCCATAACATAACAGTTATAAAATATCACCCATATATTGGACCCAGCTCCCCTACCCGGAAATGCAAATGGTTTAGTTTGAGATTCGCCCCATCCTCTCGTAGAGCAATCTGCCTCCCCGCCTAACCCATGACGTAGTCTCAGCGTGTGAATTCTTACCACACCCACCCCGTGACAAAGCCTGAGGCCGGTACACAACGGTACATTGGAATAAACATTGTATCCATGATGGCGGTGCGTCGTGCTGAGCTTTATGTTCTGGATCCAGAATCAGATCAAGAGTTTAAAGTGCGCAGCACAAGTACCACGACAACTGCAGCAGGAAATAACGCTAGTGTCTTTCGCATACATGTGTTATTACAGTTTGGCATTAGCCAGTTTGGCTCTTCTTGTTCAGGTACTGTTATGAAAAATTTTTCCTTTGGCCCTTATTCTTTATGACATTATAGACTTCTCATCCCCATTTCGAACCTGGACCCTACTGTTAGCATATTCCTGATAATTAAATGTCTGTGCCGTGATTCTTTTGATCAAAGACCTTTCTCTGTCTGCTTGGGGGCCCGGGACACTCTGGGGTGACCAGGATGTCCCTTGCCATGCCTAGTTTTGGTCTTTCACACTAGGGGATTGTTTTTCAAGGAACAGTAAGAGGTGTGAATTGTCTTGAATCCAAATATGACCAACTGTCCCTCCCTGGGAGCTTTGTATCCTTTGCTTTCTTGTACCTGCACCATTTGCCTTTCCCCCTGTAAACCTGTCTGTAAAGAAATGTAAATGTTTCTATTGAAGTAGGTCATGTCACCACCTGTTTGATCTGTAATCTATAAAATGTACAAGAATCCCTTTGGGGAGACCAGACCAGTGTAGGGACAGACGACAGAGATGTTTGGAGTAGGGACAGATTGATTCAGACTGTACACTGAATTAGACCATTCACTTTTGAGAAAAGACAACTCCGTTCTATTGTTTTACTTTATTTCTTGATAACCGTTATTGAAGTTTTCCACAACAGTACCTGCGGGAATTATCGAACTATGCCCACGGAAACAGAACATATGTTGTCAAGAAATTCCTACGGTCATCGATATATTGTGTAATGAATTAGAATTGTTACTACTTGCATGGAAAACATAAAATCAAATGTATGTGTACTTTATGTCGGTCTATATTTATTATGTTCCCAGGTTGAGCCATTGTTGGACTGGTTCAAAAGTAAATACAACTACGCTATTCTGAAGTGAAGAGAAAAATGAATATTTTATATTTATTTTCTTTGTAGAAGAGGCGGCGTTTCTCCTGCCACATTAAGATCCGACTCGATTCGATTCAACTTTATTGTCATTACACATGTACAAGTATAAAGCAACGAAATTCAGTTTAGCATCCAACCACAGTGCAATAATAGTAAGTACAATATACAGATAATAATAAATAGGCGATAGCTAAAATAAGGGGCTGAAGTATATAAGTACAAATATACAGATTGATTGAGGTAAAGTGCATATTATATATATTGTGCATTAACTGTATGTAGACTATAAACAGGGACTATAGACATAATTTACAAAAGCAAATGGGCATATGATAAGTTAAGTTGTAGAGATTGAGTGAGCATTAAATAGTGCATAATAATAAACAGTAGCTGCCTAACATTACTAGACTAGTGCAATGTACAGTACGGTTTTCAGTGCAACCAGAATCCAAAGTGTTTGAGTGCAGGAAGGTCCAGTAGTGCTGGTGACCCGTCTTTGGACAGTGGGGGGAGATGACGAGTTTGTGGGTGGCGGTGGTTGGGAAGTGGGGAGGGGGGGTTCATCGGCATGGGGCAGAGTTCAAAAAGGACACAGCTCGGGGGAAGAAACTAACAGTCTGCTAGTCCTTGTCCGGGGGCACCTGAAGCGCCTGCCTGAGGGCAGGAGGGGAGAACAGTCTGTGTGCAGGGTGGGGAGGCGTCCTTGAGAATGCTGCGAGCTCGACGTAGACAACGTTTTCTCTGGACTACCTCAATGGCTGGAAGTGGAGTTCCTGTGATGCGTTGGGCAGTTTTCACCACCCGCTGCAGTCCCTTGCGCTCCGCAACAGAGCAGCTCCCATACCAGACTGTGATACAGTTTGTTAGGATGTTCTCGATCACGCAGCGGTAGAAGTTCACCAGGATGGCTGAGGACAGATGGTTTTTCTTCAGTGTCCTCAGGAAGAAGAGGCGCTGGTGAGCCTTCTTGACAAGGCTGGAGGTGTTGGTGGTCCAGGACAGGTCTTCCGAGATGTGGGTCCCCAGAAACTTGAAGCTGGAGACACGCTGGATGGGTGCATGCATGCCTCCTTTCTCCTTCCTGAAGTCCACAAAGAGCTCCTTGGTTTTGATGGTGTTTAGGAGCAGGTTATTTTCGGCGCACCATGTGGCCAGGTGCTGTACCTCTTCCCTGTACGCTGTCTCATCGTTGTTAGTGAGGAGACCTATCACCGTGGTGTCGTCCGCAAACTTGATGATGGAGTTAGATCCATGCACAAGACTGCAGTCGCAGGTGAAGATGGAGTAGAGGAATGGGCTGAGCACACAGCCCTGTGGCACACCAGTGCTGAGTGAGACAGCGGTAGAGCAGGTGTGACCTGACCTAACATTTTGTGGTCTGTTAGTCAGAAAATCCAAAGTCCAATTACAGAGGGGAGGTGTTTATGCCCAGGTCTCCAAGTTTAGTGATTAACTTGGAGGGGATGACGGTGTTGAAAGCTGTGCTGAAGTCAGCAAACAGCAATCGCGCATAGGTGTTGGGGTTGTCCAGGTGTGTGAGCACAGAGTGCAGTGCTGTGGAGACTGCATCGTCTATGCTCCTATTGCTGCGGTAGGCAAACTGGTATGGGTCCAGTGTGGGTGGGAGGTAGTCCTTCAGGTGTGCCAGAACCAGCTGCTCAAAGCACTTCATGATGATGGGTGTGAGTGCTACAGGGCGATAGTCATTGAGGCACGTCGGCTTGGAGTGTTTCGGCACTGGCACGATGGATGTAGTTTTGAAGCATGTTGGCACAGCTGCTTTGGGTGAGGGACAGGTTGAAAATGTCCGTGAAGATCCCAGTGAGCTGTTCCGCACATGCCCTGAGCACATGTCCAGGAACGCCGTCAGGTCCAGCAGCCTTGCGTGCGTTGATCCGGCTCAGTGCTGTGTAGACAACCGTGGAGGAGAGCGTGGTGGTCTGGTGGTCTGCTGGGAGTGTTGTCTTGGTGGCGGTGTCTCTGTTTTCCCTCTCGAAGCGAGCATAGAAGTGGTTAAGCTCGTTCAGGAAGGAGATATCTGTGGCTGTGGGAGTGAGGTTGCTGGGTTTGTAGTCGGTGATGGCCTGGATGCTCTGCCATATGCGTCTGGGGTCGGCGTTGGAGAAGTGACCCTCTATTTTTTGCTTGTAGCAGTTCTTGGCCTTCTTGATGCCCTTCCTCAGGTTAGTTCTGGATGTGCTGTAGGCCTGCGCATCCCCTGATCTGAAGGCCGTGTTACGGGCCTTAAGTAGAAGACGCACCTCCTTGCTCATCCATGGCTTCTGGTTGGGGTATGTGGTGATCTGTTTCTCTGTCGTGACGCCATCGATGGTGGTGGTGATGTAGTCCATGACAGAAGAAGCATAAATGTTAATATCTGTGTGTGAGCCACATGTGGCCTGAGAAGCAAACAAACTCCAGTCCATGTGTTGAAATTTGTCCTGGAGTACAGAGTCTGCCCCCGCTGGCCACACCTTGATGGTCCTCAGTGATGGCTTCACACGGTTGATGAGGGGTAAGTATTTGGGGGTGAGGAACAAAGAGAGGTGATCTGACTGTCTGGGGTGGGGGAGGGGGGTCGCGGTGTAGGCAGCAGCTATGTTAATGTAACATTAAGACACTGCGTAGGGGAGCTGACCCCTGTCTTCACAGACATTTTTAACACCTCCCTGGGGTAGGTTCCTACTCGAGTAAACTAAAATACACAACAGGAACAGAGACTAATAAAAGTGGGACTAATTTTTATTTATGCAGGACAAGATTTGATTTATTTTGCTAAACAAGCACTTAGCTGCTCTTTGAATACATGTGATTAAAAATGTTGAGAGTTAGTGTATGAAAAAAAATGTATTGGGTAAAAACATAACGTAATATGTAACTTAATATAATATAACTGGAAACAGGTATCTGCCCCTGAGATGGGGCAGAAGGTGGTGCACACTCAGCAGGTCTATGAAGCTGGATGGCTCCTGTGATGTGCCCTAAAATAAATGAATCATGCCATTTATCCTTATTAGATACTTTTGTGCTGTAACAGTGCGGTGTAAAAAATATATATGAATGTGACAGTGTTCTATGATGTATCATGAACTAGGAAAATATAAGACATTGTATAAAAACGTTGTTTCGTCATGTATTTGTGGTTAATGTGAATATACCACAAAACAATGTCATTGCAAACACTTAGTCATGAATTGGCGAAATCCGTTCTGGCTGGGCACATACATCTTGGCTAGTATGGCTTTGACGTAACTATACGGTCAGTAAGTGGGCCAGCCAGCCAGCCCATCTTGACCAAACTGTTATCCCATTGTATCATGATTTCCATTTTGCGCCAAAGCCTCATGTCAACCCTCATCTCAGTATGGAAATAATGCACATAACATAAAGTATACATCATGTAGTAGCTGTGTAACAAAATGTCATGATACATCACTCATGTAAATAAAACGGGTGATACATGTTCAGGAAATGTGCGTGACACCACTAGTTACAGTTTATGTGTTACATACTGTACTTACAGCTCGAAGTGGACCATCGTCTCCTTTTATTTTGGGAATAGCACCCGTTTGTAGTAAGTCCAGCTTCAAAGTGACTTTAATTCTTGGAATCGTCTTTAGTAATGTGACGTTTACAAACAAAAACACTCCAGAAATAAACTCTAGCCACCTTCTACGTAGTGTTTATTATTTTGGTAAATTAAAAAGTCTAGACACATATTTAACACACATTTTCCCCAAGAGGACATGGTACGCAACAAAAAGCCGTGTTAGCAGCAGCAGGGTTGGAACAAAAGAAGTAGCATAGCATAGCTAAATGAGGCTAAGTAGCCACAGTTCCTCCCGAGCGCGGAGGGATGGGGGGGCGGGCGTTTACAGGTACAGAGCGCTTTCTGGAGGAGGGGCTGAAACAGGGAAGCGCTGCATCATCTTGGTGAGTGCCGCGTCATCTTGGTGATTAGCCCCCGTTCGCATGCACATCCAAGGGAAAGGATAGAGACCGTTCTCTAGCTAAAGACAGTGGCAATCGATCAAAAAAACCCTTTGGGGACATACACGAGGAATCAATACCACTGTAAGAAGGCTAAAAGCGCAGAAAAGTCAATTTTGCATGATATAGGCCCTTTAAAGGAATTAAATTGAGGTTAAATATAACATCTTGACAAAAAGTATTTCAGAGTGGAGAAAGAGTCACAGGCATATAACGATGGAAGCTGTTGCCTCTTGGCCTGGCTTAATTAACCTGGTATGTTATGTATGTATGGTTGTGCTGCATATTAATATATATACACAGTATTGCATATACTACAATCAAATTATAACAAAGCACTTTACCTCCATATTGATCACTGTTGCGTGTATGTTCAAAACAAGCATGGCTGGTTAATCTGTACACATACTTGGGCCTAGTTTTACTTTTTTCTCAGATAAAGTAGGTATATTTTGTTTTATTATGGAGCTGCACATTTAACAAATAGCCATTTGTCCTGGACAGCCAGCAACTTTGTGTCTTTGCGTTGCTGCCGTCACCTTGAGTCATGCCTGGAGAGGAGCCAGACTACTTGTAGTCAATTTGCGTCACACTAACAGTACACAGTGTTTTCTTAATGGGATTGTAGCCAAGCTACAGGGTCTATACAAATGTGTTGCTCTTTCAAACTGCTGATTACTCAAGAGGAGCACCCACTTCTTACAATTATTGCTGGGGAAGGGACATACAAACTATGTACTTATTAAAATGCCTGTATTAGCACAACTGTCTCCCCTGGGACTCTATTTCCTTTGTATGTTTTCTACTGCAAAATATAAGATGCATTGTTTGTTACGGTCTAAGTGCTGTCTTCAATTTGCCTCCAAACATGACTTTGTGTGCAATAGGAAACACAAACAGGGACCCTGGGCCTGCTGTAGCTCCAGAGCTTGAGGCTGATTTAACATCCAGTATTCACCCACTTTCTGCTGAGTGTGCTTACTATTTTTATTCAGCGACCTGCATCACTTTTATACTGTCAGCTACATCTATATGCCCACAGCTGTCAGGCTCTACTTTTGGCCACATGAAGTCTAAAACGGTTTTTCTCCAAAGTTGCTTCATTTGTAAGTAAGGTGACAGCCATTTTCAGCATTCTATTTTCAGCCAGACTTGCCTGAATTGATTCAGGCTTATATAATAAACCTGTCAAACTGGCAAATGTATCATCTACATTATGCATTTTGCATAGCAAAAACGTTAAGCCATCCCAATTACAAGATAGACTGGACAGGTCTGTGTAACACAATATCAATTGAATTCATCAATGTGTTATTTAGAATGGATTCATAAAAGCTAAACAGGCATTTTTCCATATATTTTCTCAACGAGACACAGACAAATGAGTCATGTGTTCTTCAGTAGGGAAGGTCTAGCCTCCCCTGGAGCAGGTTTAATGATGAAATAATGGCTTAGGGTATGTAAGGTTATTTGCGCGTTAGTTGCTGTATGTGTTAGCATGTGTTTTTTTATTCAAATAAAGCATTGAACTGATGTACAGCTCATGGTGAAACACTGCATTGTGCTTTAGTTGTGCCATGCTTGTATACATTCATATTATAATGTTTTATATTTTTTAGTTCATGCCTTTTCTCATTACCAAAAACGATAACATTAAAGGGGATGGTCTTCTGTGTTAACAAAGAAGAACGCGCAGCAGTCTCATGCAGCATTGCACCTGTGCGGCGTTGAAGCCATTCCTCATCTCTAGCAGTTAAACTGACGGCTGAAGCCACACTCACCGCCTGCCTACACTTATGTATACATTATGCTCTACGAGTTGGAGGTAGGGAGCAAAAAGTACAATGCGTGCTTTTCCCTGATGCAATTAAAGTTCGCTAACCCATGAGCGGTGGCCTAGTCTGTTTCATAACCATAAAGCAGAATATTAGATTTCCAGGCTCCTGTCTGAGCACTATGCAAGTGATGAGATGGGAACTCCCTGTAGGAGAGCAAAGACCAAGCACCATATACGCCTTGCATATGATAACAATCAACAAGCTTATCATAAATAATCAGGACTAAGGACAAAACAGTTTAACAACACACACAGATTTTACCTTGAATTTGCTTTATGCTTGTTTAATAACCTTGCATATTGTTGTGGAATTTCTCTTCTAACGATTATCAAGAAATAAAGTAAAACAATAGAACAGAGTTGTCTTTTATCAAAAGGGAATTGTTTAATTCAGTGTACAATCTGAATTAATCTCTCCCTCGTGTGACTGCGTCGGTCACTCTCGTGCAGAACCGATTCGTACACACGTCTCTCTGGCCCGACACTGATCTGGTCCCAACAAAGGGATCTACGTTCATTTTAAAGATTACAGATTGAGCAGATGGTTACATGACCTACTTCAATAGAAACATTTACATTTCTTCCAAGCAGCCTTACAGGCAGGAAGGCAAATGGCACAGGTACAAGAAAACAAAGAAGGCAAAAGGCCACAGGAAAAAGGACAGTTGGTCACATTTGCATCAAGTCAGTTCACACCCCTTACTGTTCATCTGAAACAATGCCCTAGTGAAAAAATCAATACTATGGCACCCCAGGATGTCCCCCATGCAGGCAGAGATAGGTCTTTGATCAAAATAATCACAGCACAGACATGTAATTATCAGTTATATGCTAACAGGAGGATCCAGGTTTGAACTGGAGATGAGAAGTCTATCGTGTCACATAAAAGATGGGCCAAATTAAATTTTTCTCCAACAATATTTCGGCTGCACAAAAACTTCTACAGTGTATCAGGAAAGTATTCACTTTTTCATGTACAGGCTTATTGCAAAATTGATTAAATTCATTATTTGTCTACAAATGTTACAAACAATTCCCAATAATGACAACTTGAAAGAGGGTTGTTAAAGTGATTATAAACAAAGAAAGCGCATGTACCTACGTATTCACAGTGTTTGCCATGACACCCATAACTGAGCACAGGTACATCTTTTTTCTACTGATCATCCTTGATGCTTCTACAACTTGACGGAAGTCCACCTGTGGTAAATTCAGTTGATTGCATTGAGATGTTTTGTATAATATTAAAAGGACAGTAGTCTTCAGTGCTCATTTGCTGAGATCATGTCAGAAATAAACAGCGAGTGTCCGCTGTAAACGCTTTCACAGCACAGAATGAAAACTAACTAACTTTTTTCAATGACCTAAAAAGAACGAGAACAACGTGAATATGAGCTCTGTAAACGTAAAATAAAAACTGGCGTGAAGATCGAACTGTGTAGATTGCCTTTATATGGTCTCATCCCTAGCGTTCTTGTTAATAATATCTTAATTTCAGCATTTTGTTTGGTCAAAGGATCACGATCAGGACCAGGATCATTACTGCAGCTGCCTCACTGTGGGTCCAGCACTGGCGCTGTGGGTCCAGCACTGGCCTGTCGGCTTTGCCATGGCCCAGGTGACAATGAGGGTTTTAATCCATTCAAAGACGTGAGAGTATCTAGAAAATATTGTATTCCTGCTTAACTTAAATTTTTTGTGATATTTTGGTGAATATTTTTTTAAAAAAGTGGTCTTATATGGTTAAAATTACATATTCTGGCTGTTTCGTATTTAGGCAAGGCAAGGCAAGGCAAGTTTATTTGTAGAGCACAATTCATACACAAGGCAATTCAAAGTGCTTCACACAACAGGAAAAAATGCATTAAAAGAATTAAAAAATAATTCTCTCTGCCTGTTGTTTTTTTAGCTTCCAAGATAGCAATTTAGATCATTTTGAGCCACTTTAATAATATCTTTAATTTCACCTCTTATCTTTTTAATTTCCTGTAGTGTTTGAGAGTTCTTATTTTCTGCATTTTTAGCTTCCACAAGTTTAAATTTGCTCTGTAAATCTATTAGTTTTTCCTGCTTTTGTTTCTTTCAAATTGAGGCAAAGCAATTACCTTGCCCATCAATACTGCCTTAGCAGCATCCCAAAGAATGGATGGGGAAATTTCACTATTATTGTTATCCTCTACATAAGTCTCAATGTCATTTTACTTTTTTTTAAACTGAGGGTCATTGAGTAGGCTAACATAACATTTCCAGTGTGTGTTTTTCCATTCCAAACCTACAGTAGATGCAGATGTAGATAGGGGCATGATCACTTAGATCTATTGTACCTATGTTCACCGATGCGATTTCTCTCCAAATATCAATTAATCTAATATAGTATATTAATTTGCATTAATGTGAATGCATATCAGTCTTTTATCAAAATCTTTCCATTGATTTTGTGAACACATTTAAAAAAGGGTTGTTCTCATGACAATCGTAGTCTTTCTAAAATGCTGGTGTCTGACAGAGGACACTACTACATTCATATGAGAGGTGTTTGAAGACTGAGGCCAATTAGACTTGATATGCAAAGGCCTCTGAGATTTACATTTTCTTCTATCAAGCGACAGATGGATTTATGTCACTAACGCCTAAGATCAGAAGAGCAGCGGAGACCAAAGGCATGCACATTATTCATCTAGCACTGCTGTATGCATAATACTAAGTTTGTTTTTGGTGGGAATTTATTGTCTGTGAAGTCTGCAGCCAACCAACTGGAAAATAAACTTACATTTTCAGTTTTATCAATTTGCTTTAATTATACTAATGCATCTACAGTAATTACATGTGTCTGAATTGAACAGAAAGAAAAAAGAACATCAATAGGTTTTTGAAAATATATTTACAGAGGTATGGGCAATTATTGGATTTTACAATGACACAAGCAAATGGGGCAGACTGATATTAGGTACAGGCAAAACAATGACTGGAGTGCGGCAAAAGGGAAAAAAAAACAGTTAAATGTCACATATCCATAGGGTATGTTGTAAAAGCATATCAATTGTGAAGGAGGACACATTTGTCATAAGTGCAACAGAACTGAACTGAGAGACATTTTTCAAACACTGTAGAGCGCACACAGAGCAGTTATAAATAGTTATGAAGGAAACTGGCATTTAATAGTATTTGGAGGTTTTGAAGGAGAAATCACAATTTTTAGTTTAAGTAAAAATCATGATATATGTTCATCGTTTACAATATACAAACAGCTTATAATAGTTCAACCTTCAATAAATATATATATCATATATATATATCATGATATATATAGCTAGAGCTAGAGCTAGAGCTAGAGATAGAGAGAGAGAGAGAGAGAGAGAAATCTGTCTTTTCATACTGACATTTCACTGTAACAGCAGCAAATATCACAGTGCAGGGATGTAGGCGGGCATAGGGGGGTAGGTGAAAACAGGAATTTTCTGAACTTTGAGTAAACACTGTTACATAACAAGGTCAAAAGCTCATTAAAGTTCATTTAGCATAATATGCTCCCATTAAGATTGAGTGCTTTGGATAAAAATGGCTGATTTTGAACAGGTTTTCCAAATGAATTGAGAACTGTATGCTTAGTTTAATCTTTATTTATCAGCAACCATGTACACATTCATTAAACAAAGATAATCTGCAGCAGAATTAGCTACAGCTACTTTCCATTTGCAGTCCCTGGATTGTTTCTTTGTAGTTTCTGTCCAATACTTTGTTCATGTTTTTGACTCTTTCATAAAGATGCTCTTTAAACTGAGTAGGATATTGAGAAGGGGCAGTCCACATGAGAAATATCAAGATCCTCCTACTTTGTGAAAAGCTTGGTCTTAAAGTTCAGGTTAGATTCCAAGTAAAATATTAAGAAATAGAAATTCTGATGGTCTCATCAGGAGTTCTAGACTAATTGTTACTTTAAGGGTTGCTTTTTAGGAACGATGATATGACGTTGTGAGGACTGTGTAGTCTGTGGTGCTGTATCTCGGTCCAGTTTCTGGTCAAACTTACCAGAGACTGGTAAGGATCATTCCTTTTGGGGATTCAAATGTTATCACAATGAATCTAGTTAAATTCATACACTAAAACTAATGAGTTTTTTGGTCACTTTTACAACAACACATTGATGCTCTCCTTGGCCTGAACAACAACAGAATGTAGCAATTAGAAGCGCAGTGGAGTGCCAAGCCAATATAGACAGATGAAGAGGCCCTTTGCCCCCAGTTTCATGCTGTAATTATGTGTAATTGGGATTTTTTTTAGTGTGGCTTCGGAGCTGGTCTCAGCACCACGTTTCCCTCAAATGAGTCCTGTGGGACTCACCTTCACTTCTCCTGCTCAGCACTTTTACAACACCCGGTGATGACCTGATACAACTCATTAAAGTGCGCCCGCATATGGCAGGGCTTTCACGCCTACATAGCCATGGTCACTGCTGCTACTGCCGCTCAACCCAACGCAATCAGTTCAATTTAATTAATCTTCAAAATTTGCATTAAAGAGACTGTCATTGCTAAGTTTGATAAATGTAGAGGAATTCAGAAGCCATCATGCTGTTGATGGGTTGATGGTAACAGAACAAGGACAGGAGTCAGTTGTAAAAAGACAAGAGAGATGAGCGCTTTCATGAGAAATCCTAAAAATATATAATGTATACGAATTGATTGTTTTTTTTTTAGTTTACAATCTGCATGTTAGGACATTTAAGGCCTTTCCCCAAAACCCCAAATATGGACTATGTTGGTGCTTTTTCATATTGACAAAACATTTAAAATGCAGTATTGGATTAATCTTGTACTATTAACCTACCAATTTAAGATAGTTAAGTTAGTTATTATATGGTGCTAACTTTTAATGTAGCAATTTCATGAATTACGTTTTTGTTTTTTTTAACTTACCATTTATCTGTTTGCAAGCTAAAAGTTATTTTCAGTTGCTTACGTTTTCTACTGAAATAACTCCTACAGACCTAGTGTCCACTGTCCATGGTGCTGATTATTAAAAAAAGATGAGGACAGTCATCACCTTGAAGATTGAAAGTGACACGGTGAAAGGCAGTTCCACTCGGATCATGTGCCTCTTGGGTAAACTTGATGGGATAGCGTGTATGTAGTTTTGTCATATTGCATCACAGCCTGGTCGCAAATGTCAGCTTGTTATTTCTTTGTAATTAATGGTAATTAATGTCCTGCACAAGAAACCATGAAATGGCATCATTGATAATTCCTGAAAAACACAAGCTTTCCATATTTAAAGATTGTATTAATTTTAGTATTTTGATTTAGATTTTTTTTAATGTTTCAATCATGGTGTGTCGCAGCGGTTTTCTGGCAGTCAGTCCAAACTCTTCCCTCTTCTCTCTGACCTAAAACTATAGACTGAGATCAGCAGGACTCTGAGACTGAAGTTGAAGTCAGCTGCTCACATAATGTTTGAAATGTACCTTGTAAGACAGCGTCTTCTCAGTTTGAAGTCTCTGTAGTTGAGTTAGTTGTTACATTTACTTATGGAAATAGCAGACATTAAGGCACCAACAGATTTAATTGCCAGATCACCAGGAGGTTCACCTTTTAAGACACCCTAAAGAATATCGCACTGTGATGCAGGCGGTCTCTGGAAATAGGAACAAGACCTTAGCAGAGGTCACAACTAAGAGATATTTTGCAAATTTTACTTTTATGTTGTTTTATGTAATCCATGTTTCATCCTGGAGAGACTCAAATTAATGTGATAGAAGATTATAAACGATAAATAATTAATGATGGTATATAAGAGCTAAACTGCTGAATGGAGTGGAGTAGGGCCAGATTTAATTTAAGTAGGCGGAGCGGTGATGGCAGCTGCTGAGCCTATTAGAGCAGAGTGGGGCAGTGAAGGTAGGTTGCGCAGGTAAGACAGTAGGAGGAGTCTTCCAGGCTGAAACTAAGCTTTAGCTTCAATATAATAGTACTCACGCTTAATTTGTTTTTGTACATTGATGCCCTCTTAACTGATTATTGCCTTAAACTATGTAGCAAAATTGGCAATAACCTACAGTGTAGACCAGAGGTGGCCACATTGCATTTGATGTAGTTTTAATGAGCCTCCACACCTTTAATAAGGTTTGGAACATTAATATTAGGTATGTATCTCATCAAATATGTGTTATTTAAGTCATTATAGCAGTAATTAGTAGTAATTTACAGTAAACAGTACAACTTTTTCTAGTTTGGGCCAATTTAGCAGGAAGCCTGAGGGACGACAAAATTGGTCCGAGGATTGCATTTGGCCCCTGGCCATAGTTTGGACACCCCTGGTGTAGACCCTCACCCCCAGACAAAGCAATTGATGCATTTTTGTATTCCAATTGTTCCTCATGTTGACAGCTCCCTGTGCTCTGAATGTTTTCTGTCATTTCAAAGAAGCTACAAAGCAGTTATGTAGCAGTACAAAACAGAGAAATCAAAAAGCCCTGAGCTGAAGCAGAGCTGGTGGTGTGAACATTGAGTTTGTTCCACCATGATGGCACTGCGTGAGCCCCTAGGTGAAAGCCTTGGGTTTTTCTCTACAGTTCAGCCTTTCTTTCATGCCATCTGTGCGCTGCTCCAGGACATGGCATTCACATAGGGCACAGAGCTGTCGTGCTCCTCAGGCCTCTTTCCAAAACAGAACTGAAGCTCCCACTTTATGTGAAGCAACCTCAGGTCAGATGGCCGCCCTGACCAAAAGACACAACATAAATAAGATAACAATGAGCATCATGATGCTCGGGTGACTTCATTTTTA
Source organism: Chaenogobius annularis (assembly GCA_015082035.1). Lineage (NCBI taxonomy): Eukaryota > Metazoa > Chordata > Actinopteri > Gobiiformes > Gobiidae > Chaenogobius > Chaenogobius annularis. The sequence continues at coordinate 345,947 of BJKM01000094.1, read as the reverse complement.
TCCGTCATGGCACAATATGATTTCTACCTCCAGTGAAGAAAATGGGAATGCGTGACATGAAAAGAGCATGGCTTACGTTTAGAATGGAAATGGCCAAGCAATTACAGAAAAAAGAAATTGACTCTTGCCTTGGACACAGTGATAATGTGATGAAGTTCAACTTATTGCCATATTACCATTACCACATTAATTATTATCACATCGATTTGTATTTATATTGAAGAAACCCTGTGTATATGTAACTTACTGCTAGTCCAGATAAATGGATATGTTTTTTACATTACTGGCAACTGTCTAAAAAGTCTTCAGACTTCTTAAAGATAACAAAGACAATTCAAAGAAATGTCCTCATTATATTGTTGCCTCGTTTGCATTCATGCATGCATCGGTTGGTAGACACTTGCAATGTTGAATAGTGTTACTTTAAGTGACTAAACATCATATGTGGTCCAAGCATAAAAGGAGTGGCCCTTTGAACATGGTTACAATGGGATCTAGCGTTAACTTTCCTTTTAATCAAGTGCTTAGGAAACGGCAGCAGGATGGCCGCCAGCTACTTGTGTTCCTGAGACTCGTGCTCACTGCTCAGCTTGAGCCGCACTAATCTGAATGAAATCAAAGATTAGCATTTTTGAGAGCTTTGCATTTGCCTTTCAGACCGCTGACTCAGATGTTCCCAAGCACTCCAGAGGCAAATCTATCTGCTGCCTTTCATATCCCAAAGTACAAATAACTTGTTTTTTTGTTGAGAATGTAGGCTATAGCTGCTGCCATGTGCCAAAGTTAAATAGATGAGGGTGCTACCTTGATGACAACAGGAGTAGACTGATGGACTGAGAAAGAATTAAAAAAGTCAGTTCAATAAGAATGACGTTGTTTCAGCAGTGCCTCCCCATGTGAAACAAATTGCTCTTTTTCTGCACCAAAACAAGATTAATCACACCATGCTCGATAGGTGCAAAAAAAAAAAAATTAAAGCTGAAATAAATTTGCTGTCTTCCCCTTGACAAGTTCACCTCACATCTCTCCGGCTTGTACTTGTACGCTTGTCGGATAAAGCTGACCTAGATTCATTTTTACATTCTGCTGATTCCTGGCATTGTGTAATTAAGTGTGATTCCTCCACCTTGTTTCAACAAGGGCCCGAGCCGTCTGCTGACTCAGATGGTGGGTTGCTCTGTAGCGGTAAGTGAAGATCCAGCCACGGCCACGTCCAGGCACTGCCGCTATTGCTGCTGCTGCCTTCAGTCAGTGCCAGCTGCCCACCATAGGCCCCGTCTCATTAGCTGTATTACGGAGATCAAACAGAGAGGGAGAGAGAAGAACAGAAGAAAGAGAATCCACTGTCCCACTCCAAGAGCCAGGGATGAAAGGCATACAGAGAGAGGGGTGAGAGCAAGACACTGTGGAAGGATGAGCTCTTTGATTTTCCTTGTATATGTATCGAACATATGCAGCTTTGTGATGAGGACATAAACATTTTGTGGTAACATATTACTACAATAAACGACTGCATAATGACTTCAGCATCGGATGCAAAACATTTGTCGCTTTGATTAGTGTTTTGAAAATGAATTCTATAAAGTACACAACAATAGCTAACACTTAAAAGAACTCTAGACCAACCTTTTGTTTTGGTGACACTGCGCTTTTATTTTAACCACAGCAACAATAAACTATATTAACGTTACTTTGTTTAATGAAGCCTGATCCCTGGTATACACTGACTCCGGTCCGGGTACGTTTCGGGACGCAGATTGGCGTTTTTGACGCCACACAGATTCACGTGGTTTCAAGTGAAAATATTCGTCTAATGACCTGGAACCAGACCGCTGCGCTGTCCTGCAAAGATAGACTTCTTGTGGATTCTTTCCGCAGACCCACACAGCTCCCAAACCCGTGACCGCAGTGCTCAGTGGTCAGTGTAACAGGGCCCATTGATTTTAAGAACTTTCTAAGTCTTGCGCGTGGCTGAGAGATGCTGCAGCCCAAATTGCCCAAACGTTGGAGCCCTGCTTAACAATTTTAAACTGTTCTTTGTAGCCTTTGTCATTGAGATTAAAAAGGGATTAATTACTTTTCTTTGTACTTATTCTCTTTGTACTTATTCTCTTTGTACAGACTAATAAACAATTGGAGAATCAGATTGTCGTTCTTATGTGTGCATTTTTGAGCATATTCAATTCAATTTATTTTGTAACGCTCAAAATCACAATAGTCGTTGCTTCGAGGGGCTACAGTGGAAAAAACAAAATAAACATTGTTCATAGGGATTTGGTAATGTCCCAGCATCCTGTGTCCTTAGACAGATGTCCCAAGCTCCCCTGTCCTTAGACCCTCCTTCTCGGCAAGAAAAAACTACCATATCTCTTTGGGAAGAAGTAGAAACCTGAAGGAGTTCCACAGTGAAGGAGGACGGACAGGCGGACGCGCCTCAATTTGCAGATAGACGGTGGAGCTGGACCCACTCAGATATATCTTTTGCATTTAATCTGCAGATAAAGAGTTGTGTTTGATTCAACAACAAACTTTTTTTAGCAACGATTTGCAGGGAAGAAGCCCCCAGCCTACAGCTTACAAAAATAATAATTTGTTTAGTTTGAAATATAAAAAAGTTGTTACATATTATATATAGCAGAGATCTCAAATAAACTTTCAGTTAGGTTCAGTTTGAGAAAATGTCCTTCTAATATAGTATAATATAAAAAAGTATTATAATAGTTATTTTTCATAATAGACCAATTTATTCAATTTTAAATAAAATAATTATAAGATGACTTTCTAGAGCAGAATTGTGCTTTAGCACTGACTCAGAACATCACACACTGGAGTCATTTTAAGTAACTTGACCACATTGTGTAGCTGTACATACACAACCTAGAGGTCTTCCAACCTCCTCCGGCTAAAACATGTCACCCAATGCAGCAATGTGATTGGCTGATTTGCGATCATTCAAAAACCCTTTCCACCTTCAGGAGGAGAAGACACTGCTGCATGTACCTCGCACATGTGCTCTATACGAGACATTTCAGTTTTCTCTGACACTGGGGCAAAAATGAGAGGGCCAAGTCACAGCAGCGATTTAGTTAGAGAATAATGGACACACAACTGATCTCCCACACTGGTAAAGCTTTCTACAGACACGCTGCGAGTGATTAACGCACAGGGAAGGCTGCCCAGCTGTGCTCCTGGTGAATGAGGGGTTTACACAGTTACGTCCAAAGTTTCAGGTCACACCTTTTGGGTTACCACTGAGATTTAACAGGAAAAGCTCTGTTGAAAGTACTGCGATCCCTGGACATCGGCAGTAATGGTGGAGAGGCTTACTTGAGCAGCAGAGGGTACAGTGATGGATTTGAAGAGGTATTTCATTAGGACTAGAAAAGACAAGATGGCGGCTCAGGCCTGGAGGGGAAGGGATGGAAAGCCCACTGGACTGCATCATCACTTATGGGCCTGACAGCTTAAGGTTAGAAAATCTTAACAATATAGACACTTCCCTAATTAAGTCTCCACTTGCTTTTGGAAAACTGATGATGAGTGGTGGCAAGGGGTAGCTGGCTAATTACGTTTTTTTGGACAGCAGACCAAATTGCTTTTCTACTCGTCTCTGCGCTAGTCTCTCAAAGGGAAATTGGACAGAAACATATAGACAAGCTACAGTAATATGGACTGTTGTATAGATAAGTTAATACTATTGGAAGAACTGTGATTTAATGATTTTAGAGTGGCCTTTTTTTGCCTAGTTACCATCACTGGTTCTTTAATAGACAACAAAGTCTACAAATTGTTTAAAACTTGTTTGAATATTATCCACGCTAAACATCGTTGATCTATGTGGCAAAGGATAATTTAATGATGGGAGTATTTGAATTTACACATCCTATTACAATTGTGGATTCATGTTATTAAAAACAAAGTCATAAAAAAGTGTATACAGTTAACCATATGTATTAAAAATGGGATGAGACACAACATAATATTGCCTTGTTTGATATATACAGGTGTTTTGAGCTGACTTATGTGTTGGGTTCGATACTCATATCTTCCCATGCGCACTTGTGTTGTCATTTTTATATGAGAAGAGATTAAGTCTGCCGTCCATGCAGATACAAGATACAGCTCCATAGAGGTTTACGTGGGTTTTATCATTCAGTCACTTTTCATTCTTTAACATTGATAGGAAGGGGAGAAAGGAGAAAATTATGATCTTTTAAATACTTAAAAACAGCTTTTGGCTTTACGGATCATTAAATAAAGGCATTCTGTAAAATATAATCATTTTTTAAACATAATCTCCCCAGACTTACTTAGAAAACAACACGTTTAGATATATTTTGTTCTCCTGAGGCCGGACCAAAACAATCCAATTGTGACAAAACAGTTAAATAGATTTTAACTAGGGGTGGGACAATACTATTTGTGCTCAGAGATGAATGGTTGAACAAGTATGCATGAATCACCACATTTTATTATTTAGTATTAATTCCTAACACAACTTTGTAATGAAAATGTGTAGTTACTTTTGATTCTATATTGCAGGATCAGTGAACTCCAGATGGAAGATGACGCCATTTCCCTCACTTTTATTTAAGGGAACCTCCGACAGGTGCATGCACATGGATTTAGTGTCCTCTGGAAAATAGGACAGACTGTATATTGCAATCTCTTTTTCCTTTAATGCTGTGGAGCAAGGTGGCAGCGCTTTGCATCTAAAGTGCCTTTGAATAATCAGCATTACTAGACATGGCATTAAGAGAGAGAGGGACTAAAGATCATTCAAAAAGCCTCCTAAAGAAAGACGCAGTACAGGTTATGTCTGCTCATGCAACGCCAGTGAATATTTATGTGGTGAAATTTCCTGCAGAAGTGGGTCACACAGATTAAATATGCAGAATAATCGCTGCTGCAAAACCAATTACACAAGAAGCTGATGCACTGTTTGTTATCTCCACATATCAGGGGTCTTATAATACACAGGGACAGATTAGATCTCAAGTCTCATGATGTCAGCTTATATTCTGCTGATAAAAGAACTACAGTCAAACGCTCCAAAAGCAAATGTGACTCTTTACAAGAACAGCATTCATTTAGTCAGTGGTTTATCAGTTATATAATCATCCACTTTTTACACAATTCTGTTATGCCAGGGAGGACAATATGAAGGAAAATGCTAATGTACCACCGTGCTATCTCTACTTGAGGCGGAGATGTTCACAAGTCTTTGGCCTCAAGTTCAAGTCAAGTCTCAAGTCTCTTGGTCCCAAGTCTAGGGCTGTAGTCAACTAAATAAATTACTGGTTGAATAAAGACATGCCCTGTCGATTGATTTGTCGACCAAAGAGGCGGCATGACAAAATCGATCAAAAATATTAAGTACTGTATCTTTGTGTATGTGACCGAAACTGCACTCACCACCAAAACTGATATTCATACAGAAAAGAACAAGGCAACTGTGTATTTATGTGTTGAAAAAGCAGAATAAACTCATGATTCTCTCCTAAAATCACTCACTCCATGTTTTCATGTTATCTCTCCTTCATTCCTCTAAACCAAATAAAATGTAAATATTTATTAACCTTTATTTAACCAGGTAAGAACCCGTTGAGGTCCACTAAAACTCCACCAACCGATTAATTGACTAAACATCTGAAGGACTACAGACCTACCCAAGTCCTAGTCAAGTCCCAAGTCCCGATTTCTTTTTTATTCATTAAGATTCTGTGGCCCGTAGTCTTTATTAGAGGAGAGCGTGTGAAATGGGGATGAGAGAGAGGAAAGGACATGCAGTAAATAGTCAGAGTCGGGATTCGAACTGACTGTGCCCCAACCACTCGACCAGCACGCCAAGTCTCAATTTCTACATATGATTTATGGAAATAAAAATTATTCTACAAAACAGATACTCAGATTAGGCCTATTTGGAAAAAATCAGACAAATCAAACGTGCTGCTGTGACCGCACCAAAACACCAAATTCCTCTCTTACAAAAAACATACACAAAATTTAACTTTTAGTAGTGATAGGTTGGCGTCTTGGTAATACATAGATCATAAGCCATATCCCCATTGAGCTAGGCTATGTAACTACGAAAACGAGTATTTCAAACTCCTCTATCGTCTCGGAACTCTTCATTCTTAGTGTAGCGCTCATGCAGTTTTTGATTATTGTCTTTTCTTGTAGTATGGCTTAATATTACTTATTTGGTGTATATACACTTCTCTCTCATTCCTTTCAGTTTTGATAGCTTAATAAAACACTCCGTCATTCCAAAGAAAACACACACACATGCCGCTGCGCACACATACATGACCACAGTGGAGGCGGAGCAGATAAACCAATGAGAGCGGTGCTTGGAGCTTAGCTGTGACAAATCACAGCGCTTCAGCCTGTGTGCGGTGCCACTGTGTGTGTCTGCAGAGGAGCGGAGAGGCAGAGAAGCCGAAAGCGTCCAAATTGTCACATTTACAAGTGTGTGAAGTCGAGTCTGAGAGCCTAAGGACACAGTCCGAGTCAAGTCGCCAGTCTCCAAGTACAAAGACTTAAGTGAGGCTCGGGTCCAAGTCTGAGTCTCGAGTCTCAATCTCTGACCTGAGGCAATGGGGTCGTCAAACTTTTTGACTTTGTGTGCCACTTTGAAATGTTTATGCCTCTGAGTGTGCCACCCCTGGACAGTCACATGATAAACATTTTGCTGCTCATTCAATTGCCCCATTGCAGTGTCAATAAACTTTTAGAGAAGCTCATTGATTCATGATGTAATTGAAAATGTGACCAAATCATCACGCAAATTCTCCTAATTTGTTCTAGTCTAGAACTGCCCCTTTGCCCTAGATATGACATGGAAGTAAATCTCTGTGTTCTGGTGCTTTTTGGTGCTATTTCTTGATTAGATATTCGGGGCTATATTTCCTTTTCATTCACAATTCAATCTTAATATATTTCCTAAACAGACTACTTTATTTCAAGAAACTATAAATAAAAAATCATACCTATTTAATGACTACAAAAGAAAATAATTATATTCTATTCAGTTTTAGTTTGAACTTAATATATTATCAAATTAGGATTTGCCTCTAGGCTGCTCCTCGTGTCAATTTACTTTATGCACACATTTGCACTTACTGACACCTTGTGCCTGGAGTCAGTATCTGTGACTCATCTTTAATTTCTTTGACTTTTTATCGATACAGAGAAAACCAGCAAAAAAGGTCTGGAATTCAGATTACATTAGATAGACAACTCATGGTATATAGACAATGTCCCTTCATTATGTATAATAAATAGGAAAATGCAAAACATTTGTCAAAATATTCATTAATTGCAAGTGCTAAGTGGAGCAGTGGAGCATTTGCATCATAGAGAGGCAAATGTTGTTTCCCAATGGTGGAAAAAAAAAAAAAAAGAGATTAAAAAACCCATACAGTGTCCTCACAAAATGTTAATTCCTTGAGTAATTTTGCTAAATGTCACATTACCGTATTTTCCGGACTTTTAGCCGCTCCCCTATATAAGCCGCATTTGCTCTATTTTTAAAAAAACGATAATAAAACAATACATAGGCCGCACCTTTTGTATAGGCCGCAGAACTCTTTCCTTGACTTTTGGCATCGCATGAGCTCGTCCCGCTGTCCCCCCTCCAGCGTGCTCTCCCCTCCAGCGTCTCACCGTACATTCATTGATGTTAAGCTTGCGTGCAGCCGCGCGGTTTCCTAGCAAGATCGATGGCCTTCAGCTTAAAACTTGCTTCGTACGAACTTCTTCGTTTGGGTTCCATAATGATGCGGCAAGAATTTGAAAATAATTTATAGTTGGTAATTTGTCGTCCGTGTTCTATTTGCTAGCTGAATAAAAAAGCAACATCTGCTTCTTTGCTTTAACTTTTCTATAGTTTTGATTCCAATTCCGGTTAGTTCGCCCCTAGCGGTGAAAGAAAAAAACCACAGAAAAGCCGCAGCCTCTAAATAAGCCGCATGGCTCAAAACATCTGACAAAAGTAGCGGCTTATAGCCCGCAAAATACGGTAAGTTCTTTCTGGTTTTAATTCATCAACCTCTTCAGAAAGGGTGGTGAAAATGCCACACCTGCACAGTCCTCTGCACTGTTATCACAGCCACTCTCTCTCCATAATGAAATGCTGTAGGAGTCTTTGGTCCTGCATGAACAAAAGAGTCAGATTTAAATTTCACACACTATTTAAAGCTTCTGCAATCCAGCAAGAAGTCTGTGCCCCCCATTCAGCCCCCAGTAGTCTGTCATTGTGAATGTTCCTCTGCCATGTCCGTCAGGGCCACTGCTGAACATTCACTATTCACACAATCAATCTCATCACAGCACGCAAATGTGGACACAATGGAGGAGTGTCTCCATCTCAAAGTAAAAAATGCTGACTTTGACTAGATGGTCTCTTTATTGTCCTTGGTAATGAAGAGGGCATGGAAGAGCTGAGAAAAACAATACTGGTGAGTGCAAGACACACAGAAAGATGCATAAACTCGAAATGTTTGCAAGAAATGCACCACAACTGATGAGTACCTCCATGTACGCTCTCTGAACACATATACAGCCAGTGGAGAACTACATGCAGAGATGTCATGTGCAACATTGTCTAATGATGTAGTCTCTCTTAATCAGAGTAAGACATTTACATGAAATTATAAGATAAACAAGGGCTATGAAAAAGTAGGTCAAAACCTGAATGAATGATGCTGAATCTCATACATTAATACATTAACCAACTTGCTAATCATTTACCTTATAGCAGAAAAGGGAACATACACAAGGGCTAAACAAAGTTACTATATTTGTCTCTCTGGAATGAAAATTGCTTTTGACAGAGGGCTGTTTTACCATGTTGCACAAAAAAGCATACACAAAAACAAAAACATGACCTTGATATCTAAGACAAATTTCTCCCATTTAGAGACAATAAAGGCTTATCTTATCTTGCCATGTAAAAAGTGGTTTGAAATACATGTAATAGAAAAGTGAAATACAGTTGCCATTTACTTATTGGTAAGATTGCTTACTCATCTGCAAATACAGGGTTCTATATCTTACCTACATAAATATATTTTTGTGTTTTCAAATAGAAGTAAGACATTTTACACACCACAAACTTCATGCATTTTGGTGACATGATCATTAAAACGAATCAAAAAATATACATAATTCCCTCACAACCAATGGCCCCACTTTCAATCAGCCCTCAAACAACAGTCCCAACTGACCCGCAATTTCAGACACACACGTTAGAATTATGTATAACATTATCAGTTGCCACAGCCATAGGTGTAGAAGAGACAACAAACCTCCACCTAGAAGCCACAGCAGACCCCCGCTCTGAGGGGCAGAGGGTCCTCAGAGCTGCTTAACTGGAGATCCTAAAAGCGGTAAAAGTTCAAAATAACATTATGAGTAAAATCTAACACCAAGTACAACATTGTAAGAGCCTAACCATTATAAATCTGAAAAATTGTTAGATTCAAGTACAAATTGTATATAACAATAACACTTGATACTTGTAGAATTTCTAAAGATGTATAATTTAGAGACATAGAGACAGTGGCATTACTAACTCTGGCTCCAAGGGGAAAAGAGTGCAACAATAAATGCCAAGATGAATGAACTCAACCAGATGCAAAAGAGCGAGAGTTTATGATAAAGAGCTTAATGCATGCACATGTTCATACTCATAGCAGTCTCTTTTTCATTCGTGTGAGAACATGCTGAGTCCAGCTCCTGCAGAAATGAGTTGCAAACACAGATCTACAAGATGAAGAACTGTGGATTCACTGCATTTGATCACACTATTCAGTCATATGCAAATATCATTCCCTGCTCTGCAAATACAGTACCTTCTTCTCATGTGAGCTTTGGCAAATCTATTCATGCTACTCCACTAGAATCTTTGGGAGGATAAAACGGACTGAATGATGGGGAAAATCTTTTTGTTACCCATAGTATTACTAACCAAAGACCAGGTGTGCAAACAAATACAATGAGCTGAGTTACCCTGGCTGCACACTAGAGTATTTTAAAATCTTCTAAAATCTTTTTTTAAGACAGTACACAAAGTATTCAGACCATTGCCATAGGGTTGCAAAATTCCAGGACATTTGGAATAAAGACGGAAAATGTCCATAGTATTTATCAGAAATGTATGTGAATTAATTTGAATTAATGGGGATGAACAGGGAATTAACTCAGTAATTTATGGAAATACACTTTAATATTTGTGCTTTCACAATCACAGCCGAGAGTAACAGCCTCAAAAAAGTTATCATTGCCAGATGTGATCACTAGGGCTTTGTGAGGAAAACATTTTAGGCATCAAGGCCAACGAATATGGCATTAAAGGAGATAGACTTGTTCTAATTGTTTATGGCACATGGTGTGTCTGAGGTGCTGTTGTCTCAAACATCCTTAAACTGATGAAGATCAGTCTCACCTGAGCACAAATGATAATGTCTATGCTATCACTAACAAAACAAATAATTGGTGACTCGACCAAAAAAAGCAAATCGTCAACAAGTTAAACACTGACCCTAAAGAGGGGTAGAATTATTAGGACTTTATGTCTATATGACAGGTTGGTTTACACATTTCACTAAAACATAGTGAATACAATTATATTTCAGATTTTATATAACATTTTGCAGATTTGTTCCCAGTTTGCCATTTTTGTAAAGTTTAAAATGTTACTTCATGGTTGGACATGAGCAGCAAATATGACATATGTAGAGGTAATTCCACAACTGTTGCCTAGCAACCACACTGAAAATAACATCCATATAGATTACACAATAGTTATCATTTGATGAAGAATAATACCATATAACACCTTTATTTGGTTAAATGTTTCAATTTTTTGATGACATAGGTACAGGGGTTAGTTTTTAGAACTCAGCACTACTTCCTGTAATTTTAAACTCGTATTATAACTGCCACTTAAAGTAAGTAAAACTATGATAAATATTTACCACAGGCGCTATACCGCCAAACAAAGTCACATAGTCTTCATGTTTCTTCAAGTTTCAAACACACTGCAGAACGTTCAAGATAATTTAGCTTCAAAATATTGGAGAAATATTGCGTTGTATATTTGTGCGGGGTGTCTAATGAAGACAAATACGAGGGTTAGGGTAAACGAGGTAAACAAGGACGAACATGCCTATGTCAGGTATAAAAAATTAGAACTCAGTGATCTTTAATTTTGGGTGCAGACCTCATGAAAAATATTGAAAGACGAAATCGATTTGCATGGGCCCTATGGGAGATAGGCCTGACAAAATGTTTACGTAAATATATGAAACACTGCCTGAAAAATAGATGAAGTCAGGACATGTTAAAATACTTTTCATGACCCTGCCCTAAACCCTACAGGAAGTCGGTCATATTGGATCAAACCAAGGATTTTTGGGCTCAAAAGCTTTATTAGACAGGATGTGTGAAATGGGGGATGAGACTGGGGAGGACATTGCAGCAAACTATCCAAACTCACAACGTTGCAGATTGCTCAAATGGAGCGCATGAGTGTGATCCACTCCACCACCAAGTGGCACCCTCTAACAGATTTAATCAAAAACACTTCAAATTTGGCCAAAAGACACAAAACCTACATTTAATAAAACTTCAAGTTTGATTTGATTTGATCAAGTTGAATTTTCATACAACTTTTGGTGTGGTCACAGTGATTTTTTATCAGTTTTTATCAGAAGTATTATTAATTGGAAAACCCCAAATCAAACATTTGTGCTGATTTGTGATCTGAATGCAATGATATCCAAATCAAGCTGCTTTCTTATGAAATTACTCTCTTAAAATTTGATTAAAAAAAAAAAAATCTGTTTGTCGTGGGTCACTGAAACGAATTACAGATAGTTTATTTGTGATGGGCTAGGCCTTGTAGGAGCAAAATAGTTTTTATTATTATTGTTCCGCAACTTCAACCTCTGAATATGAATGAAAACTAAATTTTATTTTACCCCAAATTCAAAGTTGGTGAAAAATCCTTTAAAAGAGGAGTAGAAAAACAAATCTACATAAAAAGATGAAACTTGCGTATTTCCCACATGAAAGGTCGGAGTGAACTGGACCCAATGTAACATTTGTGCACAATGACCTGAATGCAATGGTATGGGTCTGCTGTGAAATGGCTCTACAGCTCCCCCTATAAAATCAATATCAATAAATCAAACATATGGGAGGGAACCTGCTAAACAAATAGCCGATGTTGACAAGTAAAAAAAATATATTATGGCCCCGCCCTAAACCCTCATGCAATAAGCATTAAATATAGTCAAAATACTATATACACCCATTTGTAACCAAAAGTTATTATTTAGATTTTTTATAACATGGCAAATGTGGGTGTGACCATCTTGCAACAATTTGCCTGGAAAAAAAATGAGTTGATGAGTAACTAGTATGTTGAATTGAGTCAGTCCTTGTTTTTTTTTGTGAAATCACGTCTTGGATGCAATAATATATAGGGTTTTGATATGAAAGAGCTCTAAAACCCCCCATGAACCTTTGAAATGACAAAAAAAAAATATATATATATATATATATATATATATAATATATATAGATATATATATATATATATATATATATATATATATATATAGTGTCGTAGACAAATGGAATTTGGCACGCACACGCATGGATTCTATCGTGTTACCATGGCAACATCAAGCGTTTACAATTGAAATAAATGGGTTTTGGTTAACTGAAATGTTGAGATTAAAATTCCGAGAACTGATGAGATCAGGCATTGACAAGTTGGTGTGGCCACAATGCCTGGAGGACAGTGACACGTGCCGTTTGAACGAGGTGTCTAATGAAGACAAATATGAGGATACAAGGCAAGCAGCATCCCCTCTCTTTCCGTGTGCTGTAAAAATAAAAGAAGTAACTGGTTAAATCTTGCTAACAGAAGTGATGTATTCACTCTGCAGTGTGAACTGGAAGTAAGGAACTTGTTACAAACCTGTTACCAATACATAGGTAAAAATCCTTCAGCTACGGTAGTCCTGACCAAGTTTAGCAGAAGGATCTGCAGATGGGTCAAATGCATAGGTCAAATGGGGGTAATCAAGTGTATCTTAACCTTACAGTTATTGTAGCAGTGATGATCAATGAAAAAGTTTGCACAAAGTCAGTTTTGACATTATCCGCTATTTCTATAGTTTAAGAGCTGTCACTAGGCAACGGGTTCCTGGAGGAAACTGGTTGCTCTGATTGGCTGTTGTGAAGTTAATCGCATGCAAAAATTGTAAAGGTCCAACATGTTGGAACCTTACGGTCTTTTTTGTACTATGAGAAGCCTCTCCTTGAGCCTTCATAGCCTATCCATGTCTTTCAAATTCATTGCTTTTGGTTTTAGAGAATCAGAATCAGAATCAGAAAAAAGGTTTATTACCATTGCCAATGAACAGTATTCACAAACATAGGAACTTGCTTTGGTGATTCGGTGCACCGAGAAAAAGTGTGCTTTACATATTTATGTGTACAACTATTCCATTTTCTATGTTGGTATTTCCACCATCTTATTTCCAGGTGTAGCAGAGAAATGGCTGTCCTTCCAGGCTTAATCCTCTGACCCATGGAGAGCAGCTGGGATGTCAGTGTGTGGAATCAAGGGAAACTCGGTGTGAGCACACCTGTCAATCACATTAGTCTGAAAAAATATCCAGTTCTCAGTCTTAATGAATGAGCAAATGTCCCCTTCAAGAGGACAAGCTTGAGAACCACTCGTGCTATGTTCAGGGAGATAAAGTCAGGCTGGAGAACAATATCAGGTTAATGGGAAGAGCCATGTCGATCATGGAAAATATGAAATAACAAAACCTCCAGGAGTCAAATTGACAGGTGATCAAGTGCTGTTAATCTACGGATAACAACTATAACTTTTATGAATGAAGGAAAAGAAATTTTAATTGTCAACATGGACAAACATTTTAAGAGGAAGGTGTTTTGCCCCTCGTCCGAGCTTATGAATGAAGGAACTTATGAAGGAATTTATGAATGAAGTTGCTGTTTATCTTTAGCTTACATTGGATAAAGCAAATCATTATCTGAATCATCCACAAAATAAAACATGTTAAATGCTGCGAGAACAGGTTTGATCATTTGGACAGAGCAGTACCTAAAATTGACACAGACGTAAATGTAGTGTTTAATGAAAAAACAGTATTTTGTAAAAAAAAACCTAGTCTAACTTGCCCTCAAGTGGCCACATTTGAGATACATTTTGTAAAAATCTTATATTCACAGGGCTTTGAAAAAAATAAATAAATCATAATTTAGAAAAAGATATGTACTTGACTTGACTACTTGAGTATCTTGTTTCGTTACACCTCTGCTTTTTGGAGAACATTGAAGAAATTCATTCCCAAGAGTAACTCACACCTATTCCACGCTCCATGCAGAGAGAAGTTCTCTGTATTGATTCATGCTCAATCTCACTTCCCTCTCACCTTCGGCTGATATATCTTTAATGGCTGTGTCCACATGATGGATTGATGCAAAGAGGTTTACAGTCTTGCAAGGTTCATTGCAGGCCTGTTCTTTCTACTCAGTATCATTAATAATACAAGCACCGGGCCGTGAACCTTGGCTACCAACTCAGTCAATGCCTGTAACTGTGGGACGAAAGAACCTGACCAGTCACAGCTCAAAGTGGGAGAATAGCTCAAAGACCCACATTTTAACAAAACCTTTAATTATTTGTTTCATTACCTCTTACTTAAATCTTGAGCATTGAGAACATCATTAGAATATAACCTCAGGGTATTTTTCCAATTGCCGTAAGAAAAACATCACAAATGCAAATTCAAATTTCATAACTTCAATTTAATCAGGGCAGAAACATGAACGGGATAATTAATTATTAAATGTATTGCATGTGTTAAAGCATGGAAATTCATCTTCCTAAACAGCTGGAGAGGAACAGTATCTTAGGGCATTGCCTTCTCCTCACTTCACGCCTCGCTCTAAGAAGAATGTACCAAAGCAAAACTGCAACACAGGTCAATACGTGTCAGTAAATCAATGGCCTCATTATAAATACAGATTTTTCATATTCTTTGTTTCACAGACAAATGAAGCATGGAAGCCTGCAATGAATTGGTTTAGTGTTGCCTTGGTTCTGATTAGAGCAAATGTTTAATTAAAACAAAGCCAATTAAGTGAAACCAAAGCCAAGGGGTATAATTCCGACAGATCAAATTACCTCACACACAAGCTGCCCGTCTACACTGTCTTACCTTTGCCTTTTAATACAACAAAGATTTATTTCCGCCTGGTGTTTAATTATCCTTCATCTCCTAAATCCTCTCATTAATGTCTCTCATCTCACATCAAATGCTCAACATATCTGTGGATTTGAGGCTTCCTGAACTGATCAATCACTGCTCCTACCTGCTCACTTTTTTCATTTAAAACCCAAGGGTTAAGCGATAATGAACAAAAGGACATGAACCCAATGGTTCACCCTGACCCCAGCTTTGACCTTCCACCAAAAGGCACTTCTTGTGAGTCTGCCTGACACATTTGCAGCAATGATTAATTGTCCACTCATCTGAAAGACTATTAAAGTTAAATTTAGTATGTAAGTATGAATGTACCTAGGCTACCTTTGTATATTTGAAATGTATCAATTTGTTATTGACCCTTCTCAGAGAATCATAGGTTTTGGACACATGGTGAGAGCTGAAGTAGGCACACAGATTATAGGGAAGGATATGGAAAATTTAATATTTGGACCAAATATTTGGAGTGTCAACAAAGAACAATAGTATTATATAAAAAAAAGAGATGGTTGATCTCATATTAAATATCAGCAACCCTTAGGTGGCACAAGTCTGCTCTTAAAGAATTTAGATCGCATAGATTGTGCCCTAAACCGGCAAAATCTGGACATCTAATTCCACTTTATTAATATCATTAAAATTGTCCCTGGAGATTTGAGAGAAATACACCTTACTATACACATGACAAAGGTTAATTACCCCTGAAAATCATTTAGTTAACTTTAGTTTATGATTTTATTAAGCAGTCAATGATGCAAACACTTTCTGAAAAGCATTTGTGAATGTTTTTTTTTCCTTCTACAAATGACTTTCTCATTTAACTAATAGATACATAATTAATAGAATCGGCAATATACAATGTTAATAAATCGTTATATGATGATGGTTTAATCATTCCCCAAATGAAAACCAACATGAACGCATAAATACATTTGTAGCTTAATTAAAGTGAGGCTTAACTCACTTCTAGACTGTTCAGTTGCAGAAATCAACTTCTCTCCTCAATCAGGAGTTTTGTAAATCCAGTGAAAAGATCTGTCTTTCTTTTACCCTCGATAATTTGTACATCCCGGTGTGCAAAAATAATCCACAATCTCTGAAACTTCGATAAAGTTTGTTTGTTTGCTGGAGCTCTATCCTAGCTATACTGTAACACTGTGAGTCCAAACATTCCTGCGACATATTGCGATGGGGTAAGGACATACATTTTCTAACATTTTTTTGTAGCTTTTGTAACGCAACAAATCTCTCAACAATTGAATCCAATATATGTGTCTTTGTTGCCCTTGAAACAACAAACGGCATACAAGAATATACATGCCGGCTTGGTTTTGTGCATTTTGAATTCAAAACACATTGGCAAGTATATCAGTAAAAGAGGTTTTATATTAAAGACAATTTGTCACAGTGCCAAGGAAAAATAAAGGTCGGCTGAAATAATAAACAAATAGTGTTATGAATAGGCTGGAGGCGGTTTGGGCCATAAGCTCGCGACACGTCACATTTTCAATCTCTAGCGATGGAGGACAAATCGCCTGAGAGTGGGATTAGTATTGCGAAGCGCTGATGGAATAAAAGCCTCTTGTTGTTGCTTTGTAATTGTCTCTGCCATATTTACATGTTAAAAAAATGAAAATCCTTTGTTGGGTGTTGGCATGGAATTGGCTCTCTTATGAGTCAGGTCAGCAGTGATGTTAAATATTCATGAATCTGTGTGGAAAATGCCATTTAGAGAACAGGCCGCTGCTGTGAAGTAAGCAGAGACATGGATTAGCTGAGGTGACAGGGTTGATGAATACAAACGTTTAGGAGATAATGATTTTTATTGGAATAATGCTTTGGAGGCAGAGTATTGAGGGATGATTAGAATGCTATTAAAATGTTATGGAATTTTGACAAGCGGCGTATACAGGGGATGGTATGTGAAGGGGATTGATCCATACGGTGACACTTTGCATCAGAACTGTCAATAGAAGGTCAGTAGCCTTCCACCACAGAGAATACCAACCATGCACTAAGCCTCCTGCTCGACCATGCAGACACGATCAATGTTATATGAGAAGGTTGCGAATGGCCCTAAAGCTGCATCAAATTGCAGGAAACACTAAGATGAGCAGTTTAGGATGAAAGGTAAGCAGAGGCAAAAATCGAAGTCTAATTTTGACACAAAGAGTTTGATAAAAAATAACTAGGATAGGATGACTTTTATGTGTGTCTTCGGGCAAAACAACCTCAAGTAAAAACAGTTGAAACGTTGTGATATTTTTCATTGTCAGTTTTCACAGGAACAACAAAAGAAGCAAAAGAGAAAGTCTAGCCCTGCAAACTCAAAGGAAGCCAAAACATGCCAATACACACAGGCAGAGGAAACATAAGAGATTCCACTGTTAACATTCAACTTGATCTGTTTTGTTTGATGTGCGACGCAGAGAGAATGGGTTCCAGACCGTCTTTACAGGCATCAAATAAGCATTGGTCTCTTGAATAAAAAGTTTAAATATCTACAGTTTTAACTTGGCAACTATACATTATTTTATTTTTATTTTTTTTACTTAACACAATGGGCTGGTGGATTCAATTTAAAATAACAGGCAGGAAATGTCATCAAAGTGATATTTAACCTTTCTGGTTTTGCAGCCAAAGTCAAAACTGGTTGTGTAACTAGTGAGTTAAATAGGATGCCAATCATTTCATTAAGTAAATGTTTGAGCACAGATACACTGCCTACCTTCAGGCAAGTTATGTCACTTCCCATTTACATTACAACTGAAACTACAGTCACTTTGTATTCCTTAGTCAGCTGATCATTAAATCATTTTGCAGAACTTTTGAGGAGAAGGTAACACTTTCTCCCTGTAACAATATAGTTAATGCCTGCATAAGTTGAGAACATTTTGGTGATTTAAAAACTGTTAAAATTGAATTGTGGGTCGGTGGACGAGAAGAGAGTTTGTTTTCATCCGCTGCATTAAAGAGAAAGTAAAAAGAACCAAAGCTTCAACATGTTTATTTGTGCTGCGTAGCACAAATAACTTGTGAGCTACGCAATTCCTAGCATGTCTGAAAATCAAACGCTCATGAAAATGAGTTGTTGCTTATCTATCTTTGCCAAAAGTGTGGTTATATGTATGCATTTTTAATATAGCACCGTTTTGGTGACCCTTACGACCCTGAATGTCCCTCAGTTCCCGCTCACACCTACACAGTTCTTTGACCTGCTGTGGACTGGGACAAGAGTGGTCTAAGGTTTTGGGGCAAATAAGAGGGTCTAAGGACAGGGGAGCTTGGGACATCTGTCTAAGGACACGGGATACCAAGTCCCTATGAACATTGTTTATTCTGTTTTTATTCTGTTTTTACACTGTAGCCCCTCGAGGCAACTACTGTTGTGGTTTTGGGGTTACAAAAATAAATTGAATTGAATTTGAATTTGAATTGAGCGTTGTTGTTTAGCGCCCTCTGATTTCACTGCACATGTAAAGGTAGTCTCTGCCCCTGTTTTCTCCATTTCATCCACCTTGTCAATAAAATCTGAAGCCCAATATCCTGACAATAAATGAATTAAGTAATAACAGCAAAAGGTATTTTGCTTCTTAGATTTATTGTTTTGGCAAATAGTACAATATTTAATAGTTGACATACAAATGCAAAAATGGTAATTTTTCTTTGTTCTGTAATATTGTCTTTCAGCAGGCCCATTTAAACAGTCATTCATATTGCAATGCAACATGGTTTAAGACAGCTCTTTAAAGCAAGTGCCCCATGAGTACGCCTAAAATGGTAGGTTATCAGGGCTGTGCAATTAATCACATTTATCGAGATTCTGTCATTTGTAATCATCACTGATATGCTTGGGGATTTTCTATTGAGCGACTGCAGCCAATCCTAAAGCATGTGCATTACATGGTTAAATGTCTGTATTGTTTATGGTCAGTAAAAAATTATATTGAAACACATTTTATTTGCTTTTATTAAGACAATGTTAAATCTGATTAATCTATATGGAGGGGAAATATATACAGTATATATATATGTGTGTTTTGTCATAACACCCAGTCCTACAGGTTATATTAGAAAAAGCAGCAACTGCACCAAACAAAGGTTAATAAATACAGCTGAAAATATATGCACATACTGCATAAATTAAAGGTTTCAGGGGGACCCTCAAAACACCTCAACTCTAACCTCGCGACCATAACTGAATTCACGCTGCACTTAAGTCACTGTTCTGTGTTGCACTTTGGTATTCTGACAGTAGCAGGGCTCTGAGCTGAACTGTACAGCATGTCTCCCTGACTGACAGCTTTGTTTGTATGCAGAACACACAGCCATCACCTGGGAAGCAGCTGGACCTCAGCGTACAACACGAAGGTTCAACCTCCTTCCACTATGGAGCTTTACAAGAACATGAAGGGGAACTGGTTAGAGACATACAGTTCAGTCGAATGTGGAAACCCAAGCATAAATAATAACAATACGTAAAGTAAGGTAGGTTAAGGTATACAATAGTGTACAAAAGTGTATACAATCTTAAAAACATCAGATATATAGGGACCTGGTCTCCTGCTGAAAGAACAAGGGCTGCTCAAGCAGTGAAAATAACAGCTAACAGAATTATTTTGGAAAGTGGCTACTAGGCTCTCTGCCAATATATCCAGCAGAGTTTGAGAAGGTGAAGGGTATCGTCAACTGCTCACACCACCACTAACATTAAACTGGATCTTCCTCAATGGACACAGCCTAGACAGTCATCTGAGGGAAGCGACTTTGTTTAGAGGGCTTTTGTTATGGTGTGTAGGGAATGAACAACAAGAATTTAATTTGTCATAGGTGCCACAGTAGAGGTATTAAGCAAGGCATTGGTGGTTGATGGTCCCCACAAAACTTTGTCAGCCTTAAGGACTTCAGCTTGGGTTTACTGTTAAATCCCTTTTTTTCATTTCACCTTACCGTTGCTCTTGAAATATGGCTCTGTTCAGAGTTTATTAGATTTGTTTCCCTATTTGAAGTTTTACTAAGTTGAACTTGGCCTGTGTTTATGGGGTTCTTCTCAATGTGCTCTGCCTGCCAACAAGACCACAGCCATTTTTACTATATTCCCAGCAATATGCTCAATATCCTATGGATGAAGTGGGTTATATTAGGAACTTGCATCTAGCCTAAATGTGCAAGCCAAACTTGTTTTGTTCAAACCCAAAACAATAACGTGATGTAATATGGTGTTAACGTCATATAATCACTAGAATATGATGCAATTGTGAAAATAACAAAAACTATCTGACAACCAATTGTATAATGATGTTTTATATACAAGATTACCCTTCAAGCTTTTATCAAAGTGAATTTATGTGTTCTGTATTCAGACTGTGTCTCAAATGCAGTTCGAGGTCCCAGGGAGAAACACACACACACACACACACACACACGCTCATTCATTCATTCATTCATTCTTGTCATCACTCTCGTAATGTTCAGAGACCCAAGGTGATCTTTTGCATCTTTTTAGCTGGCTGACCTAATCAAATTACTTACAACACCGTTTGCCTTGCAAACAGGTTTTGGTACAGTGCAAAGATAATAATTTCAGTGGTCTAGCCTGTGAGACAGCTCCAGCCTTGCCATGTTGATTGGTGAAGTGCTCTTTAATTGGTTTAAACTTTGCTCTCACTGCTAAGGGATCTACACGCTTAATTTCAGCAAAAGGTCAATATCAATAAATCAGATGCTAGGGATGGGGAGAGGCCAGCACCATTGGAAATAAAACACATCACACTCACACTGTGCAGGCACTGACCACTGGGAGGGGAAAGTGAGCTGACCCCAGTAACACCCTGCACCAACAGGGCGCTAACTGAAGATTAGAATCCAAATTTCTGTCTGCCCACTCACTTGTCAGGTGTTTATTGCCCACGACCTTGTGCAAGATGAGGTCAGGTTTTCATATTATAGCCAACCAGCTTTGGCACATTTGGCTGCAGTGTATTGAACAGGTTTAATCAAACCAAGAAGGGTTTTGAAGAGGGGCTGTATCTGCAAGTCAGAAGCAACAAGAAAAAAAGTAGTGAGTCTGAGGGCTAAAGCAAAAGAGACTGCACTATATTGTTTGAAATGCACAGCAGATGCAGAAAGACGTGGAGTGATATAGGAGAAAATCTCTTGTGTAGGGTCCCCTCTTTTTATATTAGTGCTCTCCTGGGTGAGGCAGGCGTCCACACCATCAAGAGGGTATCCACGCTAAAATGACGTCCCTTAGGATTTCACTCACCCAACTGCAGAGATGAACAGGTCTGCTGATTATACGTCTAATACATTGTACGGCTCATCACTCTCTGTGGCCCAAGTGGAGCTTTAGCACACACAGAAGCATTTGGGGCCTCACATTAAAAAGAAAGCACACACGCTCTTGTCATACTCTTGCCAAAAGTGGTTTTCATTGTTAAGTCTTTGGCTTTGGAGTGCCCTTTCCACAAAAGAGATCGTGTCAACTGTCAGTCAGAGAGGAATCTGCATGAATTGGCTTAGCAAAATGGAAAGATTACTGGTGGTAATTATGATGTTATTAACTGTTATTCAATGTAGAGTGAGTGCATACAGAAAAGTCACTATTCTATAGCTGAAAATTAATTAAATCATTCATTCATGAAAATGCCATGCTGTAAATAATTCCTAACATTCCCTACCTGTGTCCCCAGATATTAAATAAACTTGTCCAAAGCATATAGATTTTACTGATAAAGTTGCTGATTTATTCTGATTTACAAACATTGGACATGATTGCTAAGTTGTTTATTGTCAATTGGCATTTTATGTTCTCAAGCCAAATACCTGACTAGTTCCGAAGCCAACCCCTTCAAACATAATTATTTTTGCTACTTTGGTGCTTACTATTATTTTTATTTGTGTATACCATTTGGTCTCTGGAAGCCTAGAACCCCTTTATTGAACCAAATCTCAGATGAAACAATGGTCTATGGTTAAAAAAAAAATGTCAAGACAAAAAATTATTTCAGGTAATATGTAGTATATCAAAATCAACTGTGACAAGTTTGAAGCAAATCCATACATTTATAACATAATATTTCTGAAATCTGCAACTTTTCCATAGAATGGTCCCATATGCCTTCAATGGACAAATTAATGAGAATGTGTCGGGGGGGCGGGAATATAAATTGTGGTACAGCAGATGAGGCTCATTTTATGGGACAGAAATGTCATTCTGCTGGGTCACAATGTAACTGTTTGTGAAGATTTGTCCACAAAGTTGCTTATTCCTAAAAATCTTTTTTCAATAAAATGTCTAATGATTGGAAACTTATAAGCATAAACCCCCATAATGCTATATTGCTGTATTCCACTGTATGTCCAAATTTTCATTACTGTGTGCACCACTTTTTATTTACTATTTATTCCATCTGAGTCTTGGTTCAAAAAGGGTTTTTTGGCGCTCATGGGGCCTAACGGGGCTGAGTTAAACAAACGACCCCAACCTCGTAATGGCTGATGTATACACTAAAGAATAGGGTTAGAATGAAATAGAGAGGTAGTAATAAATACGTAGGACGGAGTTGTTTTTAGAGGGAGAGAAAACGAGAGCCATACCGCACAGCGCCATTGAAGGGTGGGTCAAATGCAGAGGAGAAATTTCCCTACTGGGACAATTAAGTGTACCAAAATCATAATATGCTTGTTCTATGTACTTGATTGACAATGTACAGTATTGGCAGATGTGGGACCCTCTTTCTCTTAAGCATTTGGGAGCTGTACCATGGCTGTCGGCCATGTTGCCTCTGAAAAAAACTAATGGTGTTGGTTTGATCTGTTTGATGAAAATGTCGATGGCCTCTTCACGAGTGTAGTAAGGGAGGATGTAACTCGCTCTCATTATGGGCTGCACAGCTGCGCTGGCATTAAAAGTCTTCACTTTGGAAGGTTGAACCTGGATCATAGTGGAGAGGTTGGCCATGTTGCCTCCCTGAGCAAAGCCCCAGCTTTGGCAGGTTTGCGTTGTCACATCTCAAGGACTTCTCCTGTGTAGTCCGTGTTGTCATCCACCTCAGAGATTTTGGACAGCTTTCTCTTGAGGAAAGTGAGCTCGGGCTACACAGGCGCAGCAGGTGTCCTGAACGAAACTAACTGGTGTAAATTTACTTTGTTGGATTGAGTCAATGGGCTTCTCCTGAGTGCAGTCAGGTAGGATATACTTTGTCCTTAAGCGTCTTCACTTTGGAAGGCTGAACCTGGATCACACTGGAGAGGTCAGCCATGTTTCCTCCCTGAACAAAGCTCAGTGCTGTGGCAGGTTTGGTTTGCCTCATGAACATCTCAAGGACCTCCTCTCTGCTGTAGTCCGTCTACTCCTCCACCTCAGTGATGGTGAACAGCTTTCTCCTTGGAAATGTGAGCTTGGGCCATTTCAGCCCCCTGAACGAAACTAATTGGTGTTAGTTTGCTCTGTTTGATGAATGTGTTGATGGCCTCCTCACAACTGAAATCATGCTTTCTTATTATGGGCTGCACAGCTGCACATTTGGCCCTAAGCATCTTCACTGTGGAATCCCGAAGCCCGCAAACAAGAGTGGCAGTTGTTCAGGTGGAGGTGGTAGACTTGAACATATAGTCAAGAGAGATTGATGGGTTGATCATGCCCCAACTATTTAATATGTCATTATGTCCTTAGACAAAACACTTGGGTCACTAGCAGTCTTTTGGCACAAATGCATTTAAAGCATTTGTGTGGTTTGTTTAGATGCACTTGGAGAGACCATAAGCACACTTCTCCAAAATCACTGTGTGGCAATGGACTAGATTATAATTTAAAGATTATAATGTAAATTACTTTACGTGTCTGGGAAACTATTGATATATAACCCACTGCTACTCTGCCACACACACTATCGTGAATCTTTTTCATCAGATTTTTTAAAAATGAATTAAAAGTAGATAAAGTTGCCACAATAGCACTAATCTGACCCTTCAGTTGTTACATGTCAGTGATGCTCATTGGTGTTGAAGCAATCAGTGGGACCATGCAGGAGACAGCTGGGTGGTGTGTTGTGTTCAGCTGAGTGGAGCTGGCGTTTAAACCATCTGCAGTGGTGAACCTGAGCTAATGACCGCACAAGAAGTGAGCTCATCTCCACAACACTTCTCACTATCTTTGCCTGAGTACCATCACAGACAATGCAGGTTTACCGTGTCCTCACAATTTTGTGCCAAGTTGCTTATTGTCTGTTTGTCAGGAAGAAGCATTACTTATCTATGATCAGCTCACCCCAATCAAAAGATAATAATGTGTAATGACAGGCTCCAATCAAGTTGGAACCTGAGTGCTACTACAAGGCTAATAGCATTTCATGTCCAATTAGGTTATGCCACTGCTTCTCCCTTACACAACTTTCTATGATATAAAAATGGAGGTAGCATTCTTCACACCAAGTTGACAGATTGGGTCAAAATCAGTTACTTTGTGGGTTAAGCACTTCTGACACAGTATCTTCACTCCAGACCATGGAAATTTAATATTAGCTGCGGTGAATTCTGATTCTGAGGCAGAAGGTTTTTCGAAAGGAATGTTACATTACTCAGTATAAGTGAACATTGAGAGGAAAAACCCTAAATCGCTAACTCCAAACACCTAACTAAAATTGTAGCAGCAACATTAATTAGTAATAGTTTTTTTGTTACCATTTTAGAACATTTATTAAGTGCATTTGACAGGTTAGACTACTCATTTCATTTTTAACTTAAAAATATTTAAGATTTAGCTATAGATCTTACTTAGACCTAGATTTCCTTTGACTTCCCTTTGATAAGGGGTTTTTAATGGGTTTATAATAGTTTTTAATTTTGCTTGGACATGGGCAGCAGATGTAACAAAGAGGTTCCATAACTGTGACCAAGCAAATGTACTGTAAACAAGAACCAAAGATAGTCAAATTTATGCAATGGCTATTATTCGATACATAAAAATATATGACAACATTCATTTAAAAAAAAAAAAATATATAGCATTTTTGTAAGGAATTTTGTGCATTTGATATTCCTTTTTATAACTCAGCGCTAATTCAAGAAATATCAAAACTCTAGTTGTAAAAACAAATATTTAGTACAGGCAGATTTACAGTTAAACAGAGTCTTTAAAGTTTCTGTATCTGGCAACCCAAATCTCAGGTGCAAGAGAAATTTTCATTTGAAAAATATACAGTAGATCAGACATAGACCCAGTAGAACGGGATAAATTTTTTTGAAGCATGCACTTTAACAGTAGATGGCTGCCATTCATTTTTGCTATATAACACTAATAAGAGCTTGAAACAAACATGGAGTAAGTGCATTTGCTATAAAACAAACCTGAGTGGGAACAGCAGGGAAAACATATAAAAGTCAGTGCGGCATTGCCAAATGGAGCCCTGCGTGATAGATAATGCCCATCTCAGAGCCCGTGAGGAACATTAGCAATGCTTATTTAAACAGCTGGGTTGAATATTGCCCTTTTAAACAGAATGAAATAGTCCCATTAGCAGACCATGCACTCAAATCCTTTCACTTCTTTCTCTGCTATAAAAGTCCCCCAACATCCAAGGAAAGTTGATTAACAGTGAATGACTCCAAATGTGCCCAGAAGCTATCCCAACACAGAAAACTAGTGGTTAAGTGGTTAAAATAGGCAGTATATGGACTTGGACATCCCTATAACTCCAGGATTGTGAGAATTTTCTTTTATTTACAATAAAATACATATTTAGTGTTAGCCTAGAAGAAAGTCACTTGTCTGAATGTGATTTATCTTTTTATACATTTTGGGTGATTGGGTTAATGTGTCGGGTAGGGGTGGAGCAGACTATTTGAGCCACTCTCCTCAGCCAGGAGGCTCCAGTCCATCCGGACCAGAACCTCCCACCACAAGAACAGTTTCTTTCCCTCTGCGTTAAACTCATGAACAACTCATGAACACTCATGAACACCCTGCCACTTTAACTACAATTGAATCAATCACTCACTGCACTGTTCACTTTCAGCACTACACGTGTAAATTTACCTGTAAATGTTGTGTACATAGTAAGTCTATTTTCATCTTATAGTAATTTTTATTTTTTTTCTTTAATGCATGCCCTATTTGATTTTATATACCGGTATCTTGTTTTTATAATTGCTCATTGCTGTATGTTGCACCGAATCACCAAAGCAAGATCCTAGTCTGTGAATTTTGTTCATTGACAATGGCAATAAAACTTTTTTGATCCTGAATTCTGATTCTGAGAAATAGAAGATAGAGAAGATAGAGAAGGTAGATAATATTTTGCACGTTGTTTTGAAGATATGTCAAATCTGATGGGTTTTCTGTTGGACCGCCATAATATTGTCTGAATATCAGCGAGATCACATAAAAAATATCAAATATCTTTTTGTCAATATGATCCACCCCTAGCGTTGGGGACACCTTGCTCGCCAACCATCCGATTTGGACACCATGAGTTAATGTACAACCGTCCTGTATGCCAGAAATATTTGTGCAAATAACAACGCTTCTTGATACAAATAAGCATTGTTTAAAGAAGGCATATACAAGTTATTTTATTTTAAGTACAATATGAGTTTAACTTTTTAAAGAACAGTCAAATATTTAAATACTACTCAACGTTGAGACATATTTGACTAACACAATATCCCTGCAGTCAGATAATTGTGTATTTGCAGATGCAGTTTTGAGAGTAACCACAAATGAAAACTTATATAATGGGTTACTCAAGGGTTACTTTGACTATTTATACGACATTCTTCCCTTTAAGTTGTTTTGGTAAAAGCCGCCAAATTAAGCTCAAATAATTTGTTGAAATTGTTCTCTAAAGCATATGCTAAAATAAATTCATCAATTTCAAATCCAATCAACAATTCCCTGCTCTTTCATAATTTGTAACAGCCTCTAGACATACACAACCTCACATTAATGAGCGAGAAATATGACAAAGCAAAAGGCCCATCTTCCCTCAAGAGTTACAAGTCTACATTCATTATTCATGCATGTTTTACTGCATTTGGCTTAATATATTGTCTGTTATCGTCTTAATGTGGAGGAATACTAACGCTAAAATAAGATTTGCACTTCCCCTACATTACTACCTAAGTGATTCCAAATGCACTGTGGGCATTTTCCCTCTGGCCAGGGAGCTTGAGGATGTTGCGCAGTATCATTGCGGCTCCAAGAACTGCACTTTTCTAGATCAAAGCTTTTCCTACAGTTTGAGGGTACAATCAGAAATACATTGAAAAACATCGGACGGAGTCGCCTCTCCACAGATCTGACATGTAACTTGACCTGGTGTCAAAGCAATAATAGAGATAGAGCCTCCACCTTAAACGTTACCTAGTGTATCTGACTAGTTAATAGCACAATGATTTTATGCCAGTCGTTAATGAGTAGATTTTTAGCTGAATCACTAATCACAAATGTATAGGTTTTGCTTAAACAGCTTAAATGCCATTATACATAGATTGTTTGAAATTTCAATAACATTCATAATTACACTTTATATTTGAATTTAGCCTACAGTTTACAAGCCTGCCAAATATATATATATACATATATATACATATACATATATATACATATACATATACATATACATATATATATATATATATATATATATATATATATATATATAATATAATTAATGGTTTAAAATGATTTGTTTTATGCAGTGGTTGTATCTTTATCCACTGAGCATTACATATATTGACTTATCCATTAATACTCGGGGTACCACCAGGGGATCGCTGGAGTCGTACAATTATTCACCATTAGGTCGGGTACACCAGCATAGACAATTACCAGGCTGACCAATCTGTGTAAAACCAGAGCAAATTTCAGGTTGAGTTTACAGCCATGCACAAGCACTAAACTGTACTATATACAACCCAAAAAAAAAAAAACTACATCCAGTAATGTCTGTAACCTGTCATGTCATGCTGCCTACGTGACACGCAGACCTACTAAACTACCTGCTCCCCCAAATGGAGTCCTCATTTTCAAGGGGAGACGCAGCATGGCATAACACACTTTGTCTTGGAATGACTTTTTCTGCCTGTGTGGCTCTGTGGGGCTGGACATGGCTGGCTGGACATGCTGGCTGGCCTGACACATGTTGAGAGGCTGTGATGAGTCAGTGACGACCGGTGGGTGGAATAGAAGGAGGGGGCACGAGAGCGGTGGGGGCTAACCGCTCTGTCTCTATGTGATGTGTTGATGAGAGAATGATGCGGCCTGAATAGTGCAATACAAAGAAAACACTAAGATGTGGGATGAATAACTTACAAGAATCAGTGCAGGGAATAGATAACAAACACAATGTTAATTTGATAAAAGAAAGCTGCCAATTCATTCAAAAGCCAAACGTAAATTGAATGCAGACAACATGACAATTTAGGGAAATCTACTATATTTAAAATCTCAGATATCATTTGTAATTTGTCTCCCTCCCTAAACACGTGTTCAGTCCATGTGCACATGTTCAGTCCATGTGCATACCGTTTCGATAGTATTTCTATGTAAATAAAATGTATTTTAGTGGAGCCATGGAGAAAACATTTTCACACATTCCCACAGGGACATTATTAAAAAACAGATTAACCTATTTTTGGAGTTTTAATAATTGGCAGACTATGCATCAGCTACTTTCAATAAATTTACAGCAGGGAGATAATACAGTATGCCAAACAAGAAAACTCAATCTACAGAAAGTTTTTTGTGTTATGTTACGAATGAGGGATTACACCGACGTGTTATGTTACAGTAATTTATTGCCTACCAAAGGGTATCAGAGTTCATTTATTATTATATGTATTTGTTTTATAAAGGGTTAAATACTATTGACAACTTATTCCTGCCATATTTTTCTGTACTGAAAAAGTACCGAAATGCATTATTATACAGTGTATTTATTAAGTGCTTTTCCAAGCACTGTACTAGGCAATGAGGGTGATGTGTCTTGCCTAAGGACACACAGTGACATTTCCTCTAGCCGTCCCACTGTGGCACCTGGCGTTCCAGCGGCCTCCCATCCAAGTAATAACCAGTCCCCATCCTGCTTAGCTGACAAGATCGGGCATTGGCAAGCATGGACTGAAACGATGCCTCCCAATACTGAAACCAAACCGAATAGGATTTTAGCGTACCATTACACCCCTACTATACACTGATTACTATTCCACTTTTGTAGGGATAGGTGGTCCGAAAGTATCTCCACTGTCTTAACTGAACACAGCACCAGCCTGTTTAAGCAATCCAAAGCGTAATCTGTGAGGTCCAGCTTCCAAAGTGGTATGGCTTGCTTTTGCCTTCTGGAACGATTTTGCGGTGAATACAAGATGCCAAAAAGCAGATATGAAGATGATTATTTTTCACCAAACGCCAACTTGATCTTGTGATAAACTGATGGTAACTCATATGTTGAGCCAACATGCTTGGCAAAACAAAACTAGCAGTTTATTGATGCTCAACACATTATATTTCCAGTGCATAGTGCTAACATCACTATGCAGAAAAAGCTGAAAATAAACCGGAAGTACATTTGTGTATATCCTCATCTCACAGCGCCACAAACTTGGAATTATTGAACATCAATAAAATTTGATATAGAGGTATGACTCCAAGCATTTTAACCAAAAATGGAAGCAATGCCTGTTTTCAATACATGTGCAGTATTATGCAATTGTGTCCAAAAGGTAACACCAGATAATATTTCTAATTAACAATAAACATACAGTATCTTTCACAATCATACATATCTTAAACTATTATCCTGATAATAACTAATATAATATGCTTAGTTGTTACAAATGCGCAATGTACTGTGTGGAGTTTAGTTTTACCATTAGGCCAGCATCATCCAGTCACGCCAAACACAGCACTAGCAGATGACAGATGTGCCCAATAGCCTATCCACTGCTCTCATCACCGGAGCGCTGTACTGGAAAGGTGAAGAAATCCCAAACTCATGTCAGCGCCTACCCTGCACACAAAGGAAAAACAGAATGCAGCTGAATGTCTCTACTCACTGTGCATTATTAAGTTTTAATGGAAGAAAATAAATCAAGCAACTATCCCTTCAATCAAAGTCCCAGATTTTCTTTGGTTTTGCGGTTTAAAAATACTAATATGATTAGGCACAAATTTGGTTAGGAGGAGGTCATTAGGTTAGGAGGAGGAATTGTTTCTAAGAATACTTTTAACAACACACCCTATTTACCTGGCAAGCCAGTCCCTCCTACTTTCAGTTTTACTGCAGAACTGTTGTTGTTAAAAATTATGTCACAGTAAATTATTATCTGGCTGAAGAATAGGCATTGAGCCTACTTGCACTGGAATCTTTACATAAAATGCTACTAAAATATATTGTATCTCTTTCTCAACATGTGACCACAGCACTGAGCAGGAAACTTGGCCAGCCCCGGGCTATGAGAGAAGAGTGACAGTATGCATCAGGGTCATGCTAAATAATTCAGACGCTTGATCACAGAACATTTTCATATTCATATTTCCACTCTCACTTGTTTACCCTCCTTTGTCTAAAAACATCTCTTTCCTTAGGCAGTAAGGTGCCAATGCTGATTTGGGGATTGGTGATCACAGATCACAAAAATCACACTTACCTTTAACCAAACAACGTCCTGTGTTGAGCGCAGATTAATCCTGATATAAACTTGGTCTGGTCCTTTTCTAGTCCTGGTTTAGTTCCAGGTTTAGTCCAAACTTTGATGCAGTGGTTGTGGGAGTGTGAAAACAGCATGTGTTTCATTTAAATTTCCATGTACAGGCAAACCACTATTTTATATCATAGACTATGTCCACATACATATAAGATTTAAGCAGTTCCATTTTGACTTTCACAGTCTAATAAATGAACTATAACCTTCTATATGGCTGTCCAGTGGCTTGATTATTGTATTATGGCCATTCATTACATACTAATGACTTCCAGTCAGTGTTATTTCCCTCTGGCTAACATACATATAACCTCATCACTGCATGCTTCATCAGATTTAATATGCAGCTCTTACCTAATGCTCAATTACCTTGCCAGTGGAAAATAGGCCATTCTCTTCGGTGGCAAATAAATACTTGACATTGTTCTATAAAGACAACCACAAAGCTGAATGAACCCTCAGATAGTGAGAAAACTTGTGTCATTATGTTAACTTACTCCAACATTGAAATTATTTTCTTTATACTTGGCTGGTGGTGTTGCAGTTGGATTGTTGATCATGATTCCAATCATAAAACATTATTCCAAAACTCGTACTGTATTGTCTGAAGTATACTCTTTTAAATCCCATGACCTCTTCTCTTGGATAAGGCAGGGAATGTCCGATTATACAATGTATTAAATTAAAGCATTTTCCAATCAAACACAGCTCTACTTGGTGACACATACCTCCTTTCCCCTACCATGTTATTCTTCCAATGATGATAGCTTACATAGCTCCATAATAAACTGGCAGAGGACCACTGAGTATGTCCTGAATATGACAAAGGGCCACTCTTTCAAATGAACACTGACCTGTGTGGTCATGGGACCCGCTGCTCCCACTGTACTTCCAGCTCTGCAGAGGAACGTAAATGAGAAATCAATCAAACACTTAAGCTTCATTTCATTGTGTAAAAGCAGTGATCAGTCACGGGGTGTTATGGTCTGAAACAGTGTCTGCTCTTGTGCATGCTACATGAGTGCTAACAGAGGGAGCAACCGCAAAAACGCAAATGCACACGGCCCATACAGAGAAAATATCACAGGGTCAAGGGAGAGGCCCGAAGACAGAGCAAAGACGCTGCGCTAAACCACTTGTCTGCTCATCTAAACAAGGACACAAGTGGAAAACAGGCCAACATTTCCACACTTGGTCATGAATACTAAATATGCCAGATGTCGACAGAACTGGTTCAATCCATTCAAATGAAAGCCAAACTTCTGTTGTGGCATTAGCAGAGAATGGATTATGTAAAACCCACTGTATGTAAACAAGGAAATAATCACAATACAGTAGGCCTATAGAAGATAGTTTTTAATAAATAATGATGTGAGCGCGTCCTGAGTAGTCCTTTTGTTTCCATGTCACCTAAGAAATACACTTTCACAGTGTATCACACGCTCAACAGTTTCAGTGCCATAATTAAAAGGAGTGCCTTCACTGACTCAATATTCTGGAAATAATGCAATGGCAATGATATTAGAATTGCACTACAGTGCCACATAATGGACAGGAGAGGGGTAGCACTATGGATTAACAATGATTAGACAAATAAATTAAAGATAATTTGTTGTCAGAAACATAAAATATACAAAAAACAGAATAGGAAAGTGGTCAATTTTAATCTCCTTAATACATTTCATAAAAAGAAACAATGTTGAGACTGAGGCTCTTTTAAGTTTTTTTTAAATCTCTAAATAGTACCCCATAGTAATAAAACATGTCCTGTATAAAGAAGTTCACCTCATATACCAAAAACATGTGCATATTTGGACACACTTTCACCATGCATGTAGCCTGCATCTCACAAAGGCAATTTGGAAAAGAAAACTAAATCTGACATGCATGTGAAATAAGCACATTAAATGGGCCATTATGGCTGAAGAAGGGTACAAGAGGTATGGTAACATCAAAACAAGTCTATGATAGATGGAATGAGGAACATTATTTTACTGTGGAGAATAAAAGTGCAACATCTAACAAAAAAGACTCATGGGAGGGTAGTATTGGTAGTATTGAGAATTAAGGGCATTGAAGACTGACTGAATGGGAGCTAATTAATGCAGAGGTAAGGATGATGTATTGTATAAGAAGTATTGGCTCATATTGTAATGTGTTAGTTGTAAATGACATTTTGAGGCCCGAGTACACCAATTATAATCTTGCACTGATTGTTTGGCTGATGTATTTCTTATTCAATATGCAACATATCAAAAGGAAACAAAAATCATCTTTTGGATAAGAAATTATTCAGATGAAGGAAAAGTAACTTGGAGTTTCTCCAAAGCACATTTAGTGTAAGAACAAAGATGCAATATATTGTCTTCAAACAAATGAGCAGTAAAATACTCAATTCAGATTCCTATTCTAGACTAGACATACTGTATCATTGATAATGTTGCATGTAGTATACTCCAACATTTCTATTCCTAAAACACATTTCAGAAGGTAAATATATTCAAAACCAACAGAGATCTCTCAGACAAGACATAAATATAGTGCAGGATGCATGTATTGTTTTGTCCTGGGCTGTGCACAATGAAAAATTCATATCATATTCTACTAATTATCCCAGTAAATGGCCGGACCCGCCCAAAGGTCAAGGAAAGCACTATTTCTCAGGTTACCTCTCAGTCCCAATAAACGTCCACAGTCTGGATGCATTAATATTAAAAATTCATTTTACAGGAATATAATTCATTCATTTCCAGTGAAGGCATCACTGACACACTACTATCTGTGCTCTGCACCTGGGTCTCTTCAGCCAGAGGTCATTTAATAAATTCACAGAATAGCTCTCTAAAATAAATCACAATCCTACCAGAATGGGTTTGAAGTACAATATAATATTAAACGCTGCTAAACATTGCAACACTTTTGGAAAGACAGAGAAATGGCGGCAGAGAGATGTGTTGAAGGACACCTGTGTCCTGTGAAGAGTAGTTATTGAGGAGATCCTTGGCTCTGCACTGTGGCACTAGTCATGTGGCATAGTGTTCCATCTGTATTCTACAGAAAACCGCATGTTTAACATGCGATGACCAGACCCAAACACAAAGAGGATGCTCTAATTAATGCTGTAATTTGTTATACTGATATTGTCATATCAGTGCAAAATCATTCATAGTAAAGAAGCCAATAAAAAGCCCATAACAAATTCAGTGAGGCGGAAAAGCCTCATAAACTTTCCCACCACACATTTCACTTTACAAATATGCTAAGAGATGCACTGAACCACTGGCTGTGTGCAGGCTGCCAAGTCCTGGGGAACATGCATTCATGGGTCAAAAAACTGTCATTATATGTTAATGTTTAATTAATTTCTTCAAAAAGGACGAAGCATAGCTTGACAATTGCCTGTGGTTATTTTGTGCAAAACCTATGATGTGCTTACATAAAAACAAATACTAATAACAAGGACAATTAAAGAGAATTAGGTTTTGTCTCTTTCCATCTCTTGGTCCACCATTCTGCTATACAAAAGGACTACAAATGTCAGGAACTTTTGTCCACCCTGGCCCCTGCTTAGCAAACAGCAACAGAGAACTTCATCTTGATGTAAGCAAAAGATAACACCCTTGGTAGAACAGTAACAAACTGGGAATAGTGAGGTAGTGGAGAGGCATAAGGCGAGAGGAGGAACTGCTCAGCCCTGCACTGTTCCTTTAACGCACCAGGCCCCTCCTCCGCACAGCACAGCACAGCACACAGCCGAGTGGAGCTGGCAGCAGCCGGAGCTCCACAATAAACTCTGGCATCAGCTTCCCTTCAATCGCCAGTCACCGAGGAGGCACAGAGCGCGCAGGGGAACGCGTGGGGACAGAGGGAAAGACCCAACCAGCGGGACCGTGGGGGTGACGGGGCAGATAGAGAGATAGGGGAGGCTGTCATCCAGTACAATGAATCACGCGGCTTTCACTTTCTCACCGCTGTCACCTTTCTCCATCTGACGCCTTCTGACGGGGGATGACGGCAGGCTCGTTTCCAGCCCAACACTTTAACTGAGTGAGAGTAACGGATGTAGCATCTCAGCCCCCCCTCCGCCAAAAAAACAAGGCTATCTCTTAGTCACCTCCAGCCTTCTTCCTCTCAGCATTTTGACTATCAAGACTGTTCTTCATCTTCTGCTCATCTTCCACTTGTGCACCTCTGATGTTGAGCGAGAGAGTGAAAGAAGCCAGCTGATATAAGCTTCTATCAAGACTGTAAGTAGGGGAGGAAGGGAGGAGAGGTAGGGAGGGCTGGAGGGAGTAAGACCAAAAGCAAGAGTGTGTGTGTGAGACAAGAGGAAGAGCGAATGAGGCGGGCAGAAGATGGTGCGTGTGTGAGCGAGGGACTGCTAAAGAAGCGGCGTGTTATACGGGGCAGCACTGAACCTCTCTGTGGGGATGAGACACAGGCATAGCAACAGCAAAGTAACACAAGTGATGCTGAGTTTAAAAGAGGATAAAAATCATCAACGCAATTACTTCCTGTCAGTCTCATGACAGGCTGCGTTTGCTCAGCCGAGGGCAGAAGAAAGAGAGAGGTTTTGGAGAACACATGATGGAATAAGTGATTTTTTTTTTGTCGTTTTGTCGGTCCAGGTACCATGTGTGATTGGCCAGCAGACCAGTGGCAGTGGCATCGCCCAGGATTCGATGAGAATTCGTCTCTCCACAGCTCGTTCACTGGGGCTCCTCTGGAAAGATTTCACGGGATTTACTTCATGCTACTGGATGGCACGCAGCTTTCAGCCACTCTGAAATAAGCCCACAGAGAAATACATTACCTACATGGAAAAGAAGTAAAATAATTATCCAATCACAGCACAAGGAGGCAGACCGGGTTCCCTTAGCAACAACTGAAGGAGAGAAGAGAATCCTTTTTCTCTTAAATCTGTTCTCTAGTTTTTTTGTTTTGTTTTTTGGGGCACACCCCTTTAGACTGCCGTGGGTCAGCATCTTTGACAAGACTTGAAGAGCAGCGCTTCACAAGTCAAACCAGTGACTACATAAAGGTGCTTCTTCCAGGCTCGCCCAACGGTCTGGCGTAAACTCTATGGTATTGTTTTACCCATCTGCAAATTCCTCTTACTGGTCACGTTGCGCTGCTTTCTATTAATCTGGAATCCATGTCACCTGGAATTAGCACTGCAGTGTGGGAAGATTGTGGGAGCTGTCCACCTACTTTTTTATTTCCTTTATGAACATGAAGTGAAGGACATGATTAAGTCATCAGCTGCAAAGAAACGGTTGAAAAGCAGATTTAATTTCCTATTCTGAAGCTTTTTCACTATATACCTCTTAAAAGGAGTTTATGAGGAATACCTGTTTTTCACACAGGATTGAGCTTTTCCTACAAATCATTAATAGCCACATGTGAGGGACTGCAGTTAGTTAACAAGTCCCTTTTGGCCACCAACAATGTAAAAGATAATTATTTTAATTATCGAGCAATTGCAAGGCACTCTATTTTTCTATTTATATATAGAATAGCATCCTAAATAAAAGCAAAACATGAGGCCGTTTTGTATTTTACCAGGACATAATGTCACTGTGTGTAACAGGTAAAATAAATCCTACATGACAGACAAAAGGGGACTTTCCCCTCATTTGACAGAGCCTATTTTAAATCTGATTCTGCTGGGGAACAGTTTTAAACATTGACAGGAGATGAGTCGGCTGAACACGATTATGTAAGTTCCACCTATTACATTGAGCCCATGTATTTTGCTTCCTTGTTTTCCATGGATTTACTGTATTCCATTTACCCCATGCACTTTTTTACCTCATTTTTGGGAGAATCAATCCAAAGGCATGGATGTCAGAGAGTGACCAGGTGCCGAGAGTGCGGGCCAGGCAAGGCGTTTGGGCAGCCCAGGTGCTTTTAAGATGTTGAGTTCTCCCTGCGTGGCTGGGGCCCTTGTTCGGATCAGTAGCACTGAGGCTTCCTGTAGCCAAAGACATGGACCCCGACTCGGCTCCCCCACGCCCTCAGCCTGTCGGCCACTGGCCCCACGTCACCCTGTGAAGGATGTCCCTCAGCAGAGCTCCGGCCCGGGACACCTCTGAGACCCCCAGCCCGAGAGAACGCATCCGCAGCCACATGAAGATGGTGATCGATCAGCTGGAAGGCATTCTCAAGGAGCTTAAGGATGTGGCCAAGGAACTCCGGGAGGTGAGCTCTCAAATGTGCCGCATGAGCAATAGGCTTTTGGGATTTGTAAAATTGAAATTTGGGTGGGAAGATGTAGCATGCAAAGCACTGCAAGCTTTATTTTCTAATTAAGTTTACATTTTTAGAACCATGTAGAAGTCATATTGCTTCTTAATCCAATCACCCAGTTTGTGCTTTATGAACGTCCTTCATGTAGTCAGTGGTGTCTTTTGGGAAGTGCAGTTGATGTGGTAAGCTATGGAAAAGCGTCGAGCAGAGATACAAATTTGTAGCGCTATTGTTACATAATAATTTTGTTACAGATCAGCTCCATTTCTTGTGCATTTTTGCCACTGCCATAGTAACACCAGCAGGCTCCAGTGTGCGCACAGTTACACACCACAAAAGGAGAACATATGGCACTGACGTTCATGAGAGGATGCATTCACTGATGCTGCAATATGTGTGACGAATGATAATTACAGTAGATTAGATAGGTAGTAGTAATGTGTGAGTGTGTGTGTGTGTGTGTGTGTGTCTGTATGAAAAGGCATCATTTTATTCAAACTGTGACCACTGCAGTTCCCTTAAAGACAAAAGCCCCCCTCCCAAAGGGTTTGAACATGTCCAGAGCATTGCCAGCCTGTGACAGCTGAGTACCAGATGTTGGTGCATAAAAATGACCTCCAGCTTAGGCTTTCAAGTGGAACTGTTGAAAATGACATAATTCCCTCCATCAACACCACAATTTCCCCTTCGGTCAGGGCTCTCCTGGTTTTCATGGTTTACTACTTTATGTACTTGCACTGTTTGAGGTGCAAGGACAGAGCACCAGAGATAGCAGCCCCTCTCTGGCTCGAGGAGCGGGGCCTGGGCGCAAGAATGATTGATGATCGTGGGACAAGCGCAAGTGGAATAATGCTGGCTGGAGCTATTTATAAACAAAAACATGATCTGCGCCTCTGCCAACGCAAAGGCATATTACCATTCTTATCCCAGATCCCATTAGAGAGGTCTGCGCAGTGGTTTATTTTTTATACAGAGGGCACCATCACGTGTATTGAAATGGCTAGAACGATGAGCTGCTAAGACAGTCATAATGGGGTATCAATATCCTGCAATTAAGTGACCTGCGAGATGGCACAATGTAGCAAAGGGCGATGAGAATGGAATCAAATGCTTGAAAGCCTAATGTTCCATAAACTCTCTGGGCCACAGCAAAACAGATAGTAAATGTCACATAAATTAATGATGAAGAGGTAATGAAAAAGAAAGAAACTTATGCTCACATTGTGTTAGGTGTTAAATATTTATAGATAACACGTGTGTGTGTGTGTGTGTGTATCTGTATCTAAATCTATATATCTATATATATCTATATATATATCTATATATATCTATATATATATATATCTATATATATATATATATATATATATATATATCTATATCTATATCTATATCTATATCTCTATCTCTATATCTATATCTATATCTATCTATCTATCTATATATATATATATATATATATATATATATAATATATGACGTGCACATTGCACTAAGTGTGAGCTGAAATAAACATGTATATCCCACAAGAGGACGTGACCCTTGACAAAGAATACATGTTTTCAAATTATCCCCCGCCTACAACATGTTACAGCTCAATGCAGTTTTCTGCAAAAAAAAAGACACATGGAGTGGAAATTATGAGCTAGTCTATTTATAGAACAGCTTTTAAACTGTTACAGTAGGTTAAATGAACCAAAAAGTAAAATGTGTGGAGCATTTTTAGGCTTATCACACATTGCAGAGATGAATGGTTAAACATAATTTCTAATGACACAATAATTTCTAGAACACAACATAAAGAGTATTTAGTCTCTAATACTTGAACAATTTATTTATATGGCCTGATAACCCCATTGTTGACAACTTCCCAACATAAATATTCAATAAAAAAAAAATTATACACCTTTTTCAATTTATTTTCTTGACTCCAGGTTCTAGAAAGTGTTTTTGTGTGCCACATGAGATTGAGATGTCCTGTGCACAAAGCCTACTGAACATACAAATTTCACAGAGAAGGGTAAATGATAAATTTCAGAAAAGAGATCGTAGTGATGGGCAGTACAGGGTACAGTAACAAGAGTAATGGACTGATATTCTGTGAAAGGAGTTCTTATGCAGAGGCTCCCCTTGAGCAGACAATGCTGAACGTCTGCACCGCGGCTCAAGACAAGCAAGCACAGGAAGGCAATCAGGGCTTGTCAAATTAAAGCCCCAAATGAAAAGAGGAGCATGTATCGGCCGGACAAATAGCGTTTATCAGCAGCAGAGTACAGCACGTCCCGAACACTGGCATCTATCAGTCAGACGCAGAGGCTCGCTGCGCAATACCATCACAAACTTATCATGAGCTGGAGACAGATTCCCCACCAGGCAGTGTAAGGTAGAATGCTTCTATGTATAAATGTTGTGTTAGCGTGAATTGGCACACATATTATTTATTTGTAGATTGGAAACTGCAGCACAATTTTCAAGGTTTCGGGAAAGTATTTGTTCCATGTGAAAAATGTCTACACAAACAAAAGCCTGGACAAAATATTCAGAAGGAATGCAAAAAGTGTAAGCAAATATTGGGATTGTAATTGCAAAGCAATGGACCAGCACATGTCAACTCTGGACCACAAACTAAAGCTGAAAAACTGCAATCGAATCAAAATTGCAATTTGAAAGGTCACAATTAGCAAATTGCAAAGACTGCAATTATTTAAGTAACACATTTCCTTTGCAAACAGCAAATGATCCTGTAATTGATTTATTTTTTTACACCTTTTAATTTTAACTAAATTATGCATGCCTTATACTTTGATTACACTTTCTGCATGTACATTCCACAAGGAAATGAGCCGTATAGAGAAAACGTGGAAGTATTTGTGCGGCTGCAAACAGTACAAATCTGAGCTAGCTGACCTAGTGAAATCCTGCTCTTTTCCACGAGGACATCCACGTAGTTAATATATTTTCCCTGACGTGGAAATTCGGTCCGTGCTTGTATTTAGTCAGACTCAAAAGCTTAACAGTACCAACCCATGATTAAATCAAGGCAAATTTACCGGTAGGAACATAATGAAAAATGTGTTTTAAATGAATGTTGCACAAAAATTTGGGCCCTGGGTACAAATCATTTTGGTGGCTCGCACTGTATGTACTCTATTATGAGAAATGCACTACAGGGTAGGAAAGGGCCCCTCTCTGCATTGTGTCCTAGGTAAGCAAGTTACCCTTTACCTTTTACCCCCCAGTCCACTGCACCTGCCAGGAAATAGCAGTGGACTACTTGACTGGGACTAAACTAGACTAAATCATTCTTACTCTTTCTCTCAGATTTTGGATCACTTTGGGCTC
Organism: Chaenogobius annularis; assembly: GCA_015082035.1. Lineage (NCBI taxonomy): Eukaryota > Metazoa > Chordata > Actinopteri > Gobiiformes > Gobiidae > Chaenogobius > Chaenogobius annularis. The sequence goes on along the minus strand of BJKM01000094.1, from coordinate 305,334 downwards.
ACACGCGTGTCAATAAATATGCAAAACCTACCTTATTCTCAGTCTTCTTTTCATGCAGACAGCTGGGCACAAATGGACTGGTCAATTCCATTCCCTTTTAATCCCCTAATAGCTGCCTCAAATTCCAATCGGTGGCTGTCAAATCTAATGTACGGTACTTTTTGCTAAAATGGAGTCTTTCAAAGAAGTGTAATTCACATGTACTACAGCATGGTTCTCTTTCATGTGCGAGTTATGCCTAAATGTTGTATTGTTTTTCACTCTGCCTGGAGGTTACGTATTCCAAACACAAACAGCTGGATTCAGATCAGTCAGCCTGTCAGCCTGCCCGCAGGTCACTGGTGCCTCTCCACTATGAGACCCAAACCAGTTTTGACACCTTCATGTTGATGGGAAATCACAGTGCCGTGCTGCCATTGAGCACAGCCATCCACCTAATCTGTATCAAATCTAACAGAGACCCAAAAAAAACAAAATCAAAGTGCCATTTTACCCTGCAGAGATTGTATACTATCATTCTGTGAATTTCCCCTGCTGAGCCCACTGCTGAGCTGGCCAAGGAGCAGAAAAGTGCCTCGTAAGATCATTTCAATCTCTAACCAGGAGGGGCACATTCTAATCAATAAAAAGCAAGACACTATTGGCAGCACAGCACCCACAAACATTAGAAAGTGCAATTTTGACATTTTGACATTTAATGTTGTAATTAATAGTAACAACAAGCAGATGGAAACACTTTGTGCAAAATGTTAGATAGTAAATGTTACACAAAATGAACCATATCAAAGAAATAATTACAGGTGTGATCAAACTACAACATGCTACATTGGTAATTTGGTAAAGTATGTCAAGGGCTAGCCGTTACAATCAGGTGTCATGCCATTGTGGATGTAGTAAAATACTTACAAGTACAGACTGCTCCCACGTCACGGTAAACTACAGTGTTTTGCCAGCTTTTTTATGACAGATGATTTTCCTGTTGCTTTTGTGAAAGGATAGTCAATGTGGGTGAAGTGTCTTGCCCAGGGGTACAAAGACTGCAAACCTGAGGCAAAGTTAGCATGTGTTTTTACATTCATTGTATTTATTTATTTATACAGGGAAAACCCCATAAGAAAAGTTCTCTTTTTCATGGGTACCCTGTTAAAACACAACACAGATTAAACAAATAAACACAGGATATCTAAATAAAAAAGTCAATAAAATTAAATTAACAAATACATAAAAACATAGTTGCACATCCACTTTGAGACTTACTTAACACTTTAATAAATGACGGTGGTGAGTTCTGTATCCTTCTCCTGTAATGAACCTTAATGCTGAGTGATAGGTTTTAAGAGGTTTTAATACTGTTGCTGTAGAATGCATATATATATATATATAATATCACCATAATCTAGAACTGAGAGAAATGTAGCTGTAGAACTGTATTCTACAATTGAGAGGAAAACAATGCTATGTCATTGTATGCATCTTCCACGTAGCACACATCATCAAATGAGCTTGCAAAAAGACCCAACAGAGCAAAGCTTAGAGCTCACGTTGCCAAGTCCTCTTCAGCCTGAGATACGGGGCCAAAGGCTCTCCTAACATTAAACGACATTTGAAAGAAATGACAAGCACTCGCCCGCCGTGCCTACTGTCAGTGTGTTCCTCTTTGCCTGACCTCTTTTGTGAGTGGAAATTAAATTCTTAAATTAAACTTCGTAATGTGACTCTTGCTAAGTTCTCATTGCTCTGGGACAAAAGTAAACAGAAATAACAAAGTATTAATGAGCATTCTTTATCTGTCACATACACAGCATCTCAACACCTGTCTGCCCTCACAATGATTAAAACGAATTAGTCCAGCATTACAACACATTCATCTGTCTATAATAAGGACACTAAAGCATTACTATGTTTAGTAGCATATGTTTTATGCAAATGTATCAACTTGCATCTGATCCCACCACATTGATCATAACGTTTTGCCAGCCCTTACTGCATGTATAGTTTATTACATGTTGACCACATTGGTAAAAGTTGAAAAAAACAAAACGACAACAACAACAAAATATCTGCAATAGCAACATAATGGATTCAAAGAGCTAAAGTGACAGTAAACAATGGGTTAAGACTTTAGCAGCATCTAACCTTGAGAGCTGTGAAGAGAATAGAACTGCACCAGGCAAAGCTTTCCCCTGAGTCTCTTTTACCTAGCACTGCCGTGGAAATCCAGCTTGTTTAGTATGCAGGAAAGGGATATTGACTAGCCCATCATGCCAGTAAGACCCACTGGATTAGTGGGCCTTTGCTGTGCCTCCCTTTGCGAACTCTGCACTATAATGAGACTTTATCTTAGAACACTGCTGGGGAAAACATTCAAACATGTTCCACATGTCCTCTATCAATTAATATGTCCTACAGCCAAAACACCTACTCTAAACATATCCCACCAAGGTATTTTTTTATTTGTGTATTCTAAATCCAAGCATGTATGTTTAATGTTTAATTATAATACCCCTTGACACCTTTCTGATAAGTAATCATGAGGTTAATATGAGAAAACCCAACCATGTCTAATCATAAAAAAAAGGAAAAAAAAAGAAGGTATAACATGTTCAGGTAACAGGTAAGAACTATTAAGGTCTATTAGTGTTACTAAATAATGTTTGATGTAAGAATACAAAACGACATCTGGGATCTGTATTATTATTATGATTCTCAGTCAGTGGCACTAATATTTAGTTGACATTTAGTTAATTATACGTGTTGATACTGCAAGGACTATTCATTCTCTTATAATTAAAATTTCTATAATGCATAAATGATGTTGTATTTTGTGCTAAGATTACATGCAAACCTTAATTAATGATCAAGAATGCAGATAATAGTTTTGTCCCTGCACAGGACTGCGACAGACTTGGTGGAGCAGCTGGTATCATTGTTGCAATTGTTGGTTCGTGGGTGTGTTTGGGATTGTTTTGGTCTATCTCTGTGAATAAAACCAGTAGGCTATAGTTAATGGTGTGAAAAGTGGGATTCATCAAAGTGTACAACCAAGCATCTAAGAATAGCTACATAATTTCATTGCGTCAAAACACACTGTAGTCAGTGAGGGTGACAGCTGGCTATTCCTTACCTCTTCATAGCCACTGACTCACAAGAAGCACCAGAAGAAATAAAGAATACATTTATATAATCTGATTATAACATGGCATGTCCCCTTTCATTGACAGGAGCAGTATAGGGCAGCAATCTTCACTTAACTGCGTATTCATATGCTCTTTTGGTTAGTTATAAATCATCTTTTAATGAACCCTAGTTCAAAGACTCAAGTACAACATTCATTTTAAGTTATGGTATTGTTTAATCTCCAAAATCAGTGTTGAAGTACACTGGTGTGCTTGTGTGCGTAAATGCGGGACAACAGATGGACATAAACCCATGGCTACAATCTGGCGTGTTCAGCATGTATACAGACCAAATAAACAAATAAAAATAATTTGACATGATGGCTACACTGTCAACTAATTGATTGTTTCAAATGTTTCTTTTTTTATTATTATTACAGTTTCCATTGAAGGCAGAAGCTGTGATAAATGAAACTCTCTTAATTTGAGTTCTGCACATACCGTATTTTCCGGCCTTTTAGCCGCTCCCCTATATAAGCCGCATTTGCTCTATTTTTAAAAAAACGATAATAAAACAATACATAGGCCGCACCTTTTGTATAGGCCGCAGAACTCTTTCCTTGACTTTTGGCATCGCATGAGCTCGTCCCGCTGTCCCCTCCGTCCCCTCCAGCGTGCCTCTCCCTCCAGCGTCTCACCGTACATTCATTGATGTTAAGTTCTTGCGTGCAGCGGGCGGGCTTCCTAGCAAGATCGATGGCCTTCAGCTTAAAACTTGCTTCATACGAACTTCTTCGTTTGGGTTCCATAATGATGCGGCAAGAATTTGAAAATAATTTATAGTTGGTAATTTGTCGTCCGTGTTCTATTTGCTAGCTGAATAAAAAAGCAACATCTGCTTCTTTTGCTTAACTTTTTCTGTAGTTTTGATTCCAATTCCGGTTAGTTCGCCCCTAGCGGTGAAAGAAAAAAACCACAGAAAAGCCGCAGCCTCTAAATAAGCCGCATTGCTCAAAACATCTGACAAAAGTAGCGGCTTATAGCCCGCAAAATACGGTAATCAATCTGGGATCTCTCTCATTGAAAGCAATGAGGAAATTTTGGATGTTTTTAGGACAAAGCAGGTTGTTTTTACTTTGACATCTTTCAGGCAAACGCTTCAAGCGTCGCAACAATGGAACAAGCCAAGAAATCAAACTTAAAGGCAGTTCCGATCCAAACGCACAAGTTGCTTCCCTCTGCATGTTTATCAGAAACTCAAACCTTTGCATCTGCCCAAAGCACCATCCTGGGGCTCAAGCCCATGTGCCGGTAATTGAAGTTGTGACAAACATTTGAATATGATGAATATTCTTGGATAAATGTATTGTGACCATATGTTTGTAGTAAATGAGGAAGAGTAAGATAGCATGAACATTGTGGACCATCTTAAACAACATTGGTAACATTTACATACGTGAGTTTCACATACTTTTTCACAACAAGAGACAGTAGATGCATTAGGCTTGAATGGCATTAACACTTCTAACTGAGGATCATACACAGTAAGTGCAAATGATTGCCGTGGTTCACCTTACCATGTGAGAAGAGCGTAGGAGTTCAGAAATGCCCAAATAAGAGATTTTCTAACTTGGATTTGTGGTATATTCCACGTCATTAATGCTAACTAGACAAAGATATATTTAGCATTTGAATATAATGTATTGCCGCCCATAGTAAAGAGCTTGTCAAGAGGCCCAGGGTATCAACTATAGCCCTCAGCGGGACCCAATATAAGAAATCACAATTGTGAGAGAGAACAGCATTTCTTAATTTGCCCTGGACTGAGTAATGTACTATGTCACTTACTATGTTATAGGGCCAGATGAACAGAGCAAAGAAAAAGAACATGTGAGTTACTTCTCAAATAAAGACTCATGGAAACTGTAGAAAACAGACAATAAAAGACGCAGTTGCTTTTTCAGCACTCTCTACTTTTGGCAGCTGGTAGTTTGGTTGCATGGATAACCAATAGCTTTGGGATATTTTGTGCATTTTGGTAACAGTTTCCTGGCCCACCTGACTTGCACTTCAGTTAAATTTGGATCCAAGGAGAAGATATCTTTCCAGTGCAGTACGGGGCTTCGGCCAATACCTGTTGTTAGATCAGGTGTTTCAACAGCCGCGGTAATGAGCTACACATCCAGAGCAAAATTGGAGCCTGCATGTGAGAGAAGAATGGCTTTTGCTCGTAATTGCTTCTAATTGTTCCCATTCATAATGAAACGTTCAGTGTGAGAAGCGCCGCCTTTGTAAGACAACCTTAACATCTTCTACCTTTGATGTTAAACTAGTTGATTATGCATGGCAGACTCCAGTATCAGGGATCTCCCCTCTCCTCCTCTGGTTACTCCTGGCAGCTCTCACTCTGCCAGTGGCAAGAATTTCATTGACAATAGACTGACAAAACAGCATCTAATGCAGCAGAAATGAAAGAAGCCTGGCAGAGACCAGCATAATTATTCAAGAGCACAACTAAGAGCAGCTGGGAAAACTACACGTCAACAATGTTTGGGGCATTAGTACGTTTTGTCAATTGCTCAGTCCCTTGTGCAGTTTGGATTTTTTGGCCGAGATGATGAAGGCAAGATCTACACCTTTATGCGAAAGTAGACAATATAGGAGAAGTCAAAAAGGTGAAAAATGTCATTAGACTTTGTGATGTGCATCAATTTCTGCCAAACCGTTTTCTCCAGATTATGATTATCTGACATTTTTTTGACTCATTATTATGCAAAAAAGCTTGTAGAATTTTTTTTTATTTCTTATAAACAAAGAGCTGCATTCATGATGCTTGTTCGATACAACACAGCTATTTGCTTTGCTGATTTTCACTGAAGGTTTTAGAGGAATACTTACCTATACTATCTATATACTTACCTATATACTGTACATATGTTTTATACAATGCTTTTATACAGTGTTTTATGCAATGCTTTCCTAAGACTTAAAATTTTAATTGTCCAAACCAACTTGACCACCAAACACATTCATTATTGTGTTGTTCATGTAATGTTAATCTCTCCTTTGCATTCACACGTCCTGCACACAAGCCTCAACATAGCAGTATTCTTTTCCTCTGAAATATCTGACAGCTAAAACAGTGCCTATGTCCTCAGTTCAACTGTGATTCATCATTTTGTGTCTCACAGTGAGACAGCAAAGCACGTCAGGCAAAAAAAACCCACATCTAAAATACTAGGACTGACTTACTGACCAAAAAGCACTTGTGACTGATTGGAATGGACATTTGATCTACTATATGCACGGACAATGTGACCTAAAAAAATAACGCTGTGCACTGTGTCAGGAGATGCTCAATGGCAAAGGATTTTTATTCAATACATTTTCTTGAACGCAAATAGTCATGAATGAACATGATCAATGACTACTGGGTTGTACCATAAACATGCTCCTGTCCTTGGTGGAAATAAATGGCACAAAAGTGTCTTCATCTTATATTCAAATGCTATATAGTATAGTATCCTCATATTGTACTGAATTACTGCATTTTAAAGTTGTAACTTTTCTGGAGGAGGGTGCATGCCCTGCTTGTGTCCATGTGCATGCTATTGCTTTGCCAAGAATGCTCCCCTATATGGCTTAAACTTGCCTATCTCCATGGAAACAAGCAGATGTTGAAACCCGGCCACGCTACAGGTCAGATCTTTGAAGAAGAAACTCCACTCACTGTTGGAGATGTTTATCAAGGCATTTTTGAGCAATAAAAACACCTTTACCTGAACAAATGCAAGACAGAAAAGTTTAATGGGATACTGTGGAACATTCCAGACAAGGCTCCAACATCTCCATTGAGAAAAACAGATGTCTGACCAACTCCAAAAAAGTTACATAGTGCGCTCTTTGTGGCATTGTGTGGAAATTATGTTGAGTAAATAATGCACTAGGTACAATAAATAGTAGGTGAAATATAGAAATATAATAATAATAATAATAATAATAATAATAATAATAATAATAATAATAATAATAATAATAATAATAATAATAATAATAATAATAAAAATAAAGGAATATGGTAATACAATATAGATAGGAACTTTCCCTGATATTATATCTAATTCTATTCTATTCCAGTAATGTTATTTCTTTATAGTTATGTCTCTTTGTGAATAATAACTTGATGTTAACAGTAATTGAGCAGTTTGGCACATAAACCTCACAGCTAGGGCTAAAAGATGAAAAAGATGAAAAAGAGGATTTTTTCATGGGGAAAGAAAAAAATAAAAAATAAATCCTGATTTATTTTCTCATATTGATCGATCTCAATTTTCGATTTTTTTTTCCAAAAACAAAGTAAAGTGGCCTTTAGCAATGATTTCATACACATAAACTATACAGATTTTAATCTGTGCCATTTAACAAAAATAATAAAGACATTTCTTCCTCTTACTGACGGTGGACTCTCGGTTCAAAAACCTCATTCCTCATTCATTGCCCAGCTCTACTCAATGCTCATTAACAGTCATCAAAACACTAGTTGTCTTAATATTTGAGCTGGTCCAAATTTATCTTGAGAGCAATTGGTGACCTTTGTATTACAGGGATTATAACTGAAATCAGCTGTTTGGGGTGGCAACCTGGGCAGCGTGATGGAGTGGTTTGTCTGCAGTCAGGACTTTCCGAGTTGGACGAGGGAGAAGACACAGAGGTCATCCATTGTTTGGGTTCGAGTGGCGTGGCTTTTGTCAGCAGAAAAACAAATAGAACAAAGTAGAAGTGTAGTCTGCCGGGCTTTTCTCATTTTCTTGAATACCATCAAAGCAAGATGGAGGCTGAAAGAGGGAAAAAATGAGCGAGAAAGTCTTATCTATCGGCCTGCACACAACAGTTCCATTTTCAGAGCTGGAGAACAGTGTGAACAGTGCCAGAGGGAAGTGTGGCGCCGGGGGGGTCAGCAGTTCATTTCATAATCCCATGGCTGCAAGTCATTCTGAGATGCATGACAATGAAAAAAGACGGAGGAAACGGGTCAGGCTATTTAACACCTGTCATTTCAGCATCTGCGCTGGGAGCCGGCTAAAGCGCCTATAAACCAAAGCATATTCACACATGCTCACGATATACCCAAGACAAACTGTTTATACTTTCTTCCATTTTTAACTACGCACTATTTATAATGATAGTGACATCTGTGGAAAGGTCCTTTAGCTCCAGAAAGTGTCAGAGCTCCATTTCTTGCGTCACTGCTTTGTGGAGTAATTTGTAACCGCCAAAAATAGCTTTGGACTACATTTAGTCAATGACATCTGCGATGACCCAAATGGAGGCAATATTAAGTGGGCTGAGAGGAGCTGAAATGTGTGGCGCAAGACGGAACATGGAACACAAAGCGATATGCTATTCAAATGTATATATCATGTTTGTGATATATAGAAGAATAAGTAAATAATATAATAAATAATATAAATAAATGCCTGAATCCGTGGAAAAGGAAGCCACCACATTACTCACTACAGGGCTAACGAAAGGCTAGATGCGCGCCTACCATAGATTTTGCATCTAAACCAGACGCCTTTGACGCCAAGATTGTGTTTGGTCTGAACAAGCTATTACAAAATCAAACTGAAACCAAATATTTTCATCCTAATAAATTCTTTATGCATTCACAATCCTACACAAAACTACTAAAAAGAAGTTAATATTCAGAACAACTCATTTCTCAGCTAATATTGTTCGAGCTGATTGCTTTAGAAGTTCAAAGAGTTGGTTCAGGGAAAAAAGGACTAAAGATAAACCTTTCCTTTGACATTTGTGCTATCATAAAATTGTGTCTAGAGAGTATAAAATTAGGCAGACGTGTTAAGGATTCTGGTTTAAACCTTTCTCTTGCACTTTCACTGGACACACACACAAAGCAGTGTGACCTTTACACATAGCATGACGTTAATGTAAATCTTGTGCTGCACAAACTAATTGAGGCCCGAAGCCAAAAGATCACAAGTGTTGCTTTGACGTGTGTGTGAGACCTGCATGTAAGAATTTGTCAAACATGCTTTCGTCTCGCTTGACCAGATGAAGCCCGGTGCACACTTTAGGACAGGGGTGACACCATTACTTCACGCGCAGTCTAATTGCATAGACATTACATTGGCAGGTAGGGGACTGGGGAGAGCCAAATGGTGCAGGAGTGCTAGCAGGGGTAGATGTTCTCAAATTCACTCTGACAGCTCCTTCCTGACTGACAGACTGATAAAGGTTGACTGCAGCAGATCCTCGCTGCAGGTAGAAGGGACTTTGGCTCCAAACTCAGCGAGGCTCAAGTGAAGGAGACAGTGGTTTGAGAAGAAGGGAATGTTTGCAAAAATAGTAAATTGGATTTAAATCTCGACAATAACGGTTGGTGGCCATGCAATTAGATGTACACAGAGCAAAACAGAGCCCCATGCTGTTGCCTACTCGCTGTGGCCAGCCGAAACAACATACATATGTATGAAGCTAAGCTCGGGAGCTTTGTAGAAAGGTTTTTCTTATAGTTAACCCCTAATGTTTGTAGTTATTACTTCAGAGACATTCTGCATAAAAAAAGACAAGGTGCAGAACCCTTTATAGCATTCAAACCCCATAAGAGACTAGTGAATTGTCCAGGTATCAGAAACCAAATAATGAACAAGGAATTATTTGATATAAATGTATTATTATAATTATGATTATTGTTATTCATGTTAGTACTTTTGTTATTGTTGTTATTATTGTTATTATCATATCAGCATATCAACAAATATTATGCAATATTCCATGAGTTGTTTCATATTTGCACTTCAAAAGAAAGAAAAAAAGACTACCGTAATTCAGTATATACACTGGATGCAAGAGGAGTACAAGGTCTTGCCCAAGAACACAGGTTGGAGTTGACTGAAAGCCTTTGGATTGGTGGGCACACATTCAAGTCCTGAGGCACTGATGCCTGTGAAATGCTACACATATTGTCACAGAGTTTACAACAAAGAGGAATGCAACATCTACACAAACACATTGTGTGTGCCATCTATTTGTACCCAGGTGCTGTTGAAATTAGATCTGCTATGAGACGGCTTATCACATGGCCAACTGTCACACCCATACAAAACACCTTCAAAACATTTGACAATAGACACTGAAAAACCAACTGCACAATATCCAATCAGAACCTCATGCTCACGAGCCTTTTACATTAACACCTATAATCTCAACAGGAGAGAAAGGCACCTCGACACTTCAGCCAACCATGAAGGTTCATGAACTCGATGCAATTATCTATACGTCACCCTGTGTATATGGCCCACAAACTGACAATATCACATGACATCAGAATAGATATTTATTTTCAAGAATAAGAGTGGAAAATAAAAGAAAAGTCTTTAACATTTAAGGCTTCACAAACGTAGTATCTTAATGTCTCAAAAATGGCTGCAGATGGAACCGTGTCCAAAATATCGATCATCCTTAACAATTCAATTTAGAGTACAGCTTTTAGTAACTCGTTCAGACCACAATTAGGACAAGAAACAACCATTTGGCTCTATAACCCTGATGACAGCTTTTATATAAAACTTCTGTGACAGCCCATAGTTGCACATTTCCGCATTTTTCTACTTTTATGGCTTCCGTTCCTTTATCTCCTGTGGCTGTGTTTAGAGTTGATGATTTCCAATGACTGAAAAAATAGTCCTTTGGATTATCTTAATTCACTGCACACACATTCTGTCCCTGTCATTTAATTGATAAATGCATCCTTACTCTTCCCTCATTCATGCGCTACTTCCAAAGCTATCCATTTATTGCCGCTTCCATTAAACGGAGCAGAACGGTGAGTTTTGGAGCTCATTGCCAATATCTGGGACCTAATGAAGTGTATAGACTGCAGTGATTACAAGAACATGTGCATTTGAATGAGCACATCCAGAGTAGAGCTGGGCAATATGGGAAGAATTCTTATGATTTTTTTGTTCTCACCTGATCTATCTCAATGTTCAATTCGATTTTATTTGGTATTTCCAGAAACAAAGTAAAAATGGCTTTCATGAACATAAACTATACAGACTTTTAATCTATGCCATTAAAAACAAATCATTCTCATTCTTCTTCCTCTAAAGTCTGACCTCTGCTCAAATCCACAATATTCTTACTGACAGAGGATCGACTGTGGACCTCTCGATTCAAAAAACCCTCCTGCATAATTGACGATTTCACACGACTCAATCTCGAGCTGTCGATCTTTCGATTAATTGCCCCGCCCTAATCAAGAGTGACAATGAAGGAGAGGAACTGGTCACTGGACATGAGACACAGGACAAGCATGTTTTAGTTAATTAATTAAAACATATTTGTCTAATTGTGTCCTATCTGTTGTGCCTCTATCACCTAACAATATATATATTATTATCGAAATGTTACCAGTAGGTAGGGATGTCACAATATACAATTTTAGTGTTATGGTTATTGTAAAAACATCAAAATATAGCGATTCCACAATTTTCTTTAGTTCTAATATATTACTGTTCCTATAGTAGGTGACGAGCTTTCTGAAATCAAACTTTCTGAACGCAAAAGTAAAGTGCTTGTAATAAAACTAGTGTGCTTTTTTGGCGTACCGATTGAATTGAAATTACTCACGATTGTTTTACTTTTTAATACTTACAATTATATTGTGGCCTGAATAATCACAATTATCAAATAACTGAATAATCTTGACATGCCCAGTTACATATAGAAGTATTCAGAAACATATAGAAGTATTCAGTCATAGTGTTGGTGGAAGTGTGGCCCTAAAGCACCCTACGAGCAGCTCTGAGGCATGTCATTAGAAGCACCCAATCAGGCCAGGACACAGGGCTGCTGCTCAAGAGGCAGAACTGTGGCCCCAGGCGCCAAACACATAGTACTGCACAAGGTCTGCTCAGAGCACGGCCGGTCAGCCCTCTGCCCCTTCGGAGTCTTTATTTCCTTATTTTTATAGTTAAATTTAGACTGGTCTCCTATGTTGTAGAACAAATATTAATCAGGCCAGTGTGAAGCCAGAATGAGGCTTATGTTCTTCATTCTCAGCTGCGGCAGTAAAGCTCTGAGGCTTTCTGCATATCACACTTCTAAAGCCTCCCTTGACAGGAGTTAACAGTAGCCTGGAGATACAAAATTATGAGCAGCATTTCAAGTACCAAAGGCGTTTTAGTGACATGCTCAAGTACCTTGATGGGATGCCAATTTTCAACACTGGTCATCTGAATAAATTGTGACCCATCAAATGAATATTTCATATGCATTGTGATGAGAACTATAAGGGAGTCTGCAGAGCATTACCAGTTATTTGTTGCCTTTTTAAATATTCCAGTTTTCTTCCTTTTGCTTTAGAGGCACTGAATACTTTTGAAGCTCAATCATTCATTTGGTTGCAGATATAAATTATTGATTAGACACAGTAAACTCATACATACTTAAAGAGGTGGAGTTGCAGATGAAAAATCAGCATTTTGTGTTAATCAATTGATCTAACCTATCAAAATAAAATAATATAATAATATAATATACCTATAAAACTCTGTTCTGGGCATATAAAAGGTTGACTTGACAATCAAATAATGGTTGGTAAATATCTCATATGTTGAGTGTCAAACAGTTAACTTCCATAAACGTAACTGGCCTGAATACTTGACTTGTGATGTTTTTTTCTTTTATTCACATAAGACAGTAGCACCCGCAGAGCAGAGAAGTAGCATTAAAGAAACATCCTGTTGATGTTTATAAGCTGCTGTGATGCATCCATAATTCAGTCCTCCCTTAGTGTGTTTTTGGAAAGGCTTTTGCAACTTGAGCAAAAATCTTTTCACTGAACAGCCATGGCTGTATTCTGACCAACAGTACTGATTCACATCAATATGATGGCTCCGATCCAAAGATGACAACAAAGCAAACATTGGCAGATCAAATCCTATCTTGAGCGTCTTTAACAACAAGACAGGAGAAAACTGAGGGAAAAAAGTGGCCCAGGAGTTAAAGACAGACACCTTGACACCATAGCACTTATGTGTGGCACGGCCCGGTCTCGGCCGCTGCCGCCCTTGCTACAGCAACGAGACAGTGAATGACCCAAGAGCCTACATGTATCCACGTTAAGACAGCGCTGAGGAAGGGCTGACAGTCAGGGGCAACATAGCCGAGACCAGGGCCCACGTGATATTGCACAGTGATTCTTGCCTTCTCTACACAGTAGAAATGGAGGATATGACGATTATATCGTACACAGCTGTACTGAAAAATGTGTCACCTTCAATATTGTCAAAAATCCCCTCTGGAATGTGTAACGTTCATATTCAACGCTGCATCCAATAACTTACTCCATTATATGTATATTTTCAGCCATGTCATATATTTTCAGCAGATTTTTTAAGCTCTTTTGTTAAAATAGATTACATTTAATTAGATTATACAACTAGTCCACAAAAGCAGAAAACCTGTGAGCGTCGCTGCAGTTTAAAAAGGTTCAGCGCAGATTAACTCATCATCACGCTGCAGAGCACGCTCTCCTTTGTGACGTGTCAAAACTACAGTTTCTTTTAGACAACACTGTCTAAAAGAAAGCGGAATATAACTTTTTAAAAAGTGGAAGTAGAAATGAGCGAGATGTGTGTAGAGCGATGTGGCGTGTGTGGAGCTGCACTCTGGACCTGGAAAGATTCTGGCTTTATCAACTCATGTCGCACCTGGATACACATGCTTTAGAAAGGACAGAGGAGGAGTCCTTTGCGGACATAAAATGAATAACATCCAAACAGTACATCTAGAGCATGTGTATCTGCACCAGGTGCGTGAGCTAACCTCATAAACTGCCCAAATATGCAGAGAGGTGTAGTTTTGCTTTGTTCAATCACTTTGTATATACACACGCTGAAACAGCAGTGATAAAACTTCTCTATTTCTCTCTTTGAATGCGCTCAGGAGAGGCCATCCACAGGTTCACGCTGTATTTGGTTCAATGAACATGTTTGTTTTTGCTGTCATAAGACGCTGATGATCAAAATGTTTAGGTTCTATATCATGCCATTAAATCAACTCATTTTACATCGTGCCTTAACAATGAGCATTGTATTATCACAGCCTATATACTATTTCAAAATAAAACAAATTTTAACTCAATTTAAGCAGATTTGGCATGAATTAAATGGACAGACGATAACACAGTCTATCACAGTATAATTAGGGGAGGGTATGAAAATATTTGAAAAAGTACATATTGCCTAACTACTACAGCGGATTAACAGCCCACTCACACATTGGCCCAGTATCCTCAGACGGCAGTTGAAACAGGAGTTGCCAAATCACAAAGCAGAACAATAATAAATAGATAGTATAATCAGTAGGACATATTTAGGGCATGCAGTTTCAAGTGGGTTTTTTAGGTCAAATTTAGCTCTGTCCTGTGCTGTCTGGTGCATCTGGAAGTAGCTGTCACCAGTGTTCAAAGGGACAAAGGCTCCAGCTGTTACTCTTGTCCTTCTCCCTCTCTTGTCTATTTCTCGCTCTCTTTCACTTTTTATTTCTCACTCTTAGCCCTTGAACTCCCCTGAGTCCAGAGACACAAACTCAGAGGTCTAGTGTCAAGGGGCCTGCAAGACAGAGGCCACAAATGAACTCTGAGCTGAGAAAGAGAGAAATACATGCTACAAAGGTTACAAAAAGGTTGAGACGAACAAGCAAAAGACAGTGAAGGAGCCAGATACGGGGTGCTTCATCATCTCCAGTGACAAGTGCACATAGGGGGAAGCAGAGTACATGTCCATTTACAATGTGCAAGCCTATAGGCTGCCAGAGAGCGGTCACCTCGCAGACGTCTGGCCAAAGACTATATATTAACCTAGAGAAGCTGGCGAAACTCCAGGCCTCAAGGCTGCACTTTTAATTGAGCAGAGGTAAAAGTGTTTGTGTGTATAAGGGGAGGGGGTTACTACAATTACATTTACATTCTGATCATTAGCGGTAGAGTCAAGCTTGACAGGTCCACTGCTCAAGAGACACAACAAGCCCATGATGATAGAACATCTGGGGCTGCTTAAGTTCAATGGTCTTTAGAGAGGAATAGTGCCTAGTTAACAGACCTCAAGTATATTCTCAACATAAAGGTAACACATAGGTAAAAGAGCACTACATTCTGACACAATTTTTTTTTTCAATTTTCCTGTCTCCTGATGTTCTGGAGTCCTGAGATGAAAAAAAATCATTGGCATCATGGAGGATTTATGCTTCTAGGTTGTATCAAATTAATAGTGCACGGTGTGGGGAGGGTCGAGAGAGAGTATCTCGCAGAAATGGATTTCAACGTGTCATACACAATTGCGTAAGGCAAAGGTTTATTGCTTTTTCTAGGCTGTCCAGTGTATTCAGTCTAAACTGCAATATCATACTGTATACTAGACTACTGTCCATTCTTGTGGTTGACTGAGTTTATTAATTCCCTAAAGAGCAGTGGTTCCAAACCCTTTTTTGTCTTGTTTCCCCTAAGAGTTGTCACTCTAAGATAAAAAAAATAAAATAGCAAAAAATATCCTGCATTAACAATGTAAACTGTAGTACAAAGAACCTTTTATTATATTACTATTCAATTTCTCCTATCTTAGCTCAATCAGAGAACATCCTCGTGTACGAGCGGAGTCCGCGTATCCAACGATTTAAGTGCTGGTGCTCTAATTTTCCGTTGTTGGATATGATACAACTAGTCAAAATTACATATTTTAAACAACTCTACCATAGACTATATTTAAACTGTACTGACTTCATTCTGAGGCCTAACACTCACGGATCAAACAATACAACACAACAGCTTTGTGGGACACAGACACAGTTACTGTCCAAACTACAGCTTTGTGGGACACAGACACAGTTACTGTCCAAACTACAGCTTTGTGGGACACAGACACACTTAATGTCCACACTACAGCTTTGTGGGACACAGACACAGTTACTGTCCAAACTACAGCTTTGTGGGACACAGACACACTTACTGTCCACACTACAGCTTTGTGGGACACAGACACACTTACTGTCCAAACTACAGCTTTGTGGGACACAGACACACTTACTGTCCGAACTACAGTTTTGTGGGACACAGACACACTTACTGTCCAAACTACAGCTTTGTGGGACACAGACACACTTACTGTCCAAACTACAGCTTTGTGGGACACAGACACACTTACTGTCCAAACAACAGCTTTGTGGGACACAGACACACTTACTGTCGAATGACAACTACAGCTTTGTGGGACACAGACACACTTACTGTCCAAACAACAGCTTTGTGGGACACAGACACACTTACTGTCCAAACAACAGCTTTGTGATACACAGACACACTTACTGTCCAAACTACAGCTTTGTGGGACACAGACACACTTACTGTCCAAACAACAGCTTTGTGGGACACAGACACACTGTAGTGGGAGTGGGACACAGTGAGGGGTTTATAGCAGGAGGACCTGAGCAGAGACGTTACAGCCATAGTCAGAAATCAAAATATCAGCCATGACAAAGGGTACTGCTGAGCCTGTGTAATTAGATAAAAACTCCTTTTCACTTTAACATGAATGGATTCAGTCTTTATGAGATAAATTACTCAGGCTCAGCTGCTGGTTTGCTTTAGATCTGCTTAAATAGATAAATGCATGTTGTCTGAACCTTAGCTCACACTGGTAGCCTGGTAGAAAATAAAGGAACATGAAGTCTGCTTCATCTGCATGTACATCCCTTTATATACAGTGATCACGTTTATTGAGTTTTAATTTTCATCCGGGATCTGATCTGAACCTGGTGCTGAATCCAGCGCTGACCGTGTTTAGTCCCGACTACTTTCTAGAGGCATCCTATCAAATGCACAAAAGAAAATAGCCAATGACAGACTACAGCGGGACTAATGACACAGGATCCATTCAGAGTGCTGTGTGTAAAGTGGAGATATACAGACACGGTCCGAGCATTTGTCACCTCTGTGTAGAATACTAAACGTACTGTTAAAGTCCCGGGTAGAACATGTGGTACTGAGTACTGGTGCATCCCGGCCCACTTAAAGCACTGCCCGTACTCCTGGTTGGGAAACACAGTCCAAGAGGAATGAGATTGTTTTTTTAATGTGCTGAATTATTGATAAATCACATGACATGAGTATCACAAACAGCATTGATCAGGATGCTCATTAAGACGCACTGCTGTGGATGGGATGGGGCCATCTCCTCATGACTAGAAAAAAGGAGTGGTTGACAGTAAACTTTGTAAATCCATTTGGGGTCTTCCGACAGAGAAGGAGAATAGAACTGACAATAGCTTGAGGGGCCTGAGCTCCATGGAGTGAATACCAGAGTGGAGGAGAGGAAAAATAAATAAAGAATGTGTCACCTAGTGGGAGGAGGAGGGACTAGGGCTGGATCTGTCAGAGCTCTGCTACTGTCTGCAGATTAGATCTGGGGCTATTTAGGAGAGCATAAAACACACACATACACATGATGACATCATTAGTTATCACCTTGAGACAAAAAGCCATACAGATGTGTATATACAAAATGAAGGGGGCACACAGCTTCGATCTGATCAAGCTTCACTCTTCACCGAGTCAAGGTCACATTGCACTGAATTTGCCTGATGATGTCACAGCAATAGACAGAATGGTAATGCACACTTTAATAGTTATTGTTGGCATATAAATAAAACCATAAAAGCCCAAGGTTAGATCCAGCAGGGCTGCCATTAGAATAATTACGGTTTTCCATTAGGATCAAAGTCTGTCAGACAGACAGATTTGAGTCAGGTGGATATGTGTCTGCTATGTGCGTCTGGCATGGGGCTGTGTTTGTGAAGAAAATAAGAGCTATAGTGATTGATGTATGGGGGCTCGAGTGGGTGTTTGCCAAGCTGCCAGAAGATATAGAGTTTGTACATGTGTGTGTTCCACGGCTGGCAGGTTGTGCATATTTGGGTGTTCATGTCATGTGGATGTGCAGACAAGTGTGAGCGATGCCTTCTGCCTCAGATTGATTAGATAGAGAGCTGCTAGCAAACTGGCAAAGAGCCTTTTATGAATGTTTGGTCTCTTTCTAAGCTTGAATAAAACAGTACTAGACCAACTACCGGTATGTTAGTCTCCTAAACCTGAGCCAGAGTGGATAGAGTCAGTTTGACAGCTAGGTCTAGTTGCTTGAAGTAGAAGTATACAAATCAGTTGTTGGTGAAGGAAAATGGCTAAATCTTAAAAATCTGCTAGTGTGCCCATTATGTTTCCTTTGTATACTTTTGTTTGCTTTTCCAGAAAATCTTATCGTGCTTACAGGACCGTCTAACAACTACTACTTGAGATTAGAAGGCCCAAACCAAAGGACAAGACTCGTCCCGGCGAGGTACTTGTTAAAATTGTATCCGGAGGCTGGAAAAAACTATACCCATGAGTGGTATTGAAAATTAGAAATCAGTGAGCTCTGATTTTGAGTGAAGACAACATTGAAAGGTTCAGTAGCGCCACCTCAAAAATCAATTAACATGGGGCCAATGGGAGCTCGACGCCCAAAAAAGTTGCAGTAAAAATATGACGCTCACTCCAAAATATTGTTTATGTGAGGACAATGACACCGCCAAAAATCATACAGAAAGTCTGCCATTTTGGTCATACTTTTGACATCTACAGTTTTCATCAAAGTTCAAAATTGGTCACAAGACACAAAACCCATGAGCAATGAAATGTTATCAATGAGTCATAGTGAATTTTAAACAAAATTGTTTAAATGTTGGGAAAAATTTAAAAAAAGAAGTTTCTTTAAAAAAAAAAATTGGGAAATATTAATAGAGCGTTTGTGAGCTGAACGCAATTATATGCAAATGATTTTCTTATAAAATAGCTCTCTAGCGCTCTCTTCAAATTTGATTAAAAAAGATTCATAAAATACAATGTATTTGTCGTAGACCACCCTGTGATTTTTTTTCCAACACAAAATTCAAGATCTGTGAAAATTTTGTTTTTTGGTTTCCACGTGACTCGCGAGCACAACCTCAAAATTAAAAATACATTACAGCAATAACTGGCTGTTTTCATCATAAACAAATTAAACTTTTGATTTTTGATTACATTTCAAAAGCTCCAAAATTGCAATTTTTCTAAGTGTTAAAACTTGCGTATCTATCTATTTTTCGGCACAAATATACGTTTTTTTTTCAGAATTCGAATCAGAATCCCCCCCCCCCGAATCAGAAGGGGTTTATGCCGTTGTCAATGAACAAAATCACAAACATAGGAACTTATCTCGGCATTCAGGTGCAACATAAAACACTGATCAATAGTAAAACAACATATATTCAATCAAACAAAAGGGCATGCATTAAGAAACAATTTAAAATTACTATAGTATAAAATAAAAATTAAAATAGGCATTACTATGTACACAAGATTACAGTTAAATTTAAAGTTGTAGTTCAGACAGTGACAGTGCAGTGAGTGATGAATAGTTGCATTTAAAGTGGCAGGTGTTTAAGAAGTGTTCATGAGTTTAACGGCAGAGGGAAAGAAACTATTCTTGTGGCGGAAGGTTCTGGTCCGGATGGACCGTAGACTCCTGTCTGAGGGGAGTGGTTCAAATAGACCATGTCCAGGGTGAGACATGGTCAACTTTTATACAAAATGATGAGCTGACGCAATGATATACACAAGATATATAGCTGTATTTTACATCGGCTCTACAGCGCCCCCTTGAAGAAAGTTAACAAGTCAGTGTAATCCCTCATTGTAGAAAAATATTCTGTTGTAACTGAATCTTTTTCTACAACTACATAGACAGTTGAATTTTGGCACACTTATTCTCCACACCACACAACATAAAAGCCAATGGGGAAATTACTATTGCAAACCGTGCGGTCGTGAAAATGTTAGAAATATCTCTCATTGCAATGAATGACGTGGTATAAAGTTAGTATTGTTTGTGGGGGAGGGGTGCGGTAGGCAGCAGGATGAGAGGCGGGCTCTTTACAGTGGCTCATACCCCACGGTTGCAGGTAATTATTATTATTATTATTGGGATTTATTATTATTATTATTATGCAGGTATTATTATTATTATTATTATTATTATTATTATTATTATTATTATTATTATTATTATTATTATTATTATTATTATTATTATTATTATTATTATTATTATTATTATTATTATTATTATTATTAACAATACATTTCTATAGCACTTTTCAACCTTCAATTCACTCAAGGCGCTTTAACTAGGCAATGTGGGTCTTGTCTCAAGACACAACAGCATTTCCTTTAGCCATCCCACTTTGGCACCTGGTCTCGCATCCAAGTACTGTCCTGCTTAGCTTCCGAGAGCTGACAAGATTGGGCATTGGCAAGAAATTGTGTTAAGGAAATAAGTATTGTACCTTGTCGCTTGAGTGCAATTCAAGCCTAAGCACTAAAGTAAAAACAGCCTACAAAGTCCTTAGGTTAGAAATTCAGTAGGCGTGCAACCCCTAAACTAATTTGCATTTAACCACTTTGCTGTCAACAGTCAAACTTTTCTTGTCAGAAATAAAAGTGTTACAGTGAAAGCTGTCAAAACAGTGGCCAAGTAAAGACTCTCACACTAGTCCAGAATTTACCCACGGCTATGGGTTCTATGGATTATTAAAAAGTCGAATGCTTCAAATCTTTCTAGGAAGCTTGCGGAATGGAGTGTGAAAAGGGAGCGGGTTACATCAAAAGGTGCCTGACAAACAGCAGTTATTGCATCACGCCAACAAAGCAGCCGTAGCTCATTTGCTGCCAGCCAGTAGCAAAAAGGGTCACGAGGGATGATTGAAGGGAGACCTCAGTGGCAACAAAACTCACTTTAGCACAAACAAATGGCTGGCTAAGCACCCACAGCACATCTCTTTACCTTCTAATTGCGGCAGCTCCATCTCTTCAAACATTTCTTCTGCCATCTTTATAGAAAAGATAAATGTGCTTTATATGGGGCATTGCGTCTCCATTCTTCATATTGTCCAATTTGTGTCAACAGTGCAGCACAATAGGCCCAATATTTATGAATTGGTAATGTACAGCACAGGAGCAAGACTTGAATTCCGAGCAGGGAAAAATTGAGAAATCCCGTCCGTCACCTTAAAGCATAGACTAGAGCTTATTTGTCAGAAGCAGGTATGTACTTATAATGATATAAGATATAGGGGCTGGGGGTGATGGAGAGTTTATAAAACAACATAAATCTTGGGATAAGGGACCCATTTACAATATTACATATGGACGAAGGGGAAAAAACGATTCCATTTAAATTTCATTTTGAGGTAAAACAGAGTAAAGTACTGTATTCAGTTGTAATGAAGGAGGCAGCAAGCAGCATCACATTGGGGACACGAAACTGCAATTGCACAAAAGACTGTATACAGATGGTACTCAAATTCGGGTTAACAATCTGCTGTCAACAAATCACTTCTTTGAAGACAGTGGGGTGCAAATGTTAAACAGGGAGAAGGGCTGGTTTTAAACAGAGGAGAAGAAGCTATTTTTGTGGATGATTTTTTTTTTTTAAAGAAAAAGAGTGGATACATTTTTTACACCAATATCCTCACACCATGGTCAAGTCATGTTCATCAGCTACTCAACAGCCTTGAGGGCCAGTCAGGCAAAAGGCAATACATGTATAGTTAGAACGACCCATAACAGGTGAGCAAGTAGACAAAGGTAAGGTAGTTTCAGGTTAAAACTACTCCTTTTAGGGAAGAACTTATCCAGCTCAGTGCAGTATAAATTCTAGTTTCTAAGGCCAGTACCATTACATGAAAAATTACTTTTGGATGGGAGTTAAAATGTCTTAGTTTCAAAAACAATGTCCAGATGACCACCTTTGAGTATTTTTAAAGCATGTTTTACACTAACTTAGATATGGAATGTAGATTGTGTGCAATGGTTTCCTCATTAAGATAGTAATTTAATGCATTTAGTCTAAAGCATAAAAATTGAAATAATTAAATAATTCTCTATATAAATAGGCTTCTTCTCTTAAGTTTGTTTACCAAGCTCTTCTGGCAGGAAGTTCTCAGAAGAGTGAGGTAGCACCTCTACAACCACCAGTGTCTCTCTGCCAACTCGGCGCACTATAATTATCTGAGCATACACTCACCCATACCCACAGCCTGGAAAATGCAAATCAACTCAATTGTTTACAAATGAAAATAAGCAAGTGGGACATATATGTAGTTTCTGTATGCAAAGCTGCCAGTGATATATTTTTGAGTCAATATTTCAATATGCAATTAAAAGAGCATAGCCGCCCCATACAATGGAAAAAACCAGAAAGCTTTGTCAGCACATCTGTGTTTTGATGACCAAATTAACAGTCAGTAACTGTACTTCCACTCTTAAAAATGTGCATATTATTTAAATAAAGTAAAGCAAATAACAAATGCAAATTTAGTTCCGTCTCCATCCAAACCAGGGGTGCCAAACATGTGGCCCGGTGCAGCCCCGCAAACATTTTAATCCAGCCCGCAAAACATTTCAAATTGATATTTAATCATTTCCGAGCCTCCGTTTTTATCACTAGAAATACGGGTCCCACAGTTCTTTGCCGCAGCCACCCCTCGCTGCTCAGTGCTGCTGGAGCGAGTGCCGAGGGCTGAAAAGTGCCGGCACGTACTAAACTTTACAGACTTGAGCGGAGGTCTGAGCGGGGAAAGAAACGTGTAGCTTTGGAAAACACATGCCAGAAAGAAAGGAGACTGTTTTGTGGACGTTAGAGCTGTACTAAAAACAGCGCTAATGTGGAGCCAACAACAAGAACAAACTTTTGTGATGATGCTCTGTGAGGAAAACCTGGACAGATCAGGAGCTACAGGTAAAAAACACAGGTCAGAGTGTTATTAAGTATTAACATGACAGAGTGAAGCTGCTGTGAGCTCTGACTGTGTCCAAACTAATGTGACTGTGAATACAAACACAATGCATTCATCTGATTCACACCACATGAATAATTTGTCACTAAAATCATTTTAAACTATAAAATATAAAAATAGTTAGCTCATGTTGAGTTTGAGAGCAGCAACAGGTCTGTAATATCAACATTTAATATCAAAATCATATTACAAGTCCATATTTCCTGCTGCTGATGCATGAATATGGACTCAAAGTATTTCTCCTGCTGCAGATTTGTGCAATACTGTCCACATATAACTATTACTAAGCTATATAAAGCTATTTATTGCTTATATTTTTGTATTGCTTTGTTTTTTACACTATGTTCAGCCAAACTAGCCTGAGCGTAGAAATTCGGCCTGTGGCCCAAAATGAGTTTGACACCCCTGAATTATAAACGTTTGAGCGCATATGTTAGTGTTTGTTACCGGATTACAGGAGCCGCCTGTCTGTTCTGTGTCGTGACACCACTAATCCTGCAGAGGGTGCACCGTGCTGTGTGGTTTGGAGTTGCTAGAGACGCACTTTGTTGTTTAGCTGTTAGCTGCATACTTTTTTGTCATGTCCAACGTATAGCCGGTTGTGAACACTTTAATAATTATATACATTTGACAAACAAACTATCCTGGAGTCTCTCCTCTAATAAAGATTAGAGCCTGAGTGTGTGTTTCTGGACAAGTTATAGTTGGCCAAAATGTTTTGTTTTTAGTCTGAGCTTCAAGCCATGTGTGGTGCAGCAATGTTTGTTTAGTTGTGCTTTTCTGGAGGATTTGCTGCAAACCACCAACCCGATGGGATCATGTGGATTATTTTGGCTTTGTTCACACCTGTGTCCGCTCCGGTGCGTCTGGTGCAGGTTTGTAGTCCGACGGTCACATGAGTTGTAATATTCGCTTCATGCATTTTTGCGACTAAAAGCATTTCCACTTTTCAAAATTCGCTTCAACTTTTATGACCCTAAAACAAAATCCGCCTCAAGCGAACGTATCAACTTTTATGCGAATTAAGGTTCTAAATGTGATATTTGGCCGTTCCACCTCCTGTTGGTAAGGTGATTGAAACATAGTTTCTAAGCTATTTTTAAAGTTGAATTGGATTGTATGAATTACCATTGAATAGAATAAATGTCTTAACCAATTTTACAAAAGGTTTCTAAAAGAAGATTTTGTTAAAACATTAACTTAATGCATTTAAAAATTCTTTAAAGGAAAATATTTAGCAAACTAGCTTCTCCAAATATCTTCTCCATTTTCCATCGCCCTTTCTTGTCCTCCTGACAAATGTAAAGTCAATAATAAAAGTCAGTAAGCTCTCTAATTGCTTTAGTCCAATCAATGATGATTATTTTTAAATCTGAATATGGCTTTTCGCTTTTTGGACTATTTTTAAGACAATAGAGTTAACCGACTAACCGCACCCATATTTATACACCCATTGCTATAGCATTTAATTCTATTTCTAAAACAATCAATCAAATTGCAATTTAATATATTTTATTATATAACCCTTTGGACTGGAGCAACTTAAAGGACTTGTATTTCTTTATTAGACAGGAAAGGTGAGCGTTAAATGGGGGATGAGAGAGAAGGGAGGACATGCAGTGCATTGTCGGAGTCAGGATTCAAACTCATGACACCGCGGCCGGCTGCACTTGGAGCCTGGCATACGTGTGCTGTGATTTAACCACTCGACCTAAAAAGGACTCTTCACTTTACAAGTTTGTGGTTATTCTCTATGCAGTCCGTGGACAGATGGACAGCACCACCATAAATAACATAGTGTGATTGTGAAAGTGATGAGAACAGGTACGCATGGCAGCCAGATGGTGCCTTGTGGGGAATGCCTCCTGGTGATTTTGTTTGCAAATAGGTCTCTGTAAAGTCAGCCCAGCTTCTTTTTCCTCCGAGTTGCTTGTTGTTAAAGGCGGGAGAGCTTTAGGTAGTGCCATATCTGATAAAGGTGTTGTGGACTCAAAGATGTCCCGCTAGTCGCTGGGGAGAGAGTGAACGTGACGCACCCTGACAGGTTTTGTCACTCTACGAAGCAGCCACCCTGGAGATTGTCACCGATAGACATGGCGGCGAGTCCTGGAAGCAATGACAAATTGTTTTGAGAGAGAAGTTGGGGATCAAGTCAATATCTGTGGCCTACTTGGGAAAGGTGGGGAGGTAACGTGGGTGTGCCATCACTCAAGATTGTTTATTTCACTAAATTCCTCAAGCGTAGGTGTCTTGACCTCAACAGGAGAAAAAGAGCAAAATGGGCACTTTTCAATGAGGAATATTCATGACTAAAGTGATTTATTATTGACTTCTTTCTTACTTGATAGTGTATGCATACTTCATTATGAAGTGTAGTAGACTTGAATGGGACTTCAATTATGGACCATGGGTTTTACATTCATGTATTGTTTACACTTATTAACACACTTATTATTACTTTGAAGTTCCGGTGTTGGTGTTATAATGAATTTATTTTTGAGAAAAATGTGAGAAAAACTGAAATGTAATGTAATGTACTATCAAACTATGGTCCAGGTATAGAATCAGTTCTCATTTAGTTTGTGCTTCCTAGCACTGATGGATTTGGAGGTTCAGTCAGGTTGAGTCACTGGTTTTTATTGTTTCGTTTTGCGTAGGCCTTTCCTTGTGTAGTTTGCATGTTCCCCCCGTATCTTCTTAGGTTTTTTCCAGGTGTTCCAGTTTCCTATCACTAAAACAAATAGAGGTCAGGACGTGAAAATAATGTTCATAAATCTCAGTGGTTTTATCCTGGTTAAAAAATTCCACAGTAACTTTTCAACAATATCCAGCCTATTGTATAATACAACCTTTGGTCATATCTGCCCCCCAGTGAGTCAGGTTTAAATTTACATTATGGAACAATTGTGTTGCAATTATAATCACGGCTGCCTGCAATATGTAATTTCTACTAATTTAGTACAACATAGCTGCCTACACAAGGCATGGCATTAATTTGTAATAAAGTTATTATAAATTATTACGAAATAGAGGACTGTAGTAATTCTCACAAGTCAGTGCTGCATAAACCACAAACACCCCCAGCCAGTGACTCACAGTCACACAGACATGAGAGTCCTTCTATAAAAATATACCCGGTACTTAAGATAGTTAAATATAGATCACAGGTTTAAGCTATAGACATAGACATTTTAAAGTTTATATTATGCTAATATCTAAAGCCACATTTTGACTGGTCCTGGTACCCGAGACCAGTTGGCTTAAAAGCGCTTTGGAATGATTTTTTTTTTTTAGATGCACCGATATGGAGAGTTTGGGCCGATACCGATGTTAAGGTGAAAAGCTTTGGTCGATAATCGATATCAGGCCGATACTTTCTAAATGTTGTTATGGTTTAAACACTATTCTATGTAGAACCAGTCAACACATAATACCCTTCTTTGGGGATAAAAGGAAAAAGTTTGATAGGGCAGATGTTTAGATACAGGCTATAGGCTATAATAGGATTATTCTTTATTAGAGTAAAATTTGCCTTCACACTTTTCCATTGTGTGAATTTCCTGTTTTATTTAGATTATTACTCAGACTAAAGTGTCTCTCTGAACCCTCCAGTCTCATCCTCGTATTGCTCCGCCTCCTTCTGTAACAGCAGCAGCAACAGTCTCTCCTACTCAGGAGACAGTCTCTTGTCCTTCTTAAAACCACTCACACTAAAGTTATTTGGAGGAAACATGTCTAAACTGATTGTTTATGAGGAAAACTAGTCAAATAATGTCTGAAAAAACGTTGCGTTCACTCCCTTTGCTCTTATATTTAATGATAAGTTTTGTTTAAAACTTTTCTAGAGCTTTTAAAAGTAATTTCTGGTTAATTTGACTCAGAATGAGAACTGGATTAAAGTTTACAGTCTAGTTTGTTATAATACAGCAGCCTATGTCCACAAAGCTGTTTTCCTTCGGTGCACCCCTCATCTTTTTAATGACGGAATGCAGTTCTATGCTCCGGGCATAGCTTTAAATTTGCATAAGCAGCGTGAGAAGCTGACACACAAACATAATGCTTTATAATTATTGGAATATAAATCGTACCTGAATTATACTTTTTCGTCACATGACAAATCTCAGCAATTCACAAAAGGACGACGTAGCTAAAGCTAGAGTAAACAAGAAAGTACTTCCAGTTTATCGTCAGCTTTTTCTGCATTTATTTCACTTGAATGAAATCGCGTCTAAAAAAAACGCCCAAAATCCACAGAACATATTTTCCACCATGTCTGTGAAAGTAGCTACCTGAAATGCAGCGGAGGTGTTATACGCTTTTTTTTTCTCCCAGTGTTTTACTTGAACACAGTAGATCACCCAATTTTTGGTGGCTAATGATACGGCTTTATGTCTCTATATGTATATACAGATCAATATCAGTCTTGAGCAACAATTTAATGTTAATTTAGTCAGAGAGGAGTGTTTTCTTTACCTGCTTCACATTTTTCAGCTACTTCCAGTAGCCTTCCTCAGAAAAGTCACAGGATGGTGTTGCGAAGTGTCTTGTTGGCTGCTTACATGGTAGAAAAAGATTCAGTTGTAGTCATCTGGACTCTGTTTTAGAAAAACAAAACCTTTAGACTCTCATCCAAGAGTCATTCTCAATCTGTGAATCGAGACTGGGAACTCTGAGGGAAGCCTGAGTTCTGAGGGAAGCCTGAGTTCCTAGACTCAATTCACAGATTGAGAATGACTCTTGGATGAGAGTCGAAACATTTTGTTTTTCTAAAACAGAGTCCAGATGACTACAACTGAATCTTTTTCTACAATGGAACACTCCTGGACGAATGAGGGATTACACCGACAGGCTGCTTACATGGTTTTACCATGTAAGAGACATACTTACCTCCTTACAGTAGGAGAAGCTTATGTCCCCGACTAACACCTTTTCCAGGACTGCATCCCACGTGTGTGATAAAATGTAGGCTCCTTCATCGCCATTTATGCCCCTTGGACCCTCGCTAGGTCATCAGTGCCAGAAGCAACAAATACTACAGCTGGATCAGAGAGGCCATCGAGAGCCGCAAGTTATCACACACATGGGATGCAGTCCTGGAGAAGGTGTCAGACAGTAGTGGGCGTAAAATTCCCCAACTGTCCAGCCAAATCATGTAAGCAGCCTACAAGACACATCACTACACCATCATGTGATGCTTCTGAGGAAGGCTACTGGAATCTTGTCTAAATTTAATTGTTGCTTAATAGTTTTAAATAGTAGACAGAAGGAATCTTCACTAAATATCAGTCTCATCATCCGTTTCATCTCTGTGTGATCAGTTGGACAACCGTACACTGTCTCGTTTATTATGTAACTTTAGCTCAAAATTGCAATTTAGTATGGTATGTCCAAAATATAAAATAATGATCCACACGTGTCATAAATTATATATACAGCAGTCTTCTTTGAAAACTGCCTTGTACTGTCCACTTACATTTTTACGTCACTATTTTATTTTGTTAATTGATAAGCAGGGCAGTGCATGGCACAGTAGAGCTCAAGTACTTTTATACCTCATTCACCCTCTGTTCTGAGACAGTACTGTGCAGAATAAGGTAATTCAAAGTGTCAGATTGAGAAATCCACTGCATAATTGGTTTAAACTTGATCAGAGCTTAGTTTCTCACAAACTCTAAACACTTTTCTTTGATTTGCCTCGAGTAGAACAAGCTACATTGATAATCAAAATTAATATGGGTCAGTATGGATGCTCTTTACATGTGGTCAGCATCATTTGACAGTCCTTGTGTCTAATCCAGGGAGCATCTCCGGGAAACAGATTGTAGATCGTTGTAGCATGCAACTACCATCTTTTTCTGGTCATTAGCACTAGGCCTTAGTACAGGCACAGGCAATGAAGGAGAACCTCAATAAATGATCAGTGTGTGCTGCATCAGTCGCTGCATCTGCTGTTGTACAAAGACTCCATTTTGTTTCAAGACACCGGGCATTCAAGTTTTTCAGGTAGAGATTTAAATAAATAAATAAATGAGTGTTTAGACCACTGTTTCCTTCTTTTATGAAATGTATTTAATATATTTTATTTGTAATAAATACAGTATTTTATTATTATTATTATTATTTCTTTATTTCTTAGTCTCAATGCTTATAGCTTCTCACATGACAGGATGATTATGCCTTTGCCAACAGCTCACTAATTTCCTCTTAATAAACAAAACTTATGTTTTTCAGTCAGCGATTAGACCTCATCACAGCACTGAGACTGCTCTTGTCAAGGTGACAAATGACACCCACCTGAACACCGACGCGGGCAAAGCCTCAGTCTTAATTCTGTTAGATCTGAGTGCTGTTTTTGACACTGTCGATCATGTGATCCTCTTACAGAGACTAGACGACTGGGTGGGCATCACTGGCACTGCTCTAAACTGGTTAAGGTCCTATCTGGAAGACAGGAAGTACTTTGTTGAAATTGGTAACTGTCTAAGACCAGATGCCCCTGACCTGTGGGGGGCCCCAAGGGTCAATACTGGGACACCTTCTGTTCAACCTCTACATGCTGCCGTTAGGTCAGTTGATACACAGCGAAAATGTGTCCTGTCACAATTATGCAGATCTACGACACGATCTATGTTTCACTGACGGCAGGTGAATATGGACCAGTGGATTCACTCTGTCACTGCATCCAACAACTTTCTCCAGCTTAACTCAGACAAGACTGAAATCATCATCTTTGGCTCATAGAAACAAAAAGAGTGTTAGCAGTCATCTCCAGAGTCTAAAACCTACAAATCAAGTTAGAAATCTGGGGGTAATAATAGACTCAGACTTGAATTTTGAAAGTACAGTGTCTAAACCAGACTTGGAGAGAATTTTGACGCATTTGTCTCCAGTATATTAGACTACTTTAATTGCCTGCTTACTGGCCACTCCAAATGTACCAAAGTACATCTCGTACATCTTAGTGGCATATGAACCATCTCGAACTCTGAGGTTTCAGTTTGTAGCTGTGCATATGACTGAAATGATTTTCTTTGCACTCTTCTCTTTAATGTCTGTTTTGTGATTTCTGTCATGTTCTTGTGATTTTAATGCATTTTTTTCCTGTTGTGTGAAGCACTTTGAATTGCCTTGTGTACGAATTGTGCTCTACAAATAAACTTGCCTTGCCTTGCCTTACTTCAAAGGGCACTTCATACCCTCAGCTAACACTACATATAGAAAATCTGACCAACCCGGATAGCATGACATAAATCATGTCTAAAGCATGGCCTGCTCGGATTATCTCCAATCCCCAGGACTTCAGCACAGCACATTATATATATAAAATGTGCTGAAGTCCTGTAATTTATTTATTTTGAATAATAATAATTATTATTATTATGTTAACACCTGTCACAGTCTATTTGGATTTGGATTTTTGACTACCTGTGTATGGCTTGGATGTACTGTGAAACATCTTGAGGGAAAGAAAGCAAAGTGAAGAAATGTTAACAGAGAGAAAATGCTTTCGACATATAATTTGATGAAAGCGGCAGGAGCTAGCTACATTTTAACAATATTTGCTAATGTTTTACTTCGGTGCCAGCATGCAAGGCCATTCAGATAATTGCTGAGACCTCCTATCTGACATCAGCGCTTCTAGGCTCAAAAGAGCTGCACTGTAGCATGCAGGAACTCTGTGGCATGTTGAGAGAAAGAAATAACATTTAAAAAGTGCTCCATTGGCGCTAGTGAATACATGACGATGTTTCAGATTACATGATTAAAAACCTACTCGGTGCCTGTAGCTGGGTGCTGCATAATTAACAAACAAGTGCTGCAAAATTCCCTCAGTCTCATCTGAAAATGACTCCAGGAAGAAGCGGGTGGCAACACAACAGATGGAGACAGGCCACTTGAACATAGCGTAAATAATGATGCAATGCATAGCACATATATACTGTATAAGTATGCAGCGCGAGGACATGAATGAACCATATCCTCAGTGTTTATGCTATAGCTATTCTGTAATGTACAAGAAAATGAAAAAATAAAAAAGCAAAGCAATGTATTGGTAATTAGTGGCTGTTTTAAGTCTTATTTAAACTGATTCACTCCAGTTAGTGCTGGCAACTAGGTGCTCTATTCACTCCAAAGGTATATCAAGTCAGAGGGACGCAGGACAATGAAACCCTATTTCCCAAACATTAGTGCTTAGCTTGTAAAGAGATGTGTGTGAGTTTTCCCATTATGGACAACTCTTCTCCTTTGCTGATGATACATTTGTAATCACTGAAACTTTCTGTCAAGGCAGAAAAGTGTGAGAGAATCCTCCTTCACTATGACCCCCAGTTACCCAGAGCAATTGTCTCAGAAATGTGATCAGGTGCACAGATGCATGTGGCTCAATTGGCTCTTGTCAAAAATTGCCAGTTACATAATGTTGTATCATATTTTGCTACAAGTCAAATGGGGGCAAAAATCTGGACCAGTGTGTCCCTATAGACAGCTGATTAGGCCTGTAACTGTGTGCTGCCATTATGTCAAACAGGTGTTTTAATTATTCTGGCTAAGACTCTGCACTGGGCTATTAAGTGTTGGCACAGTAAACATGAGTGGGAATTGCATAGGGAAGGAGCACTGGACTAATTCTGTTTACGCATGTTTGATAAATCCTGCAAACATGACTTACTTTTCACAGAACCCAGTGGGAACTACTGTATGTACAGCCTGAAAGACATCTACTGTTTTATGCTTATGATTACCTGCGATGTTACATCTTCTATTCTTAGATGCCCAGCGTGAATATTCTGACAGATTTATACATTCTTTGTTTTGTGATAACAATCTGCTTAACTTCATCACACCATGTGGAGGAAACAGCAGAGCCTAGTTCTCACTGCTCAGTGTTGCTGCAGTGAACATGTGCTGCATTGTGACCTAGAAAGAGACAGAGACACTTATCAGGCTAAATTAGCCTACATACTCCACTGCAGGCTGGGTCAGGCTAACCAGCAGCAGAGGCTGCCACACATCACTGCTGCACTAAGGGAGAAAAGCATGTTATGACTCACGCAAGTCAGGGCAGTCAGCTTAGCTTTGGTATTTTATATTTAAATAAACTGAACATGAACAGAAAGAGCTACTTGGAGGAGTGGCTAAATGTCTTCACTCTTTGAAAAAGTTTCAAAGGACACTGTTTTGATATCAAGACATTTCCACTCCCATCCAGAAGTCATTTTAAATCTAATGGCACTGACCTGAGAAATTATAATTTATACTGCATTGATCTGCTGAGCTACCTTTGAAATGTTTTCTACCTTGAACCACTCCTGGACAAATGAGGGACAAATTCCAATTTATTGAAGAGCCTATATCATGCAAAATCGACTTTTTAACCTTCTTACAGAGCTATTGATACCTCGTATATGTGCCCAAAGTGTTTGTATTTTTTTGATTGATTCCTGCAGTCTTTAGCAAGAGAATAGTCTTTATCCTTTCCCTCAGATGAGCAGACGAACGGGTTGAGTCAGCCTGGTGAGTGCTGCAGCACGCTTCCCTATTTCAGCCCATCCTCCAGGAAGCACTCTGTACCTGTAACACGCCCCCCATCCCTTCTTTTGATCCAACGCTGCTGCTCTGACATATGCCGTTGTGTACCGGCGCTGACCGGCGCACGCCTCGGCCTCCGTTTACATTCCACCAGGCTACTTCACGGGGTGGGCGGGGAACGCACACTCATGCTGAGACTACGTCATGGGTTGGGCGGGGGAGGCAGATCGCTCTTCGCGAGGGTGGGGGCGAATCTCAAACTAAGCCGTCTGAATTTTCGGGTTTGTGTGTGGGTCCAAGATATGGGTGATATTTTATAACTATTATGCTATGCCCTTACGGTCGACTCTGAAATGGAAAAAATAGTATAATATAGGATCAAATAACAAAATATTGCAATCTTATGCTAATTACACAAAAGCACTGACAGCAATATTGCCTTACACTCTGGTGGTTGAAAACAGGAAATACTTTGTTGAGATTAATGACCATATCTCTGACAGCATGGCACTGACCTGTGGGGTGCCCCAAGGGTCAATCCTAATACAAAACAGTGGTGTGTCCTATCACAATTATGCAGACGACACTCAGATCTATGTTTCACTGTTGGCAGGTGAATACGGACCAGTCGATTCACTCTGTCACTGCCTTCAACGGATCAGTGAATGGATGCAAAACAACTTTCTTCAGCTGAACTCAGACAAGACTAAAATCATCATCTTTGGCCCACAGAAAGAGAAAGTCCTCCTGTCTCTTTCTAAAATTTGTAAACAAAGTAAGAAATTTAGGAGTAATTATGGACTCAGACCTGAATTGCAACAGCTAAATCAATTCAATAACATCAGTAGCTTTTTTCCATCTGAAAAACATTGCCAAAATTAAAAATATGCTGTCTAAACCAGCCTTGGAGAGACTTATCCACGTATTTGTCTCCAGTAGATTAGACTACTGTAACGGCCTGCTCACTGGCCTCTCAAAACGAGTCGTAAAACAGCTGCAGTACATCCATCCTGCTGCTAGACCAGGAAGTATGAGCACATTAGTCCTGTGCTCAGGTCTCTGCACTGGTTTGAAAGTGCCTATTGAAAAATGCCTATTTTTATTTTTATTGTATAGTAATTTTAAATTGTTTCTTAATGCATGCCCTTTTTTGATTGAATATATGTTGTTTTATTATTGCTCAGTGTTTTATTGAATTTTGTTCATTGACAATGGCAATAAACTCTTTCTGATTCTGGTTTCCTGTGCCTCAGAGAAAATACTTTAAAACAGCTGTACTTGTAAGTCTCTTCATGGCCTAGCACCAAAATACATCTCGGACATGTTAGTGCCGTACGAGCCACCTCGGACTCTGAGGACCTCAGGGACAGGCCTCCTGCAGGTGCCTAGAGCAAAGACCAAAACACGGGGAATCTACGTTCCAGCTCTATGGGGCAAAGGTCTGGAATAGCCTTCCCGAGGTTGTGGGACAGGCCCCCACCCCGGCTGTGTTTAAATCTAAGCTAAAGACTGTTTTGTTTAGCCGCGCCTATGACTGAAATACTTTACTCTGGTTTTTAATATTCTAAATACCATGTTAATGTGTTTTATGTTTTTATTTATTCATTGTGACCTACACTGTATTGTGTTTTTATGTGTTTTTAACGTTGTAAAGCACTTTGAATTGCACTTTGTACGAATGGTGCTCTATAAATAAAATTTGATTGATTGATTGATTGTGGTAAACTACTATTAATGTAGCCCAACTGCAGACGGACCACCAAGCACTCACTCACACACTGCTTTCTTATTATGAAAGGTGGGTGAAGTGTCTTGCCTAAGGACACAATGAAAGAATGTGGTACAGGTGGGAATTGATCTTCCAATCTTTCCGTCAGTTTTTAAATCAACAACTCCACCAATGAAAGACAAGTTATTTTTTCCCCTCCACCTCCCTTGTGAAAATGCATTGTCAGAACAGATGCAAGATCCCTTTCCCCCTGTTTTTTCCTTAGTTTTATCATAATAGGACAGTATAATCACATACAAAAACATTTCAAATGGTCAAATATAAAAATAGAGCTAGGGTTTCTCAGCCGAGTTGTCTTCAGGTCAATGTCGGAAAATACATATTTAACCATCACAGGACAGGGACTTAAAAAGTTTTAATAAGTGTTTAATAAGTCAAAATGTTACTTACCTTTTTCATAACATTTAGAACAGAATAGTATAACAACTTTTAAAATGTCCCGAGAAGCATTTGAAATGTTTCCTCTGCTTTGGTATATAAATTAAACCAGACTGAAATTAGAGGAGGTCCTCATTGTTCAGTGATTCCTGTAGTAACAGGTGATGGATAAAGTATAGGAAGAGCAAGTTGCAACACAGCGTTTTTACCTCACCGAGGCAGCAGCAAAGATGAGACAATTACTCATGCTTGAATGAAAAAAAACAATAACAGTATGTTTTTGGTGAGGAAACAACTTCCAAACAAGGCAAAAGAAAATGACACATTTGATATGCTGATAGCATGATGTACCATTGAAACTTTAAATCAAATGAACAGCTAGACTGCCAGTGTGCCGCAGGTTCAACTGTCTGAACACTTCTAAAGGCTTCTTATTCGTCACTCGCCTTCCCTTTAGAGCAACAGAAGTCTCTTTGATGAGCCGTGACTGCAGAGCAGCTCTTCACAGGATACTTAACTAAGACACACATCTAACCCCAAACACCTGTCCACCGCAGGCCTTGGGGGAGATCCAGACTCTGGATGAACATGCACAGGTGACCGACTATAAAGAATACACAACATCTTTTCTTTTTACCAGTAATTGCGTACCTAGGTTGAAAAGCCGAGCCACTATTTGTGTTTTATACTTTCATAATCGATTATGTATTAGACTACTGCTGAATCCTACATTTTGTTTCAGGTGGAGAAAAATACATATGTAATGTGACTCATTATATTATGTGTTCTTGTCTTTGTTCTGACAGGTGGTGGGCCAAATAGACAAACTAACATCAGACTTTGACTTCGACCTGGAGCCAGATGATTGGACAGTGGCCACAGCCAGCAGCACATCCAGCAGTGAGCGTGGCCTTGGCGAGGCCTTCAGGCTGGACTTCCTCAATGCAGATGTGTTGTCGGATAGCTGGGAGTTCTGCAGTTACTTGGAGGCAGCTGGAGTGGCCTCTCGACGAGCTGCCAGCCTCAGTGGAGAGCAGACGGGAGACGCACAATCAGAGCTGGGCCGCGGGACCATCCCCACACAGACCACACCCCCACCCCCTTCCACTGCCTCAGTCTACTCCCAGATGAACGGAGGGCTTCCTATCCCGAATGGGCCCCGGATCATCACTCCAGACTCGTCCAGTGAAGAGGCCAGCAGCTCTACGCACAGCCACAAGACATCACGTACATCGGGCACCAGAGAGAGAGTCCGCTTCAGCGACAAGATCCTGTACCATGCGTTGTGCTGTGATGACGACGATGAAGCAGAGGAGGAGCAGGAGGACTTACAGGAGGATAAGAGCGGCTGTGCCACTCCAGACAGCGACAGTGAGCCCAGTGTCCTAACTGTCCCTGTCACCCCCAAACGTTCTTCCTCAGAGCACTTGCTCCTCCATAACTGTCTAGAACCTTCCTATGTGTCCTCCCCGGTCAAAGGGATAACAGGTCCTCACACACTACCTAGGAAAGGTCTCCAGAATCCCAGCTGCCGCAAAAAACTATTACGAAACAGCAGCACACAGACTGTCTCTGACAAGAGCACCCAAACTGTACTGCCCTATATTCCAGCCAAACAGAAAGCAAAGGACCACTGAGAGCGCAAAAGCTTATAAGACATAATTTCATTATGAGGACTGTGCATTATTATTTAATTAAATACATAGCTCATAGATTAATACACAAATAAATAAATAAATTACTAAATAAATAAATGATATATGGTAAAATCACTTGCCGATTAAATTCATTCTGATTCTCAGGGAATATACGTTGAAAGCAGATTATTCTAGTATTCTGGGTCATTATGTGTATTTATCATACACTTACATACTACTTTTTTTTACTGACAAAAGTTGAACCAAAAGGTTCAATTTTGTCAGGGGGGGAACCAAAAGGTTCAACTTTTATTTGAATGAATGGATTTCTTGTGTGTATGGAACATGGATTACAAAAAGCAGTTATTTTATGACAAAATTGGTACTTCTTAAAAGAACAAAGAGATTCTCCCCTGCCATCTCAAACGAACAAGTCACAAAAAAGAGCAACAGCTTGATCCCATAATGTGAATACAAAACGGAGCACGCTGTTCTCTGATTCTCCATAAATGTTGTGTTTCATGTGCGTGTTATTTCAAATGTCAGGGGGATTATTGCTTTCTGAGGGGAAATGTGTCGAGTTGCACACGTCAGGCGCATTCCTCTCTTTGATGTCGACAAACTTTGAGCATAGAGACGGAAACAAACACAATCTACTTGCCTGTGTATTAAAAATAATCTCAGTTATAGCCGCTCTTGATCTGTTACAAAGGTCTCAACAGGAGAGCTCTACAGTCAGTGACATTTTGGACTTTTTTCTGTTCCTGCCTGATGATGATGTTAAGAGAAAAAAAGGGTGGATATAAATGGCAGCCTACAGAGTGCTAAAGGTTTTGTCTTTCCACTCAATTTCTCAGTAGGGGAATTGAAGTCAGCTGAGTAGCATTTTATTCACAAGGCTAACGCCAATAGCCATTCCTGATCAATATGTTAGAGGGAGGTTGCAGTGAGAGGTCTCTCTGCTGAGCATGCATGCTACTCTCCTGGGACCGGGGAACAAAAACTCACAGTCAGACCTATTTACTTAGACTGCGCAGAGGAAAAATTAGAAATGTGACTGAAAAGAAATGACATTTAGAAAAAAGTGTTGGTCCCAGAGAGAGTGCGGATGGTGGTGCCACAGAAGGCCAGCGTTCAAAGCTTTCTTTTACCAAGCAATAATCCACCCTGGAGATCGGCTTTGTGATGCCTTGTCCGCCAACTCGCTTTTGCTCTTCTGAATGCTGGCCTCTGTTTTCTAGTTTGAATAGAGAACATAATTGTAATGCTAGTGGTTGAAGAGTGCAGGACTTAGTGACTCCTATGAGGTTAAGGGGTTGTATGTCAGGTAAAGGTAATTTGATATGAATTAGATATAGAGTAGCAAGAGGAAACACAAGAAAAACATTTTGTGTGTTGAGGTATGTCGGAAGTGGGGTTTTTGCTTTTCTGGGTTTTAGTATAACATAATAATAATAATAATAATAATAATAATAATAATAATAATAATAATAATAATAATAATAATAATAACAATAACACTTGTTATTATTATTATTATTGTTATTGTTATTATTATTATTATTATTATTATTATTATTATTATTATTATTAACATGTTGAATATTAGTTTGGAGCCCTGCGACGAGTTGGCCACTGTCCAGGGTGTACCCCGCCTAAGGCCCAAAGGCACTGGGATAGGCTCCAGTCACCCGCGACCCCTAACGGGAACAAGCGGTAGAAAATGGATGGATGGATATTAGTTTGGAATGCTGATTTAGTTATTGCAGCATATACAGCTTTTTATTTGGTCTAAAATTATTATGGACATGCCAATTTTTTGCATCAAAGAAGACATATTAAGCTTTTGTCTATTATAGAAAAAGATTCAGTTGTAGTCATCTGGACTCTATCTTTTTTCTACAATGGAACACTCCTGGACGAATGAGGGATTACACCGACTTTTGTCTATTAGTTATAATTTATGGCAGTACATTATTATTTTATATTTTGGACATTTTGTTTTGGCCGTCCGCAAAAGAGCCTGGCATATTTGCTGCTGATTTGACCACTAAACATCATGCGCAGCACTATATTTTGGACACATTTTGGCAAAATTGATCTAAAACATTATAATAAAAGAAACAAGTCAGTTGACTTCCGGTTGAAAACTGCAGCGCTAATTTCCTCCTGCCTCTTTACGGTATGTCACCATAAACGGCTGCCGGACCACGCTGCCGGGCCACGCTGCCGCGGCCACGCTCTGCCGGGCCACGCTGCCGGGCCAGCCCGCTTCCGGCACACTGCCGGCCGCTGCCGGCCACGCTGCCGGCCACGCTGCCGGGCCACGCTCGCTGCCACCGGGCCACGCTGCCGGACGCGACCGGGCCTGCCTAAGGATAACTACAGTTCACAGTAGCAAGTAGCAGTGGATGTTTGTTGTTTTTTGAGCAAATTTGTCCAAAAATGGCTGTGCGACGGTGCTTAATCCCGTATCACCCATTAAGAAAGAGAGAAAGACAAAAAAGAGAACAAAAGTAAATAAAGGGGAAATGGGAATTTTCAGAGCAATGTCTTTCATAAATACTTCTCAAACATACATGAATCACTCAAAATAGAAATTTTAGTGGGTAGTTGAGAAGGGAAACAATTAACATGGCTAAAACTAGATTTAAAATGATACGTATTCTTTAAGAAAGTGAAAAATGTGAAGTGCTCTTTGGATATTTTGGACAAGTGAAATACATTAGATGTATTTCATGATAAATTTGATCACAAAGGTTGGCATCTGGTCATTATAAGGACAGAGGATTTCAGATTTTCCAACTGTCTCTCCAGTTTACCTTTGCAGTTTACCTCTATTTACCATTTAAACCCTCATCAAATAATAAAAGACATACCGTATTTTGCGGACTATTAGCCGCTACTTTTTGTCAGATGTTTGACAAGTTAAGCAAAGAAGCAGATGTTGTTTTTTATTCAGCTAGCAAATAGAACACGGACGACAAATTACCAACTATAAATTATTTTCAAATTCTTGCCCATCATTATGGAACCCAAACGAAGAAGTTCGTATGAAGCAAGTTTTAAGCTGAAGGCCATCGATCTTGCTAGGAAACCGCGCGGCTGCACGCAAGCTTAACATCAATGAATGTACAGTGAGACGCTGGAGGGGACGGAGGGGACAGCGAGAAGCGCTCATGCGATGCCAAAAGTCAAGGAAAGAGTTCTGCGGCCTATACAAAAGGTGCGGCCTATGTATTGTTTTATTATCGTTTTTTTAAAAATAGAGCAAATGCGGCTTATATAGGGGAGCGGCTAAAAGTCCGGAAAATACGGTACTTGTAGTGGTGCACAATATTTTTGATGTAAAAACCATAGGAGGTCTCCAGCACTCTGGAGATTTAGCTCATCTACACAAGCACATCTATAACAATCCACAATCTTGTTTTTGTTTATGCCTTCACTTCTAATAGTTATTGCACAGAACACTCCTTAGGGGAATAACAGTGGAACTGTTTAGGCAGCAGTAAGCCCCAGGAGCCCAATATAAACACATTGAACACTATTACTCTGGTAGAATAATAAAAGCCTTTAGCTAAGGGTTGGTGTGCTGCACAGGCATACAGAATCTAATATCTCCAAATGATGTTGAGAAATGTCACTTTGTCTTTATTTTGCAGAGTTAATCTCGAAACACAAAAAACATATAAAAATAGGCACTTGAGTCGGATCAGTGCCTCACACCCCACAGAACCAACATTTTCTAGATTGGGGCCCAACAGGTCATCTCTGCCATTAGCATAGGCAAACAAAGCCATGCCGTGCCATCGGCATTCCATCAAAACATAACAAAGCTCTTTTTGTTAATCCTATACAACTGTGAGAAATTGCACGTCAAGTACTTTTTAATCTCAATATTTTCTGCGTCATATCCGCAATGAAATCCCCTCTTCAGACGGGGAGGTTTGGCACTTGAGTGGAATACATTATCATTGGGGGCAGATTTGAGATATTTGGACAAAACATTAGCAACGTCTCTTTTGCCAACAGGCTCATTATTCATCTCTAATAGGGCAGATCATTGTCCTCCATTCTTCAAGGGACAAGGATGGGAGGCGTCCAAAGGTTATGAAAACCTAAGCACACCAACACCAAATTAGCTGCCTACTATGAACACCATTATGTTGCCACAGAACACTCAACAGCTCTTTCTATGGTCGTGTTTGTCACAGCGATTAATGAGAGACGGGCCATCACACTAGTTACAGAAGTGTATTTAAGACACATTATCTTGTGAACTGGTTTGAGGATGATTGCCACATAGTCAGAATCAGAAAGAGTTTATTGCCATTGTCAATGAACAAAATTCACAACTTGTCTCGGCCTTAAGGTGCAACATAGAACACTGAGCAATAATAAAACAACATATATTCAATCAAAAAGGGCATGCATTAAGAAACAATGTAAAATTACTATACAATAAAAACAAAAATAGGCATTCTTAGACACACATAGTGTGTGTTGTGGTAACCAACTTCTATATCTTTTTAAATGTGTTGCTTGGGTTTAATGGCCAGCACGTTGGCAAGCAGATATACAGGTAGCCAGGTAGAACGTGGGTGACGATTGTATTGTTTTGTCAACTGCGATTTCCCAGACAGCTAGCAACTGAACATTTTGTCCGGGCCCATAGACAAAAGTAAAGTAATGAAACAGATTAAAAAGGCCCACATAAATTCGTGTCACTGAGATTAACGTAGACAAATTCAATGAATCAATTAACAAATTCCTATACAAATTCATATACTTAAATGAGAATATGAGTCATGCCCTATGAGTTTGACATAAGCAGTGGGTTTGCTTGAATTTCCAGCCCTAATCAATCCTGTAATCACAGCCACCAGGGTGCACAGCCCTGAGTGACAGCAGAAAAAAAAAAAAAGTGATTATGACACTAAAGACTCACACACAGCCCAGCCCTTGGCTCTCCCACCTTTTAGATATAATTACTACACTTCACTCGTTCTGCCCCCGGCCTGTATCAGAGAACGCCGGAAAACAGATGACAGATCTGTGTTTTCTCTGCTGACTGGAAGGGTCCATGAAGCGGAGAGCTCAATTCAGTCCCACTGATTACTATGGATTCGCTGAGAGCTACCTAGGCTTGATTTGTTTCATCTTTGCGCCATTCATATCATGCCCCAACTGGAACAAACTCTTTCAATACTACATCTTCTATGTGTTCCTTCAACCTCCTCCTGCTGCACTCACATTCCAGTTCCACATTTGTTCGATCTAGAGTCATCATTACTTCCACATTCATGTGTGCAAACTTAGATTTACATTTACTCAGGAGTACTTTAGTGTACAGTATATAGTCTGGATTTTAAAAAAAAATCATCTACTGTGCAAACAATGATTGTTTCCATCAAAATATTGCATTATTTGTAACTACAAATGGTGCACATGGCAAGAGCTTCAATCACATTTTCCCAATGTGATTGAAGTGTGGAGAGTGATTAATGGCGAGACATTCAGAAGCCAAAGACAAGATTACCGTATTTTGCGGGCTATAAGCCGCTACTTTTGTCAGATGTTTTGAGCCATGCGGCTTATTTAGAGGCTGCGGCTTTTCTGTGGTTTTTTTCTTTCACCGCTAGGGGCGAAACTAACCGGAATTGGAATCAAAACTACAGAAAAGTTAAGCAAAGAAGCAGATGTTGCTTTTTTATTCAGCTAGCAAATAGAACACGGACGACAAATTACCAACTATAAATTATTTTCAAATTCTTGCCGCATCATTATGGAACCCAAACGAAGAAGTTCGTACGAAGCAAGTTTTAAGCTGAAGGCCATCGATCTTTGCTAGGAAGCCGCGCGGCTGCACGCAAGCTTAACATCAATGAATGTACGGTGACGCTGGAGGGGGACAGCGGGACGAGCTCATGCGATGCCAAAAGTCAAGGAAAGAGTTCTGCGGCCTATACAAAAGGTGCGGCCTATGTATTGTTTTATTATCGTTTTTTTAAAAATAGAGCAAATGCGGCTTATATAGGGGAGCGGCTAAAGGTCCGGAAAATACGGTAGACCTTTAGTGGTTGTGAAGGATAGGCCCGTGGAGGAGCGAGTCTGGGGGGGTGGAACACTCTGAGGACAAAACAGCAGCTTCACAAGCGCTGCCACACAGTAATTAATGTTAATAAAACTGCTGTCACTTCCACTGGGCAACACCATCAAAACATATAGAAAAAAAAAGAAGTGACTAATTATTTCATGATTGGGTCAAAGTGAAGGTGATAAAAAGGTCTTTATAAAAAAAAAAACATGAGGCCAATATTTAATCACCCCACATTCTCAGCCTTTTCAGTAACAACGACATTCATTTTTACAAACAATGATGTTTGAGGAAATCTAAATAAACCATTTCATTTCATTACATATTTGTACAATAGTACATAGTACATATAGTAAAATGATCATGAAACTGGTAAATAAACTTACAAAATGGCACCTTTTTGGGACATTCAAACCTGAAAGCCTGACAGAGCCAGGTTTAAATTTCTTGGTTCATTTTGTTGACATGTTAGATACCAAAAAGTTTGGGGAAAGGATTTTGGATGTATTATTTATTTTTGAATTACTAGATCTGACTGAAAATTTACCCAACATTTTGAATTTTGCCCATTTTTTTTAAACTTTAATAAATCAGGCTCAGAATAATATATCCACAAATTCTTTTTTAAGTTTTTTTACAATCTTTGGAAAGATGTGTGTAGTGTGTAGGTGCAACATTAAGGGACGATCCCTATGGTTTTTTTATAAAGTAAGTTTGTATCCGTTTTTTATTCATTCTTTAAAATAAATAAATAAATATATATATATATATATACATACAATATATATATACAATTACAAACTCTGCAAGTGTAAACCTGGTGCATGACAATGTTACAGCGCAATGCAGAGCCATCAACGAAGCAATTTCTGAAAATGAAAAACAAACACAGGGGGAAAATGATTGCAGCTAAAATGTTCTGACTTTTCATATTGAACTTCCATACAAATATAACCTTGCTGTATAGTGCAGTAAACTGCATACAAATGGCATGTGTAATGACATGCTCAGCTGAGCGAGGAATACATCAGGAGACAATTGAATTGGTCCTGGAAAAAATACACAATTACAGAAAACATCACCGAGGGGGCTTGTAGTCACACAATCACATCCCATACTTTACAATGGGAACTTAACACTGAGAGAGTTAATGAATAAAACTCAACAGTGAGAATATGATCTTTAAAATAGAAAACTACCCCCTTCTGTGAACACAGCAAAGAAGTTGTGAAGTGCCAAGAGCAGCTGTCTGCAGCCTGCCCTCAGGTTTGCCAGCCTGTATTTTACAGGTAAAGGCCAAAAAGGCGCCAATCTGCTCACAGAATCGTACAACGACAAATACATTTCAATTATAAGAAGAGTGCGTTCCATGAGGGTGCTCCCCCAGTGCCCCTTATTTCACCTCACAATGGGCTTTCCCCATCACTTACATTTACGGCTTTCTTCTGCCTAATTCCACTCACTCACTCCACCAGCGGTACACCTTTACAAGCTATTTTTTTTCCACGCTGCTCCAGAGTAATGAGCACTCCATTCTGGCTCACAAGGCTGCAGTGGAGGTCTTAATATTGCAATTCACTCAGTGCCAAGGACAGGTAAGCGCCATCCTTTCTATCACTGCAGAAAATAAAACACAGCCAAAGCCAATCAAAATTCAGGCATTTTTTGTCAAAATCCAAAATCAAATTAAAGAGGTTGCCATAATTACTACTACCAATAATAATATTAAAACATTTTGGCAACTGAATGTCAG
The DNA here is from genome assembly GCA_015082035.1 of Chaenogobius annularis. NCBI lineage: Eukaryota > Metazoa > Chordata > Actinopteri > Gobiiformes > Gobiidae > Chaenogobius > Chaenogobius annularis. The sequence continues at coordinate 261,080 of BJKM01000094.1, read as the reverse complement.
TTAAAGCATGTGGAAAAAAGAGTAATTCAGAGACTAAACAGTTGTTTCCAAGAATATACCTTATGGAATACAAAGTATGTTATGTCAATCTGTGCATTAATACATTTGGGTTTATTAATGCACACAGCCTGGTGCAGTGTTTCTCAAACTGGGGTACAGGTACCACCAGAGCTACACCGAGTGGTTAAGCAGAAGCCCTTATTCCAGGCTATGTGCTGGTCTCAAGCAGGCCTTCCTTGACAAAATTACCTTATCCATGATTTTGTCTCATTGCAGACCTGCTTTAGTCGTATTTTATACCCTTACTTTTACCCTCACCATTCTATTTCAACAAATCACTATAAACGCCACCCTTTAAGGTAAGTTAAGGCAAGACATAATATTCATATTATTCCTTCAAAGTCTGAACTTTTCTCCAAACAAAATGCCTTTAGGATTGGCTGTTTATTTTAATAATAATAACAACAATAATAGCAATTGGAAATTGAAAAGATTCTGATTTAATTAAAATTACATTCAATGCCCAGCCCTAAGCACGTTTGCCGGCTTTCCAACAATATGGCTTTTAAATCAATTATAAAATAACATATTAACTTATATTAAAAGCATATACAACGAAGACCAAAAGATTATTTAGCATTTATTAAGCAGCTCCGTTTTAGTGACTAATGTTAGTGAAGAATAGGATGTAAGGAGGGTTCTTCCTCACCACTCTTTAAATGGCAAAGCAAATCATTGTAATTTTATCACATCAAATGACTCTGCTTTGTGACATCTACAGCTCAACAACATCCAAAAGATAGAAAAAAGAGAGAGCACCTTGGTACTATTTTCAGACATTTAGCCACAAAAGTTCACCACTAGATGGAGCCTTGCGCTACTTAAATATTTAGTTTGTCTTAACTTAAGGTTTATACTTAATTATCTGGTTAAACAAAAGCCCCGAAACAATTAGTCACACAGTAAATTTTTACTAATATTTGCCTTTTTGCTTATTTATTTCAGCAAAGTGTTGGCGTAGAGGAATCAAGCTCATGACACTTAGAAATGGGTTGCCCTGCATATTCACTGAAGCTCTAACCATTGAGCCGCAACTGTGAGCTCCGTGGTTACAATTTAAAACCTAAACGGGTTTTAAAGTGTGACTAAAAAGCACAAAGACAGTCAGATTATGAACAGAAATACTGGTTACTTGAATTTGCTGAGAATAGTAGTTTCCCTATCGTACCCCCAAAAAAATCAGTGAGATGAATTAGGGCCACTGCCTTTCTCAGACCATTAGCAACTATCTCCCTCGGGTGCAGACCCCATCACACAGTGTTTTTAGAAACTCTAGGAAAGAGACTTGGCAGAGGAGAAGAATACATTTCTGCTTGATTAATCCCATTCCTGACTTTAGGTATTAAAAGCCAATGGTCTGTTTAACAACTTTCAGCGACACTAAACGGGTAATTAGTTACAGCCTAATAATTTTTCATACATTTTATGGATATGTCCAGAGTGGGATGTGTTCCCTTGAGGATGAGCTTGGAACTAAAATGTAAATCCACCATTCCCTGGCTTTTTATACTGTGGTCCACCTCAGGATAGGGGCCTTCATCTGTATCACACCATTAACATGCAATACTGTGATATCAAGCAATAACACTTCCTCTAAGCCAAACCACCCGCTTCCCACATTTCCCACAGTGTAGTCATCATTATAATAGGAAACTATAAACCAGAGATGGGATTGTGTATTTCTTGAACAATGGGCATTACTGCTGAAATTAAATTTTTTGCAGTGAATCTTCCATTTTACCCGTAACATACACAAGCTAAAGGTCCTAAGTTTATAATGACTACAGTATATCGTGGTTTACTCATCAACAAAAAAAGAGTTGTGTTTTGGAAGGTAATCTTGGTGTCACACTTGAAGTGCTCCCCTGCATTTTGCATTTTAGGTCATCTTCAGTGCTACATTCAATTTTAATTGAATTAGGTGGTCCTCACACCCTTTGCTTTTGCTTTGTTTTAATTTAATTTAATTTAATTTTAATTACTTACTAACATTGTGTTCTTTACTCTCCCACTAGCTGTATGACTCGTCTATATAGGTGTTAATGGTGACTGTATCAAAGCCTTATGAATGACAATGACACTAATATCTGCTCAGAAACATATGGGCTTGGGGGAGTCTGGAGATAGCAGAAACCACTAGATAAGTGTAGGAACAGTGTGTCAGCAATGTAGTGTGAATCTGTCAGTTAAGTCTACACAAAGACTAACTGACAGATTTAGTTAGTCTTTGGGCCTTAAGCGGGCATACCCTGGAAGAGGGGCTAGCTTGTCGCAGGGTTAACACAGAGACAAAGACAAGCATTCTTTCACATTTATTAACTTGGGGTAATTTAGAGTTAGTAGTAGTAGTAGTAGTAGTAGTAGTAGTAGTAGTAGTAGTAGTAGTAGTAGTAGTAGTAGTAGTAGTAGTAGTAGTAGTAGTAGTAGTAGTAGTAGTAGTAGTAGTAGTATCACAGAGTAATATCACAGAGTAATACTACTACCTGAGTATCACAGAGTAAAGAGTACAGAGTAGCTGTACTATGGCTTTCATTCATATTTGAAGACAGATCTGTACCGTTAGCCTCACTTGGTTTGAGTGCAGAACTACCCCCAGCAGACACTCATTTGTGCACACACAAACAGGAGCTCATGAGGGTATAACATATGGAGTCGTGAAGTGAAGACAACAATATCCTCATGCTGCAAGGTTCAGCAGATTCATTTAACATTTACTTATGCAGCATGGAGTGAAATTAGCCTACTTTTAGCCAAAACAACACAGTCAATTCATTTTGAGAGCTGTCTCCATGGAAGTCAATAAAAGGCATTGTATTACATGCTGGCACTGATGAGGGGAACAGTCCAAAGGGAGGGTACAGAGTGAAATACTGCATACCTTTGAGGGTTGCACTGGAATCTGCAATATAATTTGGGCGAGCGGAGAAATAACAGCCCCACTCTGTGGAGTGGAACTAGAGGATTCAGAGATCAAATAGATAAGCCACTTCAGACCTTTCCATTTCGGCGCATGATAGAGCTCACATCTCAAAGTCTTGCTCGGCACATGATCTTTTACTGGTATGATCTGCTGCTGATGCTGATGCAGAAGGGCCTGGTTGTGGCTACATTGTGATTCTGAAACGTAATAACTTCCTTAATTATTCAATCAACCCAGCAGCTGAGTGGAAAAGAAGCCTTGTTAAAAGGATGTTAGCGTTTGACGCGCATGGTGAAGTGGATAGCGCATACGCTGGCTGTGTGGGGCAGGCCGCAGAGTTTAAGTCCGGCTCGTGATAATGTGCTGCATGTCATTCCCTAGGCTTATTCCCATTTCACGCTGCACTGTCCTGTGGGCCAAATAATTTACACTGTTCGCCTATGTAGTATGTACTGCCATGTCAACATGGAATGAACACCAAGAAAAGCAGCTTTTGTTTGTTTTGCAAAATGAACTCTGGGCCTTTACCATACCAACTTGTCAATGCCCGATTTCATCAGATCTCAGAAGCTAAGCAGAGATGGGCTTGTGTAGTAGTACTTGGATGGAAGACCACTGGAGTGCCAGGTGCCACAGTGCTGCGGTAGTGTACACTGTCATAGTGTCCAAGACGCTCACCTTGACTGCAGTGTCAAAGTATGCTGGCGTATGAATGAGAGTGCTGTGAGAGTGAATGCGGGACAACAGATGGAAATTAGTTTATGGCTACAATCCGGCATCTATATCAAGTATGTTCATTAACATGCACACCCAAATATACAAATAATATATATAATATATAATATAATAATAATAATAATAATAATAATAATAATAATAATAATAATAATAATAATAATAATAATAATAATAATAATAATAATAATAAAAATAAAGAAGCCCACCTCCTATCAAGGGCTTGCAGCACATTTGATGTGTGCTGTGAATTGCTTGTAATTATCTCACTTATAAAACATTACAAGTGGGAAAAATGGTCTTTTGTTGAAGAAATATTGCAATAATAAACATTTCTATAGGTAGAATAACCATAAATATGTTCATGTACTAAACAGATAATAATTAGGACTTCTCACATGAAGAGAGAGACAGTTTACCTAACTTTACCTTCCTGCCATCATGCTTTCTTCACTATGGGTGTCCAATTCCTCAAACCCTTGCTGTGTGAGGACAGACGGTGCCAACTCAAAGAGGCAGGAAATGAAAGAAATATATTTGAGTGGTTTGTGGCGACAAGACTGGGCCCAAGCCAGACAAGCCACAGTAGTGAGAGCCATGTTGGGCATATGTGCTACTATTCAGGGGGTGCGCCTGTCATGACCCACATGGTCAGACAAACTGCCTTTTCTTAACAGAGGCAAAATGACATGGACTCATAGGGAGACAACATAAAAAACTAATTTGTTCAATCAATGTGAGAAGAGTTATATTTGATTATTTTACCATGCACATTAGTTAGCAAACTACAGGTGTCAGTAATCAAACGGCAGGAGATTGTAATCAAACAAAAGTTGTAGCTGAGGTTCTGTGTTTACAGACTCATATTTGGGGTAATGCACAAATATTATAAACACATATTGATGTTGGTAACAGTTCATTCATTCACAAAATTATTTATTTTGTTGTCTTTGGAAAATAATAATCTATAGTAGGTGTGTTGCATATTAGCTTCAATTATTAGCTGGACATCACAGACAATTGATACAACCATATTCTTGATACAACCCGTAGTCCATCCCCTGGGTGGTTGCCTGAGGTTAATAATCAATGGGTTAACTAATGACCATAATAGTTGCCATTATTTTTGGACAAAAATATATAAAAGTAAAAACTTTCAAAGAAATGTTTTATAGTCATGACTAAGAACCATCTGAATATCATCTGTGCTATACATTTACACACAAAGCTATTCTAAAACATAATAAAAAGTGCATCTGTTTTATACACATTTTTAAATACACATCCATTGACTCATTGAGATCTTCATAATGGACAGTTTCATAATTTCCCCCAATCATATTTATATCACATGAAATAAGTTAAGGAGTTTGTAACCCTCGAGAGACCATAAAACCTTTGCCTCTTTACAAACTGGCATTGTATTTACCAGGCCTCTTGAAAAGGACACACTGCAAATATTACAGTTCATCAAGCTATTATCCTTGAAGCAGACAAAGGTGTACGTCCACATTTTATATTAAGGAGAAAATCAATAGAATTCGAAAAGAAGGCCACCGGCATAGGCTGGGAGATAACTGGATTTAACAACCTTTTAGTTTTCTGAATTGTCAGTGGGAATTGTGTTGCTTTTCCAGGACGTGCAGTATATTTTACTCTCTTGTAAATGGCTGACATGGAATAACCTTCATACAACTACAACTTTTAGCAATTCAGAGCATGCTAACCTTCAGGGGGGGAAAAGGAAATGTTTTGTGGCCACATCTGAACTATCTTAACAAATCCGAACTGAAATTGCAGAATTTAAGAAACTAGTGGAAAAATCTAAATTTTTTGCATTTCCATTGTGCGTTAGGGTACTGTGTGTTGCAGGTGACAATTTGTATTCTGAAATAAGGAGCAGAAGTGTCATCCTGCTCTCTTCATTTGTCTCACTGTCATTTCTCCTCTCAATCACTGAGATTCTGCAGGCCACGGACCCCACTGTGAGTGCAAACAGTGATGCCTATCACTATTGACATCAGTCTAAAAGGATCAGTTAGCGCAGACTTTAGCCCACAGGGCCCACTATCCCTCATCCATACAATAACAGCCGGCAAATGTGCTTCTCCGATTGGAACTCTCCACCCATCAGAGAGCAAATAAAGGAGAGCACTAGTGCCTAATGACCCATAAAAGTCTGACATCACCTTTCTACAGGAGAGGAGGACACACTCGATTTGATGAGCTAATTGTGTGTGGCATAATTAATCAACGACTTCTGACCGTATCTCACAATGTTACAGAAACGCTTGTGCAAAGCAAATGGTAATTACCGTATTTTCCGGACTTTTAGCCGCTCCCCTATATAAGCCGCATTTGCTCTATTTTTAAAAAAACGATAATAAAACAATACATAGGCCGCACCTTTTGTATAGGCCGCAGAACTCTTTCCTTGACTTTTGGCATGGCATGAGCTCGTCCCGCTGTCCCAGCGTCTCACCGTACATTCATTGATGTTAAGCTTGCGTGCAGCCGCGCGGTTTCCTAGCAAGATCGATGGCCTTCAGCTTAAAACTTGCTTCATACGAACTTCTTCGTTTGGGTTCCATAATGATGGGGCAAGAATTTGAAAATAATTTATAGTTGGTAATTTGTCGTCCGTGTTCTATTTGCTAGCTGAATAAAAAACAACATCTGCTTCTTTGCTTAACTTTTCTGTAGTTTTGATTCTAATTCCGGTTAGTTCGCCCCTAGCGGTGAAAGAAAAAAACCACAGAAAAGCCGCAGCCTCTAAATAAGCCGCATGGCTCAAAACATCTGACAAAAGTAGCGGCTAATAGTCCGCAAAATACGGTAAATATATTTATTCACCTGTGAGATCCTGCTGATGTAACACTTGTCTGGTGAATATTTATAACTGAAACATTTAGCTACTGTAAAAATCAATGTGCATTCTCCAAGTGCAGATTCTGGCAATTAGGGATGTCAAAATAAAAAATTTTAGAGTCACGATTATTGTGAGGGGAAATATTGTGATTTTACGAATAATTACGATTATCGGCAAAAATAAGCAAATAGTTGATAGTGTTTTTTATGTTTATAATATTCCTGTGAGAGGAAAACGTGTTCATTATAACAATTAACCTGCTTACCATTTAATACAGCAGATCATTTTGAAAATAAAATATAATGGCAACCATTGGATTAAATAGTATAAATTTAAGTTTCTTTTAAGCATTAGATCATTAGTGAGATGAGCTCCATGGTAATGCTCAAGGGCACCACTATTGGCCAGTGCTGAGCGGCAGCTTTGCCTCAACAAGTCGTCAGCGGTGCGGCCCCTCGCTCTGCCCCATATAAACTCATGAAGCATAAAACAACTGTACAAGCACTGACTGTTGCTCGCGCAGTTGACTCGCACTAGTGTGGACCTCCATGTGTAATGGAGCAGTCAATCAGCGCGTTTATCCACAGTCACGTGCACACCAGACAATCATTATAAACAGATCAGTCTTGTTGACACGCTGGGCTCCGAGACATCGCCTGTGACTTGCGTTGCACCGGAACACATTTCAGCGGTATACTGTAGGTTCCAAAAACCCCACGAATAATATACCGAGCCATAAATATTCATGGTAACTGAAAAAACGGTTAATATTGACATTCCTACAGGCAATTCAGATTTTCTAAAAGATTGCGTATGGTCAGACAAAACACAACTAGACCAAAGCACAAAGGAGAAGGAAAAATATCCACATAATTTTTTTACATTTTTTTTTTACTTTATACAACAGAGTATAAGGGCCAATCCAAATAAAAAAAATTGCGGGGTACTACGAGAATAAAGGGATTACATTTTGACATTAAAGTAATAATTTTATGAGATTAAAGTCGAAGCTAGAAAAAAGACATTAAAGCCATTTAAGAGAATAAACTCATAATTTAACGAGAATAAACTCATAATTTAACGAGAATAAACTCATACATTTATGAGAATAAAGTTGTAGTCAAAATAAAGTCGACACTTAAATGTTTAGGAGAGTAAACAGCTAAGAACTACATAAAAGCAAGACAGATCGCCACTGCAGTTTAGCAGCACCTTTCCTGTTACACAAGCCCGTAGTATGTAAAAGCCCGTACACAAGGCCCGTATGTGATGTAAAACCTATGCAAACATAACTCATATGAACCGCCACTTTATATAAAGTTTAGAAGGGTGAAGAGGCCGAAGTCGAGGGAGCAGATTATTGGTGAAAATCGTCCAAGATCGTCCAAGACTCCCTCACCTGCGGCTGTAGCTCTGAGCGCGGTCAGTGTCCTGCCCAGTGCCCAGGAGCTGCGCTCCGCAACCAGAAGGACATGAGGGTACTGCACGGGGGGAAATGATTGTTTGCAATGTCTAAAAGGCCCGCCTTATAAAGTTCGATATCTATTGTGGGCTTTTTTTTTACTTTTTACTCATCCAAGCCAGGCGCCATATGCGTCCTGGTCGTGGTGCTGAAAGTGAATCTCGTTTCTGCATCACTTTGGAAAGATCTGATGTCTGTCCCTGATTCTTCAAAATGTTGACTTTTAATCTCGTAACATTAAAATTTCTTTGACTTTTTTCTCATAAAACTACGACTTAAATGTCGAAATATTATGACTTTTTTCTCGTAGTGCCCGTAATTTTTATTATTCGGGTTGACCCTTACTCTGTCGTAAAGTAGAACTATTTTAAACAATATATTTATTTATTTTTGGGACAGGGACAGTGTACAATTACATTCACCTTAACAGGAGAGTTGCATAGTATCAGGTTGTAGCTCAAGTGCTAATTTCCACCATGTGCTTAGTGATAGAGGAAACCTGCGCATACACGAGGAGAACGTGCAAACTCCACACAGAAAGGCCCCGCTCCACCCGGGAATCGAGACCAGGTCCTTCTTGCTGCACTAATGTGCCGCCCATTTTGTCCCACAGTGCTAGTGTACAACACAACTTCTGTGTTAAAAGCTGAAACTGAACTTTGTGTTTTACACATGCCACTCACAGGAGGCTTTTAGAAAACATCAGGAGGCAAAAGCTATGGAAGCACAGATGAGGTGAGAGTCATTCAGGAACAACTGCAGGCCAGAAAAAGGAAGAACACCTGCTGAGCCATGTCAAAGGTTTGATGGGTTTTGTTCGTGGCAACAAAACAGTCTCACCACTCGCAAAGGCTAGCAAAGGCATTAGGATTTAAAAGTTTCATGTGCTAAAACCAGCACTAGGGAACTTTGACTTAAAGATAAAAAAACATTACAACATGCCATGGGTAGGGTTTTCTGACACATTTAACAGACTTGTCATTGTGCTCCTTGTCTAGATAAAAAACTCAATATATAATGTTTCAGCAGGTTGTTGAAAGTTGAGGTTTAAATCACTAATTGATTCCTTCTGCAGTTTGGATTTCCATTGCTCTGTAAACAGATCAATTTGAAATGTCACGCTAAACCATCTATTTCAATAGAAAGACACAAATGCAAGCAATTGCTGCCTGCAGTTTGTTTGGTATAATAATCTGATTAAGTGTACAAGATGGCATATGGATAATATAAATCTCTTATCAGATGTTCTTTTGTTCATGAGCAATACTCCATTTAAATAAACTGTAGTTAAGGTGTAAAGAATGTTAGGTGTAAATCGATATTAATTATTATATATCTCTAATTATCAAACTGACTGTGCTGCAGTTTGTGTGACAATACTATAAACATATTTCTACTGGGCAGCTGCAAGTGCCTAAATAAGAAAAAGAAAACCAATAAAATATGCAAATTTCAATCAGCCTAAGAAAGAACATGTTTACCCACAAATACATAATGTCATTCTCATTTGGGGGTTTTGCAAAGTTGACACGCTCACAGAGTAAATTAATGGGGGGGAAAAAAACAGCCAAATAAGCTTCATTTCCTGAGCCAATTACGTGATTATATCTGAGCTGTGAAGAGCAATGCGGCAGATTAACAGCACCTTCAAGACACTATGAACACAAACATGACCTAAAACGTCATCTAATAAAACAAGAGTTGGATTTTGTACAGGTCCGTGTTAAAAGTGCACTATTTCACTTTTCTGATGGAGAGTATGCCGCCTGCTTGTCTTATTGCCATAAAGGTGCTATTGCTTTACCTTGAATGTTGCGCAGCATGGCATTTAACATATCTATCTAGCATTTATTTCATTTTAAGTGATTTTATTGTTCAAAAATACCTTGAAAAACATGTATTATTACTGTGAGCATGGTCGATGTCTCTACACAGATTACAGACCTGTAATTTGGATGCGCCACTTGATCAGAATTTTGAAGCCATAGAACACTTTAGGCAAGCAACAACACTTATTATACTTTAATTAATGGATGTTTATTTAATATTTATCTCTGTTTACTTTATTTGAATGCCATACAGTTTATAGTAGACAACTCTGATAAATGTACAATACAGTATATTACAATAATATACCAACTTTTTTTTGTCATGCACAGACGATGGAACAAGCAAGAGAGTAATCAATCTGGAAACAATATTTACGGAATATTTAAATGTTATGATATAATATGCTGCTGCTGCTGCTGCTGCTGCTGCTGCTGCTGCTGCTGCTGCTTTTATAATTTATTACCTGCTGCTGCTGCTGCTGCTGCTGCTGCTGCTGGCACGGCTTTACTTTTATCTGTTATTGTGCTAACGACTTTTGCTCATGGCTGGGATCGTACACTATTGCAGTCTTGAGATTAGCAGAATGGTGAGTGGGAAACTAAATTGCTTGACATTCTCTGTAAGCAGCGAGCACACCAAATGGAGAGCCACCATGAAGCTCAAGCCTGACGTTGGGAGCACGAATGTCTTTGATGGCTGCAAAGATCAAAGGCAAGAGATTTGCTTCTATCTGCAGTAATTTCATAGCTCCTTATACATACCACATATAACAACTCTAATCTAAACACGAACATGTTTCTTAAAAAAAAAAAAAAAAACACACAAAACAATGTCATGATTAAAAAAATATATATAGTTGTACAAAAATATAAATGAATAAAATCCTATAAATATTTATTTCCTCGTTTGAATTCAAGCCCACTTGCAATATAAACAAAGAGTATAATCGCCAATTTTCATATGACCTTCGTATGAACCATACAATATTTACTATAATAAGCATGTTGTCTTTTTTATTGCCGTGAAAACCTGCTTTCTGTATGCTACTATTAATATGTTTTACACCTTCTATCCCTTTTTGAGCCTCTATGAAAACTGGGAATCATCTGGGTAGCCATAGCATAGCGAAATGTCATTACACTATCATACACCGATATAAAACATTCACAAGCCATTACACTGCCAAGCCACTAGGATGAGACTGTTGTTTGTGAGGTCAGCAGGGTAAATGGTAGAGGTAGGATTGCAAAGGGGTGGAAAATTCCTGGCGGTGGGAATTTTGAAAAATAAAAATGGAATTTGTTTAAAAAACATCATATTTATGCAGATTATTTTGTGTGCAAAATGTCAGTTATTAAACTTTATATAACAATTTCTTACTTATTTGAACAAATTAACATGCCTTTAGATAACATAACCCACAAATTTGCTCATACAATTAATACAATAAGTTACGGTGTGAAACTACACACAAATATACAACACAGTATTTCTCCAGTGTTTTGAAGCTAGATTCTCTTGAAAGTTTTGCAGTGTCTGACCCTTGTCAGATCAACGTTTAACTTGATGGCGATCACGTTGATTTATGTTAGGTTTGTCAAGTCACCAAACTGTCATTTATTCTGTGTGTAATCCCAAAGAAATGCTCATGTGTGCTCAGATGAGACTGATCTTCATCACTTTGATGATACTTGAGACAACAGCACTCGAGTCACAAATATAAAAACTCATAACAAGTCTATCCCCTTTAATTCCATATTAGTTGGCCTGGATGCCTAAAAGGTTTTCCTCATAAAGCCCTGGTAATCACATCTGGCAATGATGACTTTTTTTAAGGCTGTTACTTTTCGCTGTGATTATAAAAGCACAAATATTGTGTATTTCTATACATTCAGTTGGTTATGTTTCTGTACATTCTGTTTATTCCTGTTAATTCTCAAAAAATCCCATTAATTCACATCAATTTTGGATAATTCCCATGGAAATGTTCCAACTTTGAAAATCAACATAATACTGCAACCCTAGGTACAGATGACCAGGACTTCACAATACTGATTCTAAAAGCAGAGGGAGAACATGCACCACAGGACAATACCGCTCTCCTCACTGCATCAATACATCAGCTAAAAGAGCATCACACCTACAGTGGGGCCAATAAGTATTGGGCAACATAAAAATTTGCAAGTTCACCCATTTAAAAAGATAAGTAAGGTTTGTAATTTTCATCATCGGTACACATCAAGCATGAGAGACAGAATGTGAAAAAGAAATCCAAGAAATCACATTGCATGATTTTTAAACAATTTATTTGTGAAAATGGGTGGCCAATAAGTATTGGGCAGCTACAAAACAAACAACTCTTCTGTCCCTCACAGACCAGTCACTTGCTCTTTAAGAAGTTATTCCGGCCTCCACTCGTTAACAGTATGAATGGCACCTGTTTGAACTGATTCGATGCATAAGAGACGCCTGCAAACACCTTCAAACTGTCAGACTCCAGTCTTCACCATGACCAAGACCAGAGAGCTTCCCAAAGACACCAGAGATACAACTGTACAACTGCACAAAGCTGGAATGAGCCAAACTGCAACTGGTAAACAACTTTGGGAGAAAAGATCAACACCCAAGAAGACCATACCTACTGTGAAGCATGGGGGTGGAAACATCATGCTTTGGGGATGCTTTTCTGCAAAAGGGACAGGAAGACAGGTCCATATCAATGGCAAGATGAATGGGGCCATGTATTGTGACATTTTGGGTAAAAACCTCCTTCCCTCGGTCAGAGGGTGAAACGTGGCTGGGGCTTCCAGCATGATAACGATCCAAAGCACATAGCCAGGAAAACCAAGGAGTGGCTCCGTAAAAAGCATATCAAGGTTCTGGAGTGGCCTAGCCAGTCTTCAGACCTCAACCCAATCGAAAACCTGTGGAGGGAGTTGAAACTCGGTGTTGCCATGCGACAGCCTTCAAACATCACAGCTCTAGAGAAGATCTGTGCAGAGGAGTGGGCCAAAATACTTACTAAAGTGTGCGCAGACATGGTCAAGAACTACAGGAACCTACATTACAAAGTATTAAAAGTAACTTTTGCTGGCTGCCCAATACTTATTGGCCACCCATTTTCACAAATAAATTGTTTAAAAATCATGCAATGTGATTTCCTGGATTTTTTTTTTACATTCCGTCTCTCACGCTTGATGCGTACCTATGATGAAAATTACAAACCTCTCTTCTCTTTTTAAATGGGTGAACTTGCAAATTTTTAAGTTGCCTAATACTTATCGGCTTATAGATGGATTCTAAAGCTCATTTTCTAAAGCGTTTATTTGTAAAAAGGGTGATTTTCTTCCCTCCCTGTCTGTTATATTACTTTCAGCATTTCAGCAGCTAAGACTAGGTCTCATTTCAGCACCGTCCATGAGAGAAGAGGCTTAAGGGAGATGACAGACCTGTGTCAGAGTCTATGTGCCAGGGAAAATTAGGGTTACACAATTACACACAGTCCCACAAGCGTCACCATAAACCCTCTTCATAATTGGATCCATGTTTGGAGGGTTAAAGCTCTCTTTTGGAGATATACAGCCAGAGCAGGCCTTGGAACAGAATGCATGTGCTTGTCACCATACATCTCTTCTGCATTTGTACAAGAAGAGAAACAAAACAGCAGTGAAGATGCAGCTGTCACATTGATTTGGCATGAGCACATGCGCTATGCCACTGTAAAGCTGCATAAATGGATCTATTTATTGGTCATGGAGAAAAATACCCAAGATGATTGTAACACAGTATCATTGCCTGAGAGTAAAATAAGCTCCAGCTATTTAGTAGCTTCATCACTACTTTACATTGCTCTTTATAGACTCAAGTTAATAACTATAACTATAGCTATAATGATACATTAATACTATGTACAGCCCATTATATGCTTATTGGGTAATAATGTGATATAATTAGGGATGCCAAGACTATTAGGTTAATCGATAATTGTGATTATTCAGGTCCACAATGTTGCTGTTTAGTATAGGGAAGTCAAAAATAATGAAAATATTATACTAAACGATACTAAAACTAGTGTCAAAACAAAAAACTTAATACAAAACATAAAATAAAATCACATTAGCAAGACAAAATTAGACAGTTTGAAAATAAAATAATAACTAGACTAAATAACAAATGGTTGAGCTTATAATCACCTCACTTGAAGCTCTTTTTAACTATAATATTAGTTATTATAATAAGACAAGCTCCATGGTAACGCTGGGAGGAGGGGCTTGAGACATAGAAAAAGTCAGCTTTACTTCGGGTCACGTCAACAACAAACTGCTTTGTGAAGGAAACAGCGTGAACAGGTAGTGTCAGCCTAGTATCAGTATCGGCCAATATTCACGCCATTGAATAATATCGATATCAGCCAAAAGCTCTGATATTACGCTCCGGTAATCACTCGAATTAACTGTACCGTCCCTTTGCAGAAAGTCGAAAGAAAACAAGGAACAAAAGCTTTGTAGACATAGACTGCTGCTATATATAACTGTTAAATACATATTTTCTAACTGTTAGAATAAATAGCAGCAGTCTATGACTACAAAGCGTTTGTTAGAATCTAAGAAGAATAGCTATATGTGCAACAAACGCTGTACCTGTTTTTTTTTTTTTTTACAGATAATATCTTATTACAGTAAAAGTCAAGACTATAAGGTGCTCCTTAATATAAACTGCACCAACGTAATTTACAAAGAAAAAAAAAAATCGTTGTAAATTCCTGTCTATAAGCCACAGGTGTCCATGGTGTAACAGGAGATATTTACACAGAAAGATGGCACACGGTAGGGATGCGCAGATTGTCTTTAGACCCACGGGTACCACCGGTTGGGGCGGATTATAAAATGCAGACTGCCGTATCGCATGTCCGCGCTCCACATGTATCTTTGTGTTTAGATGCATCTAAATTCAGTTCCTCATTAGACACATTTCTCAGTGAATACAAGTTGGATTGTAATAAAACACGCAACATTTTGAAGCTTAAAATAGAGTGAACATGTCTGAGTCAGTCAGGCCCTGTCCTTAATGTCTGTGTCTTCACGTCTGGCTCTGCTCCTGCGCTTGTAATTAGCGAGTGAGCAAGAAAGAGAGAGCTTCCTGCTAGAGCACCCCTAGAGGCCGTTTGCCCGTAAAAATCTATAAATTAGCAGCATCGTTGTTTAGGCCACAGGGTTCAAAGCGTCTGAAAAAAGTAGCGGCTTATAGTCCGACTTTAAGGTAGTTTTTCTCCTAAACAATTAGTTTAGACATCTTTCCTCCATTTTTTTTTTCTTTTCTCCATTTAATGTGAGTGGTTTAAAGGAGGAAAGAGGAGCTCTGAGTGTCAGCGCACAGACACAGGAGACTGAGGAGGAGCTACTGAGGCAGAGCAACACGATGATTACACACAGACTGGAGGGGTACAGAGAGAGGCTTTTAGTTTGATAAATACTGTAATCTAAATGAAACCGGAAATTCATAAAATGGAAGTGTGAAAGCTAATTTTACTCTAAGAAAGAAAAATCATATTCTAGCCTATTGCCTACTTATATCTTAACAAAGTGCTAAATAAATGATAGCGCTATCAGACTTTTTAGTTTTTCCCAAATGAGGGGTATTATGTGTTCTATCTCTTTCTATACATTTTTAAAATAGATTTGATCTTTATTTTCAAAACAACCTATAAAAAAGGAATTAATTTACAGCAAATATTTCTTTATTCAAAATATTCCAAACTGTTTACAATAAAAATGCATAAGTGTTTGAAATAACCAAACAACGTATAGAAAATATTGGCTTAATATTGGTTATCGGCCCAAACTTTTTTCATAACAGCGGTATTGGAACGCATTGTGTCACCATAGATGGGGTAAATCTTGGTGCCTCAGCAGTGACATCGGAGTCCCACAAGGCTCTGTGCTTGGGCCGCCTCTGCTAGAGTCGTCATACATCAAGTTTTCACTAATGCTTGGATATCAGATTGGCCTCTGACAAATTGTTAATTGAATCTGTGCTCCTTTTGAAAAAGAAGACGAGAGGCCGTTCTGAATTAAGAAATAATGGACGAGCAGGTTCTCTCTCAAAGGGATGAGGGGGCAGTGATTGGCTAGCAGCAGTCAGCATTCAGCTGACCCACAATTCACCGCAATTGCAACATACAACACTTTTGGGTCTCATACATTTACATCTATTGAAGAATTTGTACGAGAATCATGTACCATTACTTACTTTTGCCTTAGGATACGGCAGCAATGCCCCAGAAAAGAACATGGTCTAAAAGTTATTTCCAAGTTATAAACAAGATAAATGTACAAGGCGTGAATGATACAATTCCCTGACCCCAGTTACCATGTAAACATGACCTAACTAAAGCACTCAGTAATAGGTTCATGTACCATTATGTATGTTCTGTATGTGTTGTATCGTGTCATGTCCAATCATGTCTACTGTGGATTGTTCTGTACTCCGACTGTCATGTCTTAACCTATAGATGGAAATTAGCCCTGAGCTAAATACAGTGTATTTACAGCACTAGGTGTTCATTAATGCACATGATCCAATTCAAATAAATACATAAATAAACAAGTTATTTTCTGTATCATATCCATATCGCAAGCAGTAAAATCCTGCAATTACATGTTCTTTGAAAAAATTATAAAATGCTATCACTATAGCAAAAAATATCTCACACAACTAATATTGACTTGAACAAATAGTCAGATTTAAAATACAAAACAATGCTCACCAGAATTAATAGAAACCATTTGTTCTTGGTCATAAAGAGTTCAATAATACATGATACATTTCCATCTATTGCAGAACACGAGGCAGGTTTGCCCTAGGTATGTGCTACAGTCCCCGAGGAGCAGAGACTGGAGGGAGACCATAAAGGTGATTGCAGTGTTTATGAGAACTGATTTTCAATCAGACTACCGAGTGCCTTTCCTCTTGAGTACAATTCAGTCCTTCCCATGCTGAGGGATAATTGCAGCTCATCTAGAATGAATATTTTCATGTTCCTCTCAAGGTGCGCTTCAAAATCTGACCCACCGCCTTGTTGCATTTCTCTCCTGACAGGGCATGGCTTGTGAGATATTAAAACCTGAATACAGATTACTTCAGTACAATAGCATGACCCTCAAGAATGGTTACATTACACATGAATAAAAATGAGAGTAAGTGCTAAGGAAACAGACTGAAGTTAGAGGCTTTGGTGTTGTGCACTGCCAATTTCTGTCAAAGTTTGAATGAAAAAATGAAAACAACAGTTCCATGGCCCATAACAATACATTTTCTTTGACCGCAAAGGGAATAAAAAGTACTAGGAGAACGTTACCCTTCACAACACAAAGCAGAGAGTGTTGCTACTGTAATACAAACATCTGCAGGCTGGGGCAGTCATTTGTCTTGTACATTCATTAATTTTGCTACCTTCCTGCTCACACTACATGAACACAATCACCATTACCCATGCAGCTCATCCCCTTTTCCTTTCCTCATTTTCATCAAAACATTCCAGATGAGGTCCTAAGCCCAATTAATCATTCAGCAGGCGTTCAGCACGGCCCTCTATTAATCACCAAGCCCACCACGCAGCAGGGCCTGGCCTCTGCTATGTTTCTTTATGGGAGCGGTGTGTTGCCAGTGGACACGCACCCACACACACCAGGCGAAAACACACAAACACAGCTTCGTCTGTCATCTGTTAGGCCATGGGAGGGTCTCATTTTGCTGAGCTGAAGAATAGATTATCAGCAACACGGGAGTGATAAGAATGTTCTAAACACTTTTAATACATTATTGTTTATTCATTAAAATATATACTATTTTCAATTTGACATAATTGAATGTGCATTCAGATATTTTTGTGCAAAGTAGTATGTGAGATGTATGGTGATGGCATTTACCTATTATATATTTGTGGTCTGTATCCAACCTTGGCAGTTTGGCACAGTCCACCAGTGACAGAATACACCCATCTTCCAGTCAAATATCTGCTCACACCAACAGACAAAGACTTATCTACAGCCAGCTGTGAGCGTGCGCCGAGAGCTAATCTTCAACTTCCTCAATACATCGCATAGCTTTTTCTCTTTGTAGACAAAACTAAAACTATTGTTTTGCAAGTGTTCTTGGGCAATGGTAGTAAATAAGCAATAATGTGACTGTGGCTGCAAATCTTCAAAAAGGTCATTGTCTAAGACTTGTATATCAGTGTTTATGTTCACAAAACTATCAGTAAATCTCAATTATGTCAAATTTACCCCTCATATCTGCCTCACAATTTGGATTGTCATTCTATTACTGACCAGCTTAAGGCAGGAACACACTACAAGGTTTAAGAGTCTTAAACCATTTTGATGACACACTGTGGTGTGTTCTGGGCTTAAGTTACCATTACCTCAAATGTCTGTTATTGATGAACAGATACTCACCCTGCAATTATTTAAACTATCCATGGAATATGTAGCAAACTATTGTGTTGGATTGTTAGTTACTTAAAAAGATAGATGACACATCAATCAATGAATTCACGTCTGGAACAGTGCAAACAAGAGTACCATGGCTCCAACATTATTTGTAAAATGAATCAACAATCTCTTATTTATTGAGCTTTATTTAACTAAGAAAGTTCCACTGAGATCTGAATCCTATTGCCTATTGTAACATGTTTTAGTGGGAAGGGAAACCCGGAGGACCCGGAGGACCCGGAGGACATGCAGGACCCGGAAGACCCAGAGGAAACCTACGCCCAGGACCTTATTGTTGTGTCAAGAGTGCCAACTGCTGCGTCACCGTGCCGTCACACATTCAATGCCTCATCAATTGTCTCCTATACTATTCATGTTTTATGCTGACAATGGCACATTGTTTGTTGCATCCCAACAGTTCTCCTCGATGACTTTCAGACATTGCTCAGTGAGCTTCAACTTCGAGAATTCAATCCAAGCAAAACCAAAGCTATCAGCTATCAACATTCATCAATAAAATATTGATATTAGACTCAACTCATCTCACGAGACATTTTGATCCTATCGGATACCCCTCAGGTCATCATCATGTTACAAAGTAATAGTCTACTGTAAGTTGGAACAATCAAATAAAGTAATGGTAAGTACCAGACCAAACTAAATGAGTTATAGGGAAGTATAATGTTATTATTGTCTAATGCTCAAAAGTCCAGGCAGAATTCTTCCAATATCCAGCTTTCCTGGCCCCTGATTCCTTGGGCCTTCGTTGCCTGGGAAAAGAGTGCAACCTTAATAGTATGTAGGCAATAATAAAGTGATCAATTGGTTGAATTTTACAAGCACGTAGACATATGGCATGTCTAAAACAGCGGTACAATTTCCAGTTTTGCTGCAATCTATGGAGAAAAAAAACATTGCCATACACTCCTGTCAGGATTTTATGATTAAATTATTATAGTCTAATGTGTCCTCTGCTGCACCAACCTATAAAACTGACCTGGTTTTCTTCTGCCCACATTCATCTTTCCCCTAATAAAGTTTCTTGACTCCACAGGGAAGGTAATTAAGAGAAAAGCATTGGTGTGCACGTTTGCAGTTCCCCAAAATCATAATTTACACATCAAACAGCTTCCTTCAACCTAGTTCATTTGCATATAATAACACAAAGGTGCCTCAATGTCAAATAGAAGTCTTCGTTCCCATGCAGCATCACTATATCAGCTCTTCAGAGATGCTGACTTCACTTAAGGGTGCCACAGCAACATCAAACAACAGAAAAGTGGAGAGTTGTAAAATGTTTTTAAAAGTCAAAACTCTTTACATTAAGCTGTACTTCTCTTCTTCTTCTTATAACACTTGAGTATTTAATAAACAAATAAATACATGTTATGTTGTAAATATTATTTACCAGCCTACACATATGAAGAATAATACATTCAACTTTGTCTTTTTTTTTTTTTTGCTAAATAAATTTGAAACTTAGCATGTGCTAGAGCATCTCTTGTGTTTGATTAGCAGAATAATGTATGTGCTGGACATGAATTTGGTTGAAAAAAGTTCTACTTGTTTTCACATGCAGCATCCTAAGCATCTTCCACCGGATGAAATCAGTGCCATGATCATCCTCCTGCACACTACTGTCGATAACAAAATGATCACATTTGGATCTCACATGCTCACATCCGGTTCATACTAGAGTCATCTGAACAGAATAAAGAAAGAAAGCTGCACAAAAAGGTGAGTTTAAAGGGCTAGCGGGACAGTCCAGGGGCTAATTAATGCAGGCTGCTCTTAAAAGCACTTTCACTGACGCTGTCGCCAGTCGAAACTCTAAACTGACAGAATATTTCATTAGCAGCCCTGAATATTTCATTTGAAAACACATCTTTAGATGCCTTTCCCTGTTCATATAATGCATTAGGAAAAAGGCCTGAAAAAATACACACTCTCTCATCTGAATGTGAATGTGCCTGTGAAGCACGCCCAAGCCTCTGTGTGAAACATTGGTGACAAAGTTTAATAATTCAAGCATCACAAGCTGCCAGATACCTCACATTTTTCTCAATCCGGCCCTGCCTAATCCACAGCCCATTTTATGTCCCGTAGACACCAACATCCAGTTTTCCTGGTCCATCTGCCACTGCGTCACCATGGCAACCTTGCGCTGCTCACAACCTTAAGATTGTTTACCCCTTTCTCCACTTACCGGTACATTTTATGAACACTGGTTCAGAGCTATCCATAATATGTACATAGAAGGTAGGATTGGAGCATAATTTTAATTTTTATCCAATATCTTTGGACTGCACCAGTGTGTTCCACATCATAATAATGTTACTAGGCCAGTACGAAGTTTGGTGAGTTTTTAACTATGTTAAATGGTTTTCTAAAATCAGCTATATGCTGGCAGATTAAATATTTTTAAAGGCACTGCATGAAATAGTTCTGAGCAACAATGTTTAGATTTTTCTCTTTTTTTCAGCAACATTACTGCATTTACGTATGTAACTATGGTTCTATGAATCCTGGATGACCGCCAGAAGGGCGGTGCTGAAGCACTGAAAGTTTCCTGTGCATCATCGCATGAGCGAAGGGCACATTCAGTGCTTCAGTAGGGATGAACTATAACCATAGCCCACAAAATAAACTTTTAATGCTAGATTTGCATTGACATACCCCCAAAGGCTCACAACAGCATAGTCCTCCTAGTATTGACTTTTGTATGGTATTATGAAATTGATGGGAAACACACATTGTTACAACTCATTTCTACCAACTGAATCATACAAATACATACATATATACGTTTCTTTTTCTTAAGATCAGCCCATAGGCTGTATTAGACAGGAGAGGAAAGCATGAAATGGGGGATGAGTGAGAAGGGAGGACACGCACAACACTGCGGCCAGCTGCTCGACCACTCGACCACTGGGCAGCACTACATACTTTTCTAATTAAACATGCAATGACTTTTTCACATTGTGTGTTCACCATAATGTTACGTGGAAGGCTTGAGCTATTCTGTGGCTAAATTCATTTGAATGAAGACCCTTGTCAGTCAGTGCACAATGTCTGTGTCACTGTGGGTGGATATGGATATTACCATAAATATTGCATGGTTCAGATGTGTTTTATCGGATTTTATATGAAGGCTGGCCACAAAGTGTGAAACTGCAGTGCATCAGGTTGGTGCTTTTGGGTTGTAGACAGATCATCACATCTCGGAGCAAAGGGGGATCCGGTATCAAAGTGCTGACTGGAAGATGCTGCGCACAGGGGGAAAAGCAGGGGAGCTCACCATGTTAAAGCTTTAAATATTTATCTGATACAGTAGAGTTGCAGTCACTGACTGTAGTATCACTGTAGTGATTGAAGCCACAGTGTGTCATGAATGTTGAACACAAGGTGAGGGAACTGTGAGTGAGTAATATGGCCCACACTATGGAATTAGGCAAATTTCTGTATAGGATTGCATGTAATTAATCATTTTTCAAACTTTTTTGCTATAACTCAAACAATCTTGATCACAAGGCTTATTGTTTCCACTGAAGGTAGCTCCATAAATGAATTCTTATTAGCAATCTAAAAATAGTCGGCTGGTTTGAGGGTTTATGCGGGTTCTAATCTGACAAGCACAGAGGGAGCGTCATGACCAGCCAGCTGCCAGAGCCTCAATGAAAAACACAAGGACTCTGGCTATGCAATAAATCTCCAGTGGAATAAAACTCCCATATATAAAATTATTCTGCTGCTCTATCAGAGAATGTAAGCAACCACGGATCGTTCTTCAAAAGGAGATAATGTTCACAGCTGCCCAGATGTTTTTCTCTTCCCTGGAGACAATGATAAACACAGGAGTAAATACTAGACTAAGCTAATTTATGTGCATGACCGCTTATGCCCGTTTTGTTTGTCTTCAGGTTTACAACATAGCTATCTCATTTTATTCGCACAACACTTTTATAGGCAAATACATGCTTTTATTGTACATCCCCAAACAGTATATGTTTACAGGCACTTTGGCTGGAACAGTCCCATTACTGAGATGTCACTATGGACGAGTTTGTAGCCTTTCCAGCAATTTATACCCAATTGAGCTCACTGAATGTTTACATTAAATGTGTTTAGTTTCTTAAACACTATGCTAAAAATAGGTTGTGTTCACGGTCTAAAATCTGATGATGTCATAATCTCAGCTGGTGGGCAGGGCCTGTGTAACTCTACGGGAGTCACTGTTTTTGAAAGAAATCGCCAATCCAGAAATCCACAAACGTTGAACCCTGGGATTGACTCCACAAACTCGTCATATTAATCTTATGGCCTATCTACAGTCAATGATGTCTTTGGATTTTAATAATGGCAACAGTTTCTGGGACTATTGCTGAAGAAAATTATTTCTATTCTATACTGACAGACAAGACGAACTTTGTGCCAGTATTTTCTTTCATGTGGATAGGCCCAGGAAAAAAGAACCATAAACCACATGAACAAATCTGGAATCTGACAGCGACACAGCAAATTCCACAACAGAATTATGACTCAATTTAAAACTATAATGTTGTGATGTGACGTGAACCCCACCTATACTTCTACAGTTAAGAACGTCGTTGCATGGGGCTGAAACCGCCGAATGTAGTAATGTAATGAAGTTTTGTCTCTACAGAAAAACTTCTCCTAGTTTTGCCTGTTCATTTTTTATCAGTATGAAGCCAAAATAAAGTATTCCATGGAAGAAAGAATGAAAGAGCATTGTGATTAGATGACACACACACACACACACACACAGGAGAGCTGTGTGATGAGCTTGAAAGGAGCAACTGCTTTCAAAGTACGAGCGTCTGATCCTCACCTCTCATCCTGTGACTCCTTCTGTCACTGTGGGCAAGTCTCACCGTCTGCTGTGCAATGACCTGGATTCCCCTCCACTGGGAGAGGAAACAGGGCAGGAGCAGAACAAACTGCACCAGGGACTTGGGCGAGCGCGGGCTTTAACACATGCACCAATTACAGAGAGCTCAGCGTGCATCCTTTTCCAAACACTGAAGAGCACCTCGCACACCCCCTGAGAAAACATCTGTTTATGTACACCCAGCCCAATTCCACTCCCACACAGACACTGCGTTCAGGCGCATTAGAACACAAAAAGCACATTGATTTAAGTGTCATCACTGCCTGCATGCTAGTTATTATACAGCCTTAACAAGGTCTGATGAAAACTAAACAAAGGAAAGAAAAGTATTGTAATTTAGCAATTTGTAGAGCCAGGGTATTGAGCCTAAACTGGAAATATTGAATTTCCATCAATCAAAAAAATTCACTATAATATAAATTGGAATATGCCTCGGATCCTTTGTTCCACTGCCTCTTACACTTAAATGGTATGTGTTCAGCTATCAGCTTTATTCTCTTCATAAATTGGAACGTTTACAAATATTGCATTATTGTAATCTATTTTGTCAAATTGCACAGACCCTATTTATGACTAACAATTAATTGCACATTTGGTTCATTTTCACATAAAGACATAAAAAACAGAGCAGTCACAATTTATTTGCGATCTTTACTGTCGTGTAATATGAGTGCAGAAAAAAATTCAAGCCAAATGCAATTAAAATACTATTTTCATTGGGCAAATTAGATTAATTGAGAAACAAATTGTTATCTCCTGAAATTAGTCTCATATTTAACTATTTTTCCTAAAGTACACAGACACTCATTGAGGCACAGCAGAGTCATTTTCTTGAAAGATATGATTTTAAAATGCCAAGATTTAACAGGTATCATTAAAATACAAACCTCACACAAACACTGTAATCGTTTCCCCGGCGGTAGACTGGAGATTGGGCATTACTCCAACCGTTGGCGGTGGATTGCACTACATTGCAATATTCATGAAAATCTAATATTTTTCCAACAGTCATATTTTACCATGGCAAAACAAAGTTTACTTTACTGAGGTAACAGTAAGACAGCAGGAATGATCCTAAAGGAATATACTGCAGAGATGTATCGACAGTTGTGTGCAAGAATGTACCTGATCAGTGCAAAAGAATGTCTTCTGTCAAACTAGATATGCATCCATTTGCAGAGGATTGTTTGTTACTGATAACCAGGCTGCTCATGTTGAGAATCGGTCAGTTTACTATACAATATATAGAGACACATGCTAAAGCTAAAAATAGCACAAAAAAATGGAAAAAACAAAAAAAGGTTACGAGCATTAAGCAGCTGCAGCCATGGTAAGCAACATTTAGTAAAGGGACCATAGAGCGTTTAGCTTCACAACACAATCATGACACTTTGAAACTGCTGCACAGGAGTTTTAAATACACTTTGATAAAAAAAAATATATATATATTCATCAGAAATACTAATAAATGACAACAACAAGAAAATAATGTCTTGCATATGTGGCCAGACCGACATGACGTAAATAAGGAACAACTTTTTAGTTGAGGTAGAATTTTGTGGCCATAAGGCAGGAGTCTCTAATTACTGCCTAACGGGGACTTGCATATCATCAGCAGCCATTTTAGTGTAGCAAATATTCCCACAGCCTTTGATGTAATTACTTTCCAAACAGCTCCCTTACAGTCTATGAGGGATTTTTAATTTGTGGCTAAACATGTTAACCACGTCACAAGAACACACATGACGTGTTGGCCTACAGAGAACAGATAATAACAAACTTCTTTCATTATTGGACAGAGACCAACTATATACACAAGGCACAGAATATATATTTCTCAGTACTGTCTACAAGCTTGTCATTAAGTTTTTATGTGTTGCAGCATGTTCTCAGTTACTGAGAAAGAATGTCTAATGACTCTGACCTTTAAACAAGATATTTGTCATTGTTAATACAAATGCATCCACATTTTCATAATGACTTCATTAAATCTGTTTCGAAGGGACCCCTTTATGTCGAGGGTAGAGTGGAAAATGCATTTGGGCTTGTGTAACTTGACAAATTGTGCTTCAAGGTTTCTATTTATATCTTCCTCATCTCACAGGGTGGGTAAAATCTTCCCAATTCCCTCGTCGTTTGCCAGAGGCTTAGTGTGACATACTGCTAATCTGGTTATTATGCAATTTATTAGCCGTCTGTCTTTTAGAGCCATGGATAGCTATTATGCAGGTTTCTTATGAGCCCAACTGTAATAACACTTCAAGGAGCTAATGAGCAGTCACCACTGCCACTGCAATTCATCTTAAGTCACTTCAGGCAACTTTTGTTGAAACAACTTGTTATTCTAAAAGTCACCCATTAAGCTAACCCAATTATTTCGGCTAAAAAAAAATTGTACTTAAATGAATAGTAGTGTTAAATACATGAAGGGTCATTTTATAAGGCTTCATACATTTGATGTGAGGCGCCTATTCATTCACTCATTACTTGGTGTGGCTTTCAATGTGCCAATGTAAGCTCTTGAACATGACTGACCCTTGGCAAACATACATTTTTTCTAATGTGACTGTGTGTTTGCACCATTGTCTAATGAAGAGTTTAAAGTGACTCACCATTCTTAATAAGGCCCCAGACAGGAAGAATGTGGTATTCAGACTAAATTGGCCCTAAGTTGAAAGGTCATAAGTCTTGGTAATGATGTCCAAGTAGAGTTTATTGATCACTGGTTCCACTGTCCATAGATCAAAGCAGCACAGACAGAAATTCAGATGGGTTTTTTCCTGCGTGTAACAAATTCACAGAAAAGACAAACTGGTCAAAATACATAGATGTAAGAAAGTAAGTATTTCAGAGTGAAATATAATATAGTAATCCATTTTTTTGTAATATATAAAAGAACCATGTTGATTTATTTATGTCACCAAAACAGTATAACCTTATAATTAGTTATAGTTATAATAATTATAAGTTATAATTTGTTTTGTTTGTTCAAAGCCAAAGCTTGAACTCACGAGATGTTGCCATGATCCTCCTCTGCCATTTCAGCAGGACTCAAACAAGAGTAAAAATATTCATTTAGATTTACAGCGTGGCCTCCTCAACTCTGCTGCTGTTGTTTGTGCGACCCTTTTCTACTGCTTTACAACAACATAGGCTAAGATAATATGATTTTGCAGCATACATTTTGGATTAATAAGTGTGTTTCTGTATGTAACAAGGATTCGACTAGTTAATAAGACAGTGTTCAATTTATGTAGTCAATTAACGCCAATCAATGCACTATTAAGTTCATACCTGAGCAGCATGTTAGCAGCCACTTGTTTGGGTCGACCCGAGCCAGGAGGAGACAGAAAAACATATTTTCCTTATGCCAAACCCCGAAAATGTTTTATGTTCCTTTTTTGTTTGTTTGCTTTCTTACGTTCTGGCAGACTCTTTAAAGGATAATTACGGGAGTTGCAAATTACGGGCTTTGTGATCCTCAACTTACAGCAGGTCTTCCACTATTCAGGGGTCACTTGGCGCACTCCAATAATTGTACACCTGAGTGCAATCTGACCGTGCCACCGCCGAGCAAAATACGGCGGCCATATTGTGACTGTAAACAGATCAAATATATCACGATGGCTAATGGAAGTTAAAATCGGTAAGTAGGGGTCGGCTGTAACATTTGATCGAATAAAAGTCTAAACAAAACAAAAACCCCAAAAAAGAGAGAAAGAGCGATGTCGTGATAGTTTTATCCAGGAAAAGGTTGGTCCTTGGAAAGTCACACCTGATCAATTTATTTGAGATCACTTTGCAAAATCAAAAATCTTAGTGATATATATATATATATATATATATACTTTAAGCCATTGTGTTCTATCTCTCTTACTCCTTGAGCCTGTCTAAACAGCTGATTCACCTGGTGTAAAAAAGGTTTTCCCCAGAGTAATGCAGACTCAGTGAGGGGACAACAAACCTGAGCGCCTCTTAGAATGTCATAGGTTCCCCATATTCCCTGCAGAATCAATTGTGGTGTTGTGCCACAGACCTAGTGCTCAATATGTCAATAGTGTAAACGCTGCTACACACATTTTCACACACTTTCTCCTACATACTTTTTTTTTGTGTACCATAAGGTGTCATAGGCTAGGTTGCAATCTAGAAAGTGAGTTAACAACTTTTGTAATGGTAAACAGGGCTTTCTTCAAAATGGATCGAAGAGACAACAATTTATATTCATGAAGCCTATCTAATCATTGTGTAGAAATACATGAAATAGACTATGCATTACTGGACACTGGACACTGGACACTGCAGGATAATCTAAGCAAAGACACACTTCACCTCAATCCCATCCTATCCCTCCACACAAAGAACCTAATCTTTTATTGAACCACCTGAATAACACAAATTAGTTTGTGCATCTTTATTTGTAACATTCAAAGGGACCAATCATTATCTTTTAATTACTAGTACCAAGTAGTGAGCCCATTAAAGCAGAGTAATTAATTATCTCAAAGTTTGGCTGGGGAAGAGATATGGTGAGTAAACAACCCCTTGACTGAGACTGGCAATGATCAATTTCTGTTCTAATGACGTACTGTCATTTCAGAGGAATACTACAAAATATAAAAGTATACAATTATATTATTGCACATGCATGAGCAGACAAAGTATTGTCAAGTTTAATAATCTTGCTGTCAACACAACAGGCCTACACTAAGCTTCATTATGATTTGCACTACAGTGTATATTGCTGCTGCTGCTGCATTTGCTACTACAACTGTTACACTGGAGATAGCTACCAATATTTGAGTAGTTCCTCACACCCAGTACTATCATATTACAAATAAACAGCACATATCAATCAACACATGGTTATTCTGCTAGTCTGCACTCCAGCGCTATTTATACAGCTTGTTACCACATCGGTGCACGTTCGAGCCATGTTGATGATTGATTAACATGTCAAATTAAATCACTGTCAAAGTAGCATTAACTGGCCGAACATTCTAAACACTCCATTTACAGCTGTTAATTGAGTGAAGCCAACAAGGTCTGAAGGACAAAGTAAGCATTGTCAAGCTATGGGTGTGCTGAGTTTTATGAAATTTGTTAAAGCAACAATACATTCGTTATCCTTTTAAAATAATTATGTTTTAAAAAACATAACACTATCTGCAGCAAAGGCTTGCATGAGTGTTGTTATCATGAGTGCTACCACTGCGGCGTTCTGGCTCTGACACAAAAGATGATTCATGTATAGAGCCTGTTGTTAAATTAGCTATGAGTTATCTCCTCAATAACCAGTACTCAGATAGCTGGGGTTGCTTCCACTGTAAACAAATGTAATTACAGTAGATGTGATGGATGAACAGTATAAGATTGCTTGCAGGCTCAGAGAAAGTAGGACACGAGAATTAGGGATGGCCTGGTCTAGCACCTCTGGGAAAGTTTAGGTAAGTAATAGTGTCTTTCTCCAGAAGGTAGCATTGAATCCTGAATTTATGTGTGCTTTACCATGATGCCTACTCGCTTGAATCACAAGACAAGTTTTGTGTCAAAACAAACATGGCATCTTGTAATAATAAAAAATACAAAAAATCTACAAAATACAGCATGTATCTCTGTAGAAACAACGTGCAAAGCACTAAAATAAGTAGACCTGGGGTAAAAGAAGATTTTTATTTTGTTCTGAATGATTTGAGCACAATGGTCATCCAAAAACACGTGCACAATTAATAATCAGAGGTGATATCTGGCCTGGTTCTAGACCCTCCTGCATTTGACAGAAAGTTTGAGACACTGCTTCATGAGGCAACTATGATCATTCCCCTTAAAATAATTCACACAAAGCTTTGCTGCTGGGCAACATTTAAATCCTCACACACACAATAAGCCAAATAAGTGATTGTACATATTGTCCTAGTACACCACCCAACTGAAGAGGAAATATTTAGCCTACCTCGTATTGAATGGATTAAATTTAAAAGGTTAAAAGCATACATAAAACATTTAACAACCCCCTCTTTAGTGTCCTTTTACATCCATATAATCTATTGATAATCTCAGTTCTCTAAGACTACCATAATCAAAATGTGTATTCATATAATATGCAAAATACTGTGCATAGTTAGTTAATTCAATGCTTACAAAGTAAATAAGAGATCATCATTTGAACCTATATAGGCAAAATTAAAATTAGGACTATGATTTCATAAGAAGAATGATCTGATGTATTGAGGTTGCTTGCCAAGCATTATCATTAATTATTCTCTAACATGCACTCTAGCCTTTGACACTATTGAAGGCATATTCTTCTGATGTTAACCCTGGTTTCCAGGGAATTCTACTTTAAAAGCGACCTAAAGCATGTTGTGGAGTAAGCCAGGAGAGAAGCCCACACTTTTATCCTTCATGTCTGCACCCCAAGCTCTTTGATGTTTATTTTTAATAATGATCTGCAACTAGCTGACCTTTATACTTTTCCTGCTCTTTCCAGAAAGAACCTCAGGAGTCATGTTTGAGGCAAGATCAAAATCCCCCTGGTGATTCCTAATGACGCACACAAAAAACACACAATTTTGTAAATGGTGGCTATCTGAATTTTGGTTTGCAGCCTTTTTTTTTTTTTTTTAACCATTCCCTGTGGTACATCCAATTTACAAAACACTTGCATGTTTTTGTAAAGAGGAAGGATTCAGCAGTAACCTTCACATGTTATTTCAGGTTATTTCTTTAATCAAACTCTTCACGTGGAGCTATTGAACGATGGTGATGCCACGGTTGAGTAAAGCTGGATGGAGAAGTAGCATTATTCAGCGAAATCAAAAATTCAACCCATCTCTTAAACGATAACAGGTAAAGCACTAAACTGCATTCATTTGGACCGATTGGAATAAATGAGCAGCCTTACGTTGATAGCCAAGTGCAAAGTTCTATATTGTTTTACAGTTTGTCTCATACATCCAGGCGCTCAACTAAGTGTCTTTAAAAATTGTTTGTGTTGTTCAGTGGGTTAGGACAGAGATTTTCACAGTATGATAACCATGACCAAACATAACATGACGGTATACTCTGGAGTTTCCTATTTTATAATGCTTAACAAAAACAAGTAATATAATAAATAAAATATAATGACCAAAACTAATCTATTCAATAACTTAACCTGTCAAGACCTACCCTTTAATTGTAAGTTTCCAAATTAAAGTCCTGTGTCACACTATTTGAAAGGTGAGAAATTCTACTGTCTGGTGATTTGGAAGCAATGTAAGTGGGGCAATACCACAGCAATTATAAAATGTATAAAATGGTGTGCTGCCTGGTGTTCGAGTGGTTAAGGCACAGCACACGTATACCAGGCTCCAAGTGCAGCCAGCCATAGTGTCGTGAGTTCGATTCCCTACTCTGACTATTTACTGCGTGTCCTTCCTTCTCTCTCGTCCCCCATTTCATTATCATCTGTCCTGTCCAATAAAGCCTACGGGCCAAAAATCCTTTCAAAATAAATAACATGTAAACAATGGCACACTAGTCGACACTCCAAATTATCTACAGTCGCTCCCCCAGTGAAATTTCAGCGCTCTGGGTCCAAGTATACTGAAATGGTTGATATTATATGTTTGTACTTTTGCATTGTGCATAATGTTCCTAAATGTGCCAACTGCAATGAAGACAAACACATTTCTTCAAACATGTCAAATTAAGTGTGAACGTTTCAACTAATGCTAAAGTTATCTGTTTTTATTATTAAACTGTGCATAATCTGTTTCTGTACCCTTTGTTGCAAGACTGGAATTTCCCCATTGTGGGACAAATTATCTTATCTTAAAAAAGATTAAATAGGATTTGGTAATTTACCCCCTTATTCCTTGATTTCTTCCACCAAGCGCCAAAATGGAAATGATAAAAGATAATTAGCATTTGAATTAGCTGACCCATTGTGCACAGCTTCCCCCGCGCCTCCTGGAGCCTTTACCTGGGAGTGTGGTAACGGTGCCAAAAATGGCTAACGCTAATGAGCGAGTTAGCTTCAAAGTTATCTTTTTGGGCCCTATTCACAATGCCAGGTTAGAAATGGATGAGAATGGGTGTATTTTGAAGAGGAAAGTATATAAGTATAAGGAATCTGTCTTCTATTTTTTTCCCAGAAAAACATTTGGGAGTACTAGAGTGAAATTAATTTGTATATTTCTTATTTCTGGATTTTTTGAGACGAAACTAGAACAGCCAACACATGATTGAACATCCATACCCTGAATAAAGGCAAGAAAATGATAATTTGAATGCTTTTTTGAGCTCATCTTTTAACCTGCATTGCTCTTTTGGATTACAATGTGGCATGAATTGAATGCAATGAACGTTTTGTGAAAAAAATTACGTTTTCCAAATATATACAAAATACATGTCTCATACATGTCCTAAACAGGTTGAGACGAGTGCTGCTTTTTTAATAGACCCAGTGAAATAAATGAGCTTTGTCAATACTGTCAGATGCCCATCCTTAGGTAGTTATACTGTGGCTTCACGGTATACTTTAACACTGGTTATTGTGCCATTCCTTCTCAGTTGTGTGCCCTTGCTTGCTACTTTTGCATGCTATATCCCCAAATTGACCTTGACCGTACTTCACCCTTCCCTCACATAAAAAAACGATTTTCATTATTCTGGACAAGCTGCACATGAACTTAATTGGCAAATCAGGCAGTTAATGGTTACATTTTAATTTGCAACACCAAAAAGATAACCCCAATGCTAATTTAAGCAGTCATGGTCTTCATAATATGAGCATTATACAGAACAAGGGCAGGGGCACCTTCACCCCTGTATGGAAATTATGCAGATCTATTTGTGGGAAAATGAGCGTGTTTTTGATGGCAAAGAATAAGTTCAAATTCTGTTCCAGCTTGTAAGTACAAATATGGCAGGAAATGCTGTTCATTCCAAGTGATTAGTTGAGCAATTATTCACACATCTGTTAGTTGCAGTGCAGATGTGCTCTTCTCAGGCACTTGTGTCGTGTGACATCCAGGAATACCCAGACCTCCATAATATACCGGCTCAAGGGCCTCATTTTGATGAGGAGTGTGATGTGAATTTCAATAGATATTTTGTTCCAGGCAAGAAGATCCAACACCAGACACTTCACCCACTCTTAGCAAATCATTGTGCGACATTCAGGGCATTTTGTGTAAAAAACAAAACAAAAACCCATGCAATTATGTTGTGCTAAGTATGCACCACAAATAAGACAGAACCAAATATGTCTCTGAAAACTTACCGAGTAAACAGTGGACAGTCACTGAACAATGAGCCTGTGTTTTGTATAGTTTAGGTTGATGATCATGTTTAGTACATTGACTGGTTTGGTACCTACCTACCTACCTAACCTATTGTAAAAAGAACAATAAAATACAAGAGAATGAAAGGTTGAATATTTGCTTTCTGTACAATATAGTATCATTTGAATTTATTCTAAATAGTGAAACAAAACCAAAACATGTTTTGTTTATCTTGAACCACAAACGATTTAATAAAACCCTCTCAATCAGCCTCAGCATACATTTTAAAATATAATTGTATTCACCTTTTCCATCTCCTTTGCTTGTTTTATATTTTCACTTAAGCCTGTACAAACTTCAGTTATTATTTATATTGAACATGATTTTTGATGTTCTTTTTGCACTGAAAAACCTAGAAAAACATGTGTCCTGTGAACAGACTGTCCTCTTGCTTATTTTCATAAAATTGGAAATCTGCCGATGACGTGCCACCAGAAAGTTGCCAACTGTTGCTTTAAGCAGGGAACAAAACCCAGGTCAACATAAAAAGTAATGCTACTGCTATACTGATATAGTCAAAGTGTTAATTGAGCTTTCAGAATAACTTTTGCCCATTTACAAGCATCTTTATATTGGCTGAGTAGAAGAGAAGTGGATTTTAAGAAACAAGCAATCACAAGTTTCAAACCAACTAAACTAAGCCAAATCCAGAGCAGGCAGTGTGCCAGCAGCAGAAGGGTCTGCATGGCACAGGTCTAACTCTTGGCCTTGGGGTTTCCGAAATAAGCATATAGTTGTAGGCTTGGAGCTGGGTCTCTTTTCTTTTCTTCTGGTGCCAGTTAAATAGCTAGTTTTCAAAACCTGTACTTAAAGTACTATTCCTCTATTCCAGTAATTAAAAGTAATTAAAAGTAAGTAAAAACTCTAGTAGCTTTTTTTGTGGTTTTTTTGGGAACCAGTTTTTGATACCCATTTTTTTTTTTTTACTGGTCTGAGGAGCTAAAACTGTTGCTCCTTTCAGACTAGTTCCTTCAGACTGAAAATGACTACTGGATGGCAGTCGAAATGTCTCCACCAATTCCATCATGGCAAGCTAGAGATAAACTCTGTATGTTGTCTTGCACTTTGCACACTTAATTATTATCATTATTATACTTTCCTTTTTAGTGGAGATTGATGGTCATTTGTATTTAAATTAAATCAGCAGTGGTTTTAATTTAGAATTAAGCAACAAAGTGAGGCTTCACAGACTTCTAAATTAATTGAGTGTTTGGCTTTTGCTCCTTTGGTCTCACAATTATTCTTTAGTTGTGTATTCACTGTGGAAACAGAAACTGAGACACAGTGAAACTGAGTCAAGACAGCTGCTTTATCAGATTCAAATATTTGTTTTTCTTATATTTGTCATTATTTTCAAGCATGTTCCTCATACAAAATCACATACAAATTCTATCTGGAAAAGTGACATTTCAACATTATATTCCATGATGCTTTTTACTCCACAGGAATGAGTGCCTCTCCAAATAAGCCTCTCTTCAGGCTTGGAGCCACTAATCTGTAATTTCATTTCAGACAGGTGTCTAGGCCATGAGGACACTTGGCAAGGTCAAGGGCTACTGTACAGAGATGTGCACATTTTGTCAGTGGCTCATCCAGCTTAGGCACAAGACGCGGTGTGAGCACCCTCCACTCACACATGTCAGGAGTCCTGCATTAGTCTGTGTGAAGAGATCCATTTCCAATGTGACAAACAATCAGAGGGAAAAGCCATTATTTAAAACAAGTCAAATGTTTGGGATGACTGAGCATGTGCAAATAAAAGCCGGATTAGCCTCAAAATAGGACTGTGTCTAACTGGGACTGTGTCAACATGTCACAACTGATCTACATACAAATGGAATGTTTGTGTTACCCACACGATAATTCATGTTTGGCTTAATATGTGGAATAGTCTTGACTCTAGTCAGTGGAAAATTATTCCTAATGGAAAGTGTAGAGATGAATTTAAGAAGCCCGGTTATCCCCATGGGGAAGAAATGCCTGTAATAAACTGGACCTTGTTCTAGCTCAGTGAGCACAAAGTGGCCCTGGGAATAGGACCAATAATTACCAATGGCCAGGCACTTTCACTCTGTCTCTTTAATGTAAATAGGCACTGTTTTATTTGACACAAATGGCTTTGGTGATCATAAATGGATGGAAGACAGAGGCAGTTCAAGTACCAAAACCCCCCATAATATAACAATCAGAGCAGCACAGAGCTATATAAAAGATTAGGCAAGACTTTATTTTACACACTACCCTTCAATCAATGTACCTACCTTATTTAATACCATGTAACAACATGTAGGCCTTAATAACATGTAACCAGATCCCTTTAACGCTACCTTAAAAGTCACACCGTGCAAAAAGTCAACAGAAATGTATTTCATTATGGATGTTTCTATTGCACTAAAACTCTTGCTCTTGTCTCTCCACAGACCTCACTTGTAACCTTTCAGGAGAAGGGCCTGTCATTTTGAGTCATTTACCAAATTTGCATCAAACAAGCTAGTCTGTTAGCCTGACTTCATTTTCATTGTTTGACTTGCCAGAAACGGTTAAAAGTTCTTTCAGTTTCAGCCTTTGTGATTCATTAAAGTTAAATGAGTTTGCAAAGACAGTTTTATGTTTATTTTTATATATTAAAAAAAAGAAGAATGGCCATGATATGAACATGTGAACAAGCAAGAGTAAAACAAATTGAGTTTTACTCATGTACTGTATGTTACCGTAGTAAGCGAGCAACATTTGACAACTTGCCCAGAAATATCTTGATTAAATTATGACGCAAATTTGGTACTAATGCCAGGCTCACATTGCACATGGGGCAGCTCCAGTGCAGCCCATATAATTAAAAGCAAAAAAGGGGCTCAGATTGCCCGTCGCGCAGTGTGGTGGTGCTGGTGGAGGTGCCAAGACGCTCCGGATTCTTTCTGTTGAATTGGACTTTTCGCCATACGCCGGAGCTCACAGCAATAATTTTCCCTATATAAATGATTAGTTATCTTGTGAGCAAGTGGTTTCAAGTGTGTGATCAAAGCCTGTGACCTCAAGAGCACTGCAGAGCTCCGGTCCTAATGTGAGCAGCGTTGGATGCAGTGTGAGCGAGGCGTAACTCAAATTAGGGAATGACAGGGACCACCAACTGCTCTTCTCCATGGAGATGTTCTTTGCCTGAAACATTCCACAGAATGTCAAAAACCATTTCCATTTCCATGTGGAATGCTACAAAATGGGGTTTTAACTTTGGTTTTAACTGACTCAATTATAGAGCACTAACGACAAGTCCTTTGTAGGGGAAAATAAACCAGTCATTTTAATGTAGAAGTGCTGCTCTATTCCCCACTGTTCAAATACTATAAGAGCAAATGTGGAGTTTAGGAGTTGTACCATATGCAGACACGAAGACAAGGAGAAGAATAAAGTGGTCCAATGGTCCAAATTTGTATTAACCCCTGAATAGTAGCTGCTTCTTACCCTTAACCCTGACAACCATGTTGTTACATGTGTTGTAAAGTGAAGTGTGATTGTTCACCTGCAGTAAAAAGCAGTTCATATAATCGTTCATTCATTAAAACCTTTTCATATAGGACGTTGTCAGGTCAGTGTGGAAATCAGGGTATATGCCATGCACCATTTGCAGTTTGTTGGAGCTTAGCTGGCATTCAATTTCAATTGCCTCAAGTTAGTGAATATAGGAGAGCGGTGAGCACTGACAGGTACAAGTTACTCTAGTGACAGACGCTAATTAGCAAGTGCAGGAGTAATAGAAGCTGGACTCCCTCTCTGGCAAAGAGACAGTGATGGCAACAAAGGCAGGGTCATCTCTTTTTAAGTGTCTTGCTTCCCATTAGAGCCAAGATCTCTGGCACCAGCCCCATCAAAGGCCATTCAGAGCCAAAGCACTCACATTGTGTAGATCTCCTTTGCATCCTGCATACAATAGAGGGGAACTCGCTCACTCGCTGCTGGCTCACCATTGACAGAAGGGAGGATAATAGAAAAATAATGGCATGTGATGAGTTTATGTGTTTAGATGGAAACTCGAGGGGAAAGTCTTTGAGAGAAATGATGGACTCATCTTCTGCTCAGCGAGGCTTTGACATTCTGTAGGAGAGGCTGGAAATAGTCTCCAGGTTGATAGATAGGTGGTTTGGGATTAGCCGCCAGACTCATCTACCAGCCACTGCCTGGTGCCAGCATCTAGGAAAAAAAACACAGAAATACAAAACAGAATGTCAGGTTGTGCGCTGTGGGATAAGCCATTACCTTTAAAAACAGTAGAGGCCACTGGGTGACAGTTTGGAATAATTTACAGTTTACAAAGAGATATGGAGTTTAAAAAAAAATATTATAACAAATACACACATTTAATGGAATTTATTGATTTTGACACATTGGCTCTCATTTTGTTGAAATGTATTTAAAGGTTTAAAGATTATTTGAGTTAGCAGTAATGTAATATAAACAAATACAAATCAAAAACTGCCTGTATTTAGGTTTTATTTGTTAAATGTGACATCATTGGCTTACCTGAAGTTACAATTTGATTGATTAAAGCGTGTATTGTCCTTCATTTGAGGCTTCACTCTTGTCACCTACACCTATCCCTGCCCGTTTATTTGAAAACAATAAGCCTGTTTTTATTTCAAAAATGAATAGAGAAATGAAAATTCAACAGTGAAACTCCCCTTTGCAGCTCTGCAGTTTTGAACAAGAGGAGAATGTTTCCCTTTATATTTTAAGCCATTTTAGATAAATATTTCAGTTTACAAATGCCATTTGTTGTCTCAGTCCTCCACTCTCTTGCTGCTTGCTGCTTGCTCCCTCCCTCTACCTGCCCTGTTACCAGGTGCGGTCCAGGCCAGCAGATCTGCCCAGCTGAAGTTGCAGTCAGCTGGAGATAAAAGGCTGCCACAGCCAGAGCTCAGTGAAAGTTATTTTTGTTTTACTAATTTTTACTCACTTGTTATTTGCACATTCTATATATATTTTTTAAAATAAATATTCTATTTTTACGCACACTTACCATTTTTGCGAAGTGTTCTGTCCCCTTTTGTTCATGCCCAAACCTTCCTCGACCAGCCTTGGCATGTAACACATACTCTATATGGTATATACCAAAAATTAGATGCATGATTAGCTGTGCTGTATGCAGTGATCATTAAGCAATTTGGAAACTGTGATACAACTTGTCAGTTGATCAACAACTATGTTTGTGTTTAAGAGCAATACAGCCATTTGCTCCCATGTCTCCCTCAATGACACTAGCCCTCTGAAGCACTTTCTAATAATCCTTCTCCTCACTGCCGGCCCCTACGGACCACCCTGCTGCAGAGCATGCTGAAATAAATTGTTCTCCCTGCATCATTAAACAGTCTGAATTAGCGGGTGGAATTTAATTATATGTCACACATGAAGCTCTCCTTCTTGGTTTTAAAAGAGGCATAGTTGGTTTTATGCGTGGAGGTTATGTCGAAGTACATTATTCAAGCAACTTAACGCAATTTGCAGTGATAGAAGTGGACTCCTTTTGGAAGTTGGAAATAAAAGACATACATTTGCCCGTTTCTAAAGTTACAGTTATCAAAAGCTGGATATGCTGTCTGTTAGTATTTTGAATCTCTCTCAGAATTAACTTCAGCCAAATGTAACCCCCATGTTCACAGCTGACATAGTCAAAGGTGTTTGATTTTGTAAAATGTAAAAAATAGAATTCTGCATCATAGTCAAATTTTAGCATATATGATGAAGTTACGATGCAATTTCTCTTCTGATCTCTACCGATCGCAAACTTGTGTTAGAGGAGTGTTGTGCATTTTAAGACGGCCTGCTTTCATTTGAACCCTGTGAACAACTAGGCAACCTCCCAAGAACTACAAACACTACACCACTCTTACACGTGTACTTTTCCAAGTGACCCTCTCCTTGATTAATACCACTGGAGTTAATATTATTATATCATTTTTGTTTTTAAAATGCAGTTTTTATAAATTATAAATAAAAAACTATGTTCTTACTGTATTGTTCAATTGGGTTATTAAAAATAAGTAACCTCCAAGCTACTAAAAGTTTAAGTACTAAACTTTCACTTTCTCTGTCTTGTGGACAAGCAGAGATGTAGACCAACTCCCTCATGCCACACAGCAGAGACAAGACGTGATAGACAGATTAATTTACAAAAAGTACACGAGATTGCACACTAATTTGCCCGGTTACATGAGACACTTCATGTGAGAGACACAGGCAGCAGCACAGTGGAGTACTAATGAACAAATATAAATCCACCCTCTTCCTATTTCAGTCCATTTACAAGATGCGAGCGCACCATAATTAATTCTCCTCATTGGTTACATAGACATTTAATGCATACAAATATGAAAAAACAACAGGCATCCTATAGGAGTAATTGCGGTAAAACTGAGCTGTATACTGAAGAGGTGACGTTTGGAGATCACCTTGGTAGTTGCACGATAATGAGCATCCCGCTAAGACCTTGGTGATACTAAATATTATTACCCAATGATCAAACACAGTCTAGTGAGAGAATGGCTCATTAGGAAGTATAACGTATACAAGGAGGATCTACTTTTAGACATTATTTAAATTGCTGCATTTCTCTCACACTATTAAAAGAGAAGGTATGCAATGTAACAAACTAAATGTGCTAAAACAATGTGACACATTATACAGCGAGATACTGAACAGTTGGACAGGAATTATGGAAGGGACACTTGGAGTTTACCCATTAGCCATTTTTGAAATAGAGGCCAAACTGATATGGTTTGAAAAAGCCCCATTCTTCCCTCGTCAGACACTGGACCTTCTTGTGGTGAGGTAAGAGGTGCTAGAGAGTGCAAGCTACTCAGCCACTGGAACATTGATTTGAACAAAACATTGCAATTAGAATTAAGCCAAATGTATTCATATACTTTGCATGATGTCAAAATGTCAAAATGGAAGCCCGATTCATCAAATCAACAATTATGTGAATGAATCTTTCAAGAAGTAGCAGGGGAGACTCTGGGGTAAACCAGCAATCCTCACCACAAAATGCAAGACTCGATTTTAATACATTTATTAAAATGTTCCATTTATTTTGTTAGTTCCTTTATTTATTTGAGCTAGAACTTTGTATTTATCTAAATTGCAGCATTATTTTGTTGTATAATCACAATGTATGACACCACTAATGTGATTCAAGTATGATTAATGGTGCAGGACTGGTCACAATTGCGTCGGCCGACAATACATAAATTGCCTTTGAAAAATGGGGGTGGCTGAATGAATGTAAAGAGGTTGAATGAATGTAAAGATGATTTAATTGGCCTTAATAAAAATAGTGTTAGATGGAAATATTGGGCAATTACAGCTCAAGTGACAATACTTCACTATGAAGTATGTGTAAACGCAGGAGTGGGCAGATAATGGGAGAGGAAAACAGTGGGAAAGGAAAACAGATGTTGCATGTGAGACTCTAGCGGCCAGATTTACCAGGGGCCAAAAATTAGCATGTGCCGTTTTGTGGACGTGTTGCTCCTTTTAGCATTAAACCTACGAAATGATTGGTGGTGTGCCAGTGAGTTGCAGTTTTGTTTATCACTTTTTTGTGTTTACTTGTATCATTTGTGCAAATGCTTAGTAAATCAGGAATCAGGATATATTTATTGCCATTGTCAATGAACAGAATTCACAACATAGGAACTTGACTTGATGACAGATGCGACATGAGAGACATGCATAAAGAGCATCAGCCACCGGGGCTGCCGTGGCCCCAAGTTACAATAAAAGGTAAAGTGCAATGAAGAGATCTGTTGGATGATAAAAGTAATATTATACCACAAGTATTTGTAGTGGTATCAGTTTTAAATAGTACAATATCTATGATACGTTTTTGTTTCAGAACAGTCTAAAATTTTGTTCACTAACCATAATTTAATTTGTGCACAGCAAAACTTGGAAAAGAATAAAACTTTGTTAAAAAAAATACACCAATGCGTATTGTTATTATAGGAAAAATGAAAAGATTTGCATCCACTTTGACATATGTTCTTCCCTGAATGGTGGTAATTTAAGAACAATTGCATACTTCTTCAATATAATTGTAATTACTGCATCATTTTAACAAAAAAGTTAATAAACCCTGTTATCCACAATTTTTCAATGTGAGAAAATAGTTATTTCATATGTCTCCCTGAGTGATATTTGAAATGAGAGATTGGAGCATCTGACATTGAATGCTATAAATGATGCAGTAATGCATCACCTCCAGGCTTTTCCACTTTGTCCCAATAACAATAAGCCAGAGTGAGGTGTCTGACAGGTCATTCTGTTACTGCTCACAGCAGCATATATCACACCGGAATAAATCTTTTACTTTTATCAACTCTTTTTTTGAGGCTGAGGCTCCCCAACCTGCAGCTCACTCCAAAAAACAGCCCCCTGGTGTTAATTATAAGACTTTCTTCTCCTGGAGCCCGGGCGGGATGTGGAAATGCATTAATCTTGATTCCTCAGCTAAGTCTAAAGGGATGGTTTGAAGAGCTTCCTGTGGTAAACCCTGAAGCGAGGTGACTCAGGATGAAGGCAGAGCGATGGGGAATGTGTTGTGCAGTGGGATTCCTGCCTGGCTGCCTCCTCTAACAAGTAAATCCCCCCTATGGCATTATATATTCACAGAATGGTAATCTGATTTAATATTTGGTGTCACGCGGGATGACACAACAATGACTATCTTCCACCTGTGTGTGATTTATTTGTTTCTACACACACAGCATGAAGGTGATCGTCACCTTATAAGTCCAACCAACGCTGAAGGACTCTGACATGTTTACACACACGAGTTTGCATTCTCATTGCACACATAATCCACCTATATGTAGACTGAGGTCATTTCACTACTTTGCAACAAGGGCACAAGGCAAGAACACACATACACATTTGAAATTTCAGCAGTGGCCATAATGCCTTTGTTTTTATTCATTGTGTAGAGATATGATATTGGCTGATGTGTAAAAATAATCCGCTCACCGTTTCAGAGCAGTGAGTCAGTGTTGCTTGATGCATCCCTAACACCTTACTGTGTAGCCCTGCCAATGTCATTGACTGTGAAATGGTGGGACGGCAATGACACAGACTATCAGGTATAGTAATTGCTTAAAAACATTACTGCTAGCAGCTGGTTGCAATAAAAACAAACAATATAAAGATAAAAGATAAACGTGCTGCATTTATTGACAGTTTAGTAAACAGTTTTACAAATCTAATTTGGTGTGAAGGAACATTTTTAAAATCCCAACAAGCGCATTCAAAACATCCAAATTAAAGACATAAACTATTTCCTAAAATAGATATATTTTTAAATGTTCTTTATATAATTCTACACATAGTCCAAAGCATCAGTGCCACAGTGAGTATTTGGTTGGCAAAAACCCTCAAGATCTATCCACAGTTGTGACTCTGAGCTTGGCACCTAAGCACATTAACACTTCATTTAAAATTTGCCCTATGCTCATCTCTGCACTTTCACACAGTGTACTGATTTATACAAAAATGGAATTGTATATTTAGTGATTATTTGCATAACATACTTAATTATTAAATCTAAACTAATGTTTGCATGTTTCTCATTCTTGATGCTATATTTGCACCAGGCCCATTAGCTAAACCCATTCTTCCTAAATAATATATGCGGGGGAATTGCTTAGTCCACACAACACATTGAAGTCGAAATTCCCACTTCATGCTGGTATAGATGTGTTTTGTGATAATTGTACACACTTGACAAAGCTGCAAACAAAAGCTGTGTCCAATAGGCAACATGTTCTGACTGTTCCCATCTCAGTGGGCACAGGCGTCAGGATTGTGCCATCTGTAATGTTTCTGGTGCAGAGCACTTTGATATGCTCTCTTTGTAAACAATGGGCCAATGCTTAGTTAGACAAATGCCAAACTCTCTCATTTTGAGAATCGTTTCTTGTGATTGATGTGAACATAGGCTTTAAAATAGCTTTTTTGAAATTGGTGGTGTCAGAAAAGAACATGAGTGCCCAGAAATTGGTACATTATAAATTCCAATGAAGAAGATACAATGGATTTGAACACAATTTTTTTTAGCTCTGGAGTAAAACCCATATTTCCCTAAATTAATCTTTTCTCATGTGTTTTTTGTTTATTTTTGTTTTTAAATGCAGAAGAAAGTCAAATTGCTGTTACTTCAATGTAATATAAAGTAAAATTCCTCAAAATATGTTAGTAAAATGAAGATATTGATTTGTGGATAAAAAGGGTTGTAAAATGAATTGAATAAAATTAATTACTTATTCTGCATTTACTGATGGATGAAATTGGTTACAGTTCACCATCTATTATGTCAGTGGAGGAAAAGAGGTATAAATACATGCAAATACTGTATGTAGAATTATATTCAAGAAACTACATACTTACTATCATGATTTATTTTAAACACACCTGTCAATGTTATCCTCGTATTTTCACAATGAACAGAATGAAAAGAAACCATAAAACTAATCCAGTTGCTCCTTGTAGTGGAAGGTATTAGGTGATGCTAATGTGGTATGACAAAGGCTATGACCTGGCGACCACACATAAAGGAAAACATGTTGTCACCATGGAGCTCCGCCATCAACAATGATGCATAAAATATGTTTGCTGTCACTGGGGTCATAGCTGACAAGGTTTGTTTATCCATGGAAATCAAATCGGATTATTTTAAGGACACACTATTCAGAGACAAAAACAATGTATTGTGAATATGAACCTAACCTATTGAAACGCTTGCATAATTTTGTTACTGATGTATTTATTTTATCCCAATGTAACAGTGGAGTGTATAGTGATGTTGCAAAGACACACCAAACACTCATTTTGATCCAAAAGATCTGTCTAAGCAGACTGCCTGAAAAGAACCCACAATGGAAGCCCAACTGGCAACAGAACGAACAAAGATCCCAGAGTGTGGACTTAACATTTAATCTGATGATGAATGCTTCAGCTAAAATCTCTAGGCAAAAAAGAAAAA
The DNA here is from genome assembly GCA_015082035.1 of Chaenogobius annularis. Taxonomy (NCBI): domain Eukaryota; kingdom Metazoa; phylum Chordata; class Actinopteri; order Gobiiformes; family Gobiidae; genus Chaenogobius; species Chaenogobius annularis. The sequence goes on along the minus strand of BJKM01000094.1, from coordinate 217,451 downwards.
AAGAAAAAATCATATATACATTTTGGTTTCAGCAAAATAATGTATTACAAATGATGCTTGTAATCTATATTTTAAAATTTTTACTGGATCATTATAAAGTTTGTGGGTGGCAAACCTTAATCATGCCCCAGCAGTCTGTTTTCCAAAATGTTCACGACACAAGTCACGTACAAAAGGTTTCATCTATATAATGAGTAATCTTACCTATTGTAGTTAATTGAGCCCGCAAGCTGTTGAAGGCTCCTGAGTTTTCTGACCAAAATAAAGTCTCTATGGAGAAGGCAGCTTTGTGTCAAGAGGCAAACCGAGCAGAACTCCAGCAGTCTTCATTAGCTGAAATTGATCAGTGATTCAGATGCAGTGTCGCTTCCACCCCAGCCCTCATATTACCAGTCTCATGTTCCTGAAATTAATATCCAGGTAGAACGGTAAAGCTAGCACAGCATTTTCTCTCGTTAGACTTTTAACTGCAGTTTTCTGACGAGTAAGAAAAACAAAACAGTTTTGGCAATGCAGCACACTTTGTCAATATGAGATATTTCTCTCCAAAAAAGGGTGTAGTTTCACCAGTGTGTGTTTGCAAAATAGGGCCAAATCAATATTAATGTAATTAAAAGGTGCATTTTGTAACTATTCTGGCGGAGAGTCTGCCACCCGCTTGTCTCCAGGAAAATTATCTGGGAATGTTCCACAATATGGCATTAAACTATAAATCTTATGTTTTTATTGCTAAAAATACTTTGAAAAACTCCACAGTTCTGACCTATAACTTTGTCACCTGCTTGTCACCACGGAGATAGAGAGGTTTATTGCTATAATATGAAAGCTAGTAACTCGGAGTTACATAGTGCACCTTTAAGTGGACAAACTAAGCAATTACACATTCAAATTGAGTTTTAAACAATTTGGGTGCTGTTTTGGTTCTGGTTGTTTAATCAGCAAACTCCAAATGGATATCACGGCGATGAGGGAAGAGAGAGTGCGTAATGTTATGGTTTTACCCACCAACTTTTAAAAGGTGTCCAAAGTCGGGCTCAAAACTACCTCAGCTGGTAGTTGGTTCCATATACTTAATACTATACTGGGTCGTATTGGGTTTTAAGGTCCGATACTAGTATGATCAGCTCTTATCCAATAGTCAGCTGGAATGAGGCGGGTGGGTGGCACTGCAACAAGTTGATTTTGGTCTCGAGTTTGTCTTATACATCAGAACATGTCGCTGATATTTTTTTTCAAGAGTTTTCCATCCAAGATTTTGGAGCATAGATTACACTGCTATTTGGATCATAGTGAAACGAGACAAAACGTGCTGTCCTTCTCAGTATTATTTCGAGTTTACTCTTATCCTTTGATAGATAAGGATCCCAGATGGATGGTAGCGCAGAGATTGTGGGGGAGACGCACTAGCAAGTTGTAGGCAATGAGCTTAGCCTCTGGGGGCAGTGCTTCACATTTCTTCAGTTCTACAGAGTTCAAGGTGTTGCTTGCCTTCAGTGACACTGCATTAACTTGTGTCTCCCATTGCAAATCGCTGCTAATATGCATACTAAGATACTAGGTGGAATCTGAGTCAATACTTGATCCGATAATGTATAGTGCTGGAGATGTAAGGAGAGGTGTGAGACTTTGGATGTCTGCAACGGGAGAGGTTTATCTCAGTACGGGACCTTAGTTAGTTTAGTTTGGTTTAGTCTTTATTTGTGAGGGACCACGTACAAAATCATTCATCTTCAAGCCAAAAGATGATCTGCACCAGATTTAGCCACTGCTACTTTCCATCTGCAGTCCCTGGGCAGGTGAATACATAACAACAGTAATAAAAGTACATACATACCTGGACACATAAACACTCTTTCAAATATGGCTCAAGCTTGTTTTCATTGTAGGGGCGTTTATGAACTTTCTAAATCAGCAGATGACTTTAGTTACATGAACACAATACAAAAAAAAAAACAAGTATACATGTGATCAAGGCTAAATTATTATTATATATATATATATTTTTTTGACATAACGACACCACGACAGAAAAAATTTAATTAAAAAGACTGAACTTCAAGGTGCCCAAACACATTGTAAGGAGAGTCCAAATGAGTGGCCTTATCTGACCTACACCAGGCGCACTTAGAGGGTAGAAAAACAACATTTTAATAACTTTACTCCCCTTTTTCACCTCATTGTAACCTACGGTCAATTTATCGCAAAGCTTTTACTCATTGACCGTATGCACTTACACGAAATGATGGCAAAAGATCTCATTTGGTCTTACTAAATAGATAATGATAAGATATATTCTGACTATGACAGTGTGAAGCTTAAGTGAATATATAGGAGTAAATTAAATCAATATTTCACAACACAGCCGAAGGAGCTTGGGAAGGGGCTTTTATGTCGCACTAATTGCACCTATCGGGCCAATCTTTAAAAAATGTAATCTGTTATCTCATTGTGATTCATCGAATGTCCTGGGTTAGATGACCGCGCACGTCCATTTTATTCTTCATTCCACTACATTTTCTTTATTCCCTTCATGCCGCCCTTTGAATATTTATTATCTTCTCATTAGTAGCTCAGACTAGTTGCGGCCATAGCCTTCTACTCTCAAAGATATGAATTCAAATTAGTAACACTTGCATAGCAAATGACCCCTTAACATTTTTTAAACTGTTAAAAATGGTTTTGTTGTAAGTTTTTGCATAAATCGTATGAGCAGAACATGGCCAGTTTACAGACTTAAATGAAAATGAAAAGCAAATCTAGAGAGAGGGTTGATTGTGAGTACTGCCCAGACGCCCACTCTTCTGGCTTTACTGTTGTAATGAAACAATATAACTAAGACTGGATAAACATAAATCTGGGCATAAATGTATTAATCAATAGCAAAAGTGGCACACAAATATTAGAATAATTGATCTGGCGTGATTCAGCAGAGGTCTCACCGGGCATTGCAGAGAAATAATCGCTCCACTGAAGGTCAGTGAGTACTACAGGAGTGACAAATGTCCTTTCCTTGACTTTATTTTGCCTGGTGAAAATTACTTAAAGCTCATTCTATTATCTCCTCAGTATGATGTAACTTCATGACAGCAACAAACGAGAAAGCAAGGAAACACTCACAGATCTTGAGGCACACGGGCACATAGTACCTTATACTAATAGGAGAGTAAAAGTTCTCTACATAAAGCATCACTCTGCTTGAGGTTTCCAATGTTGAGCTTTTAATATGGGATTCCCTTACAATAATAAATGTGATGGTCTTGCACAGAGCAGAAATATCAACAAGACCACATAAAAATTAATCAAATTGTGTCTCATTTTCCGACAAAAGACATGCCAACTTCACTGAGCTGTTATCACTCTAACACCGCAGCGACAAAGGAATTTCAATATCTGTCAAATGAAAATTGATGGAGTGCCTCTAAATGTCAGCGCTGCATATGAAAACAAATACAAATGTCTGTGTTTGGGCTGAGACATGCCGAATACAATCTTCCCCAAAACATCAACTGCCTTCTGCCCTCACAGCCTCCTTTGATGCTTATATTACTTCAAACTTCCAAAAATAGCCCCAAGCCTTTGTACTGCGCTGGCACTAGTCTGGTAATACTGCAAAATGGGCAGCATCTCGGGAGCAAAACAGTGTGGAAATGGTTGAGAGACGTTGGGGTATATGGGAGTGCGATTGGACTCCCTGGGTTCAATAGTGTCACTGCCCTGGTTTCATCAGTGCAGCCTGAAAACGAATACAACAACTATTACTGCATCTAAGTGTGACCCAGGTCAGCAGGCTAAGGAAGTCATCACAAATATATCCCAGTGTGTCTCCAGGTTAACACAGTGAGTGGTTGAACGGACAGAGTTCCACCCATTTAGCGGGGGAAGATTTTTTCGATCATTTGAGGAAGAAAAGCAAGAGACTGTGTGCGAGAAAAGCAAAAGTACTGCAAGTAAATAAAGTTCAGCCAAATTCTCACATCCAAAATGCACTATAATGATAATAACAACACAGTGCAAACTTGCGAACTGAAGAGAAATGGGTAAGAACATAAAATTAAGTGTCTCCAGAACAACAGGCATGACGCATTTTAAGCAGTACAAACGTGCTTCATAAGGTTAAAATCAACACGCATAAGTATTATTTCCCGCAACATTAGTTTACAATAGTACAGTCCAAATGTAAGGTTTAAATGGAACTGTCCTTGGTCCTGAAGACTGCCTTCCTCTTTGAACGCTTGAAGTCAACATTTTCTTTTTTTTTTTTAACTATTGTTTCTTCTGCTGCATAGTGAAAAAGTTACATACACACTGACTACAGCAGTTTATCTCCTTCCCACTCGAGCTGCCAGACTATAGCGAGGGGGTTGTGACGGTAGCTGCAAGTCAACATAAAATAAAACTACCTTTGGGACCAGCAGTTAGGCACTACAGTGTAAGTGTCAATATTAGTTAACCAAAGCCAATAAGGAACCTGTGAGACAATTATGCAAATTAACCTGACATTTAAATCTGTGTGTTGTTTAGTGAGACGCAATGCAATGAATTTTACCACATCTTGAAATGAAACCAGATTAGATGGGGTTATTATTGTTTCTTTTGTTTTATACTTAGAACAGGAGTTCTCAGACTTGTTTCACTGATCGAGAATGGCTCTTGGATGAGAGTCGAAACGTTTAGTTTTTTCTAAAACAGAGTCCAGATGACTACAACTGAATCTTCTTCTACAACGTTTTATACTTAAGTTAAATTTGCAATATTGTCTTGGAATTGCAGGATTTCTTATAATTTGATACAATAAGCGACACATGTCTCATACTTCAATAAATAATCTGAAACGAGAATATTTCAATTGTATCACATTTCTCCTTTCTCAAAATAAGCAAGATAAAATGTTTTTCTGTCACAATCTGATTTTGCGAAATATACCAAAAAATTTGAATATTTTGGCCTATGCTTTCCAGGGTCACATTCGCATTTACATATTGTTATGGTAAAGTTTTTATGTCCATTGCTATAATAATAATTAAAAATATATATATTTACAATGTATATATTACAGATATAAAATAGAGCACAGTTTACAATTTACTATTTGTTATAGTTCTGCAATTGCTTTGGGTATGCCAGAGAAACTTACTACAGCATATATGCGGTAATAGATTTGTCACATCAGGCAGTGACTGTGTGATTCCTGAAATCAAATGTCAAGACTTCTCATTTTCCTGTCTGTCTACAGAATTAATGCGGCTGGGCCTCATTACAGCCGTGCTTACCCACAGTCTCTAGAGAGCAACTTTGCCAGAGCCGAGCAGCACGCAATTGAAATAACAGGTTAAAAAGTCTGACATCTGTGTATACACAGTTTTTGACAGCAGAATTGTTTAAATTGTACTCACCGTTCTCCGAGTTGGGTTTAGCTTTTCAGTGGGGTCATAGCTGGAGAAAAAGGAGAAATAAATTATTATAAGTTATGAAGAACAATCGTTTTTTTCAAGTTTTATTTTGTCTCTAATCCTTGCAAAAAAAAAAGTGTGCAATGAGTTCAAGTCACGTCTACATCGACTTTCAAGTCTTTCAAGTCTATTGTCTCAAAGTGAAGCATTAACAAAGTCTTAGCAGTTGCTATCAGCACTTCCCTCCGTCCTCACCCCTCCCCTTCGTCTCAGTGCCAGAGCCTTGCCATGGCTAACAGGAAGCAGAGGGCACAGTGCTTTATTTAATTAGTCACTGCAGCTGAGTGCTCATGTGGAACCGAACTGTTGAGGCAGATTGGGCTAGCGAGATGGATAGACACTCTCCCACCGGGTCTTGGCTACGCTGTCAGAGGAACCCAGATTACATGACAGGGAGGGGGCACAGGGGGCGGACGGTAGAGGATGTAAATGGCATCTGTACAGGAGGACTCATCCCAAATAGCCCTGTCTCCCCACAAAAGCCTCGCTAACTTGTGTCTAAACTGCCAGCCAGTGTGCCAGTCAGCTGTTATGATGCACAGTACTCCGTGGCTTGACTGCTATTATTAGCCCTGACAACACTCATTATTCCAAATGATTTGGGGGAGTGCTATTTATTTCCATGGCTACTGACAATGAAAAGGTGTATTCCCTCATTGGCTAGCAGATAACCTCGAAGTACTCGGTGTGCTGCAAATCCTTGATGAGTGATAAATGGGAAAAATGAAGTTGTAGCTGTCAATGATCGGACAATTCTGGATTTTTCATTTCTTTTTATTCTTCCTTTACCATCATCACAGGAACAGGTACTTACGGACTTCCCAAACATAATACACAATGAACAATAAAGGCAAAAGTCTGTGTAATCCCTCATTCGTCCGGGAGTGGTCCATGAAAAGATTTCAAAGGTAGTCTGGACAATGTTTTTAAAAAAGTTCGACTGCCATCTGTAAGTCAATTTCAATCTGAAGGTACTGGTATTTACACCTGAGCAAGATAAGAGTTTTAACCTGAAGCTGCTCTGACTTTGTTTACCTGATGGCCCAGTTTTAGGTCGTTCTCTGGTAGTCTCTCCCTCACACATGTTCACCAGTTAAGTGCCAGCACATTTTGCATTATAGTCATATATATTTATTTTATTGTGTTTGTTATTGTATATTGTCGTATTACTGGGTTCTGTTTATTAAAGAGGCGGTGAGTGTTCGTTAAGTAGAGTAAGTCATGAGTTCGTTGATAACATCTGTGTATCTTTCCAATTTACAAAGATTACTTTTGTTGAGAGGCTATTGTGAGTGATGTGAAAATAAAGAAATGGTAAAACATTTATAGCAGTTTTTTAACTTCAAGGCACAAGCAATCACACACCAGTGTTCGCAGACACTGAGGGTAAGGTGGGTTAAGTGTCTTGCCTGAAGGTCCAAAACAACAACACAACAGCATTATTCACCTGATGGACCTGGAATTGCACCGCCAACCTGAGGGCCAGTGGATCAGACCGCTCTACCAAGGATGTTTATGTCCTCAAGGAGAGATATTGTTGGTCAGACTGGAATGTTGAGGTGAGTCCAACAATTTGCCAGAACCTATTCCTGACCCCTGATCCATGGATTTTTTATTAATATGCACATAGTTGCTGGATAAAAATAAATAAATTAATACCTTAGATCAATATACAATTATATTATGATTAACTAATATCGTAATAGCATGAGTAGAGCCACCCTCTTGCCACTTTGAAACAGAGATCCACTGTGTATTTTGGCATCCTTCAATCAGAGCAAAAACACCCCAAACTCGTTATTATAAAAATAAGTTTGAAGTATGATAGATTCACAGTTGATATAAACGGCAGCCTTTGCTCCGAATGAGCACCATCTGTTGCACTTTGCTTCTGTTACCTCCTTAAAACTATCTGATAGATATTAACCACAAGATGACCCACAATATTTGTAGATGCGGAGATACCCGGACATAAGTTACCGTCACAATTTAGCTCATATCAAACTCACTCACACTCAACACATAATTTACTCACTAATAGGCCACCTTAAGATGATTAGTGTTGCTCACTGTGGTCAAAATGCTTTATTGGTGTATAATGAATGACGTATAAGGAGCAGCTATAAATGATTACAAATTAATTTAGCTTCAACTTGCAGAATGGTGCTGAGGCAAAACAGTGGAAGAGTGCATCACTTGAATAATGTGTGCATTACTAAGGAGCAATGGTGTGTGGGGAGCACTCTTAATTAGCACTCTTGAAGTTATCCAGTGACCCACATCGAATAACGAAGGCAACATGAATGTTCTATTTACATATCTTGAGTCAGTAATGTGTGACCGTTGGGAGAGCCCAGTGGCGGAGGAAGTGCCAGTGCGAGGAGAAAGGCGCCTGGGGCTGTTTTTCAAGAGCCTCTCAAATCAAACTGTAGCTGTGCCGAATGACTTATAGTGACCTGCAAGTAGTCACAGAAACACTGAAAGTTGTTCGATTCATATAAATATTTTCTGTTTATCTCTGCATTTGGTGTTACAATACTTAAGACAACTTCTAATTTGCACTTTTCCATTCTGGTTTTGCCACAAGAAATAATCTGCATGGTTACATGCCAAACATGTTTTCATGAGCAACATTCAAATAAACAGGAAGATTTCACTCAAGCTGTAAGATCAAGCTGCTGTCGGAGGTAAGCGTTCATAAGTATTCATACTTTTGCTTACTCCTTTTGAGGTTTTGTACTTTTTTCCATGTGCAAATTTGCTTGTTCGACTCAAATAAATATATTGAATTGTATGTGTAAACGAATGCATTAATCAAAACAAACAAACAAGGTTAAAAAAAAACAGAAGACATATCAAATGGTCTTCTAAAAAGTCATCCAGACAAATTTACCAATTCATTTTATTTGTTTAGAGACAAATACACAAAAAGAGTAAATTAATAAGATGTATATATTGTGTTAATTATATTGTTTTTTTTGCTCTATGTAGTTCAACTACGTCCAATAATGTGCATATGGACATCCCTTTGCAGACCAGAATTTGAGTGCATGTAAAGGCAGCCTTTACACCCCCAAATACTCCCCAAATTGGAGCTTGACTGTTTGTTAAACATTATTTGCTGCTGCTGTAAAGACAAAACAAAGGGCTCCAACCACTCTGGAAATGAATGAGCCAAGGTTCCTAGTTATCACTGGTTATTGTTCCAATCAGGCCGTGCTTTGAAAGGGGAGGCGCGCTCTCCTTTGGACAGCTCATTAAGATAACACACAAACGTGGCTTGCCTTGCCATCATCCTGGGTTTATTAAGCTGGGGCTCATTTCAACTCTATTGTCTCACGCAGGAACCTCTGCCTTTGTCAGCGCAATTGGAGCCAGATGGCAAAACAAAGCTGCGCTGCCTGACGTGCTTACAGAGTGATCTCAGAAGGCAGAACCATTAGCTTGACTTAAACAGTCCGCCGCCCACTATGTCCACCTGGATCAGGCAGGTGCACGGACTATGACGAGAGACAGTGCGAGAGGCATAGGTGTGGCTGGGGGTTGTAGTTTTCTCAGGGAAATGCAGGAATGTTGGGATAATATTTGAATGGTTGTCCCATGGTCACATGGTAGATAATCTAGGATAGATTTCACCCTGGCTTGTATCCAGCTCTTGACTGCTTTTGTCTATGACAACATATATATATATATATACATATATATATATATGTGTATGTATATATTCATACATTTTCTAACCGTAGGGGCCACGGTTGACTGGAGCCTATCCCACAGAAACATAGACACACAGACAACCATTCACTCTCACATTCATTCACTAGGGCCAATTTACAGTTACCAATTTATCTAACACATGCATATCTTTGGATTTGGGAGGTGAGAACTATAACTGCTCTGCCACCGTGTACCCTACATATATATCATGTACTGTATATAGTAAAATGCCATGGTATTCTTCATTCAGACTTAATTCGCTTATTAATCACATGTAAAATATTAGAAAACTGTCTTAGTTGACCTGGCTAGACTTGTAGCGCGACTCTGCTAATAAACCTGGACCAATGGGGACCTGGTCCTGGCATCTATCTAATATAGAGAAATATATTGGGCCAATATTTGCACTTCTTAGCATATCAGCTATTGGCCTTAAAGCTCCAGTACAGGCAGATATTCCGTTTGGGTCGGTGTGTTAACAATCTGTGTGTCTGCTGGCCGTTTGATTTTTGTTTTGAAATGGGAAATTCAAAATCGGTTCCCCCACTGCCCCCGGAGACACTGCCGATTTGGCCCTGGAATACAAAGAGCTTCGCCGGGCACTTGTCACAGAGCTTTCATGACTCGTTTTTCCTTTTTCCGATTTTGGTTTTCCCATTTCAAAACGAAAATCAAATGGCCAGCAGGTACACGGACCGTTAACGTCTTACCGCACAATTGTTTTTTCTTACACTTTTCAAATGTAGAGCAGTGCACTATACAGGTCAGTTGTGCCTGAACCTTTTTTCCCCGTGGAACACATATTGAAGGATAATAAGTGCTGAGCCACAGACTGGTAGTCGATCTGGAGAATAATTCAGATGTGCAGGCACCACATCTTTTCAGGCAAAGAACCTTTTTATCAGTGCAGGGCATAGCAGGACAAATGTTCAGATTTAGTAAAATTTGCAACACTTGTTCCAGTTAAATTTATAGACAAGATAGATTTCACTGTTATGGCTGTAGCTTTGGGGGCAGTGCATAATGTAAAACAGCTTGTTGGCATCACTAAATGAGTGTGTGCCTGCTTCTTCTTGCCTCAAACCATTGCACGCACGGTGAAGAGTTATACCATCGTTTTGTTGTGCTGAATGGCTTGGAGCCCGTAGGTGGTCTAATTTCTGGTGTGCGCATATCCTCTATCAGAGCTCAATCATGCACACATTCCCATAGTCCCACCAGGAATTCTTCAAAACATACTTGAAGGCGTTATTTCAATTGGCATGTCTTGGAACAAATATATGGTGCTGTTTATGTACACTAACTACAGACACCGCCTGTGCATAGACAGTATCTACAAGATTAGATGTAAGAATGATTCTAGTGTTTCATGTAAGTAAAGTAATTATATCATGTTCTTAAGGTAAAGTCTTGTCTGTATACGCTTTAAACATATTTTACTTCCAAGATCAAGTGCTGGTTGAAGTAGAATATAGTTTGTCAGATCATAACACAGAATTAAGCATGCAAAAGACATGTAAAAGACCAGAAATGGTGTTCAAACAACACAAGGACACGTGTCCCAGCATAATGTTTGTACTGATTGACTGACCTGTCTTTAACTCTTCCTCTTCAAGCTCCTTGGCCTCTTCTGCTGTGGAGAACACAGAAGAACCATTATCCACCAAACCACCACACAAAAGACAGCACACACTATTGCTACTTCATTGCCAGCCAATGGAGAGCTGATCCTTCACAGCTCAGAGGACAAGTTGTAATGAGAAAGAGACTGGAGGACGACCGAACCAGGGACAACACACACACTTATGACATATCCAGCCTCTATTCTCACAAAGACAGTAATCACATTAGGCTTTAGCTGGTGGCTTTCTGAAAACCCACTGACAACAGAGTTTGGGAGGCACTGCACTGATGGCTGTCACACTTACACATGCACACCGAGGCTAAAAATAGCTCAGGGCGAGAATGTCTGAGAAGCCCATGTTAATTCTTTATTTTCATTTCTTTGTTTGATGACTTCTAGTTAGTAAGAAGGCTCAGATTGATCTGATAACAGCAGAAAATCTTGTGTCAAAACAATTTATGTGCAATCCAGTGTTTGCAAGATCTTTTTTCTTGACATTGACTGAAACAAAATGAGCCTCTTGGGAAATTAACCACAAATCTGTATTATTACAGCGCGAGTACGTGCAAAGTTTTCCAGATTCAAGCTGGCTAGTTGTGCAGAGAAACGTGTCACATTCAGTACAATTGTCAGTTACAATAAATGTGCCTGGAAAATTAGGGAACACATAAAGGAAAGACAATAATAAAATAGAAGATATCAATTTGAGTCTAGGTGTGAGCCCTATAAACACTGTAAAGAAATGTATCAGTGTTCTTCTACCATATGGTTTTCTTTTCTGGGTCAGGAAAGGATTAGTTTACTATATTGAAATATGGGAATGGAGCATTTAAGCTAAATCAACTTACTTACTTTACAATAAACGGTGTACAGTTGTATTATTTATTGTATTATTGTTACGTAAGGGAAGTGTATTTTCATCATGTGATGGCATATTCTTCTGCCACCATAATTTTTTTTATCATTTCATATTTTCTTTTATTGTTTGGGGCTTCCACAATCCGATCTGTGTGGTTGCATTCAATTCCTTTGGAGGCAAAGTGTAGCTCATTTAAAAGCACCTTTAAGTCAGGGTGAGAAAGAGGGCATCCACAGTACAGATGTGCTTTCCTTGTACATTAGAGTGCTACCGTTCTTTTATCCCCACTGGCGGCTTCCCAGTGGTGTAGGGCAAGGGAGGTGGAGGCAGGTCAAGGGTGAACAGAACATAAAAGACCACGGTGCAAACGAACAGTGGGATGTGATAGTTGCAGTTGCAGAAGTGCAAAAGTGTATCTCATCCTACTGGCACACCAATGATGCGTTCAGTTCATATTATGAAGATGTTTTAGTTACAGTGTGTTATGGCTGAACATTTGGACCTGTGATGTCACACTTACCAACAATACCATACTGCCCAAACACTATCTATGGCTCACAGCGCTTTACAAGGCATTGTGGGTGAAGTGTCTTGCCTAAGGACACAACAACATTTCCTTTAACGCCCCACTGTGGCACCTGGTGTTCCAGCGGTGCCCCATCCTAGTACTAACTAACGAGAGCTGACGAGATAGGCAAGCAGGTATTGACCAGACTATTTAATTGGTAAAACATTGGTGAAAGGAAGATGCATAAAACCTAGGAGTGAAAATACAAAGATCCACAAATGTGAATATAGTTGTGACAAGACATTTTGTCATCATAAACTTTAAATTAAATTGTGTTGGGCTTTTACTATAAATCCAATTGACTTAGCTAGACATGGTAGTATTTAATAAGGGGAAAACATGTAGGTTAAATAGTCGCAGCAAAGTAATAGATCTCCTTTGGGGGAATTCTGCCACAGATACTGCTTCGCTCATGGCTTTTTCTCTCACCCAAGGGAGTGCTGTCCCATAGTCTGCCGTTAGATCTTCAGTAGCTAGTCTGATTAAAACATATTGTGGGAAGGTAAAACGAGCCCTAGATAGGTTAGGATATATTAAATGCACATTCACTATTATTATGCAAGATGGTGCCAAAGGGAGATCTTCCTGGTTTTAACATGCACTACCTCATTTTGATTTAGGCTTTGAATTCCAGCTGCATCACTCCACTCTGCTATACCCTGTTACAATCCACATTGGGCTACATTATGACAGGCATGAAAAATGACTCACTTTCTCACTCTTTTCTTGACCCTTTCACCCCTATCGCCCATACGCAGTGAAGGGAGCGTCAACTTCACTTTGGCCATACCCACAAACTTTAAACTAAAAGATGAGATGAGCACAATTTCATTGCACTTCATTGGTATTTGTTCCCTAATTCCAGCTTTGAGGACGCACATAGGGAGCCCAATTTTAAGCCCATTCACATCGGTTTTCAAATTGTATCATTCTGTATCTGAGAGTCGAGATGCTTGGTGAACAGGCATGAGCTCCTACTCCTCGTATTCATGCTTGAAAAACAGAGGAAAGATTATGTGCAAGGGGAGTAGAATACCGGTTAACATTTCAGAGCATGGAACGGTGGTTGACCATATAATCAATCTACGCTGAGAGCAAGGAATTGCAATGCAGCGCCTTGTTCGGTCTACTGAAAGAAAAGGTCCCTAAGAGCCCTTTGCCTGTGGGAGGAGCGGCATTATATTTCTATCTTTCCATTTCATTTGATTTCATATGTTCCATGGAGCTATTTACTCTATCCACTGAGTTTATGTCACTTCCATATTTATTTTTAAACCTCTGGGCTCTGGTGCAGACACTGGATGACCTTTCTTTAAATGTCTTCTCCACTCTGAGCAGATCTCATTACAACAGAACTGGTGGCTTTGCACAATCTATCCCATTTCAAAACTTTCTCACTCGCTCTCCTCAATTTTTGCACTTGCGGCGGTCCTTGGTCATTCTGCAATGTTAATTACTGAAGCTGGAGTAATGATGTTCCTCCACTGCAGATGATATGCGTCCCACCATCTAAGATCCAGCTGGGGTATCTCGTGTTATGCAGAATTCCCTCTGGATTCTCTATGCATTTTCTGTCAGTGAGTGTGCGAGTATCTAATAATTTCTTCTCTTGCATGATCTGGCCAACATACTCACCATCTTCATGCCCCTCTGTAAAACTAAAAAGTGTTTTCCAAGATCATAATGAAATCTACAATATTCTGAAAGGAATTTAGATAAAAGCCCAACTCGATCTTGTCCTTAATAGATACACTATTAAGTAGGGGTTGTGAGACTACAACTTTGTTGAAAGGGGCCAACGTGGCGACAAGTCTGCTATTTCTTATTGTTGTTGTGCTAAGTCAGAACGATTTTGTTTGGTTTCAGATGATTTAAAATATAGTCATTGTAATATATAATTTTTGGGCTGATTAATTTTTGTTTCTTTTGTTTTGTCTTAAAGCTGACTAATAACATGTGGCAAGATTATTTCATGTCTTGCTCATTAATAGGTATTTATTGTTGATTAATGCTGTTTAACAATAATGCAAACAAAATAATGATTGCAATTAAAATGATTATATTAACAGTGTGAGCAAGAAGGTCCACTGACTAGGTGTTTGAAATCTCACTCCTGCAATAATGATGACGGGAGGCCGTGGGGCACTTTGAACATGCCTGCTAAAAACTACAAAACATAGTGCTAGTCACTTTTGGCTGACCTTCTCTCCTGGCTTCTTCGCAGCTCTCCTTGATCTTACGGCGGCAAACAGCAGCCAGGGCGATGAGGAGCACCAGCAGACACACAGCCAGGCCCACAGTTACCCACAGAGCCACTGGAGGGAACGCCGTGCTCTGACCTGAAGCAAAGGGCACACACAGAGCATAATCATTACTCAAACCTGTGCCTTCTGATATCAGTAGTATTATCTTGACCAGTTCTTACACCAATTACATAGAACCTATTTTATACACAGTATAGTATATTAGCACAGTATATTTAGTGGAGACATTTTTGGACTTCAGTTCATTACCTCATACTGCTACAGCCTTCATAAAAAAATTATCCGGTTGTGTTAAACAAGAAAAAAACAAAGAACAAATGAGCATGAACTCACGCAGAGAGTTGTTAGCTGTGTCAGATTAAGAGACACCAATCCTTCAGTTGGGTCCAGATGGCAGATAGCTAACCAGTTGCACCAGGCTGCAGTCATTTCACTCAAACAGACTTGGCAAGACAAGAAGATGTTGGCACTATAAAGAACACACTCCTTGCCTTCTGCTATGCACATATCCCTGCTAGAATAATATAAATGAATTAATTACACAATTCTCAGATGTACCATAAATTAAATTATTTAAAACCTGTCATCTTAATTTACACATTTTTATCTTGCAGGTGCCACATCTTGAACACAGAACCTCACATCAAGCAAAGTGACAGCATCTTGGCAAGCAACAATCAGAGGAGTTGAAATAAAAACTGCTCAACAGGACAAATGATCTCAGAAACAGTGCCAAATTTCCCTAGGGTATTCAAAGAGAACAGAGGGAGGAGAAGAGAAAACAACCGTGCCACTAAAAGGCTGTGAGCCTGGCTGTAACACAAACAGGCCTCCTTGTGAGAGCACCAGCTCTAGGCACATAATAAAAAAGAAGGCTGAAAAATGATTGGCATTTGAAAAAGGAAATTATGAAGCATTTCCAAGGACTTGGCATTGGTCAAAATAAGAATATTGGCTGGGACAGGATGGAGAGTAAAGAAAATTATACATTTGTATTAAAATTGTTAATTCTCATGGCTCACAAGTCCATCTGCTGGAGAGAAACAACAAAGATCAAAGACAAAGACCAGAAGAAGACAGTAATGAAGCCAGCCGAAATCGACAAGGGAGAACTGCCCAGCGTTTCTGCTAAATACTCAGAATCTATTTATAGAGACGCTCTGAGTATTATTATCTTTAGAGGGCCAGAGTCTTCATAGTGCCGAGAGAAAGGATCAAGTCTGGAAAGTCAATCTTGTCATTTTGATGAAGCTATGTGTGTCTCTCTGGGCGAGTCATGACTGATGATTCGGCTGCTCAGAGTCCACTAAGCCCTTTACTCTGCTATATTTAAAGAATGGCCACGTGAAAGACAAAAGTGTGCACACAAAAAATAAGAACAATATCAGGCTACCAAATAGACACGTTTGCTTAGGACTGATTGAAGATGACGTAATACTCTGCTTTTATTGTCTTATTTCTCATCCCCTCACTAACCTCACATTTTCCTCCATGTGCCCCCTGCCTCGCGGCACACTGATAAAGACAAATGCCATATTGGCTATCATTGCTGCACTGGGGCCCACAGGCTGCAGGAACATATTTTTCTCTTTCTCTTGTTTGATGATGTGATTTTGTTTTCTTCAGAAATAGATTTGTCTCTAATGGCTCTGTTTACCTATCTCACTTCCCTCGTCCTCTTGGGAGGATGGATAATGTGGGTTGCAGTGTGGCTCAGCAACAGACTGCAGGACTTCAAACACAACATTTTACATAAACACTGGATTTAGTTCAGTATCTGTGAAATCGTTTTTAACATTATGGTGTAAAATCCCAAAAAACACTCAACAGGACCATCACCAAAGACTGATCTCAAAATGTATTATGGTCTCAACTTTGAACTAGCAATGTTCAGGTTTATATGTTCAATTCACAGTCACAAATCCTTTTTATTCACGTCATATAAGAATTATACACACATACACACACATACAAATGCATACACATGCATATGCATACACACACACACAAACACACACACAAATGCTTTTGTATGAATACCAAGAAAAATGGGATACGTTGCCTAGATGGAAGACGATGGCAATTCACATGTTTAGTGGGATTGGCGCACACACGGTCACAAGTTCAGGGGTGAGAACGTCGTCCATCATACCACAAACAGCTTAAAAAAATCATACGGAAATTCTTCACCCATTCTGAATCTACAAACTCCTTCAGAACAGTCTCCATCAGTCCTTGCTCCGAGCATGAATCCTCAGTGAACAGGGTGTGCGCGTTGAACCCACTGTCGGCCAGGAGGTTGCACTCACCCGTTTGAATCCATTTACTCTCCCCCTTTTTTTGAGCAGTCTGATACTTCATGTGCATGTAAACGTAGTGACAGAGTGTTGACTCTGGCTCGAGTTGGTGGCATTAACATCACTTTGAGCCCACAGAAGTTAGTCTTGCCCTGTATGTGTTTTGTATATGATAGTGCAGAGTCAAAAATAGAAATCAAATGGGGGCAGGAGAGAGTATGATAAAATACTATGTCCATGTGGTGCCTGTAACACTGGGAAGATCACCAGTGAGAAATGAGGCACCCTGAAGCATCTGGAAAACACTATAACAGACTCACTCAGGCCTAGCTTAGCTACTGTTTGGCTTTTGCAACTGTGACTGCCAAGATTTAGAGGCATTTCTTTCAAGGCCAATTTTTTTTCTCTCTTGCACATTTGACGAATAAAGTGCTCTGAAGACTTTTTTCGTTCCGCAATGTGAAGACAGAGAAGATCAAAGCTGCTTTCCCGCTACCTGTCAGAGAGTTTTACCTGCCTGGAAGAAGCCCAGCCTCTTAAGCTGTGACCAAAGGAGAATAATGTCCCCTGACAGTAGGATGACTTCAGGCTACGGAGAGCCTCAAGGCTCATTCCAACAAGCTGCAGAGATGAGGAGGTGGAGAGGAAGGAGTCACTTAGGTTTTCCTTTCATTGTCAGGATGAATAACATGGCCTTATCTTGTCTGTGCAAACAAAGAAAGGAGCCCTGTGTAGCTGTAAGTTGATCACAGAAGAATGAGCTGGACTAGTAGCTAGCCCAAGGGTAGAGCAGCAGCCAGTCCAAGCCCTGATAGAGGGCAATACTGAGAAGTCAAGCAACCTCTGAACTACCACCGACAGACAGAGCTCTCTAACACACTCACATGGCAGATATAAAGGCATACAGTCAGACAATACTGTAGACAGGCATAAAATAAAGTATAAAAGTCAGTGAGACATAACAAGAGCGCACACTTAAATCACATTCAGCCAACAGGGCTTAGGTGATTGATGTACACTGCCTCAGCAGCTCCAAAACAGGCACACCAGCTATTAAAACTTCTTAAGGTTTCCATGCAGTACAGCTTATTACTGAGGAGAGGACTGGCAGAAACAATAACAACAGGGCTAATGGAAGGAAGATGGTCTCTGTGTCAGAAGACACGGATTAGACAGAATGAAAACATGAGCATGAATATTAGAACTGCATTGAACCCAATGACTTTGAATTTGTTTCAGTTTCCCTTTTCAATTACCAGCTTTTATTATGAAACTAAATATGTCCATCAAATCGTCCACAGTTTCCCTGTAGAGCCACAGTAGGCAATGCTGAGGTCCACACATTGGGGACATAACAATGGCTTACATTCATTTCCTGGAGAGCTATACACATCCCAACCTTAACTGTAGTCCATACTGGCCTAAACATAAACTTAACCTAGATTTAAACCCTAACCTTAGCCTATTTTTAAACCATTTTGTTAGTAAAGGATTCATATCATGGGGACCTGATTTTTGTTCCAACTATGAATTTAGTGAGTATACAGATTTCAGTCCCACAATGTGGGGTGCACGGCTGCGCTTTCTGTGAAAATAAACTCACTTGTGAGATAATCTTGGCATGGAAATGGATGGTGATGCATATTTGTCCTGTCAGCATTTTTCTCTGAGCCTTCATACCTCTGTTTGCTTTCAACAAACTTTTTTTTTCCACCAAGGTACCACAACCTGTAACCTTTTACTTAGCCAGTTTGTGCGACATTATTGCCCTTCCCTTGATGAGATTGGCTCATGAGAGCAAAATGAGCAGACGTGCTCACTAAAACAGAGTAATAGCGTCACATTTACAGAAATAAAGTTGGTAACAGCCCTATTTTTTTTTCAAACAGGAGAACTATAAAAAGACATCTGGCACTGAAAGCAATAAGGATTAGAGAAGTGATGGAATGACCTTTACTCAATAAGGTTAAAGGTGAATGACTAAACAAAAGATTCAGGTTCAGGATTACCCAGTTTTTACAAGCTATTGGAAGAGCTAAAATAAACTGAACATTATCTGTGACATATATACCCAGATATAACATAGCTTAAGTATATAGCCAGCAAAGGAATGTACGGAATGGGCGAGTAAGTATCAGTCAATACAAAACCAATATTTCAGTCACAGCCATGCCAAGACTATGACTGACCTCTCTCCAGTGGAAGTTTGGCCCATCCAGCTGCTTTATGAACTCACAGTGCACTCTTTTAAGATACTTTCATCTAACACAACAGTGTCTGTTTTTGCCAGACAGACACAGGTAACAAGGATGAACTGATACTGTGCTTACAAGAGTAATACAATGAATAGGATTAATTTACAATTACACTTTTAATACAACTGAACTGACAATGAGCATTTTTAAGATTGTCACTGTAAGAAAGATTGCCATATTTATTTTAGAACATTGGAAACATTTGTGAAATAGCTTAAAATGACGCTTGAATGATCAAGCCCAGATATAGCTTTTGGGGAAACAACTTTTTTCCCTGATGATAGATTCAAAGCAACTGAGAACTTTGACTTTTCAATTTCCGACAAAGTAAAATGATGCAACTCCATCTTGTAATTCCTGCTTGCAAACTGTGGCATGCTGAACGTAGGCTACTCTCAACTTCACATACAAGTTAAATTGTGATGTATAACAACAACGTTGGCAGCATTTTCTAAGTCTCTATAAATGGTTGTTGGGGGTCAAATCCAGTTGTTATTGGTCCCCCTCTGCGTAACTTAGAGAATTTAAGAGTGTGAGTTCAGCAGTAAGTGTCCCCAAACTGAAACTAAACTACATTTGCAGAATATGGTTAAAAAAAAGAGGGGGGGAAAAAAAGGTTAACAATAAAAACATTATTATTATTATTATTATTATTATTATTATTATTATTATTATTATTATTATTATATTTATTATTTTATTTTTTTATATTATTATTATTATTATTATTATTATTATTTATTATTATTATTATTATTATTAATATTGATATTGATATTGATATTGATATTATTAATATTATCATTAAAATCTACTGTCCTAGTTAATCGAGGTGGAGAGCACAGGTGCAATATTTCAAGGTGCATTGCATGGCTATTTTAGTCTGAACATACAGGAGGTGGGTGACATCCTCATGATTGGCCAGCCCACTTCATCACACACAGAGTAGCTGAGATGGGCCTCTCGGAGCGACTGGGCCTCCATTAAAAACTCCTCTGATGTCTGCTAACAGAGACTCCATCACTTCTGTACATCTCCCTCATGCTCAATGAGATTAAGACGTGAGAGGCAGAGTGTACTATTGATTTTTCTTCTCCTTTTTTTTTGGATGGGCGGGTCCATTTTTCATCACCTTTGCAAATGCAGGCAGGCAGAGTCTGTTCATAGTAATCAGTTTACCACGCTGTGTTGTCTAAAGTCTTAATTGCTTTAAAAACATGAGCTGCCAGTGAGATGCTGAGAATGTGTAGGACAGAATTAGTAGTGACAGCTATCAGTAGCAAAGAGAGTATCTGCCCTGTTGATAATGCAAAGTAAAAGGCCCAGGAGTGGAGCGACAAGAACAAAGTGCTATTAAGGTGCTGTTTTAGAGCAAACTGCATGCAATTGTTTCTGCCAAGAAAGCTTAAACTTGATTTTGCTGTTTAGAGGTTATTTCAGCAATGCTTATAGATGTATATGTATATATATATATATATAATATATATATATATTCATTCATTCATTCTCTACCGCTTGTTCCCGTTAGGGGTCGCGGGTGACTGGAGCCTATCCCAGTGCCTTTGGGCCTTAGGCGGGTACACCCTGGACAGTGGCCAACTCGTCGCAGGGCTAACACAGAGACATAGACACACAGACAACCATTCACTCTCACATTCTTTGACATATATATATATATATTATATGCATATATATATATATATATATATATATATATATATATATATACACACATTATATATATATATATATATATATATATATATAAAATATATAAATATATATATATATAAAAAAAAGAAAAATCAATTACAACAAAACCTGTCACTCTGTTCATAATTTTTTTTAAATTGCAATGTTTAAAAAATATCATAGATCGTAAGATACATTGTTGTTTTTAAGGAGAAAAACATGTACGAGGTATGAGAAATCTTGTCCAATTATTGGACCAAAACTGTGCTTTGAAGCGTTAAAGTGTAAATACATTGCTAACTGAAACTTCAACGTTGCATCATTGCAGTGTGAAGTGATATAAGAAATTACCCATAAAAACATGACCAAGGCATTACTACTCACTTCAACAGTTAAGACAGAAAACCATTCAAATACATGACTGGTTTTATAATGTTTAATTTTTATTTTGTATGTGCACCAAGTAATCTACATCGTATTATTCAGTGGCACCATGTCTTAGTCTTAAGCAAAACAGAATAAATCAGGTGTTGAAGAGCAATTGTATTTTTAGCTTATCACAAAGCAGTGGGACTTCTCTACAAATCATTAAAGGGCTGCCCAGACCTCTTTAAAGCTCAGTTGTTTAGTATGCTTCTCCTGCTGCAGTTTTACTTTGAGAATACATAATGACGGATTTTAAAAGACATGTCTCTGTATGTCTTTGCCTTGGGCTCTCATTATAAAACAGCATTTCTCATTTTCCTTCGCTGCGGTCTTTGGTAGTAACTGGTCTTGTTTCTCAAAGCATTTGGTCAAAGTTTTGAGTGTAAACTCAGGAGAAGGTCAACCACATTCTGCACATCTGAAGTCCAAAGCTTGTTCTCAATGGCCACCAACATTCAGTATAGGTGACATATTCTTCTTTGCTCCAAATAAGTGGTTTAGGCAAGTTTAAAGCATTAATATGATTTCAATATAAGCAGGGAACCACAATCATTCATACAGCTCTTCACAATGCTATTAAATAACTTCTACGCAAATAAGGCTTTGATAATCAGCACACAGGTCATAAGTTATTGCTAAGCCGGGTAAAAAATTTAACCGTAATGCAAATTTACATGGGTTTACGGCAGCCATTTTCTCAGAGCAATGAGCAAACAGAGGAAGGCGTCAGACAGTCGCTCAGACAAATATGAATAAAAATGATTGCCAATTGATCTTTTGATTGCTTATGGTGCTTATGGTTATTATTTTTCGTTTCATACCAATAACTTTTTCATCATGTTATTTTTGCCAACTAAACATTTAAATCATAAATCTTTCAGTGGAGGCCTTAACCTGTCACTCACCCGTAAGGACAACCTTGTATCTCTTTGCTTCTTCCTCCCCTCTTCCTTCCTTTCCCCATAGTGGGACGAATAATGGATATCTTATCTTCTCGAATGTTACAGTACAAGCAGTAGAAAAATAGAACAAACATCTAACATTCGAATATATGCAGTTTATCACATGAGGCTCCAAATCTTCCAGCATGTAGCGTTGTCATTTTTTCATATTATTATCAATTTCAATGTATCCAATTTGACATGGACATTTCTTGGTACACATGCGCATTGCACAATGAAACCAGTTCTATTTGAAATACTTAACCCAATCAGGCAAACAAGTGGACATTACACATGACATCAGTCTTCATCTGCTGGAGTAAATGGCTGAACAGTTCTGAGACAGATGCTTTACAGATATGACAGAGTCTGGTACTGCGGGTCACTGAGCTGTCTGCACTGTCGACAGAGACATGCATTTATATAGCACTGATCAAATTAAGCACAGTTGACAATATTAATAAGGTAAGAGGAGCCAGTTTGTTTCCTTGTGGACAGTGTGTCTGTAATAAGCCGGGCGTTGTCAGGCTCTTGGTGAGACGTGCCCGACTACAGATATTAATGCAGCTTGAAGGATATGCGAGTCTCAGAGGGAATGTCTATATGTCTAAGTTGTCTATTTGAACTGGATAGATAACAAACTAATACTGTTAACTAACTAATAATAACTGTTAACAAACTAATAATAGTTAGTTGTAATGGACAGCCACAATTAATCGCCTCCATCGTGTATGTACATTTATTTACTTATTTGTATTTATTTTTTGGGCCGTGGCCTAGACAAGACAATATATTGTGTTGGTAAAAGGTGGGCAGTAGGGCTGCAAAAACAAAATGTAATATATTGTGATTTATCAAGTATTGCAATTATGTTTAGATTTACAATGTATGTTTTCACATCAGTACTGCGTTCAAAGTGTTTATTGTCCTGAACAACCTAGAAACATGGGTCCTTACTGTGAGCTGGCTTGCATCTCCACAAACCTGACTGTTGCCCTGGAGAAGCCTCCTGCTGCTTGTTTCCATGTTTCCTTTGGCTATAATAGCCCACAGTATGCCATAAGTCTTATCTCCATGGAGAATGTTTCAAAGTATGATTTTAATATTCTCTTTCCATGGAATCATGCAGGTCACATGGCACTGCCAGAAAGTGACAAGCTGTTGCTTTAAATAATTGCAGCCTTTTTGATGTGAAAATTAGAACACATAAAATTGTGATTTTTATTAGTTAGAGATATAATTTGTATATTAATATTATGCAAAATGCCAGAAATGGAAATGGAATTCACACCGTTGATTCCATAGAGCACAGTGTACATGTATGTCCAGCGACCAATCCCCTTGGCCATAGCACGGGACAAGTATGTTTTTACTATTAATATACTAGGACACCATGGTAGCTTTGCTGGGAGATCCCAGTTCTTCGAAAGACAATTCCACAAATTACTAGAACGCTCAATTATAAATTACTTGAGTAAAAGTATTTCCACAAAAGAAAAGAAACAGTCATAAATGTTGCTCTTCAGGGACCACACTATAGCCCTTTATTGCCATTTCACCATTTCACACTTGTTAATCAATTACTCGGTGGACCTTTCCAGGGAAAGCTTACTATTTAGAGATAAAGGACAATCTCTTAACAAGTTCTAATTGAAAATGCATAATACTGCCTGACAATGCTTTTGTCTATAGCCAGCTACCAATTTGAACTGTTACATGCGCAAAACAAAGCAATTTACTGAGGTTGCAAACACCCTTCTGTGAACCAATAACTCACGCTGTTATCAGGTGTAAGGGTTTAAACAACAAATAAATAGTGTGAATAATTAAACAGGCAAACTTGAAGGTGTGCCCAGGCCTTTGTTGGAGCTATTCTCAAAACCACTGTGACTAATATGATTTCATATCACCGAGGCAGGACTGATGCCAGGCTCCCCAAACCAATTGCGCTTAGAGGATTTAGCAGGAGTTGTGTGAAATGTACACTGCTGGGCCACGGCAGTTTGGGTGATGGTCTTCCCTGAGTCCAAATCAAACTGAACGCAATCAATTACAATAGAGCCGCTTTTGTGCCTTTATTGCAGCTATAAATACAGCGTCCTAAAAAGGGAAGGCAAGGGAGGACAGCTCAGGATGGATTTAAGCAGGCGACGGACAGGAATTAAGATGTCTAATTATGGTTTTTCGACAGGAAGTACGAGGTTTGATTAAGTCAGACTTGCATAGAACAATACACATGTCAAACACAGATTAAACAATATGGCTGTGTGGCAGTCATTACAGAAAGCACGTCCTCATCTAAACTGAAAAAAGATCTAGATTTAGAACACAACACTAACACACTTAAAATAAGCACAATGTTCAGGCTCAAAGGACATTCAAATCTCTTTTGACAGCAACAATGGCAGATGTGAATAATCCTGATATGAAATAATATGCTTATAATGCAATAATGGAGTTCCCGCCTACCTGAATTGATTTGAGCTAGCACACATTACATCATCTGTCTATTTGGTTATTTTCCACAACCTCACCTTCTGATAAGACATTCATACACTTCCAGCAGAAGGAGCAAAAAGAGAAGGCCTGTTTGTACACTGTACACTAATTAATACATAACTCCATTGGGAAGTTGCCTATTTGCTGCTCCATAGACAGCACATTCATTTATACCACTGTTTTCTGCTTCTCCAAAGGCCTAGTTAATTGCATTTAAACAAGATCTTGTTTAGTGAAGAACAAGGAGCACTGCACTGTTATTGACACTAGAAGCAATTGAAAAACACATACATACATACATACATACACACATATATACACACATATATACATACACACATACATATATATACTCACACACACATACACACACAGGCACACACACAAATACATACATATATATACACATATATATATATACACACACATATATACATACATATACATATATACCCACACACACAGACACACAGACACACATACACATACACATACACATACACACACACACACATATAGATAGATATATAGATAATAGATAGATATAAATGAAGTCAAGTGAGTGAGTATTTCAATATGGGTTTTTCTCTGTAATGAACTGCAACACCATTTGTTCTTTGGTCTACTCTACTCTGTCCCAATAAGCATATTGAAACAATGTCAGGTCAATCCAACAGAAATGTGTTAAAATGTGTCTTTAAACATATTAGTTCAGGGTTGACGTTTACGACCCGACAATTGTGAAATGTCTGTAAAATAAATACATTAAGCACACCCTCATTTGAAAGTTTACAATATATTCATTTTTTCATTTTTATTTATTTATTTATTATTATTTATTAATGTTTGTAGTATTTTTATGACTATAAACGATATACTCTATATTAAAAATGTTTATATCTTCAGATAACATTCACAATTATGTATACATTTTGTATATATTGTCCACCTCTACTAGTGAATTAATCTATGTTAGTCATCCTTGAGAATAACATTTTGAATTAAATATCCATAATAATATATGGGAAATCAGAATGAGAAAAGCCAAACGAGATAAAACGCAATGCAAAGCTTGGGTGGTCAGGATATTGTGAGAGAAAGTCAGATCTTGTTACTTTTTCCTTACATTAATGGCTCACTGTCACAAGAGAATGTGTCATATGTAAAGAAATGACACGCCACGAGCAACATTCACCTACTGAACCCTTTTGTTGCTGGATAAGTCAACTACTGTGTTGGCTTGTAAATTCAAAACAGCATAATTAGGGCCATCAACCATCAAACATCTTTGAGCTCAGCAAACATTTCCTTTTCAATCTTGCTCTCTGTCTTCTAGCTTCTCTGCCTCCTAAACCCCTCGCCTCTATCTGCCCACCTCATCTTCTGTCTTTGCCCACTTCATCTATCTCCATCCACACAGTGCTTACTGGAAGTGCTGTGCCAGCAGAGTCATGGGGAAATGGCACCATCCTCACTGAGCGCAGGCAGACAGCATGGGGGTGGTTCTGAGGGGAGAGGGGGGTCTGGTGACAGCCATTGAAACACAGCCATCATCCAACACTGTGAAGCAATCACGCTGCCTGCTAGATGGGATACAATGCTAAAGCTGCACTATCAGAGGAGGATCAGTTAAGAATGATAGGATATACAATCTTTATCCTGCAAAGTCCAAAACATTATTCTTTCAGAAGCGAACAAAGTGGCCTGAATTGGCCTGGAGTCAGAACAGGCAGAGGAGGGGTGTAGCAGTGGTACACAAACATGTCGGCTGGGCACGCAGACAGGCCACTGCTCTTTTGAGGACTTAAGTAGCCTCTTCCTTCATTGGAGTCTTCATAAATGCAAGCTGTTCCTGTGGGTGTTTCTCCCACTATACCTGCTACAAGTACAAATATTTTTGCTATAAAATGATGCTTAATCAATGAATAAGAGGAAGGACAAGTTTTCACAAGTCTGTGGTGCTCTCAGTGCATATGTTGTCATTTCAAAATGTGGAGACTACAAAAGAGCAAGGCCAGATTAACAAAGGGTGCTTTGCTATAACTCTAAGTGTAGTTTATTCCAGCTCAAAATCTGCTGCGCTCTGTGTGAGTAAAAGGATCATTTTCTCAAAATTAACCTTGTCAAACTCTGGCTCTGCCCAGGGGGGATCTGTATTACTGTTCTAATTTTTCAATCACACATTGAAAAGAGTGTAAAATTTGTGCCCTCTCATTTACTCGCTCACCTCACACAGTCACGAACATTCTTGACTCATGACTTTTTTCACTCATTTAAAACTTAAAGCAGGTTTCACTAGCCTTAGATGGATTCTTCATTACAGAAGTATTGCGTGGAGTGATCAGAAGAGAATACAGCAGCGCTCTGCTAGGCTAGGTCAAAATTAATTACAGAAGCCGTTAAGCATACACCAGCTGTTGTAAACAAACGCAAAAGTACATTTTCATTTCAAACAACCCCTTGTATCACTTTTAATGTTGTCCATCTTAGCTGTAGTGCATCCAACTTTTAAAGACAAAACCATATGCTGTGTCTCTCTCACATGCCTCACTCACTGCAAGAATCAGTTTTTTGTCCCTTTGCTCTTGGGAAAGTTCAACCAGAGAAAAGTTGATAACATCATTGTCCATTTATTGCAGCGAATGGTATAAAAAAAAATATATATATCCCTCTTCATTACCAATTCCTCCGAATTGATAGTCAGAAATGCCATTTGTAAAGGAAATAAAGAAGACCAAATATGACAAAAAGTAATACCACCATTATCTCCATTCCAGGATATTAAATTGAACAGCATCGAAGGTAACACAAGTTGAGGACTATTTTTAAACTGCTCTTTTACTGTCATTTCCCTGTCTCCACCTATTTAATTCCTTTCCACTTTCTGAACATCCCCCAAACGCTTATCAGTGGTGTTTTGAAAAAGTCAAACTGTTAGAGCGGCCACCTCCAGCCAGCCTGTCCTGCCAATCGAGCATCCCGTTTCCAGACAGCACAGTCATTTCCCAGCCCAGTGGAGCAGCTCTCTCTGACCTCTGGCTCGACCTCCACCTCCAAGGACCCTGGACTCGGTACCAGCCACCAGGGAGAGTGGGCTAGGGCCACCTCTACTTATTTATGAGCCATTTCACACAGTGCTGCGCCTATTTGACAGCCAGCCTTGGTCCAACTTACACACTCTCTCTGCACTTAACACAGAGGCGCTGCAGCAGAGCCAAAGGGACACATGCAGTGGGCGGAGACTCGGTGAAGGAATATATTAGATAGATCCTCCACAGTAACAACAAATAAACTTTTATTTATTCACTGGCCATGCTGATTAAACTTAAAACAGTAAGTGCGCAGGCCACATATCCTCTTTTTAATATTGCTGTATCCAGGCATTAACTATGAGAAGAATATTCATGAGCAAAAGTCACAGGGGAAAACTAAGATTTTAATCTTCACTGTCAATTGATAGGTTCAAGAATAGTTGTTGTGACGGACACATATTCACTTAAGAGATCCAATACAATATAATATTGTGTAGTATCTCTCTTTCCTGGTTAAATAAATATAAATAGATTAAAAATTATAATAAATAAAAGTAAAAAAGAAAACAAATACAAAGACAAGGAACAACGCTATAGGCTACATGTCTAATGGTTAATCTGAAAAAATCTAATCTTGCCATTTATATTAAAATTTTGGAAACACTTTAAAACAACAATGCTTCAAGAAAAAAATGCTCTGCACTGTAATTAATGAATGAACTTTAAGCATACGTTGTAGTATTTCTCATATTTTCCGTGTGCATTGTGCATTGTAGGTACCTTAACAAATTCATAAAATGCTTTTGGTAAGAAAGGAGAGCCATGAATTAGCAAAAACAAGATGAGTTTGTGCTGCAAAGTGCAAACACAATGTAACTGAATATGTATTTATTTTCAGGCAAAGGGCTAGAAAGCTGTTTTTAGTATGGAAGATTAATGGTGTTGCACTCACCTGAGATGGAGACAAAGGCCTTGCCCTCCTCGCCGAGCAGTGGATTGATAAGCTGGCAGCTGTAGATGCTGCTGGGCTCTAGGACAACAGTCAGAACGCTGGTGAGACTGAATAGCCCTTGTTCATTGGCCACATGCGAAGTTGTGACGTTATCAGTCAAGGTGTGTCCGCCCTCGTTGCGCCATACGACAGAAGCCTGGGGATATCCACCATAGGCCACGCAGGTCAGCGCTACCTCATCCCCAGGCCGGTGGTTAAAGTTTGGCTCCAAAGTCACCACTGGTTGAGAGTAGGGAGCTGGGAAAATGAACATGTGTAAGATATTTTTATAGGGCCCTGCGACGAGTTGGCCACTGTCCAGGGTGTACCCCGCCTAAGGCCCAAAGGCACTGGGATAGGCTCCAGTCACCCGCGACCCCTAACGGGAACAAGCGGTAGAAAATGGATGGATGGATGGATGGATATTTTTATAGGATATAATGTTGCACTGTACAAAAAAAGAAGAAGAAAAAATTAGGTAAGGTTCTAATCAATCATCTGCATATGACATATTCTCTGCTGTTATGGCAACCTGTCTGTAACAGTGACAAACAGAATGCAGGGCACTTATTATTCTTCCCCAGATGTAGTAAATGCTGTTTCTAGCGAACTATAAATCCCATATTTCTCACTCGTTTAAATAACCAATCCCACTATGTTTACAAATAACAAAATGTCTAACGTTTCTTTAGTCAGTGATTTTTTATCTTCAGTTGGAATTCAAAATAGTAGCCTTAAAATGTTCCTGAATTTAATCAGTGACTTGTTTTGGCCATGACACAGTTCTGGCTTTTTAAAAAATCCATCCATAACAAGAACAAATTTAGTTCAACCTTTATTAGGGTTGTAACGATTTTTCAGAATAATTGTAACAAATCGACAACTAAAGTAATGACTATTGACTATTTTAATAAACGTTTTAAACAAAGACAGTGGCATTGTGAAATGATAACACAATGTCAACTTTATTTGTAATTCTTCTCTATCTAGAAGTTTTCAGTCATCATATTTCCAACTGGAGCTGGGCAGTTAATTGCATTTGAATTTAGATTGAGATTAAATCATGTCTAATTGTCAATTATAAGATTTTTTCGAGAAGTAGAGCCGAGATTGGGTTTAGGGAACCCAAATTGCTAAAAAAAAAATGTCTTTGGGAAGACATTTTTTTAGCAATTTTTGTGTTAAATGGCACAGATTCAAAGTCTGTCTTGTTTATGTTTATGGAATCACTACTGAAAAACATGTTTTTAAAAAGACAAAATATGATTGAATCAAAATCAATATGATGTAAAGAAATCTTACAATAATATTGCCCAATATCTGAATTTTAAAAATCTCAATGTACAATAAAAACAATTGTTTAACTAGTCAACAGCTGAAATTATATTTGCAGCCCAAGTATTTATTGTATTACTTGGATTTTGCCTGACTGTACAGTATATGTTTAGACACGAGGCAAACAAAGAGCCGTGCTGAATGCATTCTCTGCACCACGGGTCACCCTGGGAACTGCATGACATGATTTCCATTAAATTCTTAATTATATTTAGCGAGCTTAGCATAACATAGTGTTTAAGATCCCTGAGCTGCAGACAGCATATGTGGCACGTCCTATGCTGTATTCCAACACTCTAAACCACACTCTCAGGAGAGCCGATACAACGAGCCACAACGAGCCACTCCCAGCAAACAGATAGTGCATGCAGCCAGAGAAACAACCACCTGTACACTGGGACACTGGGTGGGCAGACGACGGGGAGGAGAAAAGGATAGCAGAATGGAGGTTAAGAGTGAACCAGGCCTGGCTCGCAACGCGCTTCTCCAATCCCCATAGGTAAAACACAAGAGTAAAGAGGTGGAGAGGAGGGAGCGGGCTTGAATTCCCAAAACCAATCATTGCACAGTAAACAATAGGGTGGGGCCAAGGGTGAGATGGAATAAGACTGAGCTGCCTTTTGAAAAGCTCAATGTACAGACGGTTTGGCAAACACTAACCTGCCCCATTGTCCACTTGACTGACAGACCGGCTTGCATTCATACTATTATTTCATTTCAGCGGAGCAAGAGGAATGAAAGAGTCTAGACGAAAAAAATAAAGAAATCTAATGAATTAAAGGGAGTCAATTTGTCACTGTTTGGAGTTTCCCCATCTTCAACTGGGAGGAGAAATGCAGTGCATAATGCTTTTCTAGCCATGCAAAAAACACTATTTGCTAATATGATTCAAACAATTAAATTCTCGCTGGCAGTGAAGATAGGCCGTCCAGTCCGGCAGGCAACAGAAGGGTTGTTAGTGATGGCTGATTGGTCGTAACAGCTAATAATCACAGTCAGCAGAAACTGACCATGACAGAGACCACAATCAGCCTTTATTGACTAAAACACAGAGCAGCCGTCTAGGGAAAACTGATGAGCACCTGCGTTTACCTCAGGGGAAAAATTACCCTGAATTACCATCTACTGTATAATAGAGTTTTATTGCATTCTGTTATTGGCTGTGTCCACATTCAATTCAATTAATTTACAGTAGAATAAATTGTGGGTCTGTAAACTAAATTGATCCTAATAAATTCTCATTTTATAACCCTCGCAGCAATTTCACCCTGCCTCCCACTACAGGAGTGTTTTAGAGGCTTGGGCATGGACAGTGGAATTACCTTAGCACAGTAATTCTGCAAAAATGATTGGTTATTATTATTGACAGCATTATCATAATATACGTTGACTGAATACAGGGATACATTTTGCAGGATACAGAAAAAAAAAAGAAAAGAAAAAAACAAACAAGGCGCGAGTGGGGAAAATGTTTTACGTTGAATCTTTACCAGTAAGTGGATTTAAAGAGCGCATCAATTCTGAGATGCATATAAACCAAATGACATAAAAAGAAAAAAGGCTAAGTTGAACATTTCTCACCCGCCACCTGGAGAAAGAAAGCGGCGCTGCCATAGTCCTGCACCTTCACAAAGCAGGTGTAGCTGCCCTCATCTGCCACCACAACGTCCTGGAGCAGGAGTGAGGCGTTACCCTGGAGGAGGCTCTGGAGGGACAGGTAGGTGCGGTTGGCAAACCTGGCCGCCTGATCCTCCAGCTGGTCTTTCCCATTACTAAAAGCCGTGCACGCTGCGTTTGGTGTCAGTCAGCTGCCAGAACACGCTCACGTCGGACAGGTTGTAGGGGCTCTCTGCGCTGAAGGTGCAGTTGAGCATGGTGTCCCTGCCATACAAGGCCACCATCGGCTGGTCTGGGACTTGAACTTCCATTAGAGCTAGAAGAAAGAAATGGATTACAAGTTATACATTTGATGATATATAGGACTGATATGGTGCCAAAAATAATGCACCATTGTTTGAATGACAAGTATATTTTTATCTATTAGTTTATGCCACACTGCACCCACCCATAAGTAACAGACTTCTCTAACAACTGAAAATAAACAACATAAGTATACTCCATCTGGCCCTGGGTCTAGTAAAAACATATAGTACCTGCTGAATCACAATGCTCGTTTATTATTCCAACATTCGGGAGTGACATTCTGACACCAGGTAAAATTTGAATGTCTTTGAAACAAATCAATGCAGTGTTTTTTTTGAAATATATGCCGCTACTGTTGTAAAACACTTGTTTGTGGAGCAGGGGGATAGGAAAGCGGAAAAGGTGAGGAGGGAAAATACTTTTTGTTTTGTACTCCTATAGGCCTTGCCTCCTAGCTAAAGCTCAGTACACGAAAGCAACACAATCTGTACAGCTTTGGTTAAAGCGTTTGCAAATCTGCAAAACTCAAGCAGGCAGGAAATGACTGCTAAACACTGGATTCATGTTAAGGAGATGCCACTATCTGAACATAAAAACAAGTGACAATTCTTTTTCTAATAGGCTATAGCCCAAAAAGTAAAATAAATGTAAAAAAAGAAAAGATTTTTTTTGGGGGCTGGAAGGCTTTAATAGACAGGACAGTTGTGAAATGGGGATGAGAGGAGGAAGAACATGCAGCAAACTGTCGGCTCCGGGATTCGAAGTCCCAACACCGCGGCCGGCCGCCGCGCGTGGAGCCTGGCATATGTGCTGTTGGCCACTCGACCACCATGCAGCCTGATGAAAGCATTGCAACACGTATACAAGTTTGGGAAGGAATGTCAAGATCATTTTAACTAAAATAATAAATAAGAAAAAAATTCTCTTCAATTTATTCTTTTAAAAAAAAATTAACCTAAATGTAAAGTGCTCTTTTATATTCTTGTTTATGCAAAAATGAATACTTATCATTCAGAAAGTTTGATTTCATAAAGTTGCTCACACACTATTACTACTCTAGTAGAGGTTAAAGGGTAAAAGAAATAAAATGGACAAAGGATATTTGTTTGTCAATAATCTTAATAATAATATCTGTAAAAGTTAAATTGTGATGTTTCTTCTCACAATAATGGTAAAACTGACTTGAATGTGTTGAAATAAAACCCTGTACCAAAATATTTTCATTTCATTTCAGCGATCTTTGCACAGAACTTTTGATTTTCTGAACAGTGCACCAGAGTGTATTGTTCGTCTAGACAGGGCTGAGAGCAAAGAGTGCACTACATAATCATTGTGGATTAGTAGCCTTCTCAGGCCCAGTCCAGAATACACACCAGACTATTCTCAGGAGTCAGCATTCTCCATTGATCCCTGTCTGCTCTTATCCCACATGGAGACACTCATCTGCATCACAGGGGGAGAAAAAAGGACTATCTGACCCTCCAGCCAAACGCAACGCTTTCTACTCAACCTCCTCTAATTGCTATAATCATAGTGGCATTTGAGCCTGTGCAGCCTTCTTAGTTCACATCACATAGGCCCTGTCAATGCAGAATGACTTTGCTATGAAGGAGATTTGAATGCTGTGGGGTGCAATAATTGGCCTCCTATTAACAACAAACAAGTCTTTCATCTGGAAGGGTTCATATGCTGTATGGATGGCCGTTGCTAAGTCAAGGCAGGCCTATTTTCAATCACACTGGGCTAGCTAACAAGGTCCCCCTCTTCACTTCTACTCCCCCAACAACCAAAGCATCTGCAGGAACAGTGCCATCTACTGATGTAGTTCATAAATTAGATGTAAAAAAGAAATATGGTCGTGTGCTGATAAGAATTGGGCCAGAGTGTGTTGTGTATGTGACGATTGCTTGTAGAAACTGTAAAACCAAAAATGTAATAATGCAGGAACTCTTACTATTAACAACGTTGTCAAAAATAACAAGATTTAGTTAACTACTATTAAGCAATACTAAAATTCGAAGACGTACTGATATATATATATATATATATATATATATATATATATATATATATATATATATATATATATATATATATATATATATATATATATATATATATAATATAATAATATATATATATATATTATATTATTATCTGTATGAATAGTTCAATTGTCCAAACACACACCAAAATATGCATAAATGCTGAATTCATTTCATCTTGATCCAGTTCGTTTTTGATTGTTTCTTGCTGTACTGTAACTGTATTCTCACAATCAAAGGCTTGGTGCTGTACCTTTACAATAAGGACAAAAGAATGCATGTGTGCCTGTGTCTTTGCATGTATCCCAACCTTTGCACTAATGAGAAGGTGGTTGTGTTCAGGGCTAACAATGACAGCTCTTGTATGCTACACAGCAAGCGAGAACAGCAGCCCGGAATGACTCACAGCATAAAATTATTCAGGAAAGAGGTTAAGGGCGAAGGAGAGACGAAGCAAGGAGCCAGCTCACACTTATAGATAATGTCTGGAAACAAGCCAAAGAAGCTACTATATGGTGGAGCCCCACACTAATCCCTCAACATGACCAAAGGACGGATCAGAAAGGACAGACACTGTATAGAAAACTGTCATTATTATTCTATTGCAGGTTCCATGTGCTGCTCTAAATGGTTGCACAAGTAAGCTTAACCTACTGTCTGACTTTCTCACCAGACATCATATTAAATTACACACAAAGGTGACTGTTTAATGCCTAATTTAACTAGTAGGCTATTAAATATACATTTTCTTGTTATCGCTACCTGCAAAATCATTCTCTATGGGCAATTTTCCTCACCAATTTAGTTAATTCTAAACTCTCTGGTCCATACCGTGACATCAATATTCTTCCTTTTCAAGAAGAAAGCACAATAACATAAACAAGTAGGGAAAACAGCTTCTAATCTTGAAAAGACAAGCTTCTAGGGACCAAATGAAATGCATCAAGTATAAGCACTTTTCCTCTGGCTTCCTTCAGCGCTGACCTAGCTCTGGTTGGACGGCCCTCTGAGGACACGCCACTGCACGGGCACCTTGTGTAGAGGGGCTGACCTGCACTTGGAGGGAGAACAGAGGGGAGCGTTTAATACGGCACAGCGCACACAGACAAGGAGGGCGCAGCGCTGACGTCATCAAAAATGTGAGGTTCATCAGAGGTTGCAGAAAAATTGCAGCGCACCGGGATATTTTGGATTTGTTGCTGTTTACAGTGAACTGTGTGTTTTGTATTCGAGCTCCACACTTGATCCTCTGTGCCCTGCTCTGCTCTGCTCTCATACTACTATGGCTACAAAAAACAACGTGCCTTCACATGTGATATAAAGTAGTGGTGAATGTGGTGGGAGATGTACTTGCGATTGTTGTTTTTGAGATATGCAACATTTTAATATTGAGTATATTGTCTATTAAACATGACCTCAAAAAAGACAGAAACGTGTTGTATTAGCTACTAAACAAGGTATGAAGTGATATTTCTGAACTTTTGTGGTTCATATAATGCCCCCAAGTAATTGTGTGCGATACTGAAACCTCGACCAAGACAGTAACAAGCACATTTGAGAACATTCCTGATGCATAGTTAGAATATTGACAAAATTGTTATCGAGATAGTGAAAAGAAAGAAAGAAATGGAGCTATCAATATCACCCATCACGATAGTATCTCAAGTGAAATAGCGACCTCGGCCTCTTCATCCACTCTTCTTCCCCACAACCGACACCAGTGTCTTGGCCCTTAGTTTCATCCCTGAATGATAAAATAAATATTACAAATGGTTATACTTAGGGTTGGGTGATATTGACAAAAATGAATGTATCACAATTTTTGTCCCGATAACAATATTCCGACAATATGTCAATCCAACAGAAATGTGCTAAAACATGTCTTTTAATGTGTTAGTTGAGGTTTAATCATCAGACAAACGTAAAATGTCTGTAGTTAATCACAAAAGTGCAGGAATATCAATATATGAAAATGAATAAACTAAAGTCCCTTGGGATGAGATGTAGAAGTTACTTTAAGCTACGGAAACTAACTGGCGGTATTCTGTCGATCATATTGTTGCATATGGGGTTGAATAAGGTGGTCATAAGATATAACATTATGAAAAGCACCAATGATAGAACGATCAAACCGTTATCTCATTTTTATAACATTACAGAGTGTTTTGTGAGTGAAGTAAACTGGGGTCTAGCCTCTCCTCACTGATGAAGAGATGCAGAGGACCAGAGAGCGCAGCCAGGGAGACTCCGGCCTGTGGGGATTTACACCGTGCACTTTGTGTTTATGGGCCTCAGCTCCGTTTGAGTGCCTGTGAGACAGAGACGGCCTCGTTCACAGCCCACATGAAATAAACTCATTACTGCCTTTGCGAGCTTTGGCAACGAGCCCAACTTAGCAGCAAGGCATAGGGCATTGGCTACAGAGAAAACTGCAAGAGATCTTCAGCCAACTCTTAACTTTCAAGGGCAAGACAATACAGACCTGTCACAATCAACAGCCTGATCCACCCATTTGTTTCAGAGATTCTAATTTAGCATGATCATCTTGAGTGCTGGAGTGGGAATTTGGACATTGTGGGATGGCGATTGAGGTCACACACTCCGTTTATCCAGGTAACGGGTACGATTTGTACATATGATTCGATGTACGATTCACCTGAAGCGGTCACTTTCCATCCATGCATCTTCCTCTGCTTATCCGAGGCCAGGGGCAGCAGAGACTCCCAGATTTCCCACACCCCAGACACTTCCTCCAGTCACTCGAGGCGTTTCCAGGCCAGCCGAGAGACATCCCATTCCCAGCGTAAGCCCGGAACACCTACCCAGGGAGACGTCCAGGAGGCTCCGGAAAAGATGCCCGAGCCACCTCATCTATAGGACTGAAGAAGCCCTTTAGAGGAGTACTCAAACAAGGCCGTTACATCGCCTAGATCGGCGTTACAGGGGCCCCACGCTGGAGCCAGGCCTGGGGTTGGTCTGGTGGCCTTAAGGAGCGCCATAGGCTCTGCATTGGTCCCACCACGTGCAAGAGGAACCGTAAAGGGCCAGAGCAGTGGTCCATTTCTAATTATGATCAAATAGGATTTTCCCCCCCAAATAATTATTTTAATAATTTTCCTCAATATAGCCAGTTCAAAAGTTTGATAAGTTAACAAAGTCAAACCTAAAAAAGAACGTAATGATGGAGAACTTCTTGACACAGCAAAGGCGTGAACATACGGAGTGCACAGATGGACAATGGAGCTGAGCATGAGCTGGAAAATTCCATTGGTGGGTTATTACTTTTTATGGAAAACTGGACAGCAGTAAATGATTTAGTATGAAACTCAATATTCTACAGCCGATGCAGCCAATAAAAGACAATATCATGTTTTTCCAGCATATGGAGTTTATAGATAACTGAAGATTAACAAATACAGCGACACATTGTATAAGGGAATAAGGAAGCTCCATTGGTAGTCAAAAAGGAACAAACTGTTTAAACAGAGGTCCAAACCACAGTGAACATTTCTGTGAATAGAACCCCTTATTGCAGCCTTTGACTTCTCATGCTAATGATTATATGCTTTCATACCAGGACAGATTGCCGTTTATCTGCTCTATGGGATCCACATCAGTCCTTTGTAAATAATTGTTTTGGTATCCAGTGAATACAAACAAAAAGCATTCTACCCTTCACATACACAAACACCAGGCAATTTGATGCAGACAGAGACACCCAAAGGCCAGTGAGCACATTGATATTCCACACCTGCATGTCTCCTGACAGCTCCATAGCCGCACACTGTCTGCGGGATTGGACACGAAGATCCCTGACACTACAATAGATGCTGAGGCTCCAGTGCAGAGGGGCTTCTATCAGCACACAAACATGTCAGACACACGGCTACACAGGCGCCTGGTCCATGGACTGTCACATACAAATAGATACAAGAGGCAATAGACAAATGTCACCAACACAACTGTGCAAAAGTAACTTGGCAAAAATGTCCTGTTGTCCATACTGTGAAGTCCAGGAATGTTTTAGGCAGTGGTTCTCAAACTAACACGGGTCAAAGATGGAGCCGTACTAAAAATCCGTAATTTATTTGATCAAAATGTATTTTTGCAGTACAAAAAATGAGTTGTTATTGTTGAGATTTTCTTCAGTCGATTACATGCCTAATCTAACAAATCTGACCCAAACTGCACTGAAATGACAAGACTAGGACTAGAAAATTGCATATTTGTATGTAAAAAGGCATCTCAAGTAAACTCTCTCCGTGTCCTCTCCTTTCTGTTCTTGTCCATATACATCCTTTAAAATCCTAATAAAATAATTCATCAACTAATAAAGATCTTGGTCTACTAAGACACTATCGGGCGATTAATTGACTGAACAACTAAATGCCCTACCTCAGATGTCAGAAGGAAATAGAAAATATGTAAAATAAAAAATTATTGAATTAAGATACAGAAATATTTGTGTTTTGTGACGCAAATCAATGAATGAACTTTCAAGGTTGAGTCAAGGTATTGTACAGTACCTTTGCTTTACCTGTTTAGCCTACAGTTTTTGTGTTTCTAACCGATACCCCTTTACTTTTAAGCCTTTCTTCAAAATCTGATCAGATGAACATATGTGAAGCAGCAAACCATTCAATACCATCTCCAGGTTACCACTTGAAAGCAAGGTGCCACACTTCGATAACATTGAACCAGACTGCAGTCCCTCATAAAGTCATAATTAGAACTAGGCTGTTACAGGATCAATAAATCCATTTACATGCAAATTTTCAAACACACAAAGCCTCCAAAATCACACAGTAAGATCATACATGCTGCTGCAATCTGGTGACTTAAAAATGACAGAAAAGGGAGGGGGGGAATAAAAAAAATAAAAGTGAGTTCATAAGAATAATCAAGCAACACTGGAGGACAAACTGCAGGGGAAATATTGACACAACAGAGTAAACAGGTACAAAACCAACATAGTGCAATGACAACACTGAACAGGGGAAGGCAGGGCTAATGGCTCAGGCAAATGCTTTTACAACACTGCCCCCTCATGGTTGTGAAAGCAACCACATTTGAGAGACTGAACTTCAAAGAGTTTTTAACTCAAAGGATTTGTAGTCATTTCAATAATAGTTATTCCAGACATACAGCCAATTACTGTAAAGGGAAAACGCTGTGATCTTATGCTAAAAGGAGCAGATTTATGTTCCGTCATTGTCTGAGAATTTGGTATTATCACAGACCTTGTTCATATGGGTAAAGGCTATTTAGTCAGTTGTTGTCGCTTTTTTAATGTGAGGCAAAAGGAATATAGACAATGAAGTCCTTTAAATCTGGGTCACTTTAACTTGAAACTATGAAAACTATTAAGTTCATATTTTCCTTCACCAGAATATGAAACATTTTGATTAAGGAGATTTACAGGTGATGGGGATAGGAGCGACAAGGACTTAATTTCAGAATGTCATAAATCAAAGTCGGACTCTATTGTGCAATATACTGGCTTTTTTTCCAAACCACATCTTAAATCAGCGTCTCCCTTTGCTCTGCTTTTTAAAATAAACCTTGCATGTCATCTCATTTCCTGTCAATGACCTCGTAATGAGCTCTGACAGTCAGATAATAGAGGCAGGGGAGTAGAGTTGACAGAAAAGGGCAAACCTCCTCCTTGTGTAGAAGAAAAATAAAGATAGTTTTGTATTCTCTGTTTCAGTCAATTTCATCTGCTGACAGCAAATCCTCAGCAAATGTCGAACCTCCCTTATTGCCTCACATATTGTAACTTTATGTCCTATTTTATAACATTCAAGTAGGGATGTCAAGATCATTTGGTAAACCGATAATCATGATTATCGGTTCTCAATATAATCATTTTAACTATAGGCAACAATTTACAAAGCAAAACAAAAGGAAAAGTAATTTAAATAGTATATATACCCAGAAAAGGTAAACCTAAATATAAAGTGGGTTATATGTGGCTGTTGATGAAACACTAATAACATTTTATCACAGCACTAAAAAAAACAGGCTTGCCTCTCCACAGACCTGACTTGGGCCTGCTGGATGGCAGGTTGCAGCTCGTCTCCATGGAGATGTTATTCCTTTGGCGGGAATGTTCAAAAGAAATACATGAAACTGATCTATCTCTATGGATAATATTCTCAAGTTTGGCTTTAAATGTCCATCTCCCTGGAGTCATAATGGTCATGTACTTGCACCAGGAAACTCACATGGTGCTACTTTAAATAAATAGGAAAATAAAAATAATAAATAAATATATAAATATATATATATATATTTATCATAGATATATATATATATATATATATATATATTTATCATATATATATATATATTTATCATATATATATATATATATATATATATATATATATATATATATATATATATATATCATATATATCATATATATATATATCTATATATATATATATATATATATATATATATATATATTATATATTTATCATATATATATCAAACAAGCTCAATGTCTAAGTATCTAGCTGCCTATTCTCTGTCTGGTTACTTCAAAATTGTACATACTTAATTCTGACT
The DNA here is from genome assembly GCA_015082035.1 of Chaenogobius annularis. Lineage (NCBI taxonomy): Eukaryota > Metazoa > Chordata > Actinopteri > Gobiiformes > Gobiidae > Chaenogobius > Chaenogobius annularis. The sequence continues at coordinate 176,957 of BJKM01000094.1, read as the reverse complement.
TTCTAATTTGTTTTTGATGACACAACTCTACTCTAACTTTTATTTACCCCACCTCAGTCTTCTTATCCTTGAGTAATAATAAGCAAGAGAGAGAAGAGGTGATTTTTGATAAAGGCGAGGTATTTCATTTTATAAAGTTAATGGCTTGTGTAAATGCAGACTTTTCTAAAGTGCTGTTTGATGAAATCGCACGTCATCTTTTGCTGATTCACACTCACATTATTATGCAAGCTTAAGCAAGAGTCAGCCCCCCACCACCTGCCTTATTTGAATACCAGAGTCCCCCAGTAACACATGACTGGAGCTACAACCCAGAGGCAGGCAAAGCTTTCCTAGGTGCATCCTCAGCATCCGTTCTGGTCATTTATCACAAGCCACTCGACGCGCGGCACTCTCGCATATGGCTCGGAGGCTCCAGCACTGCATTCTCCGCATATTAGCCATATCAATTTTTTAGGATCCCACCAGGCTGCATTTTAGGAACTTGTTGAAATAATCATGAGAACTGCTTGTTGGGTTATAATGCGCTTTGTTTCAATGAATTGGTGAGAAACGACCCAACACACAATCGAGACTCATTAGGTAAGCGCTGCATTGAAACCAATCTTAGTTGAGCTTGTCCTCCATTGTTTTTAAAAGGGATACTTCACTGGACACAATCAAATTAGCAAGAACATCACAGATACGGGGTAATAACCCTAAATTGAATTTCTAGCACCAGCTAAAGTGTCCCCTCTCTGCAGAATCAATTGCTGTGGAGACAAGAGGGAGGACAAGATGAGGGCATTCATAGTTAGCAGACCTTTAAAGAGTACACCAGAGATGCAGGCCATTTTCACGCTCTGGGGCCCAGCCATAATGTGAGGCTGCTGTCTGCTGCTGTTGGAGGAGGAGATGCAATCTATCCAATTATGTTAATACATTTAAATTACCTTACAGCTCCCATCAGTGAGCCAGTGAATTCAGGTCAGCTTTCAGTATTTGGATGGATTCCTATTGTTTGGCATGGATGCTACACATCTTGATGCTAACAGAGCGCAGAGTATGACAACTATACAAGCAATTAGCTCTGCAGCATCCTGTTAGCTGCGCCACAGGCTGTCGCTCTGATATGTGGAGGGAGCCAAAGGGTTTACTAGATCACGCTATTTCTATGCACCTATCCATCTTGTTCACTGATTATAGTGTGATTAGAAAATAACCTGTCAGTGTGTTCATAGCTGGGTTTCAGATGACATAACATTTTGCAGGCTTGTTCATAGTTTTCTGCAACACTTGCCTAGCTCAATATTTGTTTGATTGGGTCAATTGTCTAGAGGTCAAAGGTCAATACAGGATACACGTTTAATGTTTAACTGTCTGAAGTACTGATACTCAAATGTTGATTTATTAATAACTTATGTATATTTAGGAAAAAAAGAAACAATAACTGCTAATTATGCTTTGTAAAGGCAAGCTGATCAAAGGAGTCAAGGGAATGAGTATGGATGTTTCAAACAGAGAAGTGTGTCAGGGGGCACTCATGGCATTGGTTAGTAGAGCAGAGCATTTTAAACTTTTGGGTAGGAGATGGACTGGAAAACACATATCCAACAAAACAACAACAATATATAAACAGTAAACAAATCAAATCATATAAATATATACAGTAAATTATAATTATTACTATCATCATTGATTGTCATCATCATTGTTGTATAAGCACATAACTAGATCGCAATTGCTTAGTTCTCTGGTTAGGTGGATATGAATTATTGTGTGAGGTGGTCTAATAGCCCATTAGAGTGAGTTAAAGAGCTCCATCAGTGCATGGCACTCCTTCCCTTGGTCCCTTCAGACAGAGACAGAGGCGGCAGGATCCACTTAGTAATGAGCAGGCCTCAGGCCCATCGGAGCAGGACTGAATAGTCCCTAATGAACCACTGCACACACTCAGCCTGATTGAAATGTGCCACCGATGGCTGACAGAAGCTTGTCTCAGCTCAACCAGAAAGAGAGGGGAAGGCCTGTTCTTTGTGGGATCAAACTTCCTTTTTAGCTTTGTGGGTTTTCGTATACTTTAAAAACGACTTTGCCTTCTTGAGGTAAGACAAAATGTGAGCAATTTGAATATATGTATGGAGGAACCATTGAGTCAATATGTCAGTCAACTAACAATGTCAATATCTATGTTATTATTTTAAGTGATCCTATTGGAAGAGTTTGGTTGTTTTTATAATGACCTTGATTTTATGTGAGCACCACTTCACAGAAGTGAAACTTCAGACTGCGTGAGTAACAGCTCCCCCTCTAACCACACATTCTGAGTCACAGCAGAAAATGTGCACTTCTAGCAATTTTTTACACACTTGCACTGAGGTTTATTTCTTACCTGTCTGCAAAAGGTCAAAGCTATTCTGTTTTACAAGTTGAATAATAGAAAATATAAAAGAAAATATACCCCATGATGCAACTGTAATGACACTGTAAAAACTACAGTTAAAGTTAGTGTGAAATGAAATCTCTCTTGAGGCAGATTCAATAGGCTATGCCATGCGACTTTACATTATTTTGAGGAGTCATTTTATGTGGATTTCCAATGTGGACACATATATTTAATGATAGAGCAGAGGGAGGAGATACCAACCCAGAGTGTGGAGGGCCATCATGGCAGGCAGCAGGAGGGACAGCATGGTCTTCTGTGATGGATTCGATTAGACGTAGACGCTTTACACACAGAACTGTAATAAGAAAACAGTGTTAGTGATAGATCAACGCTGCTTGTTGTAATGCTTTATTAAATATGGAGGGAAATATGTGATCAAGACTAAAACAGGAAGTAATGTTTCAAGTCTGCTTCAAGAGAAACAAAGGACTAGACTTTTCTCTGCCCAACAGAGGTTTTGTTTAGTTCTGTTTGAGTGGGAAGGTGATGACAACAGGGAACTTCCAAAGCTGCCATGAAAAGTCATTCTCTGAGATTGCCCAGGAAAACAAAAGTGACTTAACACTGACTATTAAATACATAGAATGTATTCCAAGCCAAGTGAACCTTTATTTAACTAGAAAAACACCCATTGGGATTATATTTTCAAGAGCACGAGTAGACCTATAAGATATTTTAGTGCAATAACAGTAACTATAGTAGGAGGTAGTCCAGTACACAGTACTGTGATAGATTGCTAGTGTATATGCTACCTGAAAGAGCACAACTTTGGGGTACAAATTGCCAACACACTAAACTCGAGTCTATTTCTGCTGGTGGTGCACATTATAGACACAAGGAAACCATCAAAAGGTTTATGACACAAGCATGGCTAGACTATAGAGCCCTCAAGGAGGCCTATAAAATCTCCATCGTTACCACTTTTTTATGTTTTACGGTCATAAGTTATTGACCGAAAATCAATAAATGTTGTATAAAGTCTATAGGAAAATGTTAATGTTATTTAAATTGACTTGTCATTAACATTTTAATAATGAAATGTTAAAAACAGAAGCATTACATTAAATACTTGCATACACAAGCCTACACTAACGTAAATATCCAGACTGACATTGTAATTAGAACAACAGAAACTCTACAATCAACTTTATGGGGGGGGGGGGGATACATGTTTATTTAAGTCATTTTCTCATTGGTGAAAATGCTGACACGTCACTTTAAACTTTTGTGGTCGTTTTATGAGAGCAGATGTTCACTTTGCCAGGCAAGGGCGTAGTCTTAATTCACATCTCCCAAACACATCTTTAAAACACATCAGAAAATACACTTTTTAGGAGGGAAGTGTAGAGCAAGGTTAGCGCCACGACACAACTGTTGCTTTCTGATTCAAAGAAATAAGCAGTGTACGAATCCGCAGGAAGACTACGCTTGAAATACAGTTAACAGTATCTTTCAGCTTACCATCGGGACTGCTAAAGTTAGAAATAGCCAAGCATCCAGCGACGGTGACTGTGTCCAAAACAGTGCTCCTCGTTTTATCCGCAACTCATTCCAAGAACAAAGCTTAGACAAATGAAATACTAAACTGCTGTTGTTGCTACGGCTTTTGTCACTAAACAAGGCAATAAGATGTATTTTTCACTGCCTTGGAGTATGTTCCATTGATTTGGGACGGGATCCTTTCACAAACCACTCCTTGCTGCTTTGTCCAGCGGTGATGTCATTCAGAGGGGGCAAGATTCCCCACTCGCCGACCCCTTTAACTCTTTAGAGTCCGTGATATTTTCATAGATTCATGATATGAAAGTCAGATGTCCGTGGCTTATTAACAATATTTCATCCTGTAGTAACATGTTTGTTTCGAGGAATATGCTTTTACAGCACATGCACATCATTTTAGCCTGACTGTTAATGTTAACCGGAATCATTTCAATATAAATGAATATATAAACCACATTTTAATCGTAGATAGACTAAATATGTGAAGCTTTAACTCCCTCATTCATCAACGAATTTATTTTGTGTTTAATTTTTGTTTGATGAATCTTGATTTGTATTTTCTACCGTAAGTAAACGCAACAGGAACCACGTGACTTGAACCAGGAAGTAGGTGGAACGTCAACAATACAATGGTGAGCAGTACATCCATGATGGTGAGTGTGCAAATATTTTTAGCATTTGCTCAATGTTTTTGATAAAAATTCTCACCCATGCCGAATAGTTTTGAACAGTTTTGAACAGTTGATAGTTTAGAAAATTGGTTTATCTATTAGTAAGTCTTTTGTCGTGTTTTATGCGCGGCAGCTTGCTAATGCTACATGCACTGTAACTTGCTTGTATTTCATTATGCGCCTATCTTTGGTTTGTGTATCAAGGCAATGATGGTGTCTTCGGATTGGCATCTGTCTCTGAAGCTTGTTGATCAGCCCAAATCCAAATTCCACTTCCCGGAGATGATGCCTGGAGACGTCCCCCCGGGAGGATATAGAGTGGCGACCCTCAAACAGCTGGTGGCCGCTCAACTACCTGACTCCATCCCAGATCCAGAACTAATCGGTTTGCAAAAGACCTACAGCGATACCATGTTTTGTTAGTAACCCTAAAGTAGACACTACAGATCCTTTTTCCAAGTTTTTGTTAGAATTGAGCTATCACAAAGTAGAAGTCATTTTACTTTGCTTGATACTAGAAATGGAACCATTTGGTTTGACTTTACCTGTTCAAAACGGCCTTCATAGTGACATTTCACTGTAAAAATCAGTGGATTGTGATTTACGTGTTAAGTATTTTTTTGTGTTTTTGTTTTGTTTAACCCTACACCAGTCACTCAGTTTTCATATAATGGCAAGTGCAGGAATGTGGGTGGAGCCTCAGTTTCAGGACAAAATAAGATTAATCAAATATGCATGAATCAATCAAAATACTACTTTGAGTAAACAAATGTTACCGTTATAACAAGGTTAAAAGCTTATTAAAGTTGCTTTCTTTCATCAGAGCTGGTCCACTGTGGAAGGAAATTGAAGGACGACTTTACATTAGATTCTTATGGCATTCAGAATGGGTCCACCATACATATCCTCAAAAAGAGTTGGCCAGAGCCTGAGAGTGCACCAGGTTGTTATTTTAATAATTGGAAATTAATTTGCTGTAAAAAAAAAAAACGTATCTAGGTAATGTTGAATTTGTATTTTCATAATTTAGAGCCTGTGAATAGAGCGACAGCTGCCAGAGAGTTCAGAGTTTTTCATGCTGCTCTTCATTCTCTCAACTCCTCCTACAGAGATGCGGTAAGATGTGTCTGTTGTCATACTGAATATAAACGAGAGTAATATCTTTATCTGCTATCCCATATTTGTAAAATATGCCTCTACCTATCAAATACAATAAAATTGACCTACAACAATTCTGCATGCGTTTATTTTTCTGTTTAGGTTTATAAAATGCTGTCAAACAAAGAGTCGCTGGATCAAATAATTGTGGCTACACCAGGCCTCAGATCAGACCCAGTTGCGCTCGGTATGCTTGAGAATTTGTCAATTGTTTTTTATATAATCCTGAAGAAAATAAATACATGTTTTTATGGCCTTGTTTGTCTTAGGTGTACTTCAGGACAAAGACCTCTTTGTGCAATTTACAGATCCCAACATCTTGGATGAGTAAGTTGATATAACAGTCATAGTGTTTCATTTTACTACTATTACATTTAGTGATTATTATATTGAATATGCCATCCTTTTGCAGGTTGATTAGTTCACATCCAGCTTTGGTGAACGCTATTATTCTGGTCCTCCACTCTGTGGCAGGAAGCATGCCTGCACAATCCAGCACCAGCTCATCACGCAACGTCTCTTCCAGTTCTTACAGTGACATGCCAGGTGAGCTCAAGTTTCTAATAGTCATCACTCATTATCATTTTCACTACTTAAATATGTGAATTACTCTGTTACCACTGAGATGTTCTGTTGTTCTTTATTTGACAGGAGGATTTATGTTTGAAGGCATGTCTGATGATGAGGAAGAGTTCCAGTCTGTGAGTTAACTGTATTCTTCATTATTTGATACAAATAATGAATGGATATAATAGTTACAATAGTTATGTATTTTATTGTAAATATGTTTTTACAGAGTCCATCAAACAGATCTGGACCATCAGGAATGAGACCTGTGTCTCTGAGCCACAGTGGAGCAACAGGCCCACGTCCAATCACACAGAGTGAACTGGCTACAGCCCTGGCTCTGGCGAGTACTCCAGACAGCAGTGCAGTCACTCCTACCACAACAAGCCAGGTCTCATTAACTGACATCCAGCTTTTAAAATGTAAAGACATTGACCATATATTTGACTGTTATGTGAAACTGTTCTGCAGGCTGACCCTTCCAGCGGCGTTACTCCCATGACAGCAGGAACTCCTGTCAGCAATGATCTGTTCAGTCAGGCTCTACAACAGGCGTTACAAGCCACCACCATGCCATCTTTACAAGTAAGGTTTTGTAAATATTAATTGTGGTTGTATTTTTATAACATTTTATCGAGTATTATTTATTAAACAGGTTTGAGAGTGCAATGTTTAAATGTATTTCTTGTGCTTGTGTTTTGTGCTGTTAGGGCAGATGGCAGTCCCAGATGCAGCAGCTCAGAGACATGGGGATCCAGGATGAAGAGCTGATGTTGAGAGCGCTGCAGGCCACAGATGGTGATATCCAGGCTGCCCTCGAGCTTATATTTGCTGGAGGCCCGGGACTCTGAGTTCACACATTTTACAAGGACAAAACGAAAATGCTCAATGGAAATGTGGCCAAGACACATGAGATTATAAAGACAATTTAGGTTTGTTTGTTTGTTTAATTTAACAATGCAAAATTACTTCTCACTGTAGCGACATGGCAGTATTTTTTGAAAGTTAAATAAATGTTTGTCATATTATGAGCTGGATTTGTGGAGTACTGGTTGTGTTTACATTGATAAAGCAAAGTGCAACGGCTTTAGTTTTAACCTAGTTGTAGCGCACCAATAGAACCACTAGATGGCACTACAACCACGTATTTCGTTGTTAAATGTGGTGAATTCACAATTCTTTCAAAACGATCCAGTTAGTTACAATACAATTTGTAGAAATGTATATTTGCTTCCATTGTCTAGTCATACAATTGTTTGGCTCTCACAATAGATTTCCTGGTTGACTGATAGAGAATTGGCACAGACAATGAGTCATTGCTTTTAACTGGCACTGAAATGCAAACAACTGTTACCATTAACCACATTTGTCCAGACCAGGCAAATTGGAGACAGCCACGTTTGCTTTGTCTTGGCTGCCATCAATATATTTTCAGGGTGAGCATTTTGCATACCCCCTCCCCTCTGCTACCCACTGTTCTCAATCTACAGTAATTGCCCTGCTTAGTTTTATTACTGCATCTGTGGATGTGACAGTTCAATCAGCAAATTGCCCTTTCATGAGCACAGCACCCAAACAGTGCTTTAGTCTGCCTTTTCACATTACCATTTTATGTGTGTGCACACCTGCAGGCAATTTCCACCTTCAAATTTCTCCAAGGGTATTTTCACAATAAAGCTGTCATGGTCCCAGCCAAAAGACAATAGTAAATTGAATTGTGTCATTGATACATTGATTTTAGTTTAAAAAAAAAAAATCTGGGTGATGGAAACTGGATTTGGAATAGTCTGACGCAGGTTCACTTTGAGAGCTAAATTACACCCACTGGTGGCACCATCAGTAGCAGCAGACTTAAATCATGATTCATAAGGGAGCTGAAATAATGAAAAACAAGCTGTTATTTTCCCTACTCTCTCTCCACTCCCACATACCACTTAGATTTTTCAAATGAATAAAGCCACTCTCGTTAGTCTTTGCACAATGTCGACCAGCATGTAGTGTTGAAATGTGTGTGAAGGAAGTGTGAGAAAGCCTTTTTAGTCACAATTATTTCCCATCACATTCAGTTTATTTGACCAAGGTTGCACCCTGAATTATTTCCTCCCCAGATTTTTCATATTCACCACCAATATGAAAAATACCAAAAAAGGTACTTAAGTGTCTCAAATGGAGTATCACAGTAAAGAGTAAGCTAACCTGATTAATGCCAGGTTGTGAGTATAATTATATTGTGATACATATTGGAAAATAATCACAATGTCACATTTTTCCATCCAAGGTAACTCATTGTTTATACACCAATCGTATGGCTAAATCAGACAGAAGACATAGAACCTCTGCTTATTTTAAGTTGTTTTTTTTAAGCACAGTTGCCGTCATTACTGTCAATTATTTTCCTCAAAAAAGGTAGACAAAACAAGTTAAATTTGAACTAAAACATGCGGTACATAAAATAGGCCTTTTTGTGGCACTACTAGCACCATCATCAAAACTTTGTCACCACCGCCATTTTTACATAATAAATTGCTTAACTTTGATTGCTTGGCAATATTTGTAGGCCTATAACAGTCTGCTTTTTTGTGTTCAGTACAATTTCGAAAGACACAAACAGATCTTGGATGAAGACAGAGCCGAAATACATTAGAGCACAGTCCTACAAAGTGGATCAATAAAGAACAACAAGTGCGGGTGTAATAGCTCTGCCGCTGTCCTTGACTCAAACAATGGTGCGCTCTTCACCGTTTATTGAAGGGGGCTCTCCATGGTAACAGGCACAGCTGAAGACTCCAGAATATATTTTTTGTGCAACAGTAATTGTGCTTGGTGAACAGTAGATGAGTTATGACAAATCAAGACAAACAGACGCATTAGTTGACACGTTTAACTTAATAAACCCAATTTTTATTTTAGGCTGAACCTCTTTGCCTCATGGTCCCCATTCAGTACATTCAGTATATACATTTGGCCATGAGGGACTTTACAGATATGTTTTTGTAGTGCATACATTGGTGGCACAAAATGGACACAAATTAAATGCCATCTATGCCGAGTAACCGGATTTAAGTGAAGACACACATTGGGGAAGTTTGTGACTGTTTACATCAAATCACACACATTCAACTACACACATTCAAACACTGTTTTCTGCATGCACAATGGTGTGTATGCAGTTGAACATAGTACATTGTTTAAGACACTTCTGAGGAGGGCAAAAGGGCGCGTTCAGATTCTAATAATAGACATTTCAGAAGCATGACCACTGATTACAGACCATCGCTGCTGCTTCTTCAAATCAGAGCACCCACCCCTCGGTCTCACTCCTATCCAAACTCTACCTCTCCTGGATTCCCCTTTTAAAACCAAAGCTAAGGCCTCTTGACAAGCAGTGCAGCCACCATATACAGACTCTTATAGAAATTCTTCTCAGCAGTAGAAAGAAAACATAGCTTTTCTTGGGAACAGTCAGACGGCACATTGAGTGTATTCCTTTGCATGTATAAACATAGGTCCATAATGTCATCTTAGTATCCCACACTAAACCTCTGGGGGCTTTATCAACTGACCTTTGTCCATCAATTTAGTGACTGTATGTTATAGTCAGGATGTTTCTTTCTGATAGCATTATTAAATTATCTATTTTATGTCACAATTAACTGCAGGTTGTGTTTGCATAGCACACACCAGGTATGATGATAATGATATAACCAATATACATAGTTTTGTTTAATATTTTAAAATCAATGCACGCAAATGTTCATTTTGAGGAGTATTTCATACAAGAGATTACACGTTAACGCAATCACAATTAAACCTTTGTACTCCTAAATATGTGGGTAATACATTTCATTTTGCGTGCATTGAATCTCAGTATCAGTTGAAATACTGACATAAATTCACTTTTCCACAAACTTCTAAAAGGAAAATGTAGGGCTGGTGTTACATTAGTTCTTGGATTAGTTAGGTTTTAATAACATATACATGTACTGTACTGTACATATACATGTATATATATTATATGAATAAAAAATATATAATAAAATGATATTAATATTATTTTATAATATCTATATTATTTTATAATATATTGCATACAACCACAAGGCAGTCAAAATGGCCTTCATTTGTCTGTCTAGTCAACAGTTTTGGAGTTAACATCAAATATAAGTGAACTCAAGAAGGTCTCTTGGGTGTAAAAACAAAGGCTTAGGCGATGGCTGCCACAAGCTTGCACCAACAGTCATTCACACATTTATGGTAAATGGGTAAAAGATAGAAAGTTATCTGTGGTAGTTTAGAGTTTTGTTTGAGGCTTGACAATCCAAAATGGTCAGGAGACAGGCCACTGAGGCGACGTGCAGTAGGCAAGAAGCAAGAATATGAACAAAGCACCACAGTAAAAGAGGCCAAGAAACGTTCAAAAACAACAATCACATGGGCACAGGACTGGAGAGCCAGCGACGGCCCTCATACAGAGTAACACATCAGAAGGAAGAATTACCCCAGAGTAAATATACCAGTCACAGAACAATCGTTAAGAGCAGACTTGGACCTCAGCTGATCTAGCAGATTGAATTGATCCATGCATTATAAGGCATTAACCAAAACATTTGTTACCGACATCACATCACCGTATATAGTAGTGAGTATACATACAATTTGGGATCTGGAATCATTTGATGGAATTTTTATGATTGACACTTCCCAAAATGCATTTCTTAAAAACCACTGATGTAATTGAAAAGGAATTGGGAATGTCAAAGGAGCGCAGATCGATGTCCGCAATCCCATTGTACCTATTGATCCACAAATGGACGAATGAAATTGATTTTTCTTTCTGAGGTAGACAATGCAGGCATATTTCATTCTCCCGATGCATAGCCAGTGAAAAGCAGGGGAAGAGGGTAATCTGGTTCATTTGGAAAAGGCTCTGCGCTGCAGCCTCAGCCAATGGTTCTGGGATGAACGGTGGAACCATCCATCACTTTCTCCTGGCTGTCTCTGCAACTATGGTACTTACACTGTCAATGGCATGATAGAACCGCTCCGTGATGGATAGCACACAACATGTACTATGACTATGGGATAGAGAGATCAGTGTGCTGAGCTCTGGCCTGTTGCTTCATGTGCAGCTGGGGATACCATTCAGACAAGGCTGATGTTTTTGTTTCAGTGCAGGTTGGTTCCATCTTTACATCTTCCTGGCTCAAACAGAGCATAAATGAAAGAGCAACCATCCAGAATTATCCAGAATATCCACTTTGATAGGAAGGTACAGGGTAAAAGATTAATTCCGTGAAAAATCCATTTTCTGTACCTATTTTAAGCCTCAAGTGCAAAGGGAGCTCCAGCACGACTGAAATGATGTCATCAGTTAGATGCCACTTAATTGAGTGGGTCCTTTTTATAAATAAAATAAAATAAATTCATAAAGACTTTTGCAACAACCATTTTTCTCATTTAGACAGTATGCATTTGGCCTCGCAGCTCTACAAACTGTCCAGTGGCCAATGAGGCGAGTTTGTATCATCAGCAGTTTGTATTCCCCACTGGTCTCCAGTTGAACTTTGGCCAACCCCACTTTTCCAAACCAGTGAGGTTATATATGCCAGCAGGTGCCCCCGAACCATTATAGTGTCCTGATGGCCACGGGGTACAGCAAGGACATGTGCTCGGCCCCCTTAATGGGAAGCTTGCGGCTCGAGTAGAAGTGGATGATTTCCGGCACGCTGTCAAAGGGGCAGCTGTTCTGGCCCAGGATGTACTTGTTCTCCTTGGTCCGTGAAAGCTTCATGTGCATAAAGCCTTGGCTGCTCCTGGGAAAACAACACACACATCAATAGTTTTCAAATGAAAGGAAGAAAACACACTTTAAGTAATTCCAAAAGTATCTGTGTTATACTGTACCAACAGCAGTTTGGAAGCAGAATTAAACGAGAGCCTTCTGGGGAGGGTTAAAGGCCGACTTGTACAACATAAGGATGAGGCTAATGAACCCCCAGGATGAATCTCTTAAGCCACAGCTATAAATGCAGGGCAAATTAAAAGCTCCTCTGGCCGTTGATCAATACCTTTTACAGTTTGCCAGTAATCAGCTTTAAAATAGAATGCGTCGATACTGTGGACTTCGACCAATGTACATTAACAAAGAGGAGAAAATGTGTCAAATTGGACAATCTAGTCAACTGTGAAAACATTTGTATGCTTTCCTCAATAAGTTACACAATTACAGAACAGATTTTGAGATAAAAGACTACCCATCACTAAATAGAGGACCTTGATATATAGCAGGAAGTCGCAGGGTAGAGTGGACATTTTGTACGTGTCATTATTCTCATCTAAGTCCTTGATGTCATCCAATATCTTTTACCATTAAGTGTAGGTGCATATTTTCTTAGCTGCTATGAGAGGTGTCACCATCGGCAGCGAGGAAGATGAAATTGCGCTTAAAGGGCTATAAACATCAAAGACATTCATTTTCTACTTATCTCATAATTGCATGTGTAAAAGCTTTGGATTTGTTCCTCTGCTCCTCCACATTCAGAAATAATAGTGTAGATAAAAAGCTAGCAAAAATGATAAGAATGCACTGGGTTCAAACTTTGGACATATGGCTGACACATACTTTTTGTTTGAATGTTTTATTATCCAAATATTGGTCATATTCTGTGACATCTGGCAGTAATGATGAATAAGTGATACCAAAGAAAGGACAGATTGTTATGGAGCTATTTTATCCAAATAAGTAAAGCCTTGTAATTACATTACAAGTCTTGATATCGTGTTATCATTAATAAAACTTGAAAGAGAATTTGGTTGGTGGTTAACAGTGGGGGTGCCATTTAAGCGCTTCTTGGAAATGCAGGATTCAACAAGGCTTTTGATAAATGTTCATCTCCTCTGCGGGGAGATGGGCATTATGTTACGCAGAGCCACACTTTAAAAAGAAAAACACATCAATACTGTCCTTTTTAGATTCCCAACAGGTTTTCCAGCAAGCATTCAGCTCCTCATCACATTACAGAGACAGGGCTACACATCAATGGAGCACTTAAGCTAACGTCACCAATCTGGATCTCTTATTTGTTGCCCTATCATTTAAATAAGGTTTTGTGGATGGAGCTAATCTGGATTCATCTTTCAGGCAAGTGCTGGTTTATTGGGGTTTTGTGCCTTTGACTTGAACCCTTTCCTCAACACAGGAACAGGCTGAAGGCAATCAAAGCTTATCTCTAGCTTCAGCATATCGGATCGCTTCATGAATGACACTTTCAATAATATCCATGGCAACAGAGAAGGCAAAAGTAGACCATTCAAAATATAAATCCACTTCTCATTGCCATAATGACAAGAGGATGTTTTTCTACATTTTGTGTAATATAGGGTGACCAGATGTCCCTATTTACCCGGGACAGTCCCAGTTTTGAGCCCTGTGTCCCATGTCCCAGCAGATGTTTCCAAAATCATTGATTTGTCCCAGTTTTATTCAAGACATGTCCCAGATTTGACCACTTTGAGACCTGCCAACAGTAAAGAAGGGAATATATTGTCGTTTCTATAGCCAAACTTGAGAAAATCTGGTTTCAGAATAACCAAAAACACAAAAGATGCACTCATTTCCACTGATAAAAGTCTCTCAGATTATATCCTGACTCACAAGTGAGCCGTGCGCATACAAATGTACTTAAAATACCTGCATTTTTTACACTTTTATTATTACTTCCCATCCCAACCCGGTTGTGTCCCAGTTTTTAAATTTGAAAATCTGGTCACCCTAGTGTAATATGCAAATGTAAGGAAAGCCATACAGAAAACGGGCTTCAAAGCAAATCTGATGGAGCTTCCAAGACAAAAGTGACTTCGACTTCGTCATTTTGCCAGTGCGAAAAATTATGTTTTGTATCCAAATGTAACAAAAAGACACAAAACAGTTCCTTGTGGATGAATTGACTTCTCCAGACTATTTTCCCCATCTTCTGTCAGTATGCAACAATTCAGCAGGTTTTGTTTAAAAGAAGTCAGTTTCTTTCCAAAGTCATCATAAAAGCTGTATGAGGTACTTCTGAAAGCTTTCTGAGGTTCAAATGGTACAAATAGCTTGAAGTGTTTGAAGGAGAGAGGCGCAGTAAGGCAGGTGGCCTGAAAAAAAAGGTTAGGAGGGCAAAACTGATAGAAAACGCTTTGTGGCTTCTGGAGTGTAGGGTCTCAGCTGCGATTGCCTTTATCAATAATGCAGTAGACATACGTGCCACCTCGTAGCCCTGATACATTTTTCAGCAACCTCGAACACGCAGGATCTTCACTTCCAGTTTTAACTCATTTTCAGAGCTCGGAGGGGAGAAGGGCTTCCGTCAGTGGACTGAACTTACAGTTTCCTCTGCCCAGCAGCACCTGTCATTTCCATAAATCAACCTACAGTTTGTCCTCTACGCTTCATCTGTCTCAAAAGCAAAAGACAGGGGGCATCTGAGAGCAACACAAACATATGACACACAGACGCAGGAAACATTCTCTATGCTAATGGAGTTTTCTCCGTTTTATGCAGCTGCTTCCCACACACTCGGCAAGATGTAGATTTTTCCAAAAACAGAAAATAGGAAGTGGAAATAACAACTTTAAGTAACTGAAATCAAATCCATGTAATTAATAAGCACAATAGCAGATAGATTGCTGAATCTCTTTGGAGTTAAGCTTTTGTTTCAGGTTAAATGTACTATTAATTGAGTTTGCATTATGGTAATACTTTAACGGTCATGGCACAATTAATCTACCACTAATAAGTAGTTCCAGATCCAACACATGGTGTCTTCAGATTTATATAGTGAAAAATAATTATTTGGGTCCCTTAGGTTGCGACAATAGAGCTGCAGATTGTGTCGTCACAACTTTGCCTCGTCAAGTTGCCTAGAGTTAAACCAATGGAGATTTTAAGACTTATAAATACTAAATTTTGTGTTCATTCAAAAGTATACGGACTCTGTGCCACTCGGTGGATAGCACATGAGAGTTTGAGTTTGAATCTGGCTCTCGACAGTTTGCTGCAATGTCCGTCCCCAGTCTTATCCCCATTTCACTGTCCTGTCTAATAAAGCCTACGGGCCAAAAAAATCATTAATAAAAAATTCAAAGGAATCTTGAGCCTATAAAGTGATCAGTGACCCAGCAGTTTATTGGGATTGGGTTGTTCCACGACACTTTTGTTTACTTTTTATATTGCTTTTGCTAATGTATCTCTATGGACATTTTATTCAGCTGCCAGTAACACAGTTTTTGAGCACTTTACTGCGCAGTGAGATGTATTTTTAAACAAGGCATATGTTTTGGTAAATTTAAGATGATTAAGTTGAAAGATATGTTATAACATGATGTACAAGTTGTTGTTCTTTGTGTTGTTACAGTGATGAGTTTTGTATTTTTATACACAGTGCAATCATCCATCCAGTCACACTGGGTTTCAAATGAAGGCACAGATAACCGAGTTGTGGGATACAGCATACATGCGCTGGTGTTTTCAAAGGTCAGTGGAGACAGGGGGAGGGCTGTGGACAGGGTGGGGTCAAAAGTTCAACATGATCATAGCGGACAGGCACACTCAGCAGTAAACCAACTACTTAGCTCTACTGTAACGTGAAGCATTTTTATACAGCTTAACCTTGGACCACATCGGGCATATCAGTGTGTAGTGTATCTACTTATATTATACAGGAGAGAGAGTAGTCCTTACTTAAGGGAGAGGGAGTAATCATTCTTGCTGGTCTCGCTGTTCCTCACCAGGTAGCTGGCCTCTTTACACAGCCGGAGCAAAGACTCTGCATCTGTTCTACTGATGGCTCCATGATACCAGCTACAGGAATAAATGGCAAGAAAATAACAATGAAATGTGAAATGTGCTAATCTGTGGAAAATTATTCTACCACATAAAACATTTTTTTTTAATTAATTTCCATTTCACATTAGTTAGTACATGACGAGGTTCATGTGACCATGACTCACAACTGGTTTTCCAGGGGCATGGTGGGGTCAATGCGCTCCCCCATTGAAGAGCTGCTGTGGTCCAATGAGGTCATTTTGGTGTTAACTAGACAACCGCTGGAGTGTCGCTGTAGCGGTCGAGCTTTCCCATCTTTAGTAGGCGACATTCGTGACTTCTCCACCCCATCAAATTGGACTGTAATATAAATACATGTGCGTAATTAAATGAATAATCCATCACAGTTGAGTTTAGAACATATTAGTGATTACTTGGACTCAAATATTCAGTAAAACAGCACAGAAATCTAATATAATAAAGAAAACCTACACATTTCAACAGAAAAAGTATTCTAATCTACACTGAACAAAAATGCAACTTTAGTTTTTGCTCCCATTTCTCATGATCTTGTTTGGGCTCTGGATCGATTTAAACGACAGTGTGTTCCAGTTCCTGCTAATATCCAGTGACTTCAACGACTATTTTGGTGGTCACAACAGATACACACTGCTTTTTAAAGAAGCACGACATACGTACTGTATGTCGTGGCAAGTCACCTGCATGATTCCATAGAAATGGAAAGGTAAACTATACTTTGGAACAGTATCCATATTCCATACTGTGGAATATTATAGCCAAAACAACATTATCATGGAGTCAAACAGGTAAGAGTCAGGTTTGCAAGCCCACAAAGGATGCATGTTTTTCCATATTTTTCAGTGCAACAAAAAGTGCAAATAAGGTCAAAAGTAGTGTGGTTGGGTTTTAACAAGAGCAAATAAAAGTCAGGAGATAATGCGTGCAAACCAATAAACTAGTGTTTGTGTTTGCGAAGGCCAAAGTAGACAGCTGAAAGTTAAGTGCGTCCAATCATCAGTCAGCCTAATTGATGTTGAGCAGACTTCCCTTTGAGCAGACAAAAGTAGCAACAGTTTCTTCTTTCAGTGTCACACATGACATGAGGCTTAGTGGGACATGTTTGGCTGATTAAAGGGCTAAGCTCCACAAATCAAAGCAAATGCTTTCAGAGGAGTTCATGTATAGGCTCAACACTAAAGTGTAGCTGGTGTTTCTGCAGCGATCTGTCACTAATGGGCAGTATTGCATTAAGTGGTTAATTAAAAGTACTGAACACTAATCACTCAGACAGACGCTGTGATCTTCACACGCGTCATTGAAGATGAGCTTGTGCCTGTCTGCTCTGCGTTCAGTCAGAGGATAGTGTTACTCTGCACAGTCTGAGTGCTCCTGGATCAGGTTGAGAGGAGGGAGTGACAGGCCCATCTATATCTCTGAGCACTGTCAATAGGGTATGCCCACTCATTTCACTCCTCTACGATGTGCCTAAATAGAAATACATTAAACTTTATATATATTTTTTTCATATACTCATTGCACAGGGTAAGTGTTACACATTACAATGTTTCTGTTATATGCTCTCTCAAGTATTTACGCTAAACACCAGGAATTACCGGTACTCTGAAGGCATTATGCCATTTTAGTTCCAACCAGTAGAGGGGTCCCTCCACTTCAATTCAACCACAAGTTAAACTCAACGTCCTTAAGTGGATAACGTTTCCTCCTCGACATAAACTCAAAAAACATCACTAGTGATGATTTTAATATTATTACTTGGATTTATTGCGAAAGCTGCTCGTTAATGAGGTCATGACAGTTGTTGAAAGTGTGGTTCAGAGAGTTGGCCAACACTACAGTGTGAAAACTTGATGAATATTAAAACCACATTAATGATGCAGATGAAAAAGGTAACCATGAGAGTAAAGTACAATATACCGGTACATCATTTAAGGCTAAACTTGTGTTTCCATGGAAACTAGGGGATGCAGACTTGACTGTTTTGCAGCACTCCATGCTGTCCACACTGACTGATTACTGCATGTAATAATGCACATTATCTGTACAATTTTCCCTGTAACCTACTTTTTAGTCACATAATGTTTGGCTCCTTTTCTTTCATCTCAATGCATCAGGTACATTATGTAATATTCATTGGCTCCCATTTTACATGTCAAGGACACCTTAATGCCGAGACAAGTTCCTATGTTTGTGAATTTTGTTAATTGACAATGGCAATAAACCCCTTCTGATTCCGTTTCTGAAAGATGGTGTGAAATATGTGTAATGAAGGGAACTTGATATACAGTTGACTTTGACTACTTAAAGATTTGCATTTGTTAAGTGATTATTCACTTATTCTATCACCATGTCTTCAAGTTTAGAGAAAGTATTCTACAACACTGTTTTGTTGTGAAGTCTGCACTTTGTTGTTATATCCACTACCCAGTTCCTTCACGTCGTCCACTCAAATGTGCCTGACTTAAACTTTTCAAATCTGCACTATGATCCTGGTGCCAGCATCAACTCTCCTCTTTTCCCTGATTTAACAAAAGCGCTGTTCCATTTGACCTTGATTAAACCTATTTTTTCCTGCTGCCATCGAGGAATGTCTGAGTACTCTGCGTAGCTTTTCTCAGTGGAATTCACCCTTTCAACCTCTCCTGACAAGACTCGGGCTTTTCATTGAAGAATGCGGACACCTACCAGAGTATTACAACAAAAACCTCTGTGCTAATAGAAGCACTGAAAAACACTAACTATTGGCCAAACAGTCATGTAAATATGTCGTAACATAAGTTGGATAAAAACATGACATGGTAGGCAGTGTCTGTCTCAAAGGCAAACAGAGATATCCAGTAATGTGGATCCATCCAAACACAGCCACATAATGTACACACAAATGTGGAAATGTGCAGGTCAGCGGTGTGTCTTATCAGTGGCACTGTTTGTAAAGCACAGCAAATGGAATGTGTGTATCAGATTGAACTGTCAGTCAGATGGAGACTGATGGCTAATGGCCCTGCCCTCATAGACATGAAAATGGCTTCCTTGAAAGCAAGCAAGAAAAATAAAAGCACAGAGTAGGTTTGTAGACTTATGTGACAGGAAGCAGATTATACTGCTGAAGTGGAAAGGTGTTATTTGTGTGTTATGCAAACAAAATGCAGAAGGAAAGCCAGCAAGATAAATGCAATCAACTGAAAAGTGATTTTAATAACTTAAATCTTAATATGTTGACACAAAAAGTATTTCAAAATGCACCGAAACATTATTTAAATAATACAGTTCCCTTGAATCATACACTCGCATATGTATAATTCAGATGGCTAATTGATTCTCATTTACTAATCATATGTCTAGGAAACGAGGTGTGCCATCAGGGATTTTTTCCCTTGGATGATGTGCAAAATGTCACTATGCAAACTTGACCCGTGGAGTTTAAGGAATAGGAATTAAACTTGACAAATCGGAATATTATGTTCTAATCTGTGTATATACTGTCAAGATAAACTGACCATCTGATGGGTAGAATTGGGCAGACGTGGATTTGTTAGGTTGGGGTGAGGACAGAGTCAGACCCGTTCTCTTTAATCAGTGTGTAGTCTTTGGGCTTGTGACTGAAGTCTGTCTGGAGCTAAAGTCACCTGAGAGCATTGTAACTGTATGCACAGAGGTCTTAGAGGTCATAAGCCCCTCTGCATCTCCCACAGTGAACTTTGACCCCTGAGAAGTGGAGTAGGCCCAGACTGGCTCAGACAGCGGGGATCACTTTACAGCTGGACGTCAATTCTAAAGCCCCTACCATCACCGGAGAACTGAACCTTTCCCATGGATTTGTGGATATAAATCAACTCCTGCTCACACTGGTGTCCTCTTACATGGCTCAGCTCTGTCCGCCCACTCCATAGGGGAAGTCCCATTCCTGGCATTAGTTCTGCTACGTGTCCCGCTTTCCCCCTGGTAATTACTACACTTACATAGCCAGAGCTTGTGGAAGGACTAAAAACAAAAAAAGAAACAAATTCGACTAATAGCCTTGTTAAAAATGAGTCACTTTGGATAAACACTGTTGAACATGATGAGGAGAAGAAGTGCCACAAGCTCAAATTAGTTTCATTTTTCAATTGAGAAAAGGAGCTTGTAAAGCAGACAGGCCAAATGGTGATGAGTATGTTTCAAAGAGGAAATACGGGTCGGAATGAATGGTAATGAAGTATACTTAAGTAGTTTGGTTAAATTCAAACTAATGATCCACTTCTCCAGACCGATGCAGGCTATGGTTTTCATTCACATGTAATCCAGAAAGAAATATGCAAAAGGTTTCTAGTTTATTCCTGAAGTTAAAGGGCTAAAAGGGACTGCATTATGGGTGTGCAGAGATGCAGGATAGTAATATAACAATAACATTTGGTGATAGTGTATGATTTCTCCGTGAATGGGTGGATGACAGAGAGTGATGGGACAGACAAGATGGAGGACAACAGGGGAACTATGTCAACACCAACACCCACCATGGTGGTGCTGGTCGCACACTGCCTGTCCCGGGGAGGCCTGTGCTGGCTGAGATGGAGAGTCCAGCTCTTCCTCTACTGTGGGAGGAGGGCTGGTGTTGAGCTGCCCCACAGGAGGAGGCCACGGGAGGTCCTTGATCACTTTAATCTCTACTGCAAAAGCCGCCCAAGGCCACGAGACGGATGCATGATGAGGGAAGAGTAAGACAACGGAAAGAACCAAATGGTGGGATTCACAAACGTCAAAGTAAGAGGTGACGGGAAGAAAAATGAAGAAAAGAGCGGAGATAAGTGAACAACAGATAAGAATTCACTCCAACAAACAGGGTTTTTTGTTATCAAAGAATCAGCCGCTGTGGACCAAAAAGGACTGAAAAAGAAGTGTAGTTAGGACCACAGAGACTAGGGTTGTAGATTAATGAATGCCTTGAATGCCTGTCCTGTCAAACAGAACAAGGCTATCTAAGAGGAACCACTCAAGCATTTAGTAAATTTTTACTGAACGGACAAAAGCACAAAACTTTGTAAAAATGTATCTCTCCCAAATCAGATGCACAGCAGGCCTTAGATGAACTGCATTCAGACTTCAGAAGATAAAACATATAGCTAAGTTTAAGCATTTCAAGTGGCCATAAAATGCAAACCTAAGACGAGCACTTGTGTTGCAGTACAAATGCTGTGCAGAAAGAAACCATATGATATTTTATCAAGATGAATGGCAATGCAGAATATATAAGAATAATACATCAAGACCAGTGGACACTCCCTTGGTTTTGTCCTGTAAATAATAGATGTCTCTGCCCAAGTCGGGGAAAACCAGAGTACAACAAACACTTCTGTATGAGCAAAGATGCCACAGAGGAATGAATGGTCACAACCACAGACAGGGTGAATTAAGTGTAAATAGCAAAGTCTTTTTTCTCTGTTGACAGAACTTGACACAAAGGTGTAATTGTAATGATAACAAAGGAATCTTACAACTGTCTATTCAAGCCCCACGGATCAGGGGAGTCCTGTAAAATAAAGTTGGTTAGAAGTCCCATAAAATGCAGTTGTTTTTTTACAACCTCTAAGAAAAGGAATATCATATTCTATTGTGCAATACTGTATATGACAAAAGTATACGTTTTAATAGACGTATTAATAGACCACTATAAAAAACTAAGAAACTACAACAGTCAATCAGATCAAGTTATTTCCCTTGAAGGGTTTAGCAGATACAAGTTGAGGTGTAGAATGGAGAAACATGGTCATAAACTGAGGAAGATATTTCAGATTCCTCTACATGAGGTAAAATAATGGGCCTCTCCTCCTCTGAGATTAAAAGCCTAATGCTTGTTTCAAGTTACAGATAAGTGTGTAACTGTTTCTGAGCAGTAGATGACATGCATTCTGCAGCCTTACTTGGTGGGCATGACATGATTTGAAGTGTGGCTCTGATCCGCTTGGCTGCATCGTTGAATAAGTATGAAGACAATTATAATAAAGCCAGTGAAAAGTGGGGTGTTTCTTTTTCTTTCTTTTTTTTAACTAAACCTTTGCAGTCTTTGTGGTTGGGAGCTGCTGGCAGGTTCGAACCATGATTCAGATCAGACTTGTACATCGTCACCCACCATTCATTATCACATTCAATAACTGATCAAATCAATTCACTTGATTGCCCTTGGACAGTGGAAGTTGGTAAATGGTCTCAACTTACACAGCGCTTTCTCCCCTCTACCGAGCATTTGAAGCACTTTAAGAAAAGTGCTCAACAACTTGCTGTGCACTGGGGGAAGCTGGGATCCAACCAAGCCCGCAGAAGGACACTTTACTACTCATACAGCCATCAGATGTCAGAATAGTTTACCTCTACGACAAACTAATTACTGAAAAGCGCTGGCTGCTTCGAACTGATTTACACCACAACAACAACAACAACCCATGAGCTTATCAGCAAGCTCCAGTCAGTTGTAGATATTCAGGCTTATCGTGGCGCCCTGTTAAGAGTGGCAGAGTAGAGGCGCAGTGCTAAACAGCTGCTGCAGCTACAGTAGCACCACTCAGATCAAAACTGATTATCAGCTCTGTGGGAGGCATGCTCACCTTGCAGCACTCAACAGGTTTGGAGTGGTTCAGATACACTTTTGCACTCCAAGCAAGTCAAGACAACTATTTTACTAAATTCAGATCAATATGTTGCCTTGGTTTACATATAGTAATACGCCCACTGCCAAATAAAGGAAATTGAACAAGCATAATTGACATTGCCCAAAAGACAACATAATGTGGATTGAATAGGCAATTTCAGATGCCCTTCTTTCATTGTGGGTTCACTATGTAAGTGCTATGGCTTGTGATTTTTTTTAGCTAAGGTTTTAATATGCTTAAAGAAAGAAAGAAAAATGACGGTTTGAGTTGTTCCATTGTAACTAAATAAATTCTTCAGAGCTTGATCTGGCACAAGGAAAGATGAGGATTAAAAACTTGTTTGACAGCCATGTTGGCAGTGCCCACTTAAACAAAAGACAACTGTCCATGTGCATTCCTTTGGGCTCGTCTCGTCTTTGTGCTTCTAGCGGAAGCTAGAATTATCAAAGCCAGGTATTTGTTTAACCGGGGTTTTCATTAGCTAATTCCATTTCGTAAACGCAGCCTTACCATAAATCACATGCTACGCCAGTTTCCACCGGCGACCACTTAATTTAGTTCTGCTCAATTTGGTAAGCTAATTGCATGCATATTCAAAAGCCGCTTTGTGACTGTGATGTTTGTATGACACATTATGGGCGGAAGTGGAACACAAATAAACTTTCTTCTATTGACTTCAACTTTATAATACCCAATGGGAAATGTGCTTAGGACTCAAACTAATTGCTTCTGACTTTGGGATTGGACAAGACTCTTTGGGGACACTGCAAAAGAGGTAAGCATCATGGAACTAAATGGCATTTCATATGTGCATGTCCAAGCTGTCATATTAAACTCCTCCGCTATCTTCAAGCATGAAAAATAGAGCAGGCAGATGAGAGGACGGCCAAGCTTTCAATGACAAAAGAAAGGGTTAGTGACGGGTGGCCAGCGGTGGGTTCCTTAGGGGGCCGCTGCTGGGCTCCTGGGTGTGGGTTTTGTGTGGGAACCTCGGAGCGCTGTTGTGTGGGGCCAATGTGTGTGAGTGGAGATAAGGCACATGGCAGGGCTCAGTGAAGATGGCAGGGCACATTTGGGTGTCATGAAAGAGCACTGTCAGAAGGTTATCAGCTGTGTGCGGCAGAGGAGCCCCGAGGAGCAGTGACGGCGCACAACCAAGCCTGATGCTAAACAGCTGCTTAGAAATGACTGGTGAATCTTGAAAAAATAAAAAATTGTAGAAAAGCAAATCTCTTATTTTCTGTAAAACAAATGATTGTTTCATTTAAATGACGTATTTAATACTTTCTCACATACATTCCTGTATGGTATTTTGTGTCATTTCTTACTGCTCCTACTGGATAACTGTTGCAGGTGATGATCTTTCAGCTGCAACACCGTATTTTAACCCAACAAATGCAGCGAGTGGCTTCTCATTTCTGAAGCAACCATGTGGAAAGACAAATCCTGTGGTCATATAAAAGATGTCAGTGTGTTTGAGAAGGGTCAAATCATTGGCATAAAGCAGAGACAACATCTAAGGAGACGCAGAAACTAATCTACTACAGATCTGAACCCCAGTGAGAGTCTTTGGGACGAGCTGGAGAAGGCTTTGTGCAGTGGTCACACTCTCGTCATCAATACAAGATGGAAATAAATATTTGAAATATTATAATAATAATAATAATAATAATAATAATAATAATAATAATAATAATAATAATAATAATAATAATAATAATAATAATAATAATAATAATAATAATAATAATAATAATATTTCAATAACTCCTGATGCCAACTTCTGGACCTAAAATCTGTAAAAATATTTATCTTATGTCCAAAAATGCAAAATTACAATTAATACAATACACTTCACAGAACACATTACACGGGTAACAGATTAGCTAAATGGGTTTCACAGAGATTTGCACACATTGCACTCAGAAAAGTATAGACACATATATCCATGCAACCTGGCACTGCATCTCAGTCAAACACTTTTGGGAAGAGGTCACACAGTCACTATCCACTATAGTGGGCTACCACATCCTATTACCCCCCTCTCTCTGCCTGCTAGGGGATCTCTGTAAAATTACTGAAAAAAAAAAAACTTCAAAAGACTCCTCACAGCTCTAACCATCGGCAAGAACTATCCCCATGAACTAGAAAACCCACAATAGCATACACATTAACCACTGGAAAAACTTATCACAACACTTTAAAATTAAAATGGAATATACACCTCCCCCTATAATCACTCATCTGAAACGATCTCCCCCACCCAACGCTCTGACTATTACAACTCTGATTCCCTTCTCTCCTTCCTCTCTTTCCACCCTTCACACATTTCAGTCATCTACCAACTTTATGTATTTGTCTGTGAGCCAACTCCTATACAACTATCACTCTGGCACAAAAACATGTTATTAACAGATACATGTATTTTTGTTGTTGTATCATCATTATCAGTGCTGCTGTTGCTTGTACTATTATCACTGTTATCATTTGTATCACTATTACTATCTCTATCGTCGTCACAATGTTGTCCCTAAATACTACCCCCCCCCATCATTTCCTGTTTTTTAATGCCCACAGTTTAGTAAGGGAAATGTACACACACCGAAAAACACTCGACGAGACCGCCGAGAGGTGGTTTCTTTGGGACAGCATCTCTGTCCCAAGTGGAGATGCTCGTAAAATGTCCTTTTTTTTTAAATGTACCTTAGACACTAAACATGACACAGGGAAGAAAGGAAAGAAAGAAAAAAAAAAAAAAAAAAGGGCAGAAATTATGCGAGGGGGATTATCAGACACGTGTGTGTGTGTGTGTGTGTATGTACGTACATATATACATATGTGTACGTACATATATACATATGTGTATGTATATATATACATACACTTATACATACACATATATACACACACAATGACAATGGGTAGTGGTATATAATGATTGCTATTTTAAAACGACGACTATATCTACGACAATATATGTGATGGTAATGAAACACATTTTTACTCCGTTTGAATGCATACACACACGCACAAATATGCACAAATAAACATACACACACTCAAATGCACGTACATCCACGCACACACACAATCACCTGGGACTGTTGTCCCTCTACTTGTATAATGTCTGTATTGTTGTCAGTCTTTTGCTGTTTTTGTTCTTATTGTCCTCATTATTGTTACTGTTTTGTATTTGTTTAAAAAATTTTTGGAAGTGAATTCAAATTGTTGCAGGTCAGATGCATGGTAATATTTGTGGTCACAGATTTCACACCACTGTCCTTTTCATCGACTAATAATTTGGCAGGGCAATTTATTTTTTCTACTACAGACCTACTAACACCACTATAAGCATGTGGAATACACAGTACACTAGTGGCCAAGGGGCAAACTAATGAAAGAACTTTGGAGATCATCTCCTCCTGCTGCGACCAGGCTCCCTCTCACAGGAGGCAAGGCAAGTTTATTTGTAGAGCACAATTCGTACACAAAGGCAATTCAAAGTGCTTCACACAACCTTAATTTAAAGACATTTAAAAAGGAGCCATTTTCAGGCTATCCGTCAAATAGTTTAAGTGAAGAGTGTAACGAAAATCATTTCAGTCATATGCACAGCCAAAACAAAACAGTTTTTATCTTAGATTTGAACAATGCCAGAGTAGAGGACCGTCTCACATCCTCAAGACTGTTCCAGATTTTAGCTGTATAAAATAAAACTGAAACGCAGATTCCCCACGTTTAGTCCTGACTCTGGGCACCAGCAGGAGGCCGGTCCCTGAGGTCCTCAGAGTCCGAGATGGTTCATATGGCACACACCTGTTCGAGATGTACTTTGGTGCTAGGTCATGGAGAGACTTGTATATAAGCAGATCTGCTTTGAAGTCTATTCTCTGAGCCATAGGGAGCCAGTGCAGAGACCTGAGCACAGGATTAATGTGATCGTACTTCCTGGTTCTAGTCAGGACCCGAGCAGCAGTGTTCTGGATGTACTGCAGCTGTTTTACAGCTCTTTTGGAGAGGCCAGAGAGCAGGCCATTACAGTATTCTAATCTACTAGAGTCTCTCCAGGTCTGGTTTAGACACAATATTTTTAATTTTGGCAATGTTTTTTAGATGGTAAAAGGCTGCTGATGTTAATGATTTGACGTGGCTGTTAAAATTCAAGTCTGAGTCCAATGTGCTGCAATGTGCTGCAATGTGCCAAAAACTCAAAGCTGAAAATCTAATCTGTCTTGCTTGTGCATGTTTGCATCTTGAGTTGACCACATCTTTCTCACCGTTTCCCTCCTATAGGACATCAATCAAGCATCAGTAGCCGTGTCGCTGTGGGGAGGACATGGCTGGGGGTATGCAGGGTGACTGATGATTAACACAAGCACAAGTATGCAACTCCCCAGCAGCCTAACATGGAAGGGCATTTACATTTCACTACAAACATGTCAGGAGATAGCCCACCGGTGAATAATAAGTGTTGTGAGAAGTGAACATGCATAGGAAATTGCTCCAGCATGGAGCATTAGTCTGCTCTCTAACCTTAGCATTAATGAAGACAAATAGGCTTTTATACAGATTGCAGTATTACCAGGGCACAGGCACCACTAGCCATTTATTTCTCATAGGTTAGCCACACGTGCCCCGCACACTATAAAGCTATTCAAGTACCGTTTCCATATATTACTACAAAAATAACAGTTGTTCCATACTTGAGATACTCTCCAAACCCTTGTAGTCAGGCAGTCAGAAGCTTCCAGTTACACACCAATCTTGTTTAGGTCAATATGGACAAAATACAGAACACGTACAGCCTTAGGGCCTCTGATTGGACAAGTTCCAGAGCAAACATTTGCAAACGTCTCCAGTGCTGACTTACAACTACTCCCTGACCTTTGTATGCTATTTAAAATTTCATCACCTTCAAACAACTCTCCACTGGTGCCTGTGAGAGACATGTGATACCATAGAATTTAAGTTTGAGGGATTTAGAAGAGGAACTAAATTCTACAAGTTGCAAACAGATGTGGGGTTTCCAATTGATGTATCTGAGGAGCTGCAGCGATGAATACAAATAATTGTGACTAATCGAATACAAAATCGTTATCTGTACAGACTCTAAAGCACCTGCCAAAAGAGGGCGATTATTTGTTTTGTTTTTTTGGTCAAAGGTTTTATTAGACAGGACAGCTGTAGTGTCAAATTGGGAAAGAGAGGGGAGAGACACTCTGCAAACAAACAAGGCCAGGAGGTGAGCCCATAACACTGAGGTGGCAACAACCACATAAGTGCAATGGCTCAAACCACTACCCCACCAGTCATTTTTATTGACAGCTCTACAGCCACTCCTCTGCCAGTAAAGGCATGTGGTTTGGAGCAGTGTTTAGACTATAATAACAAAGATAATGAAAATCAAATAAAAACTGTGATTGATCAATATGCTGACAGAAAGAATAAGATTGACTGCCCAGTATAAACCTTGACGCATTTGTAAAATAACACCTTTTTTAGGAAGCACTTTGGTTTGCAAAGGAAATTTATCACCAACCAAACAACTGACTGTTGTCTGTAAAGTGTGAAAGACAACTGTGTTAGTAAATAAACCTGTAACAAACTTCTGAGAGCAGCTTGGCAAAAAGATAATGAGGAGGAGCGACATAATAAGGAATGCACTTACAGCCCTGCTTGAAATAGTGTGACTTGATGAGAACGTCTGCACACAAATACACGGCGCTGTGCGGAATAATGAGGAAAGGACAGGCCACTAAATATGCAAGGTAAGAATAATTGATGCAACAGAATTTTCTTCAATATAATGTGAACTGTAAGGAATGTGGACAGCTAGATATGCCCATATGGAAAACAGTAAAAGCTTCAATATTATGCTGGTTACCAAACTGTACAGAATAATTTTGTGCCATCATCTACAGAGAAGTATTTGCAAACCTAAATTGTAAGATTTACCTTAAATGTTTAAAGACTGACCTTGGGTTTAAAATACATTTCCTAATCCTAGATTTGTATGCAGCTCATTCAGAGGGGAGACTACATCTTTGCGAGCCTGAATTCTGATTATTTGGTCTTCTTTCTGTAGAGGGTTTGAGAGTAGATTATAAAAGATTATAATTTCTCACCATGAAAGTCACAGTCTATTTAAGATGTGCGGCAGAGCATACCAATAAGGAAATTAGGGAAAATAAATCACTATGTTTCAGTCTTCATCAAATCATTAGAGATAATGATGCAAGGGGAAACGGTCCAAATGTCCGTTAAAGAGTTGAGTAAAGTGACAAATAGAAGAGAGTAAGATCCCAGCCCCTGCAGCGGTACCTGTGATGGCTTTAGAGGTGCAGTCCATTCTTCTGTGGGGACCTGATCCAGTGCCACTTACTGAGCCCTCGTAGCTAATGCAGTCATAACAAAGCAGAGCTGTTCAAGAATAAAAAAGAACAAAATATATATAAAGAGAAAGGGCCAATGTAGAATAGACTGATCAACTTCTTTATAGTGGGACGTTTTTGCACTTTTTTGTAAACCAAAACAATTTGGGAACAGCCCTGTTTGTTGTTATGGCTGCATGTCTTAGAACTACGCAGCATCATGCACCTGCGGAAACCAAGCATGCACCCCATAGCAGCTGGATCAGAACAGACTGGGCACCTGCAAAAGAATGTAGCCAGTGTTTTAACCAAGAGGAAAAAGAAGGCAATAGTGTAAGCAGCAGCCACAGAACCTTCAAACCTGCCAGACGCCATAATCACATTTATTAAAGCTTGAAAAACACAGTGCGAGTTAGTTAGGGAGGAGGGAGAAGATATCAGATTTAATTGTGTTAAAGCTAGAAATCAACATACAGCAGGCCCGTCTCAGAGGCACACATCCCCAAAGTAGAGCAGATTACATTAGATTTGCAGACGGCCAAAAACTGCTAGGAAATACATAACAGTGCATGGTAATTTAAAGTAGTTCTAGTTATAAATATATAGGTCAGGCTTACCATTTTTTTTCATGGTTTACAATCTTTCAAATACGCATTGTAATAGTATTAGCCCAAAGCGGTTGATTAATAATCATACTAAAAACACATATATAAACCTCCAGGAATAAAATTATTACATTGTTTAACGAACTCCCCTAAAGATACCTGCAAAGGCTTTTGAAATCCTCTCCTTCTTCCACTCCCAGGGCTGGTCGTATTCCTCGGCCGGCCGCTCATCATCCTGCGGCAGGCGGCTCTCCCGGGGGCAGAGTAACCGCTCCGGGTCAGAGTCGCTCCCATTCTCCGCCGGCTCGTAGGGCGTGTCGTACAGGGGGAGCTGCCTTACAGGGCCATCTTTAGGCGCTCGCCCTCCAGATCGAATCTCTACAAAAACAGGAAAGAAATGTCGGGTTACTGAAAAGGAATAAATAGGATGAAGTTGTCAGAAAAAAAGAAAAGATGGGTGAGCACCTGCAAATGTACATAGCACTTAACCTTCCCGAGGTAGGTACAAGCACACCACAATTCTGTCACACATTCCCCTGTGCATTATGTACACGCTGCTAAAAACAGCACGGTGAAAGGCAAAAACATTGAACTGTCTGAAATGTAGAGAGTCGCAAATCTCATAATTTTATTCTTGCCCATAAGCTATTTATTCTCTACGTCAAAATGAGCATGACAAAATGATCTTCTGCCTCAAACCTGAACTACTCTCTCTCCTCTCTCCTTGGTAAATATGCAGTGCCCTGACTTTAAATGAAGCATCATGCCCTTGAGGAACACCTCTACACCAGCCTCCCGCCTCTTCCCCTCTTCCTCAATCTTCCTCCACTTGTATCAAGTTGTTAACAACCTTCATTCTTCCTCCTGGGCCACATGAAGCTGTTAGCGGCCAGCACTGCCGTGGTGTAATGTGAAGTGAAGAGAATGAAATATTATGCCACGCTACTGCATAATTGCCTCTTAGCCATGGGAGCTCTTGCGGAAAAAATGAGCAATGCATAGGACCTAATGGAGCAAGCTATGGTTGAGGTGGAAGTTGGAGACCACTGTTAAATCTATGGGTGATCCAGCGATCCAAACATTCACTTTCATCTGGATTATCATCATCTGCTCTTATAAACTACTAGACCTTTGGAATGTAAGATACAATAACATACTGCCAATCTTCTGTCAAAAGGATAAATGGAAAAGATTTGAGTACTCTGGTAATTTCATCAAGCCAAAGCCAGCTCCTCATTCATTTGTTTTATACAGTCTTGCATGAATCCTGGCTGAGCTCATGTTGAAGCATGCTCAGAAAAAGGGGAGGAGACATATGTGTCCAGGCAGTTTACAGCAAAACTGGCATGGCAGTGAGCAGTGTGTTTACACACAGATGCAACTCATCATTGATTAATGACCTCCAACATTTGTTTAGAGTGAAAGGTCAGAACCTAGACTTGAAGTATGTTGAAGTACAACCCCCTATCAACAGTGAAGGCTCAACTTCCTGTCCAGATGCTGCACTTCCTTTCCGTCACATGTTCCTCATTCATTTTCAATTCTGGGAATTTTGATACACTAGGATAAAAAACCCGGAATATTTAAGGTTTATTTAAAATGACAAAATACTTATAAAAGAAATGATAAAGACATCTAGAAATAAATTCCACAAGTATACCAATATGCAGCCTGGTAACAAAACATTTATAAAAGCTGTTATAATTGACAAGTGTGCACAGGAAAATCACAAGAAGAATAGATTTGAAAGTAAAGGATCTAATCCATGCACTGAAGCCAGGGAGGCTCCGGTTTACGTCATCCTCTGGGCATATTATCAGGACAATGCATGAACAGACCCTGAGCTCTGGATTAAATCACAAAACATTAACAGCGTCCAACCTGGCAGCCACATCCTGATACCTGTAAACAACCAGCTCGCTCTACCATTCACACTGACATTTAAACATACATTTGATTTGGCTTAAAATGGTTTTGTTGCTTGACTGAAATCTCCAAAGTGACTGTGTCCTTTTGTTTGACTTCCATCCGCCCACAACTACTGAGTCAGACAATTCAATGTGGAAAACAGCCCCTGGATCTGAAGATAGTAACATCTCTTGAGTGAGGGATTAAATGCAATTGACTTTCGACCTGCGGAAAACAATAGGCTGCAGGCTTGGAGGATTTGCACAGCTCACCTGAGGTATTAGAGGAGCCCTGACGCTTTGCAATTACAATCATTTCACTTTAAATGTTAACAAGGTGAATTGATGTTTCAATCTCTTTAACTCTTTGTTGAACTGCCAACAAGAGCTTCTCTCACAAATTAAATATAACACATATGAAAAACAATTGCCATTTATTCCACGCACTGAATCACCTGCATGTTTAGCAACAATCATTCAAAATATTAAAGACTTTTGAGATGGTGAAGGGTCTCTATGACACTACAGATATTTGACTATAGGGCTAGAACACCTGCAGTGAGAGGTTTTGAGTGCAAGGAGGGGCCACCCATAGGTGCAGTGTGTCAGTCAGAGGAAGTGGGTGACAGGATTGGTCTGCACCGTGAATGAAGCCGAGACAGTCATCAAACTGCCAGCAGTTCCCCACAGACTCTTGCTACAATGGTTATTATAAGCAAAGACAAAACAATCCTGTCAGCCTTGTGTTCTCGCCTCTCATTTGGACGTCTCGCAGAGCTTTCGAGAACAAAAGAGGAGAAAACATTAGTATGCAAGAGCGGGATTTTAGTCTTTTAACGTGTATTCATTTACCACATTTTACCACTCATTGTCAACCCGTTTGTATACTTTATCATTAGTATGCGTTTTCACTTGTGGCTTGTTTATATCATTGCTGAGCTTGGAATGTTCCATGGTATTGCATTAAACTTGCATCTCCATGCAGGTCAGGCAACACAGGTCAGATCCATCAGGCAACCCTGCTAACAATAAAAATGCAAAAATGTTTTTCAATGTATTTTTGAGCAATAAATACAATTAACTGAATCAATGTATAGCAAGTTTACTGCCATAATGCGGAACATTCCAAGCAAAACAATAACATCTTATGGAGACAAGCAAGTGGCAAACCAGAAAATGTACACAATGCACCTTTAAAGCAACAGTGTGCAACTTTATGGAGGTGGCACATCCCCTGCATGCTCCTGACAGGTTGCAGGACGGGTCAAATGCAGAGGACAAATTTCCCTACGGAGGCAAGTGTACCTTAACTTAAAAGATTCCATGGCTATAGTAAGATAAAACCATACTTCTGGCCATGGAGATAGATACGTAGTGTTATGCCATCTTGTAAAATAGTATAGTCAAACATAACACATTTTCATGGAAACAAGCAGGAGAAGGCTCCTCCAGGCCAAATACGCGTCAGGTTTGTGGAGATTCATGTCAGAATGCATGCATTTCAAAAATTTTCAGTGCAATAAAAACATGATATTTTTATTTTTTGGGCCAAAATTTTACGTTCTGGGGCTGGGTAATGAAGAATACATTAAACATTTCCCCAAAATGATCAAAAATCTACTTCAATATGCTAAAAATGACTGGATGAGAGCTTTAACACCAAACTCTTGGTGGTTATTTGTGACTGAGCCTGAGGGAAAGGCTGCACAATGCAAATATCAAGACTGAGGTGAAGAAAGCCAGACTAAATAAGAGAGACGCATTTAATAGGAGAGGGTGGGGATGGAAGTTGACAGAGAGGATTTAGGGAGGAGAGGAGTGAAAGTTGGGGACAGGCAGAAGATGCAAGTTTTTCACACAAACAAAGGCACTACAGGAGGTGAATGAGAGGGAGATGGGGACAGAGGCTCTAAAAATAGATGCACAAAGCAGTAATAAAGACAAATTATGTCTGAAGCTCAGCTCCAGTTTCTCCATTGCAGTTCTGTGGTAACCAGCGTCCTAGATGCGGCGTCAAACAAACAACTTGAACCCAATATCATTTTTTAATCATACTTTTTTTCATATGGAGTTAGAGATCCAACAAATAGACCACAACCTCCTACTTTAATGGTGCAATAACTTCTTTGACAGTTATTGCTTGGGTTGGAATGTTCCACAGTATGGTATTAAACTTATTTAATTACCATCTTCATATTAAAAAGGATGTGTCTTTATTAAAAAAAAATCAAAATTAGGATTTTTTTATTATTATTATTTTTTAAATCTGGCTGTTTGTGCCAATAGTATTACTTTATCATTCAGATAACTATTTGTAAAAAAAAAAGCAGGAATGAAGCATTTCACAATAGTTTGGTCGAAATGCCAATAATCGTGAATAATCCTGATGATTCTTGTCATAATAATCGTAACATCGTAGAAAAAGATTCAGTTGTATCATCTGGACACTGTTTTAGAAAAGCAAGCAATTTTGACTCTCATCCAAGAGTCGTTCTCAATCTGCAGATCTAGTCTCGAAGAACTCGGATACTTATACTGCTCTGATTAAGCCCTGCCCACCAGGCAAAACCTCCTGATAATAGCCCGTCCTGTTTTTGTTTACACTGAGTTTCACCCTAAACCATTATTCTTTATAATCGTAACATTCAAATTTGATACAGGTTCCTTACTTGAAAAAGGACAAAGTTGACAAAACGTCCCCACAAAAAATAAAAATTAAAAATGAATGAATTGATTCAAGAACAAAACAAATTTAAAAAATGACT
Organism: Chaenogobius annularis; assembly: GCA_015082035.1. Classification (NCBI taxonomy): domain Eukaryota; kingdom Metazoa; phylum Chordata; class Actinopteri; order Gobiiformes; family Gobiidae; genus Chaenogobius; species Chaenogobius annularis. Next base: position 142,521 of record BJKM01000094.1, on the reverse strand, counting down.
GAATAAAAAAATTATACGTTATTTAAAGAAAAACAATATATATTTAAAAAAAATAATACAAATAAAACTTAATTCATTCTTAATATGAGCAGGGTCACCACAGATCTGACGTGTACATTGTCTGGTGGCCTAATCTGCTTGTACCCATGGAGCTAAATAAATTTTATGTCATACAATGAGGAACATTTCAGGCAAAGCAATAACATCTTCATGGAGACGAGCAGGTGGCGGGTCCTCAAAAGTTTGCAATTTATAATTTTCATTAGAACAAAAACTGGCCAATAGCTAAATAGCTAATTAACTATCATCTAGTAAGCAATCACCTCGACCTAACCTAGATGATGTACGGACACTAAGTAAGTGCGTGTCAGCTCCAGTATGTAAATGCTTATCCAGAGCAGGGCAAACCGAGGACAAGGCCATTGATCGTTTGTGGGGAGCCTTTGCAATTACACCTCGTCAGGACTAAGGTGAAAGCCCATTATTAGAAGATGGATTGAGACAGCGGGCTGGAAAATGCCCCCATCCACCTACATGAATCACACAACCGGCCTCACAGCTATGTTGCGCGGCAGCTCACAAATGCACAAACAAAAAGAGTGTGACAAACTCTATTAGCCATTTGGTGCAGAAGATATTTCATTTGGACGATGGTCAAAAGTGTACAAAAGTCCTTGAGAGAAGAGGAGGACTTCATGTAAAGCAGTGACAGGATGCTTGGCTGCTACTCAAGAGTGAGGGGGTTCCAGAGCTATATTTTCTGCTTCTGAGCGGCTTTGAGACTATTGTTCCTTTAGCTGTGATAAGGCTGACTGCGGATTACAGACGGGTGCATCCAGAGTTCAGTGTTAGCAGTTGGGTTGGGGGAGACGCTGCTGGAAAAGGATTGGTTCTGGAAGGTAGAAAAAAACGGAAGAGATGTTGGCAGCGTGATGTCTAATCTGTCTGTGTGGTCTTTAAGGAAAGGGGGGGACACATGAAGATGGATAGCCGCTCCATGCCCCGGTCCCAATGGGGGTCAATAGCCCATTTAAAGAGATTGGCCTCAAGTAACTCACACTATGGAGCTTTTATTAATTCAAACCTTTTTAAATTCCCTGGAGGGATGTCAACACGAGTGAATAACACAATGACATGGACAGGAGAGTGGGGGCTGTTTATCACAAATAAGGAGCAGAAGCCCTCAGACACGGTCACATGAGGATCACAGATCAACTATTCAATGTTTCAAAATGCAGTCTGTGATAGTTCAGTGAAATGTGTCAGCAGGCTGCTGAGGAAATAGAGCTTAGCAAACAACTAAGTTCACCTCCAACGCTTGAATGTTACACGTACATCTACAAAGTCAACAGAGGCTATTGACAGGAAGATATTACTTACTCCAAACTATAAAGCAATAGCATTTTCAAACATTTCTATTTCAAAGATAAGAGCCACAACATTACATTGTGCTCTATCACTTCCATGCACGGAGCAGACAGTCAGGGTACCTTGAACTGTCTCATTATTGAAGATGGATGGATGATCTGGCTATAAAGCCTGTAGAACACAGAAGACAGAATTTTGTTTTTAAGATGTTGAGTGAACGGTGGATGACCCCGGTTTTACAGCTATTCTCAATTCTAAGATGATGCTCAAAGCTTTTAAAAATGCTACATTAAGGCATCTATGCAACTTCCCTAAACTTCAAAGTCAAGGGCTAATTATGAGGCATATGAAGCATAAAATGAGGATGAAGCCGCGGCAAATTAGAAATGATTGTGTAAGCTATTCAGCGGGGGAGCATAAATATTCATTGTCAAAGAAAGAGCAGAGGCATCTTTGGGCTAAAAAGAATGCTGAGATGTTTAGTATTGATTTGTTCCCTTCGTCAGCGATGGCCATTTCTGCTGGAGTGGCCTTGTGACTTGTTTACCAATACTTGCAGTCTATGGGGAATTCAAATCCCCAGGGAAACGTGCATCTGGACTCCAACAAAGTAAATAGTTACACAGTGATGACCTTGGCTGTACGTGTGCGGCCGTGACCTTCAGAGTACCTGCTACACAGAGCCAGTGTAAATACAGTAAGGGTGGATTAGCACGTTAAGCTGCTAACACAGTTTACACCATCGGACGACATCCGAACCCCGTCACCTTCTGAGGAGACATTCAACACCATAGGACCACTGCAGCATTAGGCACTAACAAAGTGGTTGGAACCATGCCTTTTTAGGATGTCTTTCCATGTGACGGACACACCTCTCAGAAATGTGAAAAATCAATAAACGAATCAGCAATATTTTTGTGTGTTATGGGTACGTACTGAATGCATACCCATCAAAATATCATACCCAGTATCAACAGTTCGATGTGTTAAATCACATTGTAACATTATAATTTTCTGTATTGATTAAATGTTAAAACAAAGACAAATAACTGAAGTATCATTTATCCATGTTTCTAGAACATACAGATCTTGCATATTAACTATATATTTCTGGCACTGCACTATGGGATGAGTGATGTTGACAAAAAATAGTCTCAATATAGGAATGTGCTAAAATGTAACTGTAAATGCAGTATGAGGTTCAAGAATAAATGAACCACAAAAGGGCAGAAATATCACTTTAAAGTTTAAACCCTTGTTTGGAGTATTGTACTAGACCAGGGGTCGGCAACCTTTAATGTCCAAAGAGCCATTTCGGAGCAAAAAACAAATCTGTCTGGAGCTGCAAAAAATTAAAAGCCTTATATGAAGGAAACACAGGCTGTAAGTGTATAGTAGCTATATTAGCCTACTATCAAAATGACTAGGCTACAAATACATAATGAGCATTCCTGATTAAATGTGTATTTTCCCTGCAGCGCACCCTGGAGCGATGACGCACCTACGTGACAATGAAAAAAACAAAAACGCAGTCCTCTTTAAACCACTATAACAATACAATCCTCTTTTCTTCTCTTCTCCCCCATATTTGGACAACAGTGGAATTGAACATGCCATTCTAAATGGCATGCTGAGGTATGTAAACTTCTTCAGAGTTTACATACCTGCATAACAGCGTTCCTGTTCGATATCGATCACATCACAGACTCATCACAGGCACTTGAGTATGCTGGAGCTGAAATAATGTCCTTGATTTGCCGATTGATGATGTTGCCTGCCATTTTCATGGCCGTTTCCTTCACTGTCTTCATGTACTGACGATCGGTGAACGGATTTCCACGCTTTATTCTCTCCCAGGTTGCAACAAATCTAGCAGAAGTACTGGAGTTTAGAAATGCAATCCAGTTCGTAAATCTATCTTTGCGCACCTCGAATTTCTACAGAAGTGCTGAAATCGCACAATCCTTGAATCCTCGTTCTGATCAGCTACTTTCATTTCGGTTTGTTTACAAACAGTCACCTGCCCGGCAATGCGCCGCCCATATGCACAGCCCATATGCGGCACGCTGAAACGTGTGTCGCAGGTCTATGACGCAAATCTTCGTTGACAGAAATGTGGTAATTTTATATTTATTATAAACATGTTTACAGCATTGGTAAACGTTAAGAAAGTTTGCATCATGGTTGTCGTCCTACAGAGACCATATTAAAAGCAACAAATATATCCCCCCCGACTATTTTCATTCATTTTTTAAAAAGCCCCAGGGAGCCTCTAGGAGGGCGCTAAAGAGCCGCATGCAGCTCCGGAGCCACGTGTTGCCAACCCCTGTACTAGACAATCATTTCTTTATGCTGTCATTTTTTATAGTTTAATCTATGGAAGATACACTTGATATTTTTATTTTCATATATCCAAAACCACAACTGTGATATTATCCCTTTTTTAATGTATACACACACATGCACACACACAAATATATACATATGTACACACACAACCTATACTATACACCAGACTCAAATGCATCTGCAATACATCCCATATCAATAAGATGTACAAACATTGACCAAATTTAAAATACAAGGTTAATGCTTCAATATCGTTTTTTCTTCTTCTCAGATTTGCTTTAAGTGCTGGCCCAAAGCCTCACTTCTAAAGCATTGTGCATTCCATTATTTTGAGCTGCCCTGTCTAAAGTCTATCGGCTTCCTCAAGCCGCAGTCTGGCTCTGTAATGCACCCAGTGTGAAGTAGTGTTCAGTGTGTGCTCCAGAGTGTGCTCCAGTGTGTGTGCTGTCCGTCCCCTTCAACTTCCATTAGATCAGACAAAGAGCCTGAAGAGAGCTCCTGGAACATCGTCAAACCAAGAGGACTTTATCTAACCTTATTCAGTCTGACTGTGCAGACAGAGCAGTGCAGCAGACCAAGAAATATGATACTCAATTCAGGGCAACAATAGTGGGGCCATTCCCATATAAAGCGCTTATGTAACACAGCTCTGCACAGCAAATTCTGAACATGCAGTTGAATCAAGTCTCATCCACACAGAAGCAAACCTAAAACTCACTTATCAATATGCATTTCTCGAAGAAATATAGAATATAATTTTATGTAAATGTATAATTTCAATAACCCTGTTTTAGAACAATGAAAACATATGAAAGTGTAAAAAATATATGTACAGATAAATGGGGAATCCCTAAGCAAAAGTTAAACTAGAACATTTATAGCTTGTTGGCGATGGCCATCATTTGTTCTGTTACAATAAAACTGTCATGAATATTGCATCAGTGGTACAACATTGTTTCCATTTCATCTCTTCTATTGTCATATTGTTATGTGATTCCATTGTCTTTCCTTTCTATCAAACAGATCTCATAATCCCTCTGATTGATGTGTCACACAGTAAGGCAAGGCAAGGCAAGGCAAGGCAAGTTTATTTGTAGAGCACAATTCGTACACAAGGCAATTCAAAGTGCTTCACACAACAGGAAAAAATGCATTAAAATCACAAAGACATGGCAGAAATCACAATCTTAAGTTCAAGACATAAAAGAGAAGAGTGCAAAGAAAAGCATTTCAGTCATATGCACAGCCAAACAAAACAGTTTTTAGTTTAGATTTGAACATTGCCAGAGTAGCGGCCTGTCTCACATCCTCAGGAAGACTGTTCCAGATTTTAGCTGCATAAAACTGAAATGCAGATTCCCCATGTTTAGTCCTGACTCTGCGGCACCAGCAGGAGCCGGTCCCTGAGGTCCTCAGAGTCCGAGATGGTTCATATGGCAACTAACATGTCCGAGATGTACTTTGGTGCTAGGCCATGGAGAGACTTGTATACAAGCAGAGCTGCTTTGAAGTCTATTCTCTGAGCCACAGGGAGCCAGTGCAGAGACCTGAGCACAGGACTAATGTGATCGTACTTCCTGGTTCTAGTCAGGACCCGCAGCAGCGGCGTTCTGCGATGTACTGCCAGCTGTTTTACAGCTCGTTTGAGAGGCCAGTGAGCAGGCCGTTACAGTAGTTCTAATCTTACTAGAGACAAACGCATGGATAAGTCTCTCCAGGTCTGGTTTAGACACCTATTACTTTTGATTTTGGCAATGTTTTTTAGATGGTAAAAAGCTGCTGATGTGATTGATCTGACGTGGCTGGTTAAAATTCAAATCTGAGTCCATTATTACCCCAGATTTCTAACTTGATGTGTAGGTTTTAGAGCGAGACTCTGGAGGTGACAGTTAACAATTTCTCTTTGTTTCTGTGGGCCAAAGACGATGATTTCAGTCTTGTCTGAGTTCAGCTGGAGAAAGTTGTTTTGCATCCACACCACTGATCTGTTGAATGCAGTGACAGAGTGAATCCACTGGTCCATATTCACCTGCCCGTCAGTGAAACATAGATCTGAGTGTCGTCTGCGTAATTGATGATAGGACACATTCTCGCCTGCGTATCAACTGACCTAACGGCAGCATGTAGAGGTTGAACAGAAGGGTCCCAGGATTGACCCTTGGGGCACCCCACAGGTCAGGGCCATCTGCGTCTGAGACACAGTTACCAATTTCGATAAAGAATTTCCTGTCTTCCAGATAGGACTTTAACCAGTTTAGAGCATATGCCAGTGATGCCCACCCAGTCCTCTAGTCTCTGTAAGAGATCCCATGATCGACAGTGTCAAAAGCAGCACTTCAGATCTAACAGAATTAAGACTGAGACTTTGCCCGCGTCAGTGTTCAGGTGGATGTCATTTGTCACCTTGACAAGAGCGGTCTCAGTGCTGTGATGAGGTCTAAAACCTGACTGGAAAACATCAAATGAGTTGTTTATTAAGAGGAAATCAGTGAGCTGTTGGTAAACAACCTTTTCAAGGACTTTGCCCCAAAATGGCAGATTAGAGATGGCCCGTAATTACTCAGTACCTGCGGCATCAAGACTGCTCTTCTTTTTAGGAGAGGCTTTATGACCGCAGTTTTTCAAAGACATTGGGAATGTTCCAGATTGAAGCGACATGTTAACTATTTGAGTGAGTGGTGCTAACAAACTGTTCAGCACAGACTTTAGAAATCTGGTGGGTAACACATCGAGGCAGCATGTAGATGAACTCAGGCTGGTGATGATCTCCTGGACAGTTTTGTCAGTTACAGGTGCAAAGTGAGTCAGCTCTAAGTGTGTAGGTGGTTTGAGGGTTATTTTTTGCATTGTAGAATTGATAGCATTTTTAATGCCCTGAACTTTGTCATTAAAGAATAATGCAAACTCATTACACTTGGATGTGGAAATGAGTTCTAACGGCAGCTGAGCTGGAGGGTTTGTTAATCTGTTTACTGTGGCAAACAGGACACGCGAGTTGTTACTGCAGCTTCCAATTATTTCAGAAAAATATCCTTCCCTAGTTCTACATAAAATGAGTTGTACATGTACAACTTCTCTCTGTAAATCTCTTTCTGAACCTGGAGCTTCGACTTGCGCCATTTTCGTTCGGCACGACGGCACTCCCTTTTCTGTGCCCTGACCGAATCATCATTTCTCATCATTTCTCCATGGCGCCTTCTGCTTATTTTTAACAATTTTAGCCTTCATAGGGGCAATGGTGTCGAGAACATTCAAAACACTAGATGTAACAGAGTTCAACAAAATCATTTACATTAGAACATGAGACATTTTCAAAGTTTATCATTTCCATAAACAGTTTTCCCGTGCTGTCATTTATGTGTCTCCTCCGGACAATTGCAGGACCAGCTGGTGGTTTGGGAAAAACAGACAGGTCAAAGAAGACACAGAAATGATCAGACAGAGCAACATCGACCACATTGACGTTTGAAATATTAACCCCTTTTGTAATTAGAAGATCTAGAGTGTGCCCTCTGCTGTGGGTGGGGCCACTCACGCGCTGAGTAAGACCGAAAGTTTCAAGGACAGCATGAAGCTCTTTAGCGTTTCTGTCACAAAATATTATCAACATGAACATTGAAATCACCTGTTATAACCAAAACCATCAAAGTCTGTGCATACGACTGAAAGCATCTCAGTAAAATCATCAATAAAACTTTTGCAGTGCTGAGGAGGCTTGTATAAAACAATGAAGAATGGATGGAGACTGTTTTAGCTCAATTTTAAAGGCTACATACTCAAATGTTGAAAACACCCCAAAGGACAACCTGTGGGTAACTATTTTCATCTCTAACAAAAGCACACACACCTCCTCCCTTTTTGTTTTCTCGTGTTTCAGATTCAAACATAAAGTTGGGTGGAGCAGACTCTATTAGAACTAAATTTCCTGTGTTTTTGTCAAGCCATTTCAGTTAAAAACATAAAATCAAGATTATAAGAAGAAATAAAATTATTAATTAAGAATGATTTGTTAACATAAGGATCTGACATTTAGTACAGGCAAGTTTCAGACTAGTTTCAGTGAGACTGGGCGTTAATCTTTTTACAGGGAATATGAATCAAATTTCTCAGATTGGGAAGTCTGACTCGCATTTTGTTTTCCCATCTGTGTGATGTTACTACAGAAATAGCACTAGGGAGGCTGTTTTACACAGGGCCCCGGGTTGTTTTGATTTTTAATATGACTATAAAGTCCCGGCAACGCTGAGACACCAGTGCATCCTAAGCTATGGGAGATACCAGAGTGAAAGGCGAGGGGGATAGGGTGGGGACTTTGTTGGTGTAGTGGGAGCCGGTGAGCGCTGTTGGACCAGGTGAAAGGCGGGTGGTTTTGGTGGGTGATTTTTGTCTCTGTAGCAACAGTCAGGGAGAGTTCATCATCGTTTGATATCAGAACTCTTGCTAAATTAGGCGTGAGTGGAGCCATCTTAATGCCTGATTTGATCAGGATGTTCAAGATGGCTGGGAAGACCCCTGGGTGAGAGTGGAGATGGAAAGGAGAGTGAGGAATCTGTAGTGGTAGTAGATGTTGCAGGGGGATCCAGGGCTGCTCTGAGGGCAGGCGATGCGGGGCGGGATACTGCCAGGCCCGCCACAGATGGGTCCAAGGCCTTTGATGAGGACCGTGCAGGAAAGAACTGAAATGACTCCTGCGCTAGCCGTGGTGAAGATTGTTGTGGTGCTGCTGCAGATGAGTCCTTTGCTGGAGGTAGTGGAGGTGATCGTGGAGCAGTTGGAGTTGAATTCTTTGCTGCAGGTGGTGGAGCGGCTGCTAATAAATCCTTTGGTGGAGGCTGTGGTTCAGTGCTGCTGATGCCTGAAACTTTGGCTCGTCTCTGGTTGATGGGAGCAGGAATTTTTCTCTCATTCCTCTTCTTCTCTAACTATAGCAGGAATTTTTCTTCTCATTCCTCTCTCTCTTAACTATAGCAGGAATTTTCTCTCATTCCTCTCTTCTCTAACTATCTGCTCAGGACCCTGTCCAGGCCCAGTCTGTCCAGGCCCCCAGTTTTCCAGGCCCAGTCAATGCCTCAGAGCGTGGAGCAGGTTCTCTGTCAGCACCCTCACTCCACCTCTGCATAGGTGTGGGCCATTTCTCTTAAACAGGTCCTCCCGTTTCCAGAATAGATAGAAGTTCTCAATGTTAGTGCAATTCTCTTGTTTGCACACTCTTTAGACAGCCATGTGTTCAGCTGAAGCAGCCGGCTAAACTTGTTTATCTTCCTGTCAATGTTTGGAAGAGGTCCACTTATGAATGTTTTTATTTTCATTTTATCAAGCACGCCGAATAACTCCAAGAAGTCTCTTTTCAAAACTTCAGTCTCTTCGCGTCGTGTGTCCACTGCGCCCACGTGCACAATCAGCTGTTTAACTCCTTTATGTTTGCCAAAACATTAGAAATACGTGACGTAATCTCAGTGACTGTGGCGCTGGGAAAAGAATGTGTTTTGATTTTTTCATGCATCACGTGACTTATCGCACCATCCCCAATCAAGACGACCTTGACGTTAGGCACAGATTCTCTCTCTGTCTCTGTCTGCCTTTTCGCCACGTCATGTCTCCCATTTTTCCTTTGTTCATTTATTTCAGTCTTTGAAAGTGGTAAAAATCTGTAACTCAATCTGGACTGAAATCTCTTGTTGCCATTTGAATCAATATTTGACAACTGCACAGCTGCAGGGAGAGGCATCTTCTACGTAAAAAAAAAAAAGTCTGTTCAAAATTATAGCAATTGAAAATTCACAAGGAGAGCGCCGATATCAATAGAGCTCAACACTGTCCCCTGAGGAGTAAACAGAGGAAACAGCAGATAGAGATTATACTATCCATTTTAAACGTAGACAAACAAAACTCGACTTAACTGTGAAAGATAGCAGCAAATAAAAGCATAACCAAAGACAAATACTTCATTGTACTTGCATAAAAATGTCCCCAAACATGTATTTTACTCGTCTTCAAATGTACTTCTTAATTTACTGCCTCACTTTTCGCAGCTGTCCCGTGAAGTCACTCTCATTTTGTTTAATGAGTGAGACCCACACAAATGAAAATTGCCTGAACAATGAATGCAAATCGAGCCCAGGATTGTGCAGTGGAAAACAAGCTCTTGTAAACAAAAGTGATTACCCACAAAAACAGGCTGCAGCATGAACCTTGACTAAGACGGTGCTTACCAGATAATGAGAAAATCCTTCAACCCTTTTTACTATCTGAGCCACACAATGATGGTGTGGAAGATTAGATAGCCTTGGATTATCAACTTCTACTGATATTTTAATATTTTATCTTTAAACTTATCTTTACACAGAATTAAATGTTCTGTCTTTCTATTCGTAAACTTCACATCATTTCTCAGATAGTAACGGAAACAGAAAAGTGGACTGGGAAGGGCTGCCAGTATGATGGAGAGTAATAATAGTTTGTGAGTTTGCACTGCATGTCAGCTGTGGGCACCGTGCCTCACTTTTACAACGCCTCACAGTTGGCCAGGCCCCAGACATGAGGTTGCAGCGTGCCACGTGGCCTCCTTCAGCAGCAATAGTCGCCTGGGAACCTCTGCCAAGCATCCGTCAGCACACCACTGACTTTTATAGCCCGAGTCCCCAGAAAAAAAACACACCACTAATGAAACTACAGCCATGAGAATGCTCTGGCAAGGCCGTGTTTTGGAAAAGAAACTGTCACTGTCCCAGAATTGACATTTCAGACTGACTGGAATTGGGCTCAGGAGATGGTTGACACTATTTCTCAGTAGATCTATGTATCACATCTAAACCCGAGCTATGTGGAATCACAAGCTAGTGGCAATCCCATAAAAACACTCACACCAATAAAAAAACATGATGCCGCGTGAGTAACACTTTCCTCCTCGATTCCTGGATCATTAAAAGTGTTCCGGGCAAAATGAGTGGGGATAAGTGATAAAGCTGAAAATGTATGCCAAATATCTGCCAAAACATCACTTTTACATATTTGTTTGTAATGCTTTTTAATGACTTCATTATAAATTGAACAGTCAAAATGCAGTTTAAAAAAATCAAGTGTCTTTTTTGCAACAGATGAAATGGTACAGAAGGTGAGAAAGCCACAGCAGCTGGTGAACACTGATGTCCAAGTCAGTTTCATTTTCTCATTGCATCTGCTGTTTGCCCCGGAATTGTAATCATTCGGTGAATTGCAAGGCTGCCGGAACTGCCACCTGAAACATTTCAAATCACAGATGCATAATGCAAAGCAGGATTTAAATGATTGGTAATTCCAAGTTCAGCCTAAAAGTTTGGCGTGAGCGCCATCCTCCACTTTAAGCCAGTATTATATGTATTCACATGGCCAAATTACACAAACTAATAACACCTTGTAACACAGAACCATCCATTAAAAGGTCTAAAATACCATGACAGGGCCACAAAGGGCTGCTGCATGTGTGTGTGAACATGGCTCAAATGAAAGCCCTGAATTCCTCTCCCACTTTAACTCTGTGATTGATACGATAAGTCAGCTGGTGAATAAAATGACTCTAAAACTATGTACCTATAGATCGTTCTGGCACAAGGAGAACAGAACTCAATGTCACATGTCCATTATCCTCCGTCAGAACCCCTCCCCCAGTCAAGCGCAGTGTGCCAAGGGTACACTGACAAGACCAGTCAAGCTCCGAGCTAAGAACACATTCCTGCACCTGCTGCCTTCTCTCCACCGCGGCTCAACCACTCTTCTATGGATTCCACTGGGGTGAGGTGGCTGCGGCTCACTGTTCAACAGTCACATTCTCTGCTATGCACAGTTGTGCCTCTAAACTCTGACAAGAGCAATTCTGGTTTTGTCAATGAATAAAAAAATTTTCTGCTGAGGAGGAGTTTCCGAGGAACTGACAGGAAATTAGAGAGATGAAGAAAGTTAGCAAAGGGAGGAACTCTGCATCAACCCCTTTGGAGAGGGAGACACCAGCGACTTATATTGAGAGAGGGTGCGTAATCTGTCTATATGCTCCATGCGTGAAATGTGAGACTGACAGTGAGCTGAGAAACAAAAAGGCACATTGTTTAAAAGACTACAGAGGCGGAGGAGTGAGCATATGGAAGCTCGGAGAGTGTGTGTGGGGTTGAAAGACAGAGCAGTCCGATTTCTGCACTTCCTGCTGAGACGTAGGAAGCTGCATGAATCCTGTCAGGAAAAGGAGGGTCTGTGTTCTGACTCAGACTCTCCAGAAATCCCTGTCATGACTTTCTTCAATGGAAAACTGTGCCACAAAAGCCAAACAGACATTAGAAGTGCTTCTTGGTGTGTGACAATTGATGGTCGATAGTGTAAATTACAACATCAAAGAAAAAATACCAGCATTAGCGCCTTATCCCCATGCTCAGTATGTCCTGACATTTTCCAGCGCTGCTGCGTAAATTCTTGTGGACATGCTGACAAGAATGTGGCACCAGCAAAAGCATTCTCTGCTGGCTAAATGATGGCTGACCTTTCCACAGGCAGGCTGAGAGCAGGCAGGAGAGGACACAGCCAGGCGGGCAGATGAGCCTGAAAATGACACAGCACTGGAAGGAGCCATGAATAACAGCGTGGACGGATGAAATGGATGACACGCTCACTGTGGATTATTCCATCATGTTGCGTCCTCTTAGAAAGTGTTGAATTTCAATGGCTGTCTGTTTGCATTAAGCATTAATATCACTCATTAGCCATTCAAGGTCTGTTTGAACACTGCGTCACTGCTCTCGAGCCTCCCTGCTCTCTGTCCTTATACACTTACAAAGCCATGGCGGACAATTCAATTAAGGAGGAGACATTTGATCACCATTAGGGCTTGCGACTCATGCTCAAAGAGCCTTATTTATCAACATCAGGGTCTGTATGTCAGTAGCAGATGGAAAGTCTTGAGTGTTTTCTGAGAAGATGACACATAACATTTCTCAAACCGTAATGGCTAGAACAAGATTAGCTGTGCACAGGGTTCCTGCTGCAGAATAAATAGTTTCATCCGCGTAGGGGTTACTGTTATTGAACACTAGTTTGTCGTTTGTTTAGTCACCTGTCACTTGAATTGTCTTTTGTTGGGCACAAACAAGTCTGATAGGGTTGGCACAATAGAACATTTTGTGTTAGGATTGTGAGAAAAAACATCACAATTTAACGATTGTTCAGTCAAATATTTTTATTTAATTCCCAGTGTCTAACACATTACTATTCCTCAAGTTTGTGCCCAAGTTTATGAAATCAAACTTTCTTAAAAGTCTTCTTAAAGTTCTTTAAAAAGTGACAAAAAACAGCCAGATAAAAGTAGGGCTGCCTTAATGATTTGTTTAATTTACATATTTAATTTAAAAAAGGTGAATCTGTGGCGCGCGGAGTACCCGGACCGACTTAGTTTCACGCGGAGCTCGTTCCGCTCGGACGAAAGCGCAACAGAGAGAGCGGCGTGTTCCAACCTCACGAGTGCGACCGGGAAGAGCTTTGTGTGAAAGAGCACGGTGTCCTGAGCTGTAACTCTAATCACCGCAACTAGCTCCATGCGCCGCCGAACCCAGCCCTCGCGTCCTCGCCACGCCACCGCAGACCCCCGCGCTCCCCCACACAACAACTCTGCTTTCCCAGTCACACTCATACTTATACACAGCCAATACACATTGAAACAGCACAGAGGACTGCGACCAAGTAATAATAATCTGTTGTGACACAAAGTCCGCGGCGACGACACGGAGGCCAAAGTGAACGGCACATGGAGCCAACGCCACAAAAAGACAAAAAGACAAAATGCAGAGCCACAGCTCAAAACTCCAGGATCACTGGTCCCACCCAACAAAGTTTTACAAACAAATGTCTTATTCTAAGTGATGTGACATAAACGTAAATTAATTCATAGCTACTGTAACTGTCACAAACACTCTGGTAACAAGTTAATTAGTCCTTTATATTCTTTATATACAAACAGAACAGTTCGGACTGGTGAAGTGAAATGTTGCTGTTTTGGAGACATACTTATGTGAAATTAAGAATAAAATGTGTTATTTTAAGCAGAAAATAACACATTTGTCATTTGTTTATTACTATGAACTATAATGTTTATTTAAAAAAAAAAAAAAGTTTAATATGCTTTTAAATGGCTCCTCATGGTTTTTTAAAAAATTAACCGATTACTCAATAAACAAAGGAAAGAATCGATAGATTACTCGATTACTAGAATAATCGATAGCTGCAGCCCTAGAGGAAAGAGTGCTTTACATTAAAATGCATTTTCTTTAGCTAGTCGGAGTTAAAAAGCCTTAATTTTGCTTGTAAAATAATCACAATCATTTTGTATTATTACTGATGAAATAAACTATATAAGTTCATAGAGATAGATGCAATTACAGAATGAGAAAGACCCAAACAGGACGGCTACATCGTCACTTTTAAGGCTTGTTTGTGCTCAGACATTGCCAAATGGATGAGAAATCTGTTGACAATGACAAAATGCAATGAAACGCAGCAAATGGAAAATTGAGATGCCACGAGGTGCCGTGGTCCTGTTGCCCGCTGACCCAGAGTTGGCTGGTCTGCTGCTATGAACGGTGCCCGGGCACAGAGGGGAATCCTGGGTAATGTGTCTGCTTGTTTGAGCAGGCCACCATCTGCCACACTGCGAGACGCCCCCGGCCCTTCCACCAGTCTGCGTGTTGGACCAAAATGCTAAACATATGGGAGCAGAAACTAATGAAGCCCAAGTTCCTCTAAGGGCAGCAAAATTACAAAACAAGACCCTAACAGAGGGTGAAGGAATGTGCTCCCAATTTTTCTCCAGAAGGAAAAACAACTATAGAGATATGCGTCTGAGGAATTAGGTTCCTTGCCTTGGGTTATCACAGCTCAAATAGTGTGTGAATCATTTACAAATATAGCTTATTGCAAGTGAATTATCTGCATTGACGGTTGGGGTTCACTTTAGTTTATGTCAACAGACAAAACTAATTATTATATATAACTTTTCATTTGACACATGCAAATTTTCAAGGGGACATTATATGCAAAATCAACTTTGATGAGCTTTTAACCTCGTTACAATTGTTACAATCATCATCATCTAACTCAGTTGTATTTTGATTCCCGCATGCTTAAGTAGTCTTGTATTCTTGCAACCACGACTCGAGTGTTCAAAAATTGACAGTTTTCACCTACCGTATTTTGCGGACCATTAGCCGCTACTTTTGTCAGATGTTTTGAGCCATGCGGCTTATTTAGAGGCTGCGGCTTTTCTGTGGTTTTTTTCTTTCACCGCTAGGGGCGAACTAACCGGAATTAGAATCAAAACTACAGAAAAGTTAAGCAAAGAAGCAGATGTTGCTTTTTTATTCAGCTAGCAAATAGAACACGGACGACAAATTACCAACTATAAATTATTTTCAAATTCTTGCCCCATCATTATGGAACCCAAACGAAGAAGTTCGTATGAAGCAAGTTTTAAGCTGAAGGCCATCGATCTTGCTAGGAAACCGCGCGGCTGCACGCAAGCTTAACATCAATGAATGTACGGTGAGACGCTGAAGGGACAGCGGGACGAGCTCATGCGATGCCAAAAGTCAAGGAAAGAGTTCTGCGGCTTATACAAAAGGTGCGGCCTATGTATTGTTTTATTATCGTTTTTTTAAAAATAGAGCAAATGCGGCTTATATAGGGGAGCGGCTAAAAGTCCGGAAAATACGGTACTTCCTATCCCCGCCCACATCCCTGTATGTAGTTGCAATTATTTGAAAAAATTAAGACAGAGTGATACATGTAGAGTTTTAAATTGTCACGTAGCCACTGAAACTAAAATGTACTGGTTACTGCGGTAAAATGCCACTATCAAGAGGCGGAGCTTATCAGTTCTGCAGTTTTGAACAGGAAGTCAATTAATCTGTTCCTAAAACGTAGAACTTTTATATAAATATCACAGTTTAAGATAAAGGGTAATGTTACAGATCAATACCTGAGGAAAAGCATAATAAGTCTCCTTTAAATCATTGAGTACTTGTTGGTCTTAATAATTAGGGATGGCACTGATATGTTTTGTGCACTGGCCCAGTGTGTGTATCATTCCCAGTTTGTTCTCAGTGCAAACAGATTCATGAATAAAAATGAAAATAGAAGTGTAATCAGGCTAAAAATCCCTATTACAAATCATGCATGTAATTAATTCCAGATAAGCATGTTGCTGAAATTCCTACAAAAACAAAAAAGTTAATTTGTGAACTTTCCTATAACTTTACTAATCTGAATATTGGTATTGGCAAATATCGGTTATTGACACTAGGGCTGAAACGATTAATCACGTAACTGGAGCAATTCCATAACAAAAAAGCTTTGATTATCATTTGATTGTCTCAATAATTAATTTAATTTACATATTTAATTAAATCCGCATGAATCTGTGAACGGAGCTTGTTCCTTGTTTTGGGGACAATTTGGTGAAATTAAGAATAAAATGTGTTATTTTCAGCAAATTATGTGAACAATGATGTTTGGATAAAAAAATATGATAAAAGAATATGAAATATGCAACAGCAAGACTGGCTGTTGGTATCGGCTCAGAAAATCCATATCAGACCGTCCCTACTAAACATATATCCTCATTAATTTCCAAATTGAAGATACAGATTCAAAGCTCCAAAGCTCATCTTTCCAATATAGAATCTGATGATGCACTACTAATTTTACACTTGGCTGCAGTACCAATTAAAAGTGCAACAGTATAGGCAAGGAGTTGTGTGGGAGCAATCTGATGCAACTGACAATTACACTGATGATTCTGTTGGCACATATAACATAAGCAGCAGCTCATACCGCTCCAGATATGGGCTTTAGTGTCATCTTCAGACAATCCTGGCACAAGCAAAGAAACCTCTTCTCTCCACATGAAAAGGCTGTGGGGATTATTTGATGTGGTAAACAAGTGCTTGTGTCTACACAGTGAAATGGAGTGCACACATGGATGACTGAAATTAGGTTCAAATAAAGTCATCTGAACAAGACTAGGAAACCAGGAATGATATTATACTATATACTGAAATAAGGAAGCACAGAAAGAAAAAAAATTCTTACAAGTAAATGTCAGAGAAAACTCGTTTTAAAAGGCAAATCCACCATCCATCTGACGAAAGCATTACTTTCCTTCTGGTTTGTTTAGAGAATGCATGCTTCATGGCATATGGTTTTCAAATGACCTTTAAAACATGATTTTACTGTCAAGACCTTGTTGCAGAGATGTTCTAAGGCAGGTGTTTGGTGCATGTGTTTGATACACAACCTGGTACAAAATATGAGTTCTAATAAATGTAAAATACTACCATACAAACTTAAACATAGATTATCTATGCTATGTGCAATTATCATCTATACTATATGCAATTATTTAGTTAATTGCCTTGTTTTTACATTGCATTCATGCATGAAAGGCCATGGTTCTATTCTTTAGATGTGTGAAATATGTTGATCACAATGTGTGGTTGGGCAGTGCAACTACTTGTTGCTTTATTAGCATGTCCACGCTATAATAATTAGGTTGCGTTTACATTTAAAAATATGTTTAATTGATATTGTTTATATTTTGCACTTTTAGAGAAAGCACAGTGTCTCAAAGCCCATCCTCCAATTTCAGGTGACATACATTTGTACTTTGAATTAACGGATAATGGATAAAAGATAAGTTTGCGAAAGAAAATTAAACCTAATTGATGCCAAATGGATACTAGTGTACCACATAATTCTAAGGCTTCATTTAAATCTGTAATTTGAAGACAATTTAGCACAGATTTCCCAGTGTCATTTAAGAGGTTGTTGTGTAAAGAGTGGGCCGAGTTTGTTACAGGTGCAGCTGGAGCATCTGCAGACTCTCAGAATGCTGAATGAGAGCAAATTGGTGTAATGAAGCCATTTCATTATGGCGATGAGCAGTGCTGAATAAACGGGAACAACATAGTGAAGTGCTTCATCCTACCATCTGTGGAAGTGCTCTGGCATCGTGCCTCTGTGTTTACACCACTGATAAAAGCAGCAGGACAGAAGACGACTCTGAGAACTCTGCAACTCCAATTACAACCCAACTACCACATACAACATTTTCCCTAGTTGTTCCCAGATCATTTTTGTAAAGTTAATAATTGTCCTTCCTGGATGAACATGGGCAGCAAATATAGCAATATGACCTGACAATAAATATTACCTGATAACAATTTTATTTTCAAAAGGCATGATCTTTGAAGCTATGGTTCTATACCACCAAACTAAATCAGAATCACTAAAACAGGAGAACTTTTCATATAGACCAAGTAAAAGATCTGAACAAAACAATAACCCTGGCATCTATACAAATGTGACTTAGTAGCAGCTCTTTAGTCTCAAAACAATTTTCCTGCATGTGATATAAGGATTAATCTGACCCATTCAACATTTAGTGAAGTGGAAGCAAAAGTTGAAGCAGGTTTTGTAAACACACCGTACACCGCCATACAAGACATCAAACAGTGTTTGCTCTTAAGACGTGTGACAAGATGCAGATACAAGCCAGGTATAAAGTATATAAACAAGCCACAGACTTATATATAGGAGTATATATATAAGTATAAGTATATGGCATTATATGGCAGTATATAGGAGTAAAGAAAATATGCAACCAGGTTCTGACCCAGAAGTATTTGGTGTTTACTTGCAAGTGGGTCATCTTTTATAGGCTTTGAATGAGCAACCAAGTGTTCCCTTGTGTGCAGATGTAGAAATTGTATGAATTCGGCTTTAAATTTCATATTAGCAGTCATTCCTAAGTCATGCTCCACTGTTGAATGTATTCGCCCTGCCACATAAACCGTTATCATTGCTAATGCATCCATCCGAATGAGACCATTTTTATGCTCCAGTCCCATTCTCTGACATGTCATAATCACTCACCTTCGGACATTCATTAAGTAAAACGCAGATTTGCTTCCCTCCTTTAACTGGGACTAATTGAGCCTATTAAAAGCCATAGTCAAGTTCTGCCATTACATCTAGATAGTGAAGAGTGTGTGAGAATGACAAGTGCGCGCAGTTGATTGCCGTAATGGACTGGGCAGCTGGTCTCTCAGTTTTGCAGTCATTTTGTCGGTGCGATGATGTCTGAATAAACAAGTGTGAGTGGCTTAGCAGAGAAAATGAGCTTACACTTGTAAATTAATACCTGCCAATACGAGATCCTTCGGCAGCCATTAATAAAGCTTCCCTGACATATCGGCATCTGTTACGAAAAAATATGTGTAATGAATCTAGTTGAGGTGCGCAGCAGACGTGATAGCTACAGGGTGAGCGGCTTTGATTAGTTCCTTAATCCAGTTTATACCTTTTGAGGTCTCTCGTGCTGCGTGCTAAATTAAACAAGCATCAAATATTCTGGTTAAAAGCCCCTTTAATAGATAGAAGCAGATGGCTGTAATTCAGAGGCATCAGAGCGGTCGTCGCGTTAGTTCTGCAATTCACTTGATCTCACTTCTGTGTTAAGTGAGAGTTGCGCATTTCTGTTACATCTTCTCAAAACCAAATTATGCTAATGCCTTCATTTATGATTTAAGATGTCATGGCCCATAAACCAGTCATATAGGTATGTGAGGGGAGCTTATGGCGAGCCGAATGACTGGAAATGCATCACTCTTTTGCTTAGCACAAATATACAGTTAATTTATGCAAAAATTGAATTCAATGTAAATGTAAGGCAGGAGCCATTGGTGTAGTTCAGTATAACTAAAACGCACAGAAGAGCCACAGCAACCATTTGTCTGCTACACCATGTAAGTAATTGTGCCGTTTGGGAAGACATTTTAAAGATTCCTAAGTGTGTAATCACAGACAAGAACAAGTTAAAATGTAATTGTCAATGTACTCTGCTGCATTTGACTAGCTCATTTGTATTTCAGCATCTCTTCACTCATCTACGGAATATACTTTTCCTGACCGGATACCATGCTCCAGACCTTGCGCTATAGGCTTGGTCAGGACTACACAAGCAATTTTCTTATTGTGCATGTTTTGGGTTGACGTGGAATGCAGTTCGATAATTAAGTCGGGAGACACTGCTACGGAAAGTCTACTTGAGATTTGCAATGACAAACTAATTTGCAGGCTTCTGTCAAAATGTATATATTATTTATGACTTACTTTGAGGTTGCAGCTATATAATTTTATTACACAGATAATAGTTCAATAGCCCATAGTCCTTCCTTTTACTACTTACGGTACATTGTCCAGAACAGAGTGAGCCTGTGAATGAGCTCAGTGTTATTATAGTCATGCAGAGACAGGCAGGATACCTCCCCTTGTTTTGTTTTAAGAACATGACCCATTTCTATTGCTGACTCCCCTGTCCTCCAGCTCGTTATTCCCTTACTACATAGCAGAGACAAGTAAAGAGAGGGAGTTTAATGTGGATGTTCTATGCAATCCTCTGCCTAACCTCAAGGCCGATAGGCAGTGAGAGAGAGAAAAGACATGCACGAATGAAAGTGTGTCTGGCAACACTTGACCCAGTGAGTGGCATTCCTTTGTCCGGAAATAAAGAGTGGAAGTGGGAGGGTGTAGGGTATAGGGTGCTTCCGGCTCCATTCACAAGTTCATCGGACTGTAGTAAATGTGCCATAGACAGGTGAAGCTACAGCCAGCCTCTGCCTCCTGCGGCTGCTCACCAGATTCATTACACAGCTACTCTCTGAGGGACTGAGACAGCAAAGGAGACTTGATAAATTTGGAGGCAATGAGACAATCCCCAGGGAGCAGGTTAGGGGCTAAAAAGAGAAATGGTGAACAAAGGCAAGATACAGGTACACAACAACAACAAAAAGTGCTGTGGTGGCTGTGTGAGATAAGCCCTCCAAGAACATCAATGCATTGTTGTTGATACACCATCTGGTTTACTAGTTTATACAGTTTGAAGCAAGATTGTTGTTAAAAAGAAATGTATATATTTTTCATAAATCATAGAGCATTTGGCTATACTGAAGAAGACTGTTCGATCCAATGTGTACAAGTGACAATGTATCTCAAGTGTTTTGTTTAGAGACTGGTCAATAAACAAGAGCAAAGGTCCCTCTGAAGAAACCATGTGCAGCTTAGGAACGCTGCTTGGACTTAATGAGCACAGTGCAGTATACATCAATGCACTGCACAGCTGTGAGAGTGTGTGTTCAACACCTGGCTCAGGAAAGCTCTGCGCTCAGAAATATCTGTATTAAATCCTAAAATATCTCCTACAAGCGTGTTTGCGCAAATGTTTGCTCACAAGTTCACCAACCTAAGGAAGGCCACGATGATTCCCTCACTGTATTCTTTAAAAAGTCATTCTGGTTGTGCATTCCGAGAGTCTAAAAACAGTCTAGTCATATTAGCTCATCTCATTTCCCTACTGAAAATAAACTGAGCCGACCTACAGCCACACTAATGAACAAAACAACTGTTTCACAAGGGAAGTTTTGAAAGACTTGGAAAAAAAATGTGTGAACATAACAATTTATGCATCCAGTGAATTGTGGCAGACATTTATTTTTCTGTTTACCAAGAGTCAAGAGACACAAGGCAGAAAACAAACAGTGTGTTTGTGGGTGCTGATGAGCGGGGCTGAACTCTGGAGATGATAGTAGAGGACGTCCTGCAGCGCAGCAGTCTGCTCTGAATGGGACAGCTGTTCTCTGCTCTCTCCCTGTGCCAGTGCCTGCTGACGAACTCTGCTCTGCCAACCACACAGGCAACAGCGCAAACTGTGACAAAAGCTGCTATCAGGAGGCTCCCATCAGAGGTGAGTCTCTGGACAGGACACTGTGGACACCACCTTCCCCATGTGGGACACTTCAATTGCTGTTCCGTCATGTCAGCAGGCTTCTCCTCAGGACACTGTCCACCTGTGTGGAGCCAGGGCCAGTGTTAGCCTATGTAGCTGGAGCTCCAGAGAAGAATGTAATTATATTACATTTTATTGATCACAAACCTGGAAGAAAGAGCCTGAAACGATGCTAAAATAGGTTTTTGGGACGATAACCTGTTAATAGGGCCGTCGCGTTTAAACTATTTCCGTTGCGGTAACTTTGCGGTTTTTGCGGTGTGGCCCATAGCCCCATAATAATGTAAATTGTGGTTGTACTTGAATTATAGCAACAAAAAATAACAGCAGGCATAAGTGACAGTATGTCAGTGCTCTCCCCAGAATCTTTTAAAAGGCAAGGTAAACATGCTTTATATGGGGTTGCATTTTCCTCCAAGGATGGTTTAATGTACAGTCATTATTTCCAAAAGGTACATGCACCCTAAACATATTAACACTATATAGGCCTATATAGTGCCTAATAATATTTTATTATGTATAGACGTGCAATATAAAGCAGGGGAGAAAAAAATCTGTTAATTAACTTTACTAGACCCATTCATATGGATAAATATTTTGAAAATAAAATAATAACTAGACTAAATATTATAGAGGACAACTTGAGACGTGTTGTCGGCTTGCTTTCATCACGGTGTGCTCCTTCCGAAACTCACTGAGAAAGCGGACAAAATAACAACTGTAGACTCTGTGTATCTGTGTAGTGATACACATGTTGCCTTTTGACTCGTGAGTCAGGTCTGGCCAAGATCGCCGTAATCGCACGTGCGCGCTCCGCGCGTCTTTGTATTCTGCTGCATCTACATTCAGGTCCTCATTAAACTCATTTCTCTGTGAATACGAGTCTGAATGTAATAAAGCACACAGCGTTTTGAAGCTGAAGACTAAGACTTGTTTATTGGAAGTAGTATTTTAATGATGGCGCTACCTAAGGGATGGTTTATTTTCGCCCCCATCTCAAATCTGATGGCAGGCCATTTGATTTATCATGGTTTTATTTATCAACTTGGGCAGAAAAGGCATCTTGAAAAACGCCTGGCGTCAGCTCACAGCTGATTCTCATGTTAAGTTTCACTTTTGTTTTCCACATATACGGCATTGTTGCACAGCACGTGCTTATGCTTTTACGACACGTTAATGGGTGGAGGAGGAGGGTCATTATGGCAGATTGGACAGTATTTTCATTTGGCCGTCTTCAGCTTTTAATATAATATAATATTTATATAATGAAGAAACAAAAAGAAAGACTTTGAAATGTGTATCATTTCAAGCAGAAATTCCTCTGCAAACCATCCAAAATTGACAATGTGTTAAGGTTTAATTTAATTAACCTACAAACCATAAAATAAAAAATATGCTTTTTAAATAAAATGCAATTCAATTAATAGAAATAAATAATCTAAAGCTTAACCAATTAAAATATAATCAATAGCTGCTGCCCTATATGAATAATATGTGCCAAAGGGTTTGTGAGAGCTAAGAACAAGATACGGTAGACTTAAATACTTACCTGTTTTTCAAATTGTGAAAGGAGGAAGTATCTCAAATTCAATTCAGCTGCATTCAATTTAGTTAACAAAAATAAACACAATAACATTTTTAAAAACACAATGAATACAGCACACTACATATTTGAATACAGCACACTACATATTTTTAAAAGCATGAGCATTTCTCATTGTGAATATTCAGCTATATCTTTTACAGTTTAACACACATTAAACCCAGTTGACTACATTGCATACTGGAAAAGCAAACGCCAAGTTCTCATAAATCTACTTATATTTGACTGCCTTGTTGGCAACATGATGGATTACACGTACAAGTAAATACTTTTTAAATAACACTCCCAAAATAATTTAATGTACTAAACATGTATTGCTCAAATATAGTGACTGAATGATTATAAGTTGCATTGCATTTGCAAAGGAAGTCTTTCATGAATCAGCCACAAATTTCAAAGAGTGCCTTTGAATCTCAGCTTGAATGGACTCTCTTCGGCGTTACCTGGTTACAAACACATAAATGTCCTGCACATAAACACCCACTGAGAGAAGGCAAAGGTGCCCACACAGCAGCACCATGACTTACTGTACATCAGGGGTCTCCAATTATATTTGCCAGGGAGGCATATTTGCCAGGGAGAGCTAAGGTCCGGGGGCAGGACTACAAAATTGCACCACAAGTGTATGTTGTATCTCTATAAGCTACACAAACAATTCACAGTGGCACAAGTCAACAACATAAATCTACTTACTTTACTTTCAGAGTAGTAAAAAATAGAAGACACAATTACTAAAAACAGGACTAAAGCACAAAAACCGAGGCAATGCAAACCCAGTGTTTACCAGACATCTGACTCTACTCTTGCAAAGCAGACCTCGGACAAGATCATGTTTAAACCAAAGACAACAAAAAAGAGAAACATGTATACCAGAAAAATATGGATATCTATAAAGCAGGACTAAAGCAGATCTTTGACTATCAGGCCTAGTCTAGAATAGACCTAAATTAGAACTTGGTTTGGACTAGATCTGTGTGGTTTTAGCCTGAATTTGGCCAAGTCTAGCACTAAAGAAAAGCACTAAAAAAGAACTAAACCAGGACTATCATAAAAATAAATGTCATTACAACATTTGGTTCAAATGATATTAAAAGCATAGTAGCCTACAGTAGGCTACAACAAACACAGCCAACTTTGCCATATAGTGCACTAAGAACAAACGCAGCCGTCACTAGGCCACATGCACAGCATCATGCATGTTTTAGGCATTCTCTGACCTGCAGCAGCTCCTTCACGTTCTCTGTATGTTAAGCTGTAAAATTAAGTGTGTTTTATTACAATCTGACACATATTCACAGAGACATTAGCTTAAGAAGGCATGAATTTGGACGCGCCTAATACGCACCTATTTCCTTTCAATACAAAGACAGGCTGTCCTCCATTGACACGGCTCGCAATGTTCCTCCTTAATGAGCAGACTTCCAAACATACTGTCCTTGCGCCTGTTACATTTACACCAAATCATCAATAAAGCGGTCATTTACTGCAGCGTCACCCGTTTGTGCTTTCACAGAGCAGTGGTTCAGATAAACTGGGGCTTTGCGGAAGCCCCAGTTTATTAGTTATGGGAAACTAGGCTGCGGGCCAGACCATTGTGCTTGGTGGTCCAGAGTTGGCCCACGGGCCGCCTATTGGAAACCCAGGCTGTATATCAACATGTGTTTTGACATAAAGCAGAACCGCAGCACCTCTGTCACATCTGCTCAACTGTAATGAGCTAAGAGGCCTGTTAATGACATTAATGTTGTGCAGATCAAGGCTGAGACAAGGGTTCCTTCCTCTCTGCGCTTATGGCATTAAACCAAAATCATAGCTTGTCACTCATCATTTAAGAGCGTGTAGTGCTGATCTGGTGAAAGCTGAGCCATGCAGACCAGACATGCTGTCAGCTACCAGTCATATTATTGTGGACATTATGCAGAGTCTACTGTCTGCGCTAACTGGGTGATGTCATCCCATGGTCCACTTTGAAGTGTCCAGCAGAGGCCATTCCACCATAAAACCTGTGCAAGTCCGACACACTTCCTCTAGCTTATGTTCAACTTTAATGTTATCTTTTTAAAAAAAAATGTATTAGAAACAACCATTGTCAAAAGCACATGCCATTGCCACACATATGTAGTTTTCTATTTACGTGGATATTTAATATGGATTTTATGCAAGACATGTAGAAGCACAAAACATCCATAAAGTAAGAACGGACAACTTATGGCACCACCACCTAAAATTCACATTGCCCGCCCCGTGTGCACGGGGGTCATTGTTGGGAATCAAATGAGCCGCATGCTCCAAGTGTGTGGAAGTCCAGGAAACAATAAGGACTTTTTGATGCTATGAACTGTGAGTGGAAACCTGCAGGTGAACAGGGACACAGCAGTGACAGGACAGAGTGTAAAGAGTGAGTCAGATCACAAATGACATGTCTGCCTGGTCAAACAAGGACATTCACATCTAAACTCGTCTCATTTACTGCACTTTGAACTCACTATCATGTAACCATTGTGAACTTTCAGCTGCAAAAACCATGTGGAAAGACAAAATCCCGTGGTCATAAAGATGTCAGTATATTTAAGAATGATGCCATTGATTTGACCAAACAGCGAAAACATCTAAGGAGAAGATGAAACTAATGAGCAAATGGGATGAACTGGAGAAGGCTGTGTGCAGTGGTCACCCTCTCCCATCATCAATACAAGATCTGAGTGAAAAATAATGCAACACTGGATGGACAAAAAAAATAAAAAATTGCAGAAGCTTATTAGAGCCTTTTTGGGGGGGGGGTGGGACAGGGGGGGGACAGGCAGTGTAAAAAAAAAAAAGGAAAAAAAAGAAGCATTCACTAAAGAATGCATGTTAAGATTGATTAAAACATAACCTCACACTTTTTAAAGAAATAAAAATTCAAACTTAGAAACACAATAGCATATTTGCCAAGACATTTTTATGACAATGAATGAAAATCAAAAAAAGGACAGAATGCTTGCAGTTTCTTTTCAGTGTACACTCCTCCACTTGGGCAGCACAATCTGTGTTTCCGGGTCAGTGGGTGTTGGGTTAACCAGAGCTGTGCCCTGGGCCATGGTCACCTGGCGCTCTCTGTGAGGTCCCCCCACTCAGCCTCTCTGGCCCTGCGTCCTTAATCACTACGACCAGTCAATAGTGCACACGAGTCAATTACCAAGAGAAGAGACCTCATGGAGCCTTCACACCACCAATCTGTGCAATCATGGACAATTTATTGGGTTTAGTGGAGTAGATCTAAACATTGATAATTCACTGCATCTAATCTCCCATGATGCCACCACACACTCACAGCACACTGGTGTTCACAGCAGGCAAGAAATGCAACGCTCCAATGGAAATGAACCGATTTCATTCTGTGCTCCCTGGCCTATTTGTTTTCCTATTTTTTCCCCTAAGCACCACCTCTGCCTGCTTAGCCATTCTGCTTGACTCTCCTTTTCCTGGCCGCTTGACTGTCACACATTCTCAATCTCCTGACTGCCAATGCAGTTGAAAATAACAGTGGATAAATGATGGCTTTGCCTATTCTTTGTGACTTTCAGAGCACTGAGATCTATGAGGGTAT
Source organism: Chaenogobius annularis (assembly GCA_015082035.1). Lineage (NCBI taxonomy): Eukaryota > Metazoa > Chordata > Actinopteri > Gobiiformes > Gobiidae > Chaenogobius > Chaenogobius annularis. The sequence continues at coordinate 115,758 of BJKM01000094.1, read as the reverse complement.
AAAATAAATATTTTCTCAAAAGCAATCTAGAATAAGACTTATAGTCAACAGTTCCGTGTTTTCTGTTGACCCATACACATTTTTTTTTCTTTCACAGTCCTTACTTTTTTGTCCCTTCCATTTGCTGGCTGGTGATGGAGGGCCCGGTCTGTCCCTAATGAGCGTGCTGAGCCACACACCATATCGAATTAGCCCAACCCATTACAACCTGAACCAGAAGCCGAGCCGCGGGCCAGGCCTGTTGCGCCTTACTGCTCCACCGATCTCACTCTGCGATTGATAAGACTGCACAAACAATGACAATCAGGCTGCAGGAGATCAGAGCACTGCAGCCAGATAAAAACAAAAAGGACAAACAAGTATTTGTGTAATTTAGTAATACTGAGGCGAGAAAGCTCCCTTCCTCCAAGTAATTAACCTCTTGATGGAATAAGTTAATATAAGGTTAAAATGTCAGATTGCATTGGAGTATGGGGAGGGAAAAGGTGCATGTTTAAATGTTAAACATTTACAATTCATATTTTATAACTACTATTTTAATATACAGTTTGAATATTTTGTATACATGTCCTTACTGTGTACTGATGCTTCAATAACAGTTTGATTACACTGCAGACACAGATAATGCAGTATATGGAAGATAATCCAAAAGTAATTAACAAGTAAGTAACAATAAATTGGCTCCCAAAGAGAAAAAGTCCCATGAGCCAACAAGGCTCCAATGGAAGACCATAGTCCACAGTCCATCACAGTGAAACAGAAATGGGCTGCCTCCTGGCTACACATCGAAAGGAGATGAATGCCAGTGTACGGAAGCAAAATGTAACAAACAAGATTAAGGCAGCTACATGGTGGAAAGGTAGACAAGAATACAGAAAAAACACATGGGCAGTAATCTCCAAGATATTTTTCTTTTGAGTCTGAAAAGTAGTTGTCTAGCAAAGACTTTTCATAGTGGCAGACACAGGAATACTTGAGTGGCTTGTCTATTTGCACCCCTAACTGTAATAGCATTCCAGTGTATCAGTCCATCTGTTCTATCCATGTCCCTCAACAGCTGCACTGTTCTCTGCCCACTCTCGTCATATACTCATGTACTGTACCGCTTTCCATCACACAACAGTGTCAACGAGCACTTTCCTCTCCAACTACACTGCACAATATATTTGCTCTATAAACCCAATCCAAATAGAAGTTGCATTGTAATGGTATCAAATATTGCTGATTTGGTTTGTGGCCAGTGGGTACTTAACATATTAAATGACCCACAAGTGTGTCCAGCACTGCACATGCGTGCCCAAGGGTCTGGCTGCCAGCCGTGGGTATAAATTGTGCCTCGTCCTCCTCTGCAGTGGCCCAGACATTTATTAATGGTGTCATTAATCTTGCCTCTAAAATGAATGACTTCAGCACCTCCAACCTGCAGAGAAGCAGCCCAGACCCTCCCCTGCTCCTCCCCGCCTTACGCACTTGGCTGTATGCACAAACATGAGCTCTGGCATTCTATCCATCCTGGACTTGGCAAAGGTGCAATGTGATACAGTATGCAACTCATGTTAGAATAAAATTAACAAATAATTAAATGGTGGTTAATTTACAACCGATATTTAGTTACTGTTTACAGTAAACGGCAAACTAGCATTGTGATCAATGTAATAACTTTTATTCAGACCTGGGGCCAGAGTGCATGGCATGACATGTTACTGGCTGTGGGTGAAATGTCCCAATTAACATCATAATCAGACCAGTCACTGGTAGAAAAGCTCTACCAATTTAATGTCGATAGACTAATCATATCAGCCAATATATTGGCAATAGCCTCATCCGCTAAAACTCCACATGGCCCAGGCTCTGTCTACGTGTCCTGCAGCAGTGCAGGTCTGTGTGGGTGCTAGTGTGAAGTGGGAGGATTCATCACTAAGTGAGAGGGAGGGACAGATCGGACTACAGCCAGAGATTTGTCATTTCATCAATAAGTCTTCAGTCTTCTTTCGTTCGCTCTCCTCTCAGCTCCTCCACCGTCTGCATCGAGCAATAGCCCACAGTCCCCACAGCAAGGAATTATTGACACATAATATGGGCCTTTCTAATAGAGAAACAAAACAATACGTTTAGGCTGGCCTTTTACTGAACTGCATATCAAATATCCTGATCATGTTAGACGTAACCATTGTGATAGGTGCTATTGTTGCTTCTGTTCTAGCACAGTACCTGACACCAAAGCCCATATTGTACAACACTGGAATTGCGTCATTCAGCCGTGCTGTCAGTTTAGTTTGGGAAATCTGGCAATCATATTTTAAAACCTCATGTGGTTCAGCAGAGGCAGTGTCTTTATGATCAGAAAATGTGTGGCTCAGTGGTGTGTTAAAATTCCCTGAAAATTAAACCTGCTCTAATAGTGAATATTAAAAATAAAAAAGGTCCAGGGGATGGTTCTGCTTGCGCAAAGTTAAAAAGGTGTTGAGGAGTGTAATTAGTTAATATTTAGGTCATATGCTGCCCTGACCAGTAGCACACTATAATTTAACTTTTAATTGCCGTTACAGCTTTATAGGTTTACGTAAACCAGTATTACTTTGAAAGTGGCAGAAAGACGATAGCTGAAAGAGCAGCTGTGAGTGGATTGGTCGCTCTTAAACCAGACATGGGCATACTACGGCCCGCGGGCCATATATGGCCAGATTGTCTTTTTAATCCAGCCCACCAAACTCGCCCAAGTTATATTAAAATATTAGGGGTTTTTTTAAAATATTTTTTTGGTAGGTGTCCTGTGTCTGGAGAGCAAAGGCAAGTTTGAAAAAATCAGCTTGTCACGTCGGACTGTGACTCGCCAACGAAGATATAGCCAGCCAAATAAACAAAGTTATATTCACTCGCACTTGATGAAAGCAACGATATAAAAGACACGGCGCAGCTCCTAATTTTTATCCGAGGAATTAATGACAGTTTTTAGATAACGGAAAAGTTTTTGTGCATGGAGTCTCCGGAGGCGAACAGTGCGTCGAGAGGATTTGTATGACAAGGTGTCTGCTGCCATCGAGAAATGTAAACCCCCTTGGAGTAAACTTGCCAATGTCACAACGGATGGATCACCAAATTTCACAGGAAAAAACGTTGGGATGCTGCAAAGAATCCAGGATAAAGTGAAAGAGGAAAACCCTGAGCAGGATTTTCCTTCACTGTATCATTCATCAGGAATCACTGTGTAAGTCTATATTGCAGCTTAACCATGCCGTGAATCCAGTCGTAAAACTTGTGAACTTTATACGCGCAAGGGGACTCCAGCATCGTCAGTTCATCACGTTCCTAGAGGAAACTGATGCAGCTCATCAGGATTTACTTTACCACTCTCTTGTCCGCAGGTAACGTTTGGGCAGAGTGTTTCAACGCGTCTAGAACCTGAAAGAGGAGATCGCCACATTTTGGGAGTTTGGGGGGATGTCTGATGAATTTCCTGAGCTAAGCGTCAAGAAATGGCTTTGTGATTTTGCGTTTACTGTGGACATATTTTCACACTTGAATGAACGGAATGTGAAACTTCAGGGGAAAGATCAGTTTGTGCATGACATGTACAAACTGTTAGTCTTCAAATCTAAGCTAGCTTTATTCTCCAGACTCCATCTTTCACTCATTTCACCACACTTGGCACGCAGAAAGAGGCAACGCGATACGCAGAAATACAGTAAATCACTGGATGACCTGCACCGAGAATTCAGTCGCCGGTTCTCCGATTTTGAAAACATTGAAAAGTCACTTCAGCTGGTGTCCTCTCCCCTGTCACAAGACCCTGAAACAGCACCACATGTGGTGCAATTGGAACTGATTGATCTTCAGTCTGACTCCATCTTGAAGGAGAAGTTCAACAGTGTTAAACTTAACGACTTTTATGCATCACTGAACGAAGCCACGTTTCCAAACCTCCGGAGGACTGCACAGGAAATGCTGGCCTCGTTTGGCTCGACCTACGTCTGTGAGCAGACATTCAGTGTCATGAACATCAACAAAGCCAGTCATACATCCAGGTTAACTGACCAACACCTCAGATCTATCCTGAGAATTGCCACAACAAAAAACTTACTCCAGACTTTGACGCACTGGCAAAACAGGGAGATCAACAACACTGTTCCCACTGAAATTGAAGGCGAGTTTTCCTGCTGTGTTTATTCAACTGAAATGCAACTAAATCAATCATTAATTGAATGCATTTGGAAAACAATTTGTACCTTCCATGGTGGCCTTGCATATTCATGATTTGTTACATGTTACAGGTGAAATCCTGCATGTAATTTATAGTAATTCATTAGTTCACACAAACACTCCATCTGTTCCTGGCACGGCCCCGGTGTCAAATTTTAGAACCCATTGTGGCCCTTGAGTCAAAAAGTTTGCCCACCACTGCTCTAAACAGTAGTTGTTATAGATTAAACGGAAGGAGAGAGGTGTTAATTATTCACTTCTACGTCCAGGCTTCAGCCACTGGTTTAGTTGGCTTTGTTTATTTTTAGAAGCCTATAATTTCTGGTTGTGCACAAATGCGCTGCTGAGGTCATGCTTAAGCATTCCTTTAAAAGCTGAGCCAACACTGATGGAAAATAAGAGTGTTTTGTGCCAAAGAGTTAGACTAAAGTTAAGGGTTGAAGCTAACTTGAAGCTATCAAATCTCAAATAAATGGCACATACTTCCGGAAAGTGTCACATGCTCCGGATATCTTTCAAGTTACAGTTTAGAGCAATAAAACCAGGGTTACAGGCCAAGCTATGTGCTGCCACAGGTACCTGTTCTGACCTCGGGTGAGGAGGGAATAGAAAGGGTTGAATAACGCATGTTTCCACTCTCTGCTATAAAAGTGTCTCTTCAACTGCAATAACAAAGTTGTTCAATTTCTGTCTCTAGGTTTTACATCTGGTCACTGTTGCACTTGTGTCTGCTCAGCTTCCGGTCGTCTCACATTGCAGAGTTCCCTTGTCCTTTGCCTGTGTGTATCCATATATTCTCCCGCTCACAGACACTGCCAAACTCTGTGGCTACGTGTGAGGCGTGTGCATGCCATACAACGGTAAGTAATTGAAATAATCAACTCATATGCTGCTACTCTCATTTGGGAAAGTGGCACAAGATGCCAGGGTGACACATTTCCCATCATACTTTTCAGGAATAAAAATGGGAAAGGCCATAAAATGAGTCAACACTTGTGGGAAACAACATGTTTCACTTTGCAGAGTATTGCACAACCTCTTTTTTTTTTTTTTTATGACTGAGCAATACCTGATAATGCCAGGACACCAAACATTGACATAACAGTGAGTGGAGAACACATGGGCGTAACGCATGTACGGACAGTGTTGTTGTGTCCATGCCTCTATGTTCCAATGAGTCTGACAAACTTTAATCCAGGTACGTACCAATATCATACACAATCCTGCCCTGCCTGTGTTAATGTGAGATAGTTCAAAGTGCTTGCACAACGGACCACTATTGCACTGTGGGAAATCTCTCACATGTTGACACACTGGGTGAGTGTGTCAGGGAGTTCATTGAGAAATGCTTTGACGCACACTGCCCCGGGGACCTGCCCATCCCCTTGTACCTGTCAGCCAAACAAGTTACAGCATGAAAAAAAACAGTAGATACAGATTCAAACTAGGATCTAAAGGCAAAGTACAATACAAAACATGCAGGTTTGGCTTGAAAATGTTTGTGTAATAAATGAGACACCTTTCAGAAAGCTTAACACATAATGTTAATATGGGTCAACATTGTCTAACCCGTGTTTCTATAGTGGTAAATAGTGAATTTGACTCAGTACATCATCCTGCCATCCTCCAATATAAGATCTTTCAGACATAACTCATTGGGCTGCATTGGGGGAATGCATTTAATTCCAAGCAAAACAAAAGCTACGTTTTTCTCTAAGGAGCATCAACCAAATATCATGTTTAAAGACTCTCCCATTGAAATTGTCGAACATTTTCATTAAGGTCACTGGAATACTGACCATCTCAAATTTGAAAACACATTGACCATGAGGGCAAAAAGGTGGAATCTCACATATTTCACCAGCAAAGACTCTACCGATTATCCACTATTCTTAGGGTTATACAAGTGCTATATTTTGCCCCACTTTGAGTATGCGTCATCTGTCTGGGCCTCACTCAACATCACAAAAGCCAACAGTCTAGAAAAGCTCCAGCACGGGGCCATAAGGGGCATACTGCGCTGTGCCTACTCGCAATGAATTCAAGATACCGATTACCAAAGGCTGAAGTTGACTGCGTTAAAAAAAAATTTGCCCTGAAGTGCTATGGATACAAGCTGCTGCATAGTTTGCTGCCCCAAGCTGTTCTCTCATTTAGACCAACAACGAAATCTACTATTATTGAAACGAGGAACAAAACACACATCCAGCTCAGCATAATACATCCTACCAGCAGAACATTAGACCACACTCCCTTCTTTTTTTTTAAACCAAGTTTTTATATTTGGTTCCAGAGCTATGGGATTGTTCCACCCAGTAATATTTTAAGAAAAATCTTTGGAGGACAAATTCGTCATAATGGATGTACTAGTAAATTAAAATATAATAATTATAAAAACGTAAATTAATTATGACTGAATTAAATACGAGTTAACATCTCAAGTAATAGCAGATCTAGACTCAAGACTCCCTTGTGTTGTGTGTTTCATCCTCTTAGTACATAGATACAGACCATGCATTACAGCAAAGCATGGGCTGACAAGGAAAGCTCTTGGTGTCCACACACGCGGTCAGCAGATACAAAGGTAGCATGTGTAAAAGCTGACGCGAGTAGACATGACAAACATCTCGGGCACACAGGAAACGTAAAGACAGAGCGGCTGTGCACATGTCGCCACATAACTGCAGGTGGCGGAGGAAAGGGAGAGGGTTCAGGTTAAGGAAGTTATGACACGGCCCCTCCAGCAGCCTCATAAATCAGAGCACTGGGCCCTCACAAGAGCACAGGGCACTGACACATGAGCCCCACACACTGCAGCAGTACTGCAGCCGTAGGACACACATGGCACGTTCTCTTATACAACCCATGGTGGCACTTTTAGCCCAGGGTTTTATATGCCATACCTCCCACTGTGCAACTCTGGGTTGTTGTGTCGAAGGTGAGTATGAACAACCAAGCTTTACATAATAAGTATTGTTGCAAAATTCAGAAGATAAAAATATGTTATAGGCTTTAAGGCTCATGATATTTTTGTTAATAAGCTCTTTTTTGTTCTAACATGAGATCAAGGGCATAGTCTTGAATATAGGGTTGAGGGTTTTCTTTTAGAATACTCTTGATTAATATTACATGTAGGCAATACTTCCTCTTGGAAGTATCACTATGACATAATCACAATCTAACATCTGAAATCCATCAATACGTCACTAAAATCGCTTTCTTTGCTTTTCTTTGCAACACTAAATAAAAACAGCCCATCCATAAAGGAGACCCTCTTGCGCAGTATTTTAGCATGATTTATCTAATTTGTGTACAAAATGTTGGCTTTGGATGTCATATAAAATAAATCAGTTTATTTTTTCTTGCAGCATAATAATCTTACTGTGTGCCAATCTGCAAAAATCAAATTCTTAGGGATAAAAAGGCAGCATTTAGAACTATTCTTTCGACGCAATACTGAACAAACTGAAGAGAACCCAAAATTGTTCAGGTTATCCCACGCCGCTGTATAAGAAATGAGGGTCTTGAAGATGGAAGGGAGATTTGCTTGCATGAAAGTTGCAAAAGGAAATTGTTCTGTTCTCTCATTGAGCCAGTGCAGTCAAGACAATCATTTTCTGCCACAATGAGGAGATACAGATGCATACATAAACACCTCCTAGCAATGCTATGATGGAAGACAGTTTTGAAGGGATAGTATGGGCAAACCATTGGTGGTAGTCCTCTCAAAAGAAAAAAACAATTTAGCCAAACAACAAACAAGTGAAGAGGCTGTTCTCACCTCTTTTACAAGTAATTCCTTAAAAAATTAAAGCTCCAGGCGTTCAGACTGCTAAACCCTGTCTAAGGCAGGAGCCTGTCACTGTAAAAGAAACACAGGCGTGTGTCTTGTTAGGTCTTAAACTCACAGAAAAACCTCAGCTATGCTAGCGGCCGGACAAACACAGCTCCATTTTCACTGCTTCCTCTACCTGCGAGAAACCATAAATCAGCTATTCTATCGGAGCGGAGGTAGTGACAGGGCTAGAGGTCAAACACAGGGAAGACAGATGACAACAGGAGATCGTCTGGAGAGCCATTAAAATAAATTGGTGAGAAGGGACAAAGACTTTCATGTCCTGTCCATGTGAGCACTGACAGACGGTGTATGAATATAGAAGATATTGTAGTAGTGCAATATTAGATAGATATTGTGCAATACCAGTGGTTTTGTCACATCACAAACACAAATTATAAACAATATATTGGAATTTTTGGTCAAAGAACACCACAAAGTGGCACACAACTGTAAAGTGGAAGGCAAATTTTACACAATTTAGATTTCCTGATGATTGCTAAATGTTGTCTGGTCACAGACAATTGTTAAGAGAATGCAAAACAGCATCAGGACTCCCCGGGAACCTACGCCAGGATCCTGTTTGTGGACTTCAGCTCTGCTTTCAACACCATCTTCCCTGCTCTGCTCCAGGACAAGCTCTCCCAGCTCAACGTGCCTGACTCCACCTACACCTGCAGGTGGATCACTGACTTCCTGACGGATCGGAGGCAGTGCGTGCGGCTGGGGAAGAATGTCTCAGACACTCGGACTATCAGCACCGGAGCTCCTCAGGGCTGTGTACTTTCCCCTCTGCTCTTCTCCCTGTACAACAAACTGCTGCACCTCCAGCCACGACTCCGTAAAACTGATCAAGTTTGCGGACGATACCACCCTCATTGGGCTCATCTCGGACGGGGATGAGTCTGTCTACAGGAGGGAGGTGGACCGGCTGGTGTCCTGGTGTGCAGCCAGGTAACAATCTGGAGTTCAACGCCCAGAAGACAGTGGAGATGATCGTGGACTTCAGGAAAGCCACAGCCCCCCAGCCCCCCCTCATCATGACAGACTACCCCATCACCACCGTGGACTCCTTCCGCTTCTTGGGCACCACCATCACCCAGGACCTCAAGTGGGAGCCCTCCATCAGCTCCCTCATCAAGAAGGCCCAGCAGAGGATGTACTTTCTGCGGCAGCTGAGGAAAGCCAAGCTGCCAGTGCAGATGATGGTGCAGTTCTACACGGCCATCATTTGAGTCCATCCTCACCTCCTCCATCACCGTGTGTGGTACGCTGGAGACACAGCCAGGGACAAACAGAGACTACAGCGCATTGTGCGTTCTGCTGATAAGGTGATCGGCTGCAGACTTCCATCTCTGCAGGACATGTACGTCTCCAGGGCTCTGGGACGAGCAGGTCGGATCACAGCTGACCCTTCTCACCCTGGACATGGTCTATTTGAACCACTCCCCTCAGGCAGGAGGCTACGGTCCATCCGGACCAGAACCTCCCGCCACAAGAATAGTTTCTTTCCCTCTGTTGTTGGACTCATGAACACTTTCTAAAACACCCGTCACTTTAACTGCAAATATTCAACCTATTGCACCTATTGCACTGTCACTTTCTGCACTCAAACTGTAAATCTAACTGTAATCTTGTGTACATAGAAATGCCTATTTTTATTTTTATTTGATAGTAATTTTTTAATTGTTTCTTAATGCATGCCCTTTTTGATTGAATATATGTTATTTTATTATTGCTCAGTGTTCTATGTTGCACCTTAAGGCCGAGACAAGTTCCTATGTTTGTGAATTTTGTTCATAAACAATGGCAATAAACTCTTTCTGATTCTGATTCTGATCACCAAACTTAGACCGTGCAGGGATAAAGTTGTGCAGAGGTTTAAAGTAGGGCTGTTTTCCTTGCAGTAACTTTGCGGTATATGGTGTGGCCCATAGCCCCATAATAATACATGTAAATTGTGGTTGTATTTGTATTATAGCAACAAAAAATAACAGCAGGCATAAGTGACAGTATGCGTGTATACATTAATGGCCAATATTATGCAAAAAAGGCATCTTGAAAATACAGAGGCACGGCACATGCTTATGCTTTTACTACACGTCTATGGTAGGAGGAAGATTATGACAGATTTAGCATTTTTGTTTTGGCTGAACTTTAAGTTGACTCTGTTTGGCTGCATCTTTTCACTGGATTGTAACCACGCCACATTTACTTGTGGTTATGCGTTTACCTGGGCCAAGGAGGAGGATGATTACAGCCATGTTCGTTTTGGCTTCAACACAGACAACAGACTGACATGGATTTACACAAAGCACGCGGACTGTGTTTTCGGGTGGATATAAAGGCAACTCTGGAGCTTCAGTTCTTCTTTATCTGTAAACTGATACACTTAAAACCAAGGCAAAACTTACATCTGAGTTTGAGTCGTGTCTAATGGCAAAGCACGGTGAAAGTTTTCTTATAAGGCTGAGGGTGTAAAAACATGAAATAGTTCTTCATTCAACAGTTAAATTATAGCAGACATGTGCAGGAACTTCATTCATTTTATTGATTACCACGACAGCCCTAGTTTAAAGCAGGGTTAGGTTATACAAAGATTTCCAAAGCTTTTTCCATTTCAAGATGATGGATCACCTTTAGCAGGACAATGACCCTAAACATAAAGCCAGAGCGACAATGGAATGGTTTAAAACAAAACATTCATGTGTTAGAAAGGCCCAGTCAAAATCCAGATCTAAATCCATTGAGAATCTGTGGCAAGATCTGTAAACTGCAGTTCACAAACGCTCAACATCAAATCTGACTGAGGTTGAGCTCTTTTGTAAAGAAGAATGGGCGAAAATGTTAGTCCGTAAGTGATCAAAGCTGGTAGAGACAAACCCCAAAATATTTGCAGCTTTAATTACAGAGAAAAAAGGTTCCATAAAGTATTGACTGAGGGCGGCTGAATACATTTGCACACTGCACTTTTCAGTTTATTTTATTAAAATCTGGAAATCATGTATCATTTTCCTTCCACTTCACAATTGTGAACTACTTTGTGCTGCTCTTTTACAAAAAATAAAATTTAAGTTTGTGGTTGTGATATGGGGAAAGTTCCAGGGGTATTAATACTATTGCAAGCCAATGTATCTCCAGCCACAGTTGTCAAAAGGAGAAACAAAAATGTAAGTTATTCCGCGTGAACTCACTAGTATAGAGCATTTTCTATGTAATGAAATAGCCTTGCTTGCAGCTTAAGAAGTCTAGTAACTAATCATGCAATTCTCATTACATTTTCTGTTCTCTCTCATTACTATAAAAAACGCTCCGTCACAAGGTGTGACCAGAAACTCCAATAGAACAAAGGCGAGCGCTCATGTTTGTCTGAGGTGGGTCAACTCTTCATGCATTCTCTAATTATCATGAAAAGGCAATTTTTTTCCCAGAAAATGTTTTGACATCCTCTATGACGCCAAGGTCATTTCTGCTCTGCTGCACCTGTCTTGTAAAGCAACAGGGAGCCGTCAGAGTTGTTTTCAATAAATGACAGCTCAGAAACATATGGCTAAAAAAGTGCCTTATGAATAACCATTATATTTTAACTTGTAATTTTGAAGCTGGGTGACTGCAGAAAGAAACAAGGAGCTCAAAGTGTACAAATTGCCTTCATACCTGCCATCATCTTCTGGGCCTCGTAAGGTTCCATGTAGCCATCATTCTCCGTTGTCACTTTCTCCATCGTGGGCTGAATGCCCCCGGCCTGCTCAGCATCAAAAGGATCCGCATAGTCCTCCAGAATAATAAGCTGTAGGGGAGAAATGAAAGGTGAGGTGCAGTCACAAACAGCAGAAAGCGGGAAAGCATTTTGCCGCTCTGCTGAGTACTAGAAACAGAGATGACAGTACAGAGTTCCAATGCTCCCTGGAAGGACACACAGGACCAGGAGATATGTCCACTGAGGCAGGGCATATGAAAGGGACAAAACAAGTGACATGCCAACACACAGACTCAGACATACTCACACCAGAAATAGTATCTAGTATTTGGGGTCAAAGCTAATAGCTGGAACAATTTTTTTTTTTTTTTTTAAATAATGCGCTCTAGAAAAGTTTTACCCTAAAACCAGCATATATGAAAAGGATATTTCTGTGTTGTATAACATCTCTTTGACCTGAAATGGAGTATGCTGTAAGCAACATTAGAAATACCGATACATAGAGAGATATGGAAGCATGAAAGACATTGAACTGGCTCTAAAATGCATGTAACTGCACTAAACAAAGGGATCTTGAGTAACATACATTATACCTCAATATGACCTATTATACAATAACAAAACATGACAATATTGAAAACGTTTAGCATATAACAGCAACTCAACTTTCATAGCAGCCTGACAGATTTACGTTGTGCTGCCAAAGAGCCATTTCTAATTGTAGTCTTGTTCTTTTGCAGGGCATATTGTGCAGTTAGTAATTAGCTGGACATCCCAAAGGCAAAAAGACTATTTAAAATCTTGAGGGAACACAGACTGCATTTGGATGTCATTTCTGTTTCATTCAAGATAGCAACAATCTAAGAGAATAGATTACGCCATAGTCTATAATGAGTGGTGGTCACTGAAGAGCTCCAGGCCAGTTAAAATTAACTCCACTTTTGACAACCATGTTGTCAACAACAATTTGATAAAAAAAAATAAAAAATAAAGCACAAACACTCATGCAAACAGTGAAGTAAGCGTACACCTGACAACCAGTGAGTCGTGAGGAACAGGAAGAGATTTCCCCACATTATAAACACGCTCGTCACTCATTGAGCAAATCTGGCGGGGTGAGGCACATTGGAGAGCAGCACTCTTTCAGTTTATGTCGTCACAGGACTAACCACTGTCCAGAGAGCACCCTGCCCGCAATTACACTCCACAGGAAGGCCACCCAGGAGAGGCCACAGACACACACACCTGCAGAGCTCCAGGGAAAAAAAAAAAAAATATCACATTTCTACACAGGCAAAAAAGACAAAAAAGTTAATTGTATTTCTTTGGGAATAGAAATAGAAACTTCATGCCGATAGACACTGTTAGCATGCTGTAAGGAGCTTAAATACACCACTGACATGAGCTACTGTTTATGTTAAACCCTTGAATGTTCCTTTTCCATCTGTTTTGGGGAAAATAACTACTTTTTGGTACATTGTAATTATGGGCTCTGAAAGTTTTGCTTCGATGAATTTGTGCAGCAGCCCAAAACCAAGCCAAACATTGTCCTAGTTTGCTCCTCAAGCACAAATCACTCAAAAAGACTAATGCTTTACACAATTTAAGTTAAATGGCATCCTCATCACCTGCTGTCATAAGCTCAGTCGTCAGTAATTTAGCCACAAAACACCAGACATAAAATTAGCACTGAAAGCAAATTCCTGATCTTTTTTAGGGAGTAATTTTATTGTATATTAGATTATATTCCTTCAGGTGTATCGATCACTTAACTCTTTTCAGTGTTAATATGAGCAGTACCATGTGTAAATGGGATCAGTCACTTGAGCTTTGTGCACATGGATTCAGTGGGCTCAGCCTCCTGCCCTCACAGTGTTTGCTGGAGGGCTGTTGAAAATCTCCAAATTGGTCCACAGTGCCCTTGCTGGCTCTCCACAGTGAAGACACTCGACAACAGAGGGAGTGTGTGGTTTTGAGGACAGGGTGCCCTGCCGCTGCCTCGAGACACACCATCTGCCTGTGGCATCCTGGGTGTGTCAGGACCAGTGCCACACATGTCAGGAGAGCCCCGCCCCTCAGTGGTTTCGTTTCTGAAGCATTCAGATGAGAATGTCACTCAATTAATTACTTTATTGTCACGTGGGCCCACATCCCTGGCCAGCGCTCTCAATTAGTGTGGTTAGGTTAGGTTTTTAGATGTTTGCCGTCATTGAAGCACTACTTTTTAAAACTACGGCTTCTCAAGAGGTGTAACTCAGCAACGCGTTACAAATGTTTAAACACCGGGGGGGAAATTGTATAAAATCATTTTCCGCATGTGTGCGCAATCTTGGGGTAATCTTATATCTCGGTATAGTTCATATTAGAGAACTATACCAATATGATACCCATATGACCCCCATATGACCATTTCCTTTTCCATTCCATTTGATATTCTCAGTAAATCCTAAATAAACATTCACAAACAAACATTCAAGTCAGGCTGGTCTATTGAGATCTAGTCACATTGGAAGTTACTGTGAAAATCATGCATCAGTCAAACTGCACAAGACTGACGCGTGTGATTTATGTCTCACACCACCAAGGATTTCAGCCATTGATAACCTACAAACATGTGAGTTTAGCAGCTCAATCGCATTACAATTTTCAAAAAGACTGCTGCTGTTCTTGCAGCTCTTGCACTTTTGCCCTTTGGTGTTACAACAGAAGGCAGATTAAATATAGTGTACTTTTCTTTCCACAACTAAAACATCTACCGTATGGTGTGGGCTTGAAAATTTTGGAGTAAACTCAAATTGCAGCAGCTCCTTGAAGTGGCTGTGCCGATAGCTCAAACACCTTATCATGGTCTGCAAACATGCACCTGGTGTTGTGTGTGCACAGTGCAGTCACCTGGAGATAACGCCAACATTTCTAGAAACACTATCTTGGAAGCAAACATTCCACGCTGGCAATTTATTTAGGCAAAAATAATGATGGCTTCTGTGTTGACATAATGTGTTTATTGTCAGTCACACACTTTTACGTTTGGAAAATTGACTTCAAATCTAGTTAGATATCATGGCGGCCCCTGGTGTGGACTGGGCCCTTGGGTTCTGTATCTCCCAACCAGATTAGGCAGGAGGAATTCTGGCTTCATTACAGACTGAGGGAGTGAGGATGCTGGGCTGCTGAGACTTTCCCAGTGTGCACAACCCAAACATTAATCACATTTTATTTAAAGAAAATAACACTGTACTGCACCTAAAATCATTTTAAACACAACTTTATTGATTCTATACGAGTGGTTCTCAAATTGTGGTTCACATCTATGTGTTAAATCCAGATTTAGGTCAATTTAAGATCCCCTTTTAGACCTAGTTTAGACTGTTATTTGTGTAAAATGCTAAATATTTTCTGAAATGTCACTGAATGGCTGCCAAAATAAAATTCAGATAAATTCAAATTATGTCAGAAGTATGTATCAATGTAGTAGTGTGTTTTTTTTATTTGCATTCCTCTCTGGCTCCACGGGGTGACCAATCACCAGGCACCAGGAACTATGCCCCTACAACCATATCAATTTGGGCAGGCCAAAACAGCAATATTCAAGTCCCCAAATAATATGGGAAAATTATTAACATTATATAATAATATAAACAAGGATTGACTCCCTTAAAATGCAGATTGCGATTTGTTGGCCAACCAAATGAATGTATCTTGCTCCATGTCCTAAAAATTATTTAAACATTAGATATAAAGGCTACGTTGTCACTTTACAGTTCACTTTTTGTGTTTGTGGGCCAGTTGTTATTATGGGGTCACTACTGAAAAAGGTTGAGAGCCACTGCCTTAGACATTCACAGATTAGATGCATAAATGTTTGCTTTTCGCTATATTAGGAATGAGGTCCACATGTGTCTCACAGCACTGCTCACTGCACCACCCCAGTCAGCATTCAGACCACATCAAACTCTTCAGATGGCTGCACTTACACATGTGGACTGGAGTGGGGAGAAGCCCTTTTTGGCCCAATTTATTTAGCCTGTTGCAGATGGTGGTTTACAGGAACACTTCCAGATTACATCCTTCATCGAGTGGAATGAGAAAAGAACAAAAACTACACACATATCAACTGACATTTGTGAGGGAGAAGCTTTTGTTTTAACAGTATGTAAATAGTCAGAAAAGCAGTAAGGTGCACACTTGTTCCTCATCCTTCATTGGAATACACTCAGACCGCCAGTATGAAGAATGGATGTTGAACCCTATAAGAAAGGGTTCTTAATATTCAACAGATATTTAAGATTAACTACTTGACAACACGCTTGACAAAGTCCAATTTCCCTCCAGCACCCTCATCCCTCATTGATAGATTTATTGACACGGTTTCAGCCACGTTACGCTAATACTGCAGCACCAGGAATATTTCAGGTACAACTGAAGGTTGGAATTTCGTAAAATAATGAAATCTGCGCCATGTACATAAAAAAAAATCTGCTGTCACGGCTCAAAATGACTTCAGATTCTTGGTAAATCTGGGTAAAATGCCATTCTTCGTGTTTTTTGGGATGTTGGCTGACCCACTGGGATTGAAGCCTTTATTAAGAAAAATGTTTTACAGAGAAGAAAACACCATCAACTGGAAACAATGGTGGGATTTTGATGTTAATTGGGACTGGAAGCCCTGTAGTATCAGAATAAAGCCAGAGAAGGGTGGAGCCCACCACTGACGGCTCCACATAGACACCACCTCTCAGCACAAGTCAGCAGCAGACTGATCCCAGCTATGTTTGGAACGCTCACACAATCACCGACTCACTGCCAAATGAACCTTCAATATAAGTCATTGTTGGATGGGGATTACAGTATTAACCTTAGTTAACCACTGGAGTAAACAAAGGTACACAGCACAGCACTGCAGGCAAGTGCAGGCTTGTCAAGTTAAAAAGGGAACGTCACTATGCTGTAAACACTTCCTCTCAGGAAAACAGCATTTCCTTAATCCCAGGGCCAAAAGACCAAAAGGTTGTTACCACCAAAGAGCTTTCCATGTGTTTAGTATGTATGAATTGTTTGAAGACATTTTACATTAATTATGTCTTTGTTGTACTGTCTGCTGGAATTCATGCACAAAAACATCCTATTGCACAGTTTTGCAGAAGAATGCGAATCGTGCTGCCTCCTGCAGTGTGGCATGTGAATGTCCTCACTGAAACACATGCTGGGCTACAAGCAAGTGTGTCAAAAAAGTAATTTATTCAATAAAGTCATAAGTGAATTTTCGATTGCATTATGTAGATTACTGCATGTGCAAGTGGCATGTAGCTTAAGAGTTCTGTTTGTGTCCATGTAGTGTCAGTTACACTGGTTCAGCAGCAGCTGCTCTACTCTGTCATTAAAGCTGTTCTGTGTCTCCAACTCTGCAGTACGTCAGGGTTTCAAGGCTTATTGTGAACAGGTCAAATCATGTGACCCATGTTCTTTCAAATTCTTAGAAAACTAAACTCACCCCTTAAATAAAACAACAAAGCAATGTAACTGTGAAGTCTTGATCTTTATCAATAGAAAAAAAACACATTGTTCTTGTTGACTAATCGGCAAACTCCAAATGGATCTCTCCCCAATGATAAGAGGGAGAGTGCAGTGGGTTCCATTCAGGGATAGTGTGTGGTTTTTTTCCCAGACCGTAAAAAAAAAAAATCAAAAAAATCAAATGAAAAGCTTTGACATGTTGAAGGAATCAGTTTTTTTTGGTTTTTTTTTACAAATTAGGAGTTACATACATAAATTAAACAAAGCAATGACCATTATGACCCTCTGATGTTTTTATTGAGGCTTATAGATCAGAACTTTCAAGAATAATTATATCTAAATTATATTAATGTATTAACTATTTGGACAGCCATTCTACTAAATATATTTTTTAAAAATGTGATAGAGAGGGTAATTTTGTTTTGACTGAAAGAATGGGAAAACATATCTACCAATGGCGGACCACAAAGTCACATGTTTTGAAAGATTTCTGTTTTAAAAATGTATCTAGCTTTTTCATAACACCATGTGCTCACTATTCAAAGAGCTCACTATTCACAAGGAAATTCTAACTGTGAAATTCTGATTGCCAGGAGGCTGATAATTTTTTGGGACTGTCCTTTTGCGAAGAAATATTGGACAGAGATCAATAAACGCGCTACAGATACAGTAAATGGATACCTCTGGAACATTCTTCTGGCGGCAGGGAAAAAGGCTATCACTAAAACATGGATGACACAAACTCAACAAGATTTGGGCTAAATTTGTTTGGACCAAGACTAAATAAATAAACTAAATATTTAGGACTATAAACTTTGATAGATAAGGATCCCAGATGGTAACGCAGTATTCGAGGGAGCTGCGTACTAGCGAGTTTTAGGCAATGATCTTCATTGAAGCATTCAAAGTGCTTCAGATAATTATAAAAGTTAAAAAAGGTGTCACTTACCTTCAGTGGCACTATGTTAACTTGTGTCTCCCACTGCAGAAACGATTATATTCGGTGTTGAAGATTACACTACATTTTAGTAAAATAAAATATTATTATGCAAAGTGTGCAGTACACATCAATGCATCTTAAGTGGGTTTTTTTTGTGTGCGTTTCCCATCGTATAGAAATTGATTAGTAGAGAGTATCAAGTCATAAAAAAGCAAGGTTCCTGGGTGCTTTACTGTCTGCACTCGCCCACTGCTCACGACAAGTCGCCCAGAGACGAACGAATGGGTCAGAACAAATTTCCCAATGGAGACAATCAAATCTATTGATAAAATATTATATAACAAGGGTAGCTAGCTACAGCTGACAACAAAACAAAGCCTTTACAGGCAAAGGATCAGCTTGTATCATACGACAGTCTGACTCACTCACAATAAGGTTTGGATGCTTCACAGAGTTCAGGAAATACATGACATTCTTTTACACCTCTCTAGATCACACTGGAAAGCTCCAGCCCACTGTACACAACCAAAGTTTGTTAGTGTGGTTAAAGGTGCACTAAGTAACTTTTCTGGTGGAGGTTTAGCCCCCTGCTTGTCTCCATGGAGACAATGGCGATGTTACTGTTATTGTGTATGGCATTCTATGATGACAAGAAAGAGATGCCGGTGGGCGAAATTACATGTCAGATCTGTGGAGAGGAGGGGTGTAACTATATTGGCGATATTGCGGTAGCAAAATTTCCGCAATATTTTGTCTGTTCTCTGTATTAAAAGGGCATGAATTTGTGTCAAAATAGTTCTGTAGTAGATCTGAGTTCACTTCAGCAAAATATATGAAGATTACATATCCCATGATCCTTTGTGCCACGCCACCGCTGTTTGAGCCAATAAGATTACCATTAGGACTTGTTTGACAAAATGACACTCCCAAGTTCCAAGAATTCATCAGAAATAAAGTTCGTTCCGGGCAAGGGCTTTTGGTCACTTAGTTAATGAAATAGTCGGTGACGTCTTAGTAACATCATTGGTCGATTGGGCCAAGATGCAGGGACTTTCTCTTTCAGCATTAAAAACACAAGTTCATTTTATTATTTGAAAAACAAATTGTTTGCAAATAAATGGTTGTATTCAATATATTTTAGTATCTATTTTTTAGTGGGTAGTGTTTTAATGCCCTTTACCAATTTTTCTTATATTACTGTCTATTAATGCTGCATCACTCGTGGCGAGTAGCTGCAGTATGTCACAAATAAATAAACAAACTCACTAACAATGTAGCTTAATTTGGACTATGGTTTGAGTCAGTCAGAAGAAGCACCTGAAAGCTGTTAACTGGTGACAACATGTAGGATCGGCAACTGAGCAATGACACATTTTAAGAAATGAATCTGCCTACTACAACTAATAATCATTTAAAATGAATTGGGAGTTTACGTCTTTGCTTCGCATCCAATCTCTCCCACTCGCACGCCGTCAGTGCAGCAGGAGCAGAACAAGACGTCGTGGAGGCAGACAGTTAAATTGGCTCATACAGAGAGATCATGGACAGTGATGACCGCACAGAAATGCTGCGTGTTTTATTTTCACAGAGAATCAAGTATAATGAGGAACTGAATTTAGACAACTAAATGTAGATGGGTGGGGACGTGAGACACAACAGGTAGCATTTTATTTTAGTAATAATAAAATGAATTAGATTTATAAATGCCTACAAGGGAAAAAGTAATATGTGAAAAATGTTTTTTTTTTTTTTATTTATAATATAATATAATATAATATATAGATATATAGTTGCGTAAGTCATACTCTTGGTCGACTGATGAATTCTTTGGTTTAAAGAGCAAAAGTCCCCCACTGCCTCACACTTTTTACATTTTGGGCCTTTACATTTTAAATGTACGTGAGTGAGTACATCACAAATTGTTAAAATGTTGTATTGTTTTTTTGAATAAAAAACACATGTGGTAAATACATCCAAAATAGATCAATTTAATGGCATACTATTCCATAGCATTTCTGTGGGGACAAGTATGTGGTGGAAGTTTGTTAAAAAGTTATATAGTTAACCTTTAAACAGCACATAAGAAGCATGACGGCTGTAAGACTCTATGGTGATTTATTCATGTTCAACATATTCTTTGCATTGAAGTAGTAAAATATTATAATGAAGCAAATTGTAACATCACTATCCCTCATAATTCAGAACTGAGGGCTAACCTGGCTCCTGTGGCCTTAGTTGAGCTCTACATCTGACACAAAAAAAACAGAGGAGTATGCTATAATAGGGATTTCTAACAAGATGGGGCCAGCTGTTTTCTTCCATTTGTTGGCTCTCAGGAAAACAGCGCTCGGAGAGGCCGCTGATATTGACGTGTGTGCTTGACATTTCTCCTATCACGGACAGAGATAAATCGGCTGACGTGCGGAGAGGCAGGTGAAAGGCCCAGAGAACATATTGAAGATTGAGAGCAAATCACATTGGAAAGTTCAAGCGAGAAACGTGCGATGAGTGGCCAGTTAAACTTGCTTCTGCTCCCCACGCCTCTGCAGCATAGGTATGTTTTGTAAGACTATAATTCAGTCCTGCTACATTCTCATTATCAAACCTCAAAGCTATGGCAGACAATGGAGAGGAAGGAAGTGAGCGTCATCTCAATAGGCATTTTTTGTTTCCATGTCATTTATTTGGAGGGTTGGTCCAACATCTTTTCAAAAGTATGATAAAACACATGCGAGTACAAATGATCTGTTAACTCAGTACTGTATGTGAAGCAATCTGACAGTAATTTAAAAAACTGATTTGTTTTACATTTAGTAGGGTTGTGATGGATAAATCAATTAATCAGTCAATAAATGTCAACAGTCCACTAATTATTTTATTAAGTTAAGGATTTATATGCAAAACAGCTGAAAGCAGAAAGCCTGAAACGAGTTAGCTGGAGTTTAGAGAATGACTGGACAGTTTACTCTGCCTTTTC
The DNA here is from genome assembly GCA_015082035.1 of Chaenogobius annularis. Taxonomy (NCBI): domain Eukaryota; kingdom Metazoa; phylum Chordata; class Actinopteri; order Gobiiformes; family Gobiidae; genus Chaenogobius; species Chaenogobius annularis. The sequence goes on along the minus strand of BJKM01000094.1, from coordinate 94,592 downwards.
ACTTATGAGGATGCTGTACTTCTCTGTATACATGGTTGTTTTTGCTAAATGTTTAGAAGAGCTGTCCCATAGCCAGTTAATCAATGCATTGGGCATGCCTTTAGTCGACAACAGCCCAAGCTTTTAGTTAGAGTTGGGTGTAAGTTTGGTTGCTCATGAATTATTTGCTCCTATTTTTCTTCAGTACTGATACCAAACAGTAATAATAATGCCAAAGCAGGACATTATACCCAGACTTAAAAGAGAAAAACACATGAAGACAAATTTTCTGAATGTGATCAAAGAAATCCTTTAATCTTCTTACACATGTGCTATGGGCTGTCACGGTTAAACAATTTCCAATTGTGGTTTTGCGGTACATGCGGTGTGGCCTGTGGCCCATAGGGCCATAATAATGCATGTAATTTGAAGTTGTTCTTGAATTATAGCAAAAAATAATAATAGCAGGCATAAGTGACAGTATGCATGTGTAAATTATTGGCCAATATCAGGCAAAAAAGGTTGTCTTGAAAAGCGCAAAAAATATTTTGTATTATAACTCAAACAGACCAGCCCTGGCGTCAGCATACAGCCATTTCACTTTTGTTTTCCAAATCTACGGCACTGATGCACAGCACATGCTTATGCTTTTACTACACATTTATGGGTCGAGGAGCAGGATTATGGCAGATTTAGTATTTTCATTTTGGCTGAACGTGGACTCTGTTTTGCTGCATCTTTAACCATGCCACATTTGCTTATTTACTTGCGGTTTGCGCGTTTACCTGGACGGAGGAGGATGATTACAGTTCACAGATTACAAGTGTTGATTATGTCCGTTTTGGCTTCAACATGGACAACAGACTGTGACGTGGATTTAAGCACAGCACGCAGACTGTTTTTTCGGGTGGATCTAAGGCCAACTCTGGAACTTCAGTTCTTCTGTATATGTAAGCTGATACACTTTGCTTTGTTTGGGTCAATGCAGACTTAAAACATAGTGCAGTTAACATGATGACGTATACACCTGTATACAGTTCACACAGTACACATCTGTGCTGTGCATTTATTGACTCATTGACAAGAATAATTTAAAGTCATCGGAAGTTGGCACCCAAAACTCCCGTCTACTCGAGACTCGAGCTGAGTCTGATGGCAGAACACGGTGAAAGTTTTCTTAAAAAAGGCAGATGGTGTGAAAACGTAGTTCCTCATTAAACAGTCAAATTATGCCAGGCATATGCGGAAACCTCATTAAAATGTCAAATGCGGTTACCGCGGTAGCTTGAGCTCTTTTGCGGTTTTAGAGATCATCGCAATATAGTATGGCAATATAAACAGCTCTACTTGTGCCATACACATCCAGTATTATTAACATCAAAAGTTATAACTCCAGAATCAATTTGACTTAATAAAAATGTCAGAAGGCAAAAACCATTTATTTAATAGATAGCATTTCTGCTGACTGGCAAACCGACACATAGAAATAAAAAACTTTTCCTGGCATAAGGAAATCTGTCACTTTCGATGCCTGTTGGATCTACAACAAGCATCTTGTGGTCTGATCCAAGAGCATGCTTCTATAGATACAGTAGATGTGCAGCCTGGCTCCCGGGATCACTCCGTCAAAGGGCCGCAGCGGCATCAGAGCTGCCAGGGTTTGAGAGAGGAACAGCAGGTGCATGCGGTGGATACTGAGCATTTCAAAAGGCTGCCTCCTGTCAGCGCCACACTACTGCTTTTGTTTACTGAGAACAAACCACCATCACTTTGTAGTGTCCTTGAGAGATGTTAGTCTGGAGAGGAGAGGAGTGATGAGCTGGGAGATGAGCCTTTTAATTAGCGCAGAGACAGAATGATAGCTGATCTTCACTCTGACATGAAGAGTTAAGCATCATTAAAGGCAAAATTAATCAGGAGCTCACGCTTATATAAAGATACATTGGCTGTCAACAGATTGAAATGATGCTAAATGTGTAATGTGCCACTGATTTGTAATAAAATATTTCAATTTCACATTTTTAAACTAACAAGGCATTCTTCTTGTACGGTCTTGTGATAAAAAAAAAAAAAAAAAAAACACACCTTAAGAATAAGATGACAATGTTGGCCTGCTTTGCCATTGCAGTAAATAAGAAGAGAAGGTGAAAAAACAGTGTTGATGCAGCTATTGGCATTCCAGGCATTAGGTAAGCCCTGATATAATTAGCATTCATGAGTCAAGTAATTAAAACATCAATGTGACCTAGCCGTACTAAGACACTTGCTGCCGTATTTGCTGAGTCTTTAAGCAGTCACTACAGCCTGTGCATTTTAGGAGGAGCGGTTTTAGTGAAGCTACGGTCTCCATCCGATTTCAGGCTGATGCTGCATGTAGAGTGTGCGTCTGAGGAGATAGAGGCTATTTTAACTCCCACAATGTCTCCCAAACGGCAGCCGCTCGGACTCCTGCACACTCTGTAAACAATGCACACTATTCGGCATTAGAGGCGGTGAAGAGCAAACTATCCTCCCACTGAGACCATTGAAACAAGTGTGGGTGAAACTGGGCTGAGGGAGCATCCACTTCATTTTTACACTCCTCACCTGCAAGCACCTCTAACAAGGATTTACACACTATTATCATGCCAGGGCACAGATGCGGCGCGAGAAAAAAGGCTTTTGAGGAAAACGCTAAATCCCCATAAAAAGTTTTCAAAGTGAGTCTTGTCTTAGTCTTTGAACAGGTGTGTGCTCAATATTTAGTAGTATCCATTGGGATGCTGTATTCTACAGCAATATGACCGAAGTAGGGTTGATTAAGGAAAATATAATAATCACCAAACCATTATTTCAGTCCTAATTGAAAGCAGGATTGTTCGCTGTGTTGGAACAGCGTTAGAGAACAATGTGTGAAATGAAAGTAGGACTTTGAATCCAACACAAAATAAGCTGTGGCTTTTACAACGCAGGCAACTTGTCACTCACAGGCATTTCTGTGTCTAACCGTTCATATAACACGCACTTCATAGTCAGCCGTGAATAATTGTAGTTCTTTCTTGATTTATGTAATTTTTGCTTTCGTTGGGTGTAATTATTAGGATGAATTGATTTGTTTTATACATTTCATTCAGTATCAATTGCACAGCCGTGGTTCGAAGCAAATGAACTGTCAAGGCTCCGAAAATATTTACATTACATACACAGACACAAAAAAAAAAAAAAAAAAAAAAGAGAGAACATTTCACCAGTTGTCATCAGTTACAAATGCTCACCACCTGTTTTGGTCAATGATGATGTAAAGGCATTTGTTCTCAATCCTCTGCCCTGTTGACATACACACAAGGGCAACTGCGCTGGCTAATGTCAAGAAATGACTCATGAGCAGAGTACTAAAAAATATTACATATATTACAATATTTGTATGCAGCTTAGTCATTTCAAATACACACATCAGTTTGAAGTAGTGAGACTTTCCAAGCAAGCTTTAAATATGATGAGACCAATAGGTTTAATTGGTAAGATTTTTTTCTTCGTTTGCCTAAACCAATTGATATGGACTGCAATAATCCTGACGACAACTTTGCTGGAACATTAGGTCTAAGAAACGGTATGCTTTAGTCGGTGATAGAGACACTTGATATTCTGCCATCATTTGTGTGTCGACCTTTGAGGGCCACTACAGTGACGCTTCAACATAATGCATGTTATGATTAAGGTTCACTATATCATCCCTTGTGCTCTCATATTGCCCACACCTATTTGACAAAAACATTTATATCACTTGAATATCACTTGATTTGAGTCAGATCACAATATTGATTTGATCACGATTGCTCTAAACTTTCTATTTTTCTTTTGCCATTAAAGGAGGCAAATAAAGACATTTGCTTCTCCTGAAAATTCACACTTCACTCTGATCGGTTAAAATCCACTTGTCACTCAGCTAAACCGAGGCTAACCAATAAGATGAGTGGGTGGGGAAAGTGTCTGTTTGAGCAGACATCTGCATTAAACACAGAAATACTGCATCACAATATGACAATTTCACCAAAAGAGCAGATTGTCAGTCACACGGACCAGGTCACTATTTTATTTATATCACAGTATTACCCAGCCCTGCTGTCAGGCCTGGAGCAGGGGCCAATCGCAATGCTGCACCTGAGGACCCTTCTTGCACTGGAGCTGGAATACGGCAGGAGGATGCGTCCATTGTCCGTGTTTTCAGACTGAATACGAGACAGCGCCAGTCTGTTTAATCAGCAAGGACAGCTGCAGCAGTAGTGTGAAAATGCCACTTCTCCCTCCCTGCTTACTTTCCCGATATATGATTATAAAAGCAGCCAAAGTGGTGTGGGAAAACAAACTGCCGTTTTACAAGCGTCACATGCTCTACACACACACACGCACACCCACACACACACACACTGCAGGCCATATGGGAAATGCAGTGTCAAGAAGAGCTGTATGTTGCACAATCAAAACTGGGGCAAGGAAAAGTTAGTAACACCTAAACACGACAGGCAGCAGACAATGTGGAATATGTTCAAATTGAATAAACGTGCTAACACAAAACCAAGAGGAAGTAGGGTGAGTTTGGGTGACCGCACAATTCACACACATGTGACTTTAAACTACAGTCTTGCCAGAAAGGAGACGGGTGTGGATTTTCGCATGCGCGTGCTGTTCCTCAGTGCCTTGTACACACTCAAACATTCCTCAGGACAAGTACACTCATCATACTGTACATCCTTAACCTCGCTGACTTCAAAAAGCTGGGGTTTCTCAACATGAGCAAGTGTGTATGGATTCCACAGACGCCTAACATGACACAGGGCTCCAAGACACAACATGCATGTGTGTGGAGTCGGTCTGCACATAATGGAGAGGGTCAAAACTATCAACAATGAGTGGGGGAGGACTATGTAAAGACTAAAGGTGAGGAGACATGGTTTGACAGGCTCAAACTTTTCAAAGTAATATAAAAAAAATGTGGCCTTCAGAATGTAGAAAAAAAAAGAAAAATAAGGTTACATCCACCACTCAAGTGAGCATACAACAGTTGAAAATTAAAAGCAAATATGCTAATCAAGATGTACAGTCTATGGACAAAGTTCAGTCACACTTTGTCAGTAAAAGGCAGCAATAATAAGCCCTGAGATTGTAGGCTGTGTTTTCGAGCCTTTACTACAGAGTTCTTCCTCCACAGGCTGCACTCCTTTACTCGGCAGGTTAGTGATTAGACAGAGCTGGATGTCGCAACACTCGTAGACCGTTGTGATAACGAGTTCTGCCGGTTGTAACAATTCATTCCTTGAGTCACCGTGAGTAGGTCAAGCGCTTCATATCCAGGAAGCGCTCACACCATTAATAAAAAGGCGCTCGCGTTTGAGCAGCTCGTTAGGACTAATTAATAGCACCTGTCCTGAGAAGAAGAGCTAATTCCGTTTCGTATTAAACTCATCCAAGTTAAATACGAAGTTAACTCCCACATTTTAAACTTTTGCGGATACTTTAGTTCACCCACCTTCTCCTTGTTGTCATGCTCCGAGGGAGGTGAAGTGGGGGATTTAACGCTGCTGCCCACTGCCACAGCCTGGGTGACGGTGCCGCCCGGTGCTGGGCTGCTCTTTTCCACAGTTTCCACCTTGATAAGTCTGTGCGTCGGTGAAACATATTTGATATCCGGTGAACTCACAGTGTTCAAACTCGAGCCGAAGGAAATGTTTCCACCGGGAGTGTACGGGTCCTCGAAGTCCAGTTCCTTTTGTATTTTGTAAGCGGTGAGGATGTCCGGCTGTGCGGCGGAGGGAAACGTAGTCCCCCCGCAGCTCGGATAGCCTGGCGCCCCGGTCACCCCGGTGTGACAGCGGCGGTAGTCCGGTTTCGGAGGCGCCGGAGGAGGTGCTTTGGTAGTTTTGAATCCTAGGTGCTCCTTGAACCACTTGGCCATGCTGCCAGTGCATCGCTCAAAGGTCAGTGAATGTAGTTTAGATCCAGCTTTTCTGCCACCGCTTCCCCGAGAGTGTTGGTCAAAGTGTGCTCCCGGGTCGCGCGCAGCTGGCTCTCCGGTGTCCGCGCGTGTCGCCAGTCTGGTCCCGTGTGAGTGCGAAAGGAGCGCGCCTGACGCCGAGGCGCTCCCACAGACACTTTTAGAAGCTCGGCTGGGTCTGTCACATACACACGCTCACTACAACTGTCGCTCTCACTGCGCCCACTGCTCCCTCACGTCGGCTTCTACGCTGTGCAACATGGGAGCGCTTGTGCAAGAGGAACACGCCCCCTCAACCTGCTCGCCCACCTGAGAACATCCACTGCCACCTACCGGACTGTCGTCAACGAAGAAACTTTTTTGGTGGGGGAAGTAGCCTACCCTTAAAGCAAAATGTCCATTACGGTAGCCTATAGGTTTATACAACATTTTAAAACAACTGAAAATTATAATGTTTTTGTAGCCTTTCATTCTGTTTGTAGGCTACATGTAGGCTAGACTATAGTTATTCTCCTCAGATGGCCTCTGCAATCAATTTAAATTGCAAATCACAGTGCAAATGACCAATGCAGTAGTTTATGTGTGTCACACACTTAAACATGTAGCTTTGGTCAACTGAATATGATAATGGTTCTTAAGGCTGCGCTACATCTCAAAGATAACGTACTTGGAGTGAAAATACATGAAGTCGTTTTTATTAGCAGGAGTAATTGCTGCACTGCAGCAAGCTTTGATGAAGTAACATTTCTTTTTAATCATAGTTTAAATACACATATAGTGCTTGTGCAAGTCATTGTCCTGAGGCAGAGCAGAGTTTAACCCTGGAAGTCCCCTGGGAGAGACACTTTAAAGGTCTGAGCAAAACCCATTACTTGTGCCCTGAAATCTTGCCAATGTTGCACTCTGAGTAGCACCACAGAAATCTGACCAGCTCAGTTTTACTGCACTTTAAAGGACCAATTTCACCCACAGCAAGACATTAATCTGGATAACTAGATTACTATACATCTGGGACATTACTATGTCAGAGTGAAGGTATTATGTATTAAAGCATTGGGAACTAGTTTGGATCCTTCTTTCAACAAGTAGTAGGCCTACATGAAAGGTACATTATATTGTGGGCATCATCATCCGTGCACTAAATAATGTGCAATTTAGGCAAAATGTATTTAACAGACAAACTCTACATTTACATAATGTTCTCTGCATTGACAATACCAGACAAAGTATAGCAGTGGTAAAGATATAGCCTGTCCATTTAAGTTTGGATTAAAAAATGACCCAAAAAAATTGTGGCAATATCTTAAGAGGAGTAAAACTAAATCCTCAATGTATTTAAATAGCACAATTCATATATCACAACAATTCAAAGTCCTTTACAACCATAAAATAGATTAAAATTACTATACATGCATCATCATACAGTCATATTAATACATGAAACGGAAAATAATAACTAGTCAAATTTAAAACGTATTTAATATAATGCAGTAAAATGCAGATACAATTCCCTCAATCATAAGCGCAGCTAAACAGAGATGTTTTAGCCTAGAGTCGAACACCTCCAGTCAGAGTAGAGGCTTGTCTCACCACCTCAGGAAGAGGACCTCAGCAGTTGCAAATCTGGTATCTGGACTGGGTTGTTCACTTACTAAATGAAAGCTCATAGTTCTTAGTGCTTCCTGACATAGCAGCAAGGTTGTCAACTTAAGTTTCAGAAAAGCTGGGCCAGCACAAATTAATCAATTTATAAACAGAAACTGTGTTGTAAGGAGGATCAGGACATAATGCTAACCTGATTTACTTGACAATGTGGTCCCTGTAACCTCAGTACATTTACATTGTGTTATTGATTATGGCTTTGAACCTGACAGAGGAAACTATGTCCTCCTGTAAATCCAGCCTACTCAATATTATATCCATAGAGACAGTGCCAACACAAAGGAGTTGGCCTACTGGAAAAATAAATAAATAAAAGCTGCAAAGATGTGAAGAAAATGTGAAAAAATGAACTTAAAAATTACAGGAAGTAGAGCTGAGTTCTAAAACAGAATCCCTCTACCTATTTAATCAATATGCGACATACCATTGCATACACAGAGACAATTTAAACGATCATTCAACAAAATAAAGGTGTTATCAGGCAATATGTACTGTCAAATCATAACTGTTGTGTAATTTATATGGATTTTGGCTCTTATTTTCAGTATGGTTGCTTGGTAAAAGTTCTACATATGTCATATTTGATTCCTATGTCCAACCAGGAAGTATAATTATAAACTTTACAAAAATTGTCAAAATGGGGACAACTATGCAAGATGTTTAGTAAAATCTTAAATATAAACATGTTCACAAAATGTTTGTGAAATGTGTTGTCCAACCTTTCATATGCACTTTAACATACGTATATCCAAGTATTGTCTCTTTGTATTTGCGTAATCCATCTAAATAGAGACTCTCACATATACATTTCCCTCATGGGAGGGTAGAACTTGCAGACCTATTCGTTATTCATGGGATGCATGCCTACATCGTCCTAAATATTTTTGCTCATCTCAGATTCATATTTCTTCCAGTCATAAATATGATCACAAAGGATGGCACTGTTGATGACATTTTACCTTTTGAACCCTGTAAGTATGTCACCGACTTTGATATGATCCAAGCCATGAAGTATGAGGATTTGCTGCCTGTTAATGAGAGTGTGGCTGTGTGGTCAGAGATTCTGGAAACTTCAATGCAATAGGGCTGTCAGACTACTTGAAAGAGACTGCACAAGTTTTAGCTCAAGGACATTATAATGTGTTATGGATTAAACAATTTAGAATTGCACCAGTAGTTGTATAATATGGAGAACAACAAATGGTAAGTAACCCTGGGACAAAACACAATTTCCGCGACAAGATTGGATGCACAAAAATTACTATAATAAATTGCATAGTTCATGTGACAATTTTCTCCTCACATTTTTGTAAACTACTGTGTGATAAGAGATCTTGGCCATCCCTATAAGTAGCTATTTCTTGATGATCTTATCTTCTTTTTTCAATGTAGAACACTTTATAAATAGAGTTTTTAAAATGCACTATTCACATTCAAACGAATTAGTTAGCAAAAACAGTCATTGTGCAGAATTATCAATATTTTATAAATATTTTATTCAGTGTTATTATCCTCATCACATATCATTTCCCCTTTTACTTCCTCTTATCCTCACATTAAGCAAATCATTATTATGTCAGTCATGTCCCCCCTTGAATCCTGTGTCATTATTCAAGTACAATTACCAAAGTGTGAAATGCCACTCGTTCAACTAGTAGTGGCTGCCATGCTGGACGGTGTTAAGATTGAACTCATTTCCCACAGTTTTCATTTGTAATATCTCTCCTGGACAAAAACACTCCTCAGCTGTTCGGGTAGACTGTGGCTGATTTTCATGTCTCCCTTTTGGAAAGTCTGTTTCAGCACACATTGCTTCATGAACATATTTTTGCTGCTCATGAAAAATAGTGTTTGATGTTAGGAGCTGAGCAATAATACCCTGAAGTATGAAGTTATAGCTGGTGAAAATTCCCCCAAACTATGAATAATCAATATTTTTGCCACTGTAGAATGAATTGGGTCTGTCCTAAAGATATTGTCGAAATTAGTGAGCTACAGAAATGACACAAGGAACTGTTTACCTAAAAAAGTCTTTGCATATGAAATTTAGTCGAATGTTAATACAATTAAGCATGCATGCACACGCACACACGCACACACATACACAAATGCTACTCCCAGGGTACTTGCCAAATTTAGAGGAGTAAAAATGAAAAAATGTTACCCAGCAGCCACTTCCAAAGCTTCTATTGTCATGGTAATGTTGCACAAGTGGCTAGCTGTGCACATGCCACTACCTATTACAGCCTAAAAGCTTCCAGGCCAATTTTTAGAGTGAGAATTGAAGGATGTGGCTCGGTTTGGTCCCGACGGACATCTTTTCAGAGTAATGACAGCATATTTCACTCTCGCCCAATATAAATGTTTGAACAATAGCATCTGTGTGCCTGCCTGCCCTGCATTTGTGTTCAATGAATGCATGTGGGCTGCTGGGAAAACAACTCAAGACAAACAGCGCTGATAGCTTTGCTTGATAATTAATTGCCAAGCTAATCCTGGAATTGCAGCACTTTAATTTAGAGTGTGTTCTTAACGGCTAAAGCAGGACACATTTTTACAATGAAAATGAGAAAACAGATGCATCAGTGTTCAGCTCACCACTGCCATGATGTGTAGCCATGAGTGTCTTTGCAATAATATGTTAAAAAGGCCTCAGTGACTGCATTAATTTCGTATTGATCCACGTGGCGTGATTCAATGTTATGGTTGGCTTGGAAGTGTTGGTATATCAATAACTTGTTTGTCTTATAATTGTGTATCGATTCAGCTAATTTATTTAAGTTCTCCTTAAAACTTTGAAAACAAAACTTAATCTCTAATTCTTCTAGTCTAGGGTACTGAATGTTGTTGAATGCCTTTTTAATTCCTCTGTTGTATTTGTATTAGCAATCATCTTGACAGAACAACAAAAATACAGCTCTGTATTTCTCTGTCAGCAGTGGGTTATACAAATCCAGTGGAGGGAATTTTGGCTGTAAAACCTAACCCTTTACATATTTACAGGAACGTATATAACGAAATGTAAGGCGAAGAGCAGGGGGGACATTCAGCAAATTGACAGGGTTTGATCAATGCTGCAGTTTAAGCGTCCACTTTACTTATCAGAGTTTTGGATGTCACTACGAGACGTGATGAAGTTAAAGAGTAAGTCAGCACACAGTCACACTGTGCGATGGTTCACTCGGTCAATTGTGGCAAAGACCAAAGTGTGTCTGAGCAAATATCTGGCCCAAGGCACCTTGTAAAAGTGGTAAAGTAAGTTTTAGTTTTACCGGTTTGTGGAGTCTAACACCACATGCTAGTGCTGTTTTGCTCATGTAAAAGTAAAAGAGAAATGGGAAAATATAGTCAGAGCTCTTCTGTATTGTGCTTGTGTTTAGAGTTGGTCACATTTGAAAGAGATGGATTGCGTGCTGCTCATGGTCGAGTGGATGGCAATTATGCCTGTCGTGCGGGGCAGGCCACAACGTTGAGGGTTTGAATTCAGCTTTCGACAATTTGCTGCATGTCATTCCCCAGTCTCACTCCCATTTCACACAACACTGTCCTGTCAAATAAAGCCTATGGGTCGAAAAGTCCTTTAAAAAAAAAGAAAGAGATTGGGGCTCACTTTGATAAGCCTTTGAGTTTATGATGATTCTAAATTTAATTCTTGTCCCTTTCATACTGTGAAACATATGACAGATGTTTTTGAGCCAAGACAAATTATCTCTTCCACCATTAGTAATCTTTCATCTGCAAAATCATGCAGTAGCCTCCAAGCTTTAGACCTATCAACACTATTTCTGACCTAAAACTAAAACTAAATTAGCCAATCTGACTCTGATAATACAACCCAGGATAGTCAGCATAAACCCGTTGAAAACAAAGGCGGATCCTCTATCTCTCCAGCATAACAAAGTCCTCAATGTCTTTTTAGGCCATGCTAAAGAATCTATTCACTAGCCAGGTGCATAATAGCTGTCATTAACACAGCTCTTAGACTTTGCAGACACAGGTAATTTGGCATTCACACGCAAAAATAATGCTTGTATTGGTAGAAAAGCGCAGATGCTGATGAATCCACAGCGAGATTACACATGCCACTGAACATGAGCACACTGCATTCTCCAGTAGTTCCCTCACACCTTCCCAGACAAATTAGACACAGCTCACTGACACTCAATGGGCTTCTCCAGGGAAATTATCACAAGACAATAGCCTCCTCATCTTCATTTTATGTTCCAAAAGGTACAACAGGCAGAAAAGAGAGAAGGAGCGAGATGGCTTTTGGTAAAAAAAAATAGGGCTAGACTGACAGTATTTGATGAGTAAAGAACTGTGAATGATAAGTAATTTCCTCAATGCACATAGCCCAGAGACTCCATAGAAGCGGTGTTTTCAAAGGGATGATTACCTCCTGAAGATGACGGATGTGTGGCGGTAATGGCCGAGGCAGGATGTCCAGGGCGCTTAGTGGTTGATGACTCGCCACTGGAAGCCATAACCACGGCCTCATTACACCCAAAGCACGAGCTGGAGTCTTCATCCTGCAGCAGTGAAGACAGGTGAGCGAAAGAGTTGTGCTCAATTAGGCAGCAATATCTTTAGCTATTTTCTACAGGCTGTGGTCTTAGTGGAACATTTCTGGCAAAACATGAACATGGGAGACAAGTAGATAGCGGACCCTCCATATTATTTTACACGTAGTATACCTTTAAAAGACAACAGTTGGACAACATAATTCCAAGTAAATAAGTAAATTCAAAAACTATATTTCACTTTGTGTCATGATAAGGCTCTTGAGTCCTGGTGAGATGTGCATGAGCAGTGTTCCGAAATGGCTTGAAAAGTTTGTGTTCAGCTTTGTTTAGTTTAAATGTGAACCATATTTGACCTGCCTAAGTTACAGGAATGTACTTTTAAATACAGAAAATGGCCAGGGTTACTTCAATACTTTATGAGAAGGTTATGACATACACAGCATTAGATTAAGAAATATGATCACAGGCTTCAATCAGTTATAAATTTGGGTATACACGGTTTTCAGTGTTTTAGTGGATAGCTTTTGGGGTTTTGCTGTTATACTGGAACACAGACAAAAATATAGTCACACTTGAGAAAATGTCACAATCATATATTTAGGCCAGCCCAAACAGAGGGTGTTATCATTATGGAAGGTGATTTCTTTTCCCACATCTCAGCCACTGTACCACCTCACAAAGGTCTTATTTGCATTTCATTTTTGAACAGTGAGACAGGAACCTTCAAACCCTGTTATCCAGAGGCATTGACCCGTTTCAAGTTGTTGACCCGAACAATACAGAGCACACTGTCTCAGCGACTACACCCCGGTGATAAGATAACAGAGACAGCTTCAGCAATGGATCACAGCCCACAGAAATAATTTCATTTCTATTTCATACAGATTATAGATTTTTTTTTTTAAGCTTTTAATTGCAGAATTAATTTAGTGGCAAATGTTTGGTTTTTCCCTTTTTTGTATGTTTTCCACATAAAAAAACATCAAATCAAATAAAGCTCATTTGGAGATTTTGATTGACAAATGTTGAGTGTATGCTGGGAATTTGTATCGACCAAGATCATCTTAACAGGAGGTTGCTGGGTTTAGAGCCATTATGCAACGTTACAAATATTTCTTTCTTTTCTTTTTTCTGTATTTAAAGTATAAAAACATGAAACAAGAAAACATAAGCAACAAGAACACGACCAGAGATGCATATTTCAACAACAATGCTTGTGTGAAACCTATGATTATGTTCTTTGTAAATCTAAAAATTACTGTGCCAGCAAGATCTTGCGCCATAGTTATATTGGGCTCCATGCAATACTTTCATTTTTCTAGCATTTAACTAGATGCTCTTTCTTGGATATTAACAGTAAAAAATAAAACATTTTCCCTTCCGTGCAACAGTAGCTTTGCATATTTAAAAGTACCATATGGACAATTAAAGTCACTCTGAGTTTTATTGTCTCTAAGGTCTTTTTCTCTCTGAAACTATGGTGGCGCATACTGTTGTCTCTTCATAAAGTGCCTATGTAAACCAGTCTTTTCACTTATTAAATCACAAGCTTTGGGCTGGATACACACCAGACCAACGTACCGTAGATTTCCCTTTTATGAGGCCCAGATCTGTGTTTTGGAAGGAAACAGCCACCTAGGCAATAAGGCACAGTACTTTATTAGATGTATCTTTATGGGCTGTGAATGCCAGGAGAGCTCCAGGCAGCTTTCTGTCTTCTCGCTGAAAATTGTCTCCTTATTTCTGTCATTTTTAGACTGATCACAGAAGCCTGTGAAGCGATAGTTTTTGCAATTTACTTTTCTAAAGAACTTAGAAAAGTACTAGTAAAAGAACTTATGATTTTAACATATTATCAGACAGGTGTGCTGATCCAGCTACAAGTTTTCTACTTAGCATTAGTCATTTTTATACAATATTTAAACTATTCAAATTATTATTGCATTATATACTAGTTTCTATTACTCTGGGGTGGCGCTACAGCTATACCATCCAGTATTTATACAGTATGAGATCAGTTACATGTGGCCAGAAAATAGAGCTTTAACATCAAAATGGTGGCACTTTTGAAAGAGTCATTTTCTTAAAACTAGTTTGTTTTTCAAAATTCCAAATCGAGCCATATTGCTTCTGACCTGACTTATCTGAAGATTGTATGATCTTCAGACAGGTCAAAATATCCACTCATTGTTATTTCTGTTTGTTCTTTCTCCCACCATCCAAAGACATGGATGTGTTAGGTCAAACGGTCATTTCAAAAGTGGACTGGTCATTATCCTCACTTTAGGATCATTGTTGCTGATTATATGCTCTAGGTCCGTGCAATCATTCTAAAATCATTCTTTTTTACGTGTTCCAAAAACTGAAATGCAGCAACCGCAAAGAAAACAGTAAAATGCAACAAAAAAAAGTAAACTTTGAATCTGTGTCAACCACAACTTCGGTCTAAAGTAAATGATGAAATAGAGCAGTGCACACCTTTTTTGTTCCCTGTGGAAACATCCTGAGACAGCTCCTCCCCCGAGAGAACAGCCTGCCACAAGTTCTACCACAACAGACAGACACAGATAAAAGTGGGTTTATTAGACTATAAATACTCACAAGGTAATCCACTATCATGAGGTCACTCCTCTGAAAGTGCTGGGGGGGGGATGGGCTGCTATGACTGGGATGCTGATAAACATGTGACAACTTCACAACCAAGAATGGACCATTACGTCAGCCTATTATACAAGCTATTCTTTTCCCCTATCTTTGTTCTCACAGACAATGCAAGTCATGTCCCATGTGACCAGTTGTAATTTACACTTGGTAATAAAACCAAGCCCCGTTGAAGATTCACAATATATTTAATTGAAGTTAATGTCATAAAGCTCATAAACTCTGAGTCACAGACAGCTGCCTTGACCAATACGTTTAACTATAAAATATATTACACGCATGTAATTTCCTTTAAAGCATATAATAAATAAATGGTTGCAGCCTCTGAACACCAATTTGACACCTTATTACCAATGCACTTAAATGTATTGATATTCAGCATACGCGTTTCATTGCCTACTAGTGATTGTGTTTATGTAGCATGCTAATAAGCCACTTGTGCCAGACAGGGTTCACCTTGGTGCCCTATCTAACCAGGCTGTGACAGAGCACTAGAGGGGTTACGCTCTCTGCAGACAGGCCTAGTGGCTCTATGATCCACTGCACTTCATCTGCATGCACACACACGCTAGTGACACACAAATGAATGCAAGCTCAACCAGACACTTACCACAAGCACCCACTCTCAGGACAGAAAAGGACTGATAGGAGGAGTAACAAAAGCTGATTGATGTGTTCGGGCACACAATTACTGAACAGAAACATGCACAAACATCTAGCGACTTTCAATGACTCTTCAAATGCTGAAAGATTGCAGGGGCTTTTGACCAAGCATTGCACAATATGTTGGTAGGTAGACATATGCAGTCAATTTTCTGCGTAATCAATTCTAAATAATTGTATTCTTCCTCCATTATTCAAATCAACATTGCACACAAATGTATTCTATAAAATACTCATAGATTTGGAATGAAGTTCTGTTTAGTTTGTATGAAATGCAAACAAAAAAGTATTTATTTTTTATTTTTTTATTCTAGAATGAGTCACTTGTGTCAGAGGCAAACAGATAAATAAATAAATAATAATCAAAATAAATAATGATCAAATTCTTATTTTTGCAAAATCCTATTTTTATGAACAAATTTAATATGTGCCAGTTTGATGTCCTGCGGTGTGATCGCTGTATTTCCTATGATTATACTGTATTTCATTCAAGATGGGACAGTTACATCATTATTTAATTAACACAATGAACATATCATGTCATTTATTAGATTTTTCAAAAATTGGTAAAATGACAAGAGTTAAACACAAAAGGATGTAATGCTTGAAACATCTGCTCCTACTCTTGTTGTAAAACTTGTTGTTTTTAAAATCATTTTTGCAAAATGCAAAGGCATGTCACAGCACATAAAAAAGGTGTTACATGCCCAAACATAACATCATGGCCAGGGGACTACTGATGAAAAGTAGCCTTTTGGCTAATTCTGGCTCATGTGTTTTCAAGAAATGTATAAATTTGCACTGAAAGATATGAAGAGCTAAACCAGTTACTATGCTAGTTATACATAACATATGATCATACTAAATTAAAAACAAGCAGATGGAATGCCGATCTAGCAGCATTTAATTGGTTGCTATTAGTGAGTATTAAATGTCACAATACCTGATTGAATTGATTGTTTTTTTTATTGTTAATCCAAAAAATAATGCTAAAAGAAAGCATCATTATGCTTTTTGGAAATATGAACACAGACTGGCTTGATAAAAAGTGCATGGTCAGGAAAAGCCATTATGTTTTCTAATGGTAAAATGATGTCATACAAGCTTTTGGAGCCACTTAGCTCTGAAAGCAATCAATAGAGGAGCTTTGGGATTAGTTACACTTTACATCCACATCTCAATTTAAAGCTTTTGTCATCATCACTCACAGATGTCCATAGAGTCGGCTGTAACAGAGTCACTGTAAGGGTCAAAAAAATGTTGATAAATCTCATTATACTGAGTGGGTGTCTATTAAGATATTGATTTAGCTGCCATTTGGGTTGGAAACAGTGGCAGAGTGGGCGGACACACAGTGCACAACAGACCTAGACGTGACAATTAATCATGGTATTGTGAGCTAAAACGCACTACCTGTCCAAAAAGAATGTCGCCACTTGACTTCAACAAAGCAAATACAGTAGGCACGAGCCGCTTACTGGATAAGTGCTGCATGGGTAATGATCTTTCAGCTGTGGCAGGCAGTGTATACCATGGCTCAAAAGTGTTAAGGTAGGGGTACTTGATGGGGGGGGGAAATCCTCAGAAAACATTTAGTTTAAGACATTAAATTATTGCAATAGTAATGGTAATGTGTACACTCAATTAACCATTGGTTGTGCAGCCTAAATTTGAAATGACTGCAAAAGGAATATCAAGAAACTGACAGCATGTCCTTTGCTGAGACTATCCTTATCATTTCATGTATTGCAGTCGTGTTGATTACATTATCTACAAGTGATATGGCAGAGGGCAGTGACTTGTTAAGATCTTGTAACACATCTTTTTGATTTTAGTGTCCTTTTACCACTGCACAGACCGCTGAGCCTCCCCGCGCTGCCTGTCCCGTCAAGGATGAGAGAGGAATACAAATGGCCGCAGTCCCATAAGCCTGCACCCCCCTCTCTCCTCCCACATACACCCCCTACGTCTGCCTCCCTCCATCCCTGACTGCTCGCCTCCAAGGACAGTCAAAAACGTTCTTGGGAGTGCGATAAGAGTGGTTCCAGCCGACACAACATGGTAGTACGGCTGGCTGCCAGTGGCTGTTTCTCTTGCAGATTTAGATGTGTTTCACTCAGAGATGCCAAGCATCAAGAACATTCACATTTGTCCTTTTCCTTAAGTGACAGTGGGAGATTTCAAGGAAACGGAGAGACGTGTGTGGAGGCGCTTTGAAGCAGCTGTCATGTTGCACATGTCATGAGAACAATTTGCTACTTTCAGTCAATTGTTCCAAAAGCAATCAGCTCAAGATCTAACAAATGACTTTTCTGAAATGGTGATTTTTAATTATTACCAAAACCAAAATAATTTCCACCAGAAACCAGCCAGTGATCAACATTCATACTAATGCCTACACCAGTCAAAATGCTGTGACTGGAATGGGCATTATGGGCAAGTGCTGGGCACATTAATTCATTAAATCATTGTATTTATTTATACAGGGAAAACCCTGCGAAAAGTTTTCCTTTTCATGGGTACCCTGTTAAAACACAACACAGATTAAACAAACAATTAAACACAGGATAAACGCCAATAAAACATTCAATAAAATTAACAAATACCTAAAAAGCACATACACTATGAGATACAATTATATAAAACAAGTGCATCGGCACTGCGGTTAGTCATTGACCAGTGCTTTAACATCATTAAAAGGCATAAAATGATTTATCTCTGTGTTTTGTTCCACAAGCAGGGAGCCTGCTGAAGGTCTTTTTTATTGTCTCTGTGTTGACTATGAGACAAAAATATCCTGAGACCTCAAACGGTGACTACTTGATCTGAGGTGCATCAAACTTGATAAATAATCAGGCCAAAAGTCAACTAGAACCTTTATAAACAAACAAAAGGCAGTGCTGTTCTTTTCTTGCATCCAATGATTGCCATCCTACTTTAGAATATAATTGACAGTGGTGAGTTCTGTATCCTTCTCCTGTAATGAGCCTTAATGCTGAATGATAAACTGAGTTTAGAGGTTTTAACACTGTTGCTGTAGAATGCATATACATAATATCCCCATAATCCAGAACTGAGAGATCGAAAGCCATCAGCAGAAGCAGTTTGTGCTCTATTTCTGAGGTAATCTGCACAATTATTTTTAGGAATTGTATCGAACCCAATAGCAACTAGACATCTATTCAACATAAGGCCTGGGGGCCAACTCAGACCCTCCAAGCGATTTAATCTGGTGAATTAAACCAGTAAACTATTTATATTTAATTTTGGAAGATGGGTTGTGGGCCGGATTAAATCGCTTGGAGGGCCTGATTTGGCCCCCGGGCCTTATGTTCAATATCTCTGGTATATAAAATCAAAAGGCATGCATAAATTAAGAATTTACTAATAAAATTAAAATAAACTTGGTGTATGTACACAAAATGTACAGATGGTCGGAATAGTAAAAAAGTGAACAGTGCAATGAATAGTTATTGGTTTGAATACTAGATATATAACAGAATAATGTGTGTTTGTCTTTATTGAAGATAAAGAAAATGTCTATTCTAGAATAGAGTGTATGTGGATTAGAAAAATGGGTATGCTGGCGTGCACTGGGGTCATCTCCCTCCAGGTGTCAATCAGTCCCATATTCTCCATTCATTTATGGAACTTCTTATTTATTGTTCCTCCAGTGCCTCTTGAGTTTGAAACTTCAACTCCACTGTCTATCTGCAAATTGAAGTGTGTCCACCTGTCCGTCCGAGGAAGTCGGATCTCTCCTTCACTGTGGAACTCCCCAAGCTTTCTACTTTTTCCCAAAGAGGTATGGTAGTTTTTCCCTTGCCGAGAAGGAGGGTCTAAGGACTTTGGGACATTTGTCTAAGGACAGGTTGGTTCAGTGATGGGGATATTTTAAAACAAAACATTTTGTAAGTGCATGTTGTGCCACTCCGGCCCAGAGGCCTTGGCCTACCCAACGTCTGGCTCTCGAGAATTTTAAGTTGAATTGCCCTGATCTAGACCAGCCAAGAGAACACAGTGATCTATAGAATCAAACAGATATCAACAAAAAAAGCAGCACATTCTTCATAACGGTCCAATGCAATAGCAATATTGCTTATAACTTTGGTAGCAGCTGTGATAGTATTATGCCTTAATTATGGTTGAGCTAGCACCCACCTGGTTACTTATGAGCTTCTCCAAGAGTTTTGCTTGGCAGGATAGTTTTTGAGATTGGACGGAAATTATTCAAATCATTTTCTGGCCTTCTTTGTGCAAAGGGAGAACCAAAGCAGTTTTCCACAGTAATGGGATACTTTCAGTTTGAATTGAGAGATTAAAAACATACATTTAACAATTTACTATTAGTGGGGCTGATAACAAAAGCAACCTAGGTTCGAGGGTGTCAGCTCCAATAGACTTTTTTTGGATCTATAGAGAGCAACACATTTAATACTTCATACTGGGTAAAGGGCTTAACTTGATCATCATCCCTATTCTAATGTATTTAGGTAGCAGCAATAGATAGAGCAGCATCATCAAAAATATTTCCAGAGTCACAAATATATTTTTTTGTTGTCGGGCCAATTGAATCTTTAATAATTTCATCAGGTAACAAAACATTAAAGAGTTACTCCAAGATTTGACCAGCAAACTTGTGGCTCCAGAAATAATGGAGGGCTGATAGCAAATATGAATGGTGGTTTGCAAAGCTACTTGTATATAATCATTGTTTCTTCGTTATTATTGTTTATTTTTATTTTTTGTAATACACACTAAATTCACATTATATATCATTTTATTTACATTGAAAAGGCTAGCCCGCTCCTTATGCACACTTTCAAACATGTCAAATTTACAAATAACAAAATCTCAGTGACAATCCCAGTGGAAAAATTCAGTTCAGGTGTGGAATCATTTCACCTTTATTCTACAAAGTACAAATCATGGGTCCAGATGCGGCGAAAAAACGGTGTCCTCCCACATCATGAATTACTGTTTGTGGCGGTGTGGACTTTTTTGCGGAAAATATATGGGCTTTACCGCCATCATTTATGACGTTATTTAGCTCCAGAAGGACGAAGCGGCCAGAGGTGATTAAAAAGTAGAATGGAATGTCACCGCTAATAGATATGGAGCTGGTGGGAGGAAATGGAATCGGGAAGAGGAACGCGGGGAAAAAAACAAAACCCCATTTAGGAGACTGGGATTGTGCCAACTCCTGGGTTTGACAAAGCGTAGCTGTGGTGTGTATGCGTTTGGACACGGCCTGGTGGAGAAATTGTAAAGTATATGGCTGCTGCTGTTGGTGGCTCCCCCAATTTCAGGTGTAATTACTCAGATATACAATGAGAGGTTCGTGGACCTGACAAGCTTCTTTGATATACCTATAAGTTCTACTTACTTAATGAAATATGCTATGGGCCAATTTAAATCAGTTATCCAGATCCAGATCAAAAGTTGTTCACAAATACCGTTGAAAGGTTATGTTGCAATCTACCTCTATATCTCAATGCTTTTGGATGATGAGTAATGGATGTTATTTTTTACCTTTGCCATTAAAACTGAAAATATTAGTTTCAAACTGATTAAAATAAGCCATTAGTCACTAGTCAGCCATACATTCTCTTTTTCTGTATTTGCTGTGTAAACTATTTTTGCATAGCTGTGTTAAAGGTGTTATTGGGAGCAGGGTCACCTCTTCACAGATCTGACCTGTAACTTGGCCTCGTGAACCATCCACCAGAAATGTTAAAAACATTTTTTTGACCGGCTCTGGTAACTTGACTGGCTTAGCCCTGGAGCAGTGTGGTACAAGTAGGGTTAATGGTGTAAAATTCCATACCCAAACTAAAATGTTTGTACTTTTTCATCATGATCTCAACAATGAACAAAAAGACATTTATTGATTCCAAATGATGGGTGAGATGTTGCTAAAGCTAGAGTAAACAAACTACTTCCTGTTTATTGTCACTTTCTTCTGCATTTGTTTAACTTCCCTGTATCTCTACACTACATTTTAACATCTCTTCAGCTAATGCATCGTTCACATGGAAAAGGGGCTAAAGTGGACTTTTAAGTCAGAGGCTCTTTCTAAAAAGACCTACTCCAATGCCTGATCCTAAACTTGTGTCTGGAACATGCAGTAAACTGACAGCTTTCACCAATGTAATAATCATACTGAAAATTTTAAACGAATGAATAATGTCCTCAACTGAGAGCACATTATGATGATGGGGGGACAGTGATGAAGGTTCAGAGGGTGCCCGGGTATATATATGTCTATATATATATATATGTATATATATATATGTATACATATATATATAGACATATATATACCCGGGCACCCTCTGAACCTTTTTTCACTCTATACATATATGTATACATATATATATATTTAAAAAATCCCTTCTCACCCTTCGCGGCTGCTCTCGTCCCTTTTTCTAAGCTTGGGTCCTCTACCAGAGGCCAGGGAGTTTGAGGTTTCTGCGCAGTGTCTCTGCTGTTCCTAACACTGCACTTGTCTGGACTGAGATTTCTGATGTTTTTCCTGGGATCTGTTGTAACCACACTTCCAGTTTGGGGATCACTGCCCCGAGTGACCACGGGCACCACTTTCGCCTTCACCTTCCACGCCCTCTCCAGCTCCTCTCTGGAATTTCTCCAGTTTCTCGTGTTCCTTTTTCTTGATGTACATACAGTGTGTGTATATATATTATATACATACATACATATACATACATATATATATACACACACACACACACACACACACACACACACACACACACATATATATATATATATATAATATATATATAATACATACACACACACACCACACACACACACACACACACACACATACACACATATATATACATATATATTATATATATATATTTTTGTGTATATATAGTATATATGGTATGGTATATATGTTGAGTGGAGCTTTTAAATTTACAATCTATCCTCTGCTTGTGTACTCCATGTCTCCAAGTCTCTCCATGGCCTTGCACCAAAGTACATCTCGGACATGTTCATGCCACATGAACCATCTCGGACTCTGAGGACCTCAGGGACCGGCCTCCTGTTGGTGCCAGAGTCAGGACTAAACATGGGGAATCAGAATTTCATTTTTATGCAGTTAAAATCTGGTCTTCCTGAAGTTGTGTGACAAGCCTCTCTGACAATCTTGGGCCAAAACATCTGTTTGTGTCTTTCACTGTTATGTGAAGCACTTTGACTTACTTTGTATACAAATTCTGCTCAATAAATAAAATCACCTTGCCTTGCCTGTTGCTTCATTTGTAGCTTTCCACCAATTGTGAGGAGACAATAATTCAATTTAAAGCGTCCTAGAGTGTCAAAAAAGAACAATATAAATCTAATACATTATATTGTTGTGTAGCGTGTGTGTGTATGTTTGTGTGTGTGTGCAGATTGCCTGAATGTTTTCTAATGTAAGAAGACATGTGTGAGTGACCTTATCTTTGCACACCTTCATGGATCCTCTTCCCTCAGTCTGTTTCCTACATCCTCTGCCGTTGTCTCTAACATTTCTTTATAGTGTACTATAGTTGTTTTTTCCAATAACCTTAAATCAACGAATGACATGTTTTCTGTTTCTGTTGTTGTTTTTCCAAGATTGCATATTTACATTCACACAATTCAGCCTAGTCTCAAATTTGCCAGTATTTCAAAAATGTATTACTTCACACTCCCACTCACCACACTCATTCTGTTGCTATACAAACAAATGGAAATGCATTATTCACATGTACCAGTATTTGGTCTTGCACTTGCAGCATAAAATCACCATAGATAGAGACACAATGGTCTTAAAGGAGCTGTACCCGATTTATATCAAGCAATAAAGTCAAATCTGTTCTGCCCAAGTTATAGTGTAAGAGTAGCTCTTAGGTTCAAAATGAGACTGTTGTGTGTTGTTTCATCTAATTATAAAGCATTTTTATCATCCACAAGCCAAGAAGTAACGCCGGTGCATAGAAGTGGCATGACAGAACTGGCTCTGAGAGTTGAGAAATGTGCTCATACACAAAGCAGCAATACCAATTATGATGCTAGAAATGCTGTAGGAGTGCAGTGGTCAAGTGGTGAAGGCATCAGCTGTATGCCAGGCTCCAAGTGCAGTCGGCCACAGTGTTGTGAGTTCGTATCCTGATTCTGACAATGTACTGCCTTCTCTCTCATGCTCACCTTTCCGGGCCAAACCATTCTTTAAAAAAATTAATGCGGTAGGAAATGATAATAAGAGTTTTAACCACAGCAAACAGTAAAAAATCACTAATTAATTCATTTTATATCGCTTGTGGGTGACTGGAGCCTATCCATTGACTTTGGGACTTATATATTACTATTATATATATATTATTAATATATATTATATATTTCTTTTTTTGTAATTATTTTTTATTAAAAAAAAAAAAAAAAAAGTAGGATACAATTGCAGCCACTTGTCTCTCTGTGCTATTGACTTTTACATAACTATATACTACTTTGTTTTTTGATGCGAACCTCAGCTATTGTGTGAAAATGTCTCATTTAGCTAGAAGCTATTTCTATCCAGTCTAGTCTGAACTGAATTTAAAAACAATACAGTAGTATTGTTTCTGGCAGATGAGCCTGTGTGTTCAAACCTTGAGGCCTGTCTGTAGAAGTACATATTGATATTGCTGTTCCATAGATAAGACAAGAGTTTAAGATTAGCTCCATAAAGCAGCCTGATATGGTAAAACTCCCAGTACAGAAGCGCACATTTAATACCATTACTATCATAAAGACCCAATTGAATTTTCACAAAACACTGCTTGAGTGTAATCTGGATGGTGATTTTCATCAGCTCTACCCTCCTCCCACACTCTGTCTGTTTGTCTTTTTCACACACATATGCCAAGTCTCGGATGTGCCTGTGTCAGCAAAATGCACTTTTATAATCAATTTGGGCTGTGGGGTTGATGTTCCTTACAGCAAAGTAAGTCCCAGAGTGGCTGTGGCTCATGTAGTTCAGTCTGTGTAATCAATCTGAGCAGGCGTCTGACCACCGAAGAGAGAGAGAAAGAGTAAGGAGCAGTCTGTTTTAACGATATGAGCTGAGCTGAGGTGCAGGCTTGTGATAGTTTGAATTAAGGAGCATTTCTCTAAGTGTAACGTTCATTTCAATTACACTCAACCTGTTAGGCATTATTATTTTCTTAACTTCTTCGAAAACTACTTACTACTAGGAAATTATAGTAGTAGTTGAAGTAGAAACATATATCATGTCTATGAGTACATTTTTCATAGTCATCAATATCCCTCTGGAGGTCTTAGGTTTAATTGGCAATCTCAATTTGGGCATCTGTAAAACTGCAATCTGAATTACCATTACAGCTCGAGAGAATCAGCCTTTTAATCTATTTTAAAAGCCCATTAAAAACAATAAATCAGTTGGCAGCAAGAGAAAATACAGTGGCCACCTTTCCCCTCACAAGACGTATTTAATTACATTTTCCTCTCATTTCAGGAAGATTATTGAGCTCACATTTGTCTGGGAATTAGAAATGATATGAGATTAAGATTAAAATCGAATGCATAAAATATAGTTCTTGACTTGGTGCTACACTTTCATTGATGGAACATGACCATCTCATCGTTCATTGATTCACTGGTTATTTAAAGCACGTATTTATTATAAATGTAATTATCTACATACACATTGTACAAACACAAGATGTTAGCCAATCCATCCTCACTATTGGATGTTGTAGTATTCAAACATAAATAAATAAAACCCCTCTGGCAGCCCCCTTTACTGTCCTCCTGTGTGCACTAGAACATGGCTCTGATACAAGTCATGGCAGGTGTACAAAAGCAAACAGATTTTAAATAATAATAATAATAATAATGACCATATTGTCCTGTATGATTGTGTTGTTACTTTGTATGTTTATTGTTCTTTTGTCCAACAAAAAACTTCTAAGAGAACAGTATATTTGAGATTCTGTTAGATTTCTTGAATTTATATGTCCCTCTGTCTATTGCGGCCATTACTCTCTTCCACAGCTCAGCTCTACTTTTATGTCCTCATCCACCCTCCAGCCACTCCTCATCTTTCACACCTCATTCCTCCTGACTCTTTCCTTCCTCCTTCCTTCCTCTCTCTCCTCTCCTTGCAGTCTTGATGCCTCTACCTCTTTCCTTGCCTCCATCTGTGTTATCACGCCACACAACAGACTGCCTGATGTAAACTGACAAGTGAAATGCAGCTAATCGGAGGGACTGGAGCTATTTAATCCTATCTGACAAAAAAATCTATTGCTCCCCCTCCCATCTTGGCTATGCAACATTCATCAACATGGAAGCAAACTTGTTGCTGGCTGTATGTACAGATCAATCATAAACAAGTCACAATCTTCCTGTCTGGAAATCAAAATGACAGTGCATTCTGTTGAGGCTGGTGCTGCGCTGCTTTGGACTTGACTTGGATGGATTGTAGTTGCAATGACTGATGAGCTCATTTAAAAGATTCCCCTGTAAGTTAAATCGATTCATGTTATACAGAAGATGATTATGGCACATCAAAAAACAAAAAAATGAGTACCTATCCATCTATCCATCCATCTATCTATTGATATATATATATATATATATAATAAAAAAACAAAACAAAACAACAATACAAAAGTGTGAAAAGACAAAAGAAAAAGAAAAAAGAGTAGCCCTATAAAATAATAAACAATACAAGTCAGTCAGGCATATGTCCATATTCAAGTTCTAAGTCAGTTTTTCCATTTTATAAATGTCCAAACTTATTTCAGAATCAGAAAAAAGGTTTATTGCCATTGTCAATGAACACATTTCACAAACATAGGAACTTGTTTTGGCATTAAGTTGCAACATACAACAATGAACAATAAAAAAACAACATTTATGAAATCAAAACGGAATGCGTTAAAGAAAACTATTTAAATTTACTATAGGATAAAATGTCGGTGTAATCTCTCATTCGTCCAGGAGTGTTCCATTGTAGAAAAAGATTCAGTTGCAGTCATCTGGACTCTGTTTTAGAAAAAATGATACGTTTTTCTAAAACAGAGTCCAGATGACTACAACTGAATCTTTTTCTACTAAAGGATAAAATGAAAATAGGTTTACTATGCACACAAGAATTTACAGTTAAATTTACAGATGTAGTGCAGAAAGTGACAGTGCAGTGAGTGATTGATTACGATGAAGTTAAAGTGACAGATGTTAAGAAGTATTCATGAGTCCAATGGCAGAGGTAAAGAATCTGCTCTTGTGGCGGGAGGTTCTGCTCCGGATGGACCGTGGCCTCCTGCTCGTCTCAGTGTCTTGGAGACATACAGGTCCTGCAGAGATGGAAGTCTGCAGCCGATCACCTTCTCAGCAGAGCGCACAATGCGTTGTAGTCTCTGTTTGTCCCTGGCTGTGGCTCCAGTGTACCACACGGTGATGGAGGAGGTGAGGATGGACTCAATGATGGCCGTGTAGAACTGCACCATCATCTGCACTACAGCTTGGCTTTCCTCAGCTTCCTCAGGAAGTACATCCTCTGCTATTCCTTCATGATGAGGGAGCTGATGGTGGGCTCCCACTTGAGGTCCTGAGTGATGGTGGTGCCGAGGAAGCGGAAGGAGTCCACAGTGGTGATGGGGGAGTCTGTCATGGTGAGGGGGAGCTGGGTAGCTGTGACCTTCCTGAAGCCCACGATCATCTCCACTGTCTTCTGAGCATTGAACATTGAACTGACAGACTCATCCCCGTCCGAGATAAACCCGATGAGGGTGGTGTCATCCGCGAACTTGATCAGTTTTGGAGGTTTGTGTACAGTGAGAAGAGCAGAGGAGAGAAAGTACACAGCCCTGTGGAGCTCCTGTGCCAACAGTCCGAGTGTCTGAGACATTCTTCCCCAGTCGCACACACTGCCTCCGATCCGTCAGGAAGTCAGTGATCCACCTGCAGGTGGAGTCAGGCACGTTGAGCTGGGAGAGCTTGTCCTGGAGCAGAGCAGGGAGGAGGTGAAGGACTTGGGGCAAGACCAGGCGTTCAAATGACTTCATGACTACAGATGTCAAAGCGCCACTGGACTGCAGTCATTAAGTCCAGTTCCTGACAGTCATCCATTTCCTTGTTATTGCTTTTTTGTGCTTCAGCCAAAGTATATTCCAAATGTATCCATCTATCATTGTTGGAGTTTTACATCCGAGATACGTTGTTTTATAGTCACATTCATGCTGAAGAATCTGCAGTGCCTCATTGAACTCAGTCCAGTATTTATGAACCTTGGGGCTGTCCCACATTTCACCAAACAGGCACATTTTTTTTAATTAAATACAAATACACTGTCTCAAAACCAAAAGAAGGCTGGCTGAATGCAGCCACATTGCAGTCGTCACATCATATGGGAGAGGATCAAACTTGGTTTAATTACTGACTTTGTGTAAACAACATATTTCCTCCAAAACATTACACAATGTTGTTTTATTATTAAACAAATTACTTGTTTTATTATTAAACAAATTACAATGAAAATGATATCCCCAAAAGATTTTTAGTGGAACTTAAAATACATCATCCCATCATCAGATAATTCCTTTCAGAGCAATGGGAAATTCATTCTTGTAATCAGGGTGAAGGTGTTAGCGAGCTCTCAACGTGTCATTTTGTCATCCAACGCTGGCTAATCCCTCTATCTCCTCACACTGGCCAGGGCAGTGAATTAATAATACTCTCGGAGGGCCGCGGCTCAAAACCTCTTTCTAAAATGAGCTGTGACAAAGTCTGCCCTCTAATTGTATAAGCGTTGCCACTTTTCCTCCACTTCCAGGCGGATCAGGGGAGATGATGCCTGAGAAGAGAGCTACCCTTTTGGCCTGGGCTACTACTACCATCATATCTGCAGCCCCTCGGTGAGAAATCAAATACAGTTAATGGAAAAAGGAAACATCGTAACTGTAATCGAACCTGGAACAAGATAAGTGTACCACCAATCAGCACCTTCCTGCATATGGAGGCTGTGGTCGGAAAGGCTTTTACAGTCAGGCTTGTGTCAGCAGTACTTAGTCATTTCACATGGATTGAGGGATGACATTGTGTTTCATGGGTTGTATATACAGCTCAGCTCAGCCATGAGACATCTGAAACCTAAACATAACTCACAATAAAATGTCAGGTATGCACTCCAGGCATTTATTGTTCCAGTTGAATGGAACACTCTTCTCAACTGTGATTTGTGATTTCATCACGAAGATAGTGTCAGATGCACGCTAACTTTAACTGTACTTAGCATACTTATTTAACTGTATACTTTTTGAGTACATTTTCTAACTCAAATGTACTTGTAATGATACAGTATTTGATGCAATATTATGCGCAAAATGTGTTAATTAGTTTAAAGATAAAAGATATCTACTTGCATACAATGCACTTGACTTAGAACGGTTTGGATTTTGGAAAAAGTAATCAATTTTAGTGCAGATACAGTAGTAGAAAAATACTCAAGTAAAAGTTGATAATCTACTGAAGTAAAATTATTCAAGTACACCTTTAAAATGCTTCTTTAAGAGTAAAAAGTAAAAATAATTCAAAGCAAAATGTAGAGTAGAAAGTACAAACTACAGCCCTAGTGTGAATACAGGCTTGATATATTTTATTCATTAGATTATGTGAGCAGTTCTTTGTGGGCTGAGAGTGAGTGGATCGAGTTTTGTCTTTGATTGAGGTCAGTGTTCTGGCAGCATTAGGCTTAGTGGTGCCTGGTTCACCATAGACAGCTACTGTTTCAAGAGAAATGGTCAGAGCTCAAAGGACAAGCTCAAGGTTATAAGTATAAGAAGATATAGATAAAATGATGAACCCTTGTGAGCTGTTACTGCCCTTTTACTCCACTTTTTTGATGGCTGTAAAAATATAGTAGATTGTTTATATTTCAAACTTCAGTTTTGTCCAAAAATAATCAATTTGAAAACAAATTAAAATATCAAAAGAATTTGATATTATATATGATAAAGCATAATCACAGAGGTGGTGGAATGAATACATATGTAAAATGTGAATATAAACTGAATTTGTTTTTAACATTTACAGTCTGGGACATGTCAAAGATCAGAAACAACACTGGCTTTGATTCGTTTTTAGTTTTTGAGCAAAAACACATTTTTGTTTTTTCTCCCACTTGTTTGGTTGGCACCGTTTTCCTCCCGTTGATTTCCATTATAACAGTATTTGTTGATAGCTCCACAGTGACACTGTGAAATAACGATTTGCTGATAAGTTGTTTTTCCCTTTTAAAAAGAGGTGAAGTGTGTGATTTTTATAGTTCATACTGATATGACTACATTTACCTTTTAAACAGGCCTCTGTAAAGCCATCGTTTCCCCATGGTTTTCTATGGGGCTCTCTGGAGGGCAGTTTTTTTGGTTTGTATTTTTATTGGGGGGGGGGGGGTATTTAAAATATGTATATTTGGGTGTATGACAGAGATATGAGAGTTTTTAATTACAAAAAACTAAGCTGTATTTGACGTGCCCTTCATTACAAACCATTCTATGAACATACACAAACAGACACATTCCCCAACATCCTCCTGTGTCCCTTGATACACCTGCAACCCACCCCTCTAAAGAGCTCCGAAAACTTTGGCTAAACTATGGCTCGCTTTACAAAGGCCTGTTTAAAAGGTAAATGGAGTCATTTCAGTATAAACTATAAAATCACACATTTCCCTTCTTCTCAAAAAGCCACCCACAAATGATTTGGAAATCATAATTTTATAGTGTCACTGTGGAGCATTCAAAATGTTTTGTTATAATGTAAGTCAATGGAGGAAACAGTACGAACAGTACCAGTGGGTGAAAAAAAAAAAAAATCCTTTTCCATATGATCATTAAATTCGAATTTTGTATTTTTAGTGGAGTAAAACTCCATAACAGGTCACAATATGTATCATATTTGTTTATTTGTAAATTTTACGCATGAATCCTTCTACAGCTTCAGCAATCACTTAGATACTCTCTCATACACATTTATTGTACTTTATTAATCTGTTCATGTTGCACACTAAACCAAAACAATTCAATTTGGAAGGTTTGCAAAAAACAAACAAACCCCTAAACAGACACTTGTTTGGGCATTGTTCCCGCTCATCAGCTCTGATTTGTTCAAGTGGAAAACACAAATGCTTCATAAACAATTCATTTGAACAAACAAAACAGGCAGCAATATTTCATTAAGAATTCATTATTTAAATTCAAAACCAAGAACATTTTGATGTACTGTCACTTTTTCATTAAACCAATGTTTACAAGAGGCATCAACAATCAATAAGCACTATCAACACTTGCCAAGTACAGGCCATCAGCAATGTCTTAAATTAAGCTTTAACTTGCACTTGTATCTTTTTTATTCATTATTCAGTTACAAAATTATTGCATATTATATTAAACGATATTAAGTTTTCAGCCCCAATCACTGTCTAAATGCTGCCTCTCTCCCAGTCAAATGTAACACATTTCACAAGGCAATATGCTGTTGAATCCTCAGTGCCCTCGGCCCATCATGACTATACAGTATTACATTACCAATAAATAATGAAGAAATTCATCAGAAGAGACTTTGCATATAGATAGCCTACTTAAGCCCGGAAAAGACCATTAACAGAACGTGCAGGCATTGCAGGATAATTAGACCGGCTCTCCTCCTTTCCCTCTTCTTGTGTGACTAATAGAGAGGCCGAGGTGACAGGAGGGGGCCGCGGAACACGCAGGACGCCAGGAAGAGCAGGACTGTGCTTTTTCCTTCTCTAACAGGGAAAAAGAGGGACAGTCCAGGTGCTGTAAATTGAGCGCAATTGGCACTAAAGCTGGAGCAGGCATATAATTAGGCCAAAGTTCTATTGCAGCCTCATAGACGGTTTCAGGATGTCCATCTGTGTGGTCAAGGGCAAAAAGCAGTGTTTTCCCACTGTGGAATTGACAACTGTGGATTTGAACATTAGAAACATGTGCTCATTAAGATAGAAAGGTGGTTTTCATTGACGCTTTTATTTTAACACAATTATAAAAGAGATGTTAACTCCAATATACAGTAAAGCCTGACACAAAAGTATGGATGCTATGCTGAGAAACATATAGACTCTATCAACCCTATTGATTAATATAAAAATATATATATTAAAGAGGAGAATAAAAAAACAGACTTATTGTGACCCTTTTGCCACCCATTTCATTCAGACTTAAGTCAAGCTTGTCTGACACGTTCTGAAAAGAATGAGCTGTTGTGGCTTAAAAAACATACATGTACTTAACAGTGCAAATTCAACAGGAAGGCAAATTTCGAACAAAAATGCATCTGAGAACCACATTTGGCCCCCCGACCATAGTTTGGACAATGGTCATCCAGAGGAAAGTCATTGGAGCGAAGACCTCCAATTAATTTTCTCATTACATCAATAGTAGACTATTCTTTTATGAATGCAGTGGCTTGTTTGGTCTTTACTTTTGTAACTCTTATTTTAGCTTACCTTGCATTCCTCTTTTCCCATAAGCAATATAAAGTGGAAGGGAAAGATTAATGGTGGTGCTGCTTGGTCTGATTTGGATGACTTGGCAAATTAAGGCATCCAATAAATGACAAAAATATGCTGATGCCTTACTGTTACAAAGCAGGGGACCCTCCTCAATGCCACCTCATGCAGCAGTGAGGAAGTAAACATCTGAGACTGCCTCAAGGGTATTACAGCGTTTTTGTTATCATATCTGAAATCATTACATGAATATTCTTTATTCTATTCTTTTAATCCTATTTATCTCTTTTTTAATCATTTTTGTTCTTCTACAGCTGCTGTTGTACTTTGCTATTGCAAAACGACAAAAAGTAAAGGATCCCTTTTTTTTTCTTATTTTACATTTTCTAGACATACAAACACTAAACATTGCCTTTAACTCAGTGATAATGTATAATAGGCCTTGGACACAGTTGGTGCTCATAGTTCCATGCTGTGATGCAAGAGATTGATTCAAGGTTGAGCCAATGTGTCATTATGTACGTGAGGCTGTGAGGTCTGCTCAAGGCTGCCAGCATGGCGGAGTGAGACATCAACTGCTAATGAAAACACATTAAGTCTAAAATCGGTCATACCTCATGCAGAGTTTCACCTGGAGAGCTAAATGTTCCCTTTTCACTTTCAATGCTCACAGTACACGGAGTAAAAAGTGCTATAGATTGTGAGCATGACCGTAAAAAAATACAAAATAAAAAATACAAACTAACATCAATTTACTTATCACATGTATAACATAAAGCGTGACGCATTTTTCAGACTCTTGTGGGATAACAGGTTTATAGCCTAGACTGAAAGGGGTTTTTACCAGATTTTTGCATTGTATGAAGCAAAAGTGAGCAGCTGCGGGAGAAGAACAACCAATCCTGTTGGATGTTCAGAAGGCATTAGGTTAGGTTTTTTAATTTTATTGACCTTTATTTTACCAGGAAAGTACATGGATCAAAAATGGATTAATCAAAATATCTGTATAGGGTATTGCCAGCTTAAACCTGTCGTGAGTTGGCCCCAGTGTCGCGCTGCTCCGCTTTAGCAGTTCTTGTTCTAATTGGTCAGATCGGTCACATGGTACGAGAACCACGTCACTTGACACTACTTCCGGGCCACACATTTGCCGACTGTAGCTAGCCGCTAAAGGCTAAAGTGGCAACATGCGCTAGCGAGCATGGCCCATTGACTTGAATGGACCTCCATCTTGCTCCCTGGGGGTTTGGGAAAGTCCCTTCTGAGATGTAGCATCTCTTTTTCTGGGGAGTCCTGGCCCCAGAGGAGAGGCGCCTCTTGTACAGGATTTTAGTGGTAGGGGAAACTGGAGTGCCCGGAGGAAATCTATGCAGATATGAGGAGAAAATTCAAACTCCAACCTGAAAGGCCCCTCAACACCCGGGAATCGATACTGGGACCTTCTTGATGTGAAGTGAGAGCGCTAACCACTCTGCTGTTTGTTTTAACTGCTCCAATTCTCGAATTACGACTCAAAGTGTTTTGAGTTGAATGTGTGTAACTTTGTAATGAGCCAGTGGCTTCTGGATGTATAAAGCCGGCTGCACATGAGACATACAGTTTGCAGAGCACAGACATGAGAGCATTTTGCAACAATAATTTGTCTCACACTCACATGTAGCACAGCCACACCACACACTTGCCGGTTTTGGAAATGATTTGTTAAGCGGAGGTAAGCACAAGTGTTACGTGATCGATCGGACTGTGCATTGAAAACAAATAAACGAGGTGAGCTGCCTTTCCATGTGCTCTTATTTAGAACAAAAATAAAAACAAAAATAGAAACCTGTGTGGATTAAACCCTGTTTATAAAGGACACAAGAGCGCTATATTCACTGGAGGTAAGGAACCTGTTACAATCACTGTAGCGATGATGAATAATGAAAAGGTTTGCACAAACTCTGTGTTGGTTTCATTTGTGCTAATTCTACTAAACTAATAAACGGAGCCTTGCACGGCCCTGATTGGCTGCAGTAAAGTTGTTGGAAACTAACAATTTGAGGTTTGCCAGCTGTGACCCTCGTAACAGAATCACATTGAGACAAGCTACGCCTCCCCGAACTTGTGGAAAGGCAAATCAAGCTCAAAGTTGGGCAAAAAAATTCTCTAGTTTGCAGAAGGCTTTAGTCTATGACCGTAAACGGGCCTGACTGAAAAGGGGTATGGTCTGTCAGAGGTTTGCTAGTGGTCCTGGATAAGGCTTCCTTCTTTTTTAGGCCCAAAGGTGATAGAGCCTCTTAATGGAATTATTCTCATCTGAGTAGCAGTGGGCCATCGACTGCTCTCCCCTGCAGCTATAGAGGACCCCCTTTGTGAACATAATGAACTTGGAGATTGATGAGACTGTGCTGGTTTGAAATCAGCCCTGGTCCTATCTTCCATCTTGCCCAAAGGCGGCAAAAAGGCATCTGTTTTGGGGGGAATAATTCATATGGATGTGGAAATGAAAAGCTTCTGGTGAGTTGCAGGAATAGCAAAGTAATGTGCGCATTTTACAGTGAGTGATTCAGTCTGGAGTGTCTGAATGTAATTGAGGACAAAAACAGGAATTGTAGGTCTCTGGGGAAATAGCAAATTATCTATGTGTGAAAAGATGATAATGTGGATTGAGGAGCAGCAGAATCAGAACTTTGAGCGTGACGACTTTCTGCCTCAGAGACATTCATGTATAAAGAAACTAATAGGTTTTATTCAGGGCAATGGCAACCTAAGAGAGAGGTGCTTTATCTACTGGCAGGCTGCTACATTCAGCATTACAACAGGTATCCACAGAGGGTTGAGGGCTGAAGGCAGACAACAGGCTGATAAGATACATATCACCAGTAAAGCAGAGTGGCCTTATCAGACAGAGGAGAGACTCTAAGCTTTTGCTACTCACAGCCAGATAAGTATTTGTTTTGAGAGGAAAATTCACCCTTGCCCAAAGGAAAATTATTCCCACCAATCTTGTAACACGATTGGTTTGATAAGATATACATTTAAAATATTATATTACAAATTCAAATATGAGGGATTTGAAAGAAAATGCACAATTAGACAGATTTTGAAATTATGATAATATTGCGTGTAGTATTTTTCTAGACCATAAAAATGGCCCTTCAATTTTGTGAATTATTCATTCCCTCCACACTCACTGGCCTTAAGCTATAGCTGTAGCCGCAGGTGCCCTGGGGTAAACTGACAATATTCAAGCTTTCAATCTGCACCATCAGCCCCTGTGACCACCACCAATCACTCACTTACATACCACATTCATAGGAAAACTTGCGCGTGTGCACTGGTCAAAGCAGGGTTCAAACTGGTGCCTCATGTTTCTGGTACTTCTTGATGTAAAAAAAAGTATTACTTTAACATCAATTCAGAAATGCAACGTTATTCCATTTTACACAAAAAACCCAATATATATATATATATATATGTATATTGTGCAAAAAAGGCCCTTAAAACGGGGAGATTTGACATGTTTTTCGTTCAAACTTAATATTAGTTATTTATCTATTGCAGAAATCTCATTCATCAATGTCATGCCACACACTCCACAAATACCAATGGTGGTTGCTGAAATAGAGGAGGAGATTCCCAGGTGTTTCGTCTGGTCCTTTATCCATTCTTTAACTCCATCCTCATCGACATTGTAGGCCGTTATAACCCCGCCAACAACACCTTCTCTGTTCTATTACCTTGAGCCTCTGCACTTGAAGGAACCAACGAGGGAAATCATTGTCTGACTGATATGCAGTGGGCTTCAGGGTGAGGGGAGCATCACTGACAGAGGGGTTTGGATACAGACATACACAAGGGCAGGATGAATACAATGAAAAAAGGAAGTTTAATATTAGAAAGTATTTTGAAGCTGTGGGAGTGACTTGGATTTACTCAGGAATGTAGTCATTGCTCCACATTAATAGTGAAGCTGTGCTGTCACAATAGCTTCAACAATCACCAATGGAAACTATGGTAAATCTGGCATTGATAAAATATATTAAGAACAAGACAAGTCATTAACTCAAGAATTATACATCTAAAGGCAACTCATCATGTGTAGGCCTACTGTATCTCTCAAAGTGCTTTAAATTATGTAATTAAGTAATGGTATTGCACCATACCTGCACGACTAAACAGATCACAGAGAGCCTTTAACCTACTTAGTCTATAACAAAATGACTTAGTTTTCATTAGGGCCCCTGCAGAAGTTCTGATTAGAGTGAAGAGAGAGGCTCCTTCAGACAGTTTCAAATCGATGCCCAGACAATAATTTAGTTCTCTGTCTTCTCTGCAGTCAAGCAGTGCATGAGGGAATCGCTACGGGATGGATGGCCCATTTCACCCAGATCATTGCTTTTCCTATTGATCGTTTGATGCAGGTCTGACCTGAGCAAAGCATTGACATATAAGTGCATGCAATGGTAGGAGTTGTTAATATAAACAGGCCAAGAAACACTTTGAACAAAAAACATTTTGAAAACAAATAATATATTGTATCTGCCAATGAAAATACAACAAAAAGGAGAGTTCTCATTCTCAACCGCTATTACAACACCAATAGTTGTTATATCTGATTTTGAATCAACTTTCTGCAGCAGCGGGCACAGTGTATCGAGTAAGCATCTGGAATGAGTCATAGTCTCACTAATGGAAATCCATTTAGCCCGGACATGAGTAGAAGTCTGCAGAAGGAAGCATAGTCACTCTGGACTGACCTCCAATCATCCTTCAGCAAAGAGAGAGCAACGTGACACTGTGAAAACACATCACAACTTTCCATCATTTGGTCATGACTGAAAGACTAATTAAACTTGAGTATGCAAAGTACAAGTCGAAAGATTTAAAGTTGTGGGAGAAAAATGCAAAAGAGTCCTCCTTGATCGGAATGAAAAGTGGCATAAATCACTGCAGAATATGGAGATCTGTGGATCATTAATATTTACATACACTTGAAGCTGAGGAGAATTGGATTTTGAGGATAGCCTTTTAGAGTAAAATATGCATTGTGGGTCTTGATTGTGCCGTTGCTGAAGCCTGAGAGGCAAACTGAATATATTTAAAGTGGATCTTTTAATGGAAACATGAAAGAATCCCTGTGAAGGTCAGTCCCACAGAGCTGCTGCGCCGGCTGCGGTGAGCCTGCCATCTTAAAATACTGGAGTTTTGCTCAGTTTAAAATGTATTCTATTCGATTGAGTTTATAATGGACTATTGAATAAAGAGAGTTCCATTGAGACTATACCAAAAATATACCAAGGCTATTAAGTTATATTGCTCCATGTTTCAGATACACTTTATTAACTATTAGCTCACATTTTCTGATTCTTTCACAGTAGATTATAAGATGAATTTGTAAAGAGCTCCGGAATTTTGACATAGTAGAGTATATAAAACATGCCCCAAACCATTGCATTAGATTAAGTGGTTATTAAAAGAAAAGAGACATTACAACTAAGCAGACTATAATCAAATTCAATTCACCCATTCGCACTCACACATTTTAATTGAATGAAAATACTGTCTCTGACTAAACATTTCTGGTATTTTGTCAAATAACGGGGCAATTTAGCCAAAAAAAAAACCTAAAAAATACTCCTTCTTTATATTGATAGCTAAACAACACTTCTTTTGCTAGTCATTATCTAAAACTATGAAACAGAATATGAATAATGACTTAGATTAAATAAAACTATATTATTCATTCATTTTCCACAGCTTGTTCCCATTAGGGGTTGCGTGCGACTGGAGCCTATCCCAGTGACTTTGATTGATAAGAATATAAAAATTCAAAATACATTGTGTTGGGATTTAAAAGTTAGCATCTAAAGACTTTGGATGTGGATGTGTATTTCTATCGAAAAATATGGTTCATTCCCAATTCTGTGCTCGATCTCAAGTGCCAATTTATTTCGGAGTCCTTGAAGGTAAATCTGTCATTGCCTACTGATGTTGACAGAGACACTTCCCTTCAAGGACATGCGACTTGCAGCAAGAGACTGACACGGTGACATCAGATAGATTTCTTTGTACTATTGCTGAGCCGGCAGCAGAAGCAGCAGAGTGTGGGTGCAGACTTTATGACCACCGTGTCAGTGAGTGGACATGACATCTGTCTTATAGCTCTCCAGATGCTCGGCTCCGTTGTGGGTCGTTCAGAGTTGCGCTAGGACTGGTTATTTAGCCCCTGATTGTGTCCTGTCTTTCAAAACCAGGCATCATTACTGCACCTCTGGGCCTGTGGTGTCAATTTACTCTAACAAGACCCACACAGTCAAGCAGCATAAAAAAGGTAGTTGTTTCTTTATAGGCTGCTCTACCGTGCCACAGTGATGGCTTTGATTTATCCAGGTCTACATAATAAGCAGAGCATCTTTGTTGTGAAGGTTGTCACAAAACAGTATTATTCTGTCAATTTTAATCTCTGTAGCAGTTTGTTTTTGTTTCTTTTCAAAGCCAAATCAGTGAGTGTGCCTTAAACAAAGCCCCTGCAATTGTGGGCCAATTATTTAAAAAGTTGAACAAGTTTCACTTGTTGAAATGAAATGAAAGTAGTAGTAAACTACAAACATTTCCCTTCTGAATCACATTTGTTACAATCACCTGTCTTATTGGAGAATATAAGGGAGAGAAAAAGATGAAAAAAATATATCCACATCACCCTCCTGACTTTAAATACGGGATTGGACTTGCATGTGGAAAAGTCAAGCACTGATGGCTTCAGTCTTTAAGCTATAGGTTATCAATCAACTCGATCTGCTTTGAACACGACCCACTGTGTGCTCGTGCTCGTGCTCGTGCTCGTGCTCGCGCTGGTGCTCGTGCTCGCATGGTCAGCTGATGTGAGCTGTCGCAATACAGGCATCAAAAAGCTCCCTGTGTTTTAGGGCCAAGTCACAGTCACAATGTCAGACCAGGCATCAAGGTGGATGAAGGGAACAGAGCAATTCTGGCATTCTACATCGAGTGGTCAGTTTGCTGTATATTATCCTAAATAAACTTAGGCCTATTTTAATATATATGAGCCTTTTTGTTGCATGGTACAGGCCAGTGTCTACTGTGTCCAAGAGCAAAAGAAAAACGACCACAGCAAGGTTCATCAACTCACCAGCCAATAAATGAGCAGGGACATTCTTTTGGTCCACCAGACCACCAGGCACTGCCCAACCAGCCACACAGGCTGGTGTTTAACTAAAGGCAGGATCCACTGTAAAAAAAAAGTGGCACTGTCCAATCCACACAACCAAGCATCAAGTCCTCAGGCTATAGGCGGGACACAGGGATAGGAACATCATTACAATCATCCAATGAGGCCCCAACAGCCAATGGCAAGCCAGCAACACAGGGAGCGCTGTAATGGTCAGGCAGTACCATAAAGATAATTGGCACTACCTGTGGTCTTATAAAAGAAGTATGGAAAGCTGGACATTAGTTTGGGTTGCATTTTGTGTAGATGAGGTTACGCCATGTGCTCAGGTCATGCTGCGTATGGATCTGAGTAAGTACTGCTACTACAATTCTGGACATTGTCTAGTTTTAGAAGAAAATGCTTCTGGGATTTCTAATCATGCACTCATTGATCCACTCCAGGTAAGTTGCAGAAGCGCCCAAACCGTCGCAAAAGGTTCACGAGAACCATCGACCTGGAGATGTTGGAGGAATCAGCAGGGACCAAAGGCCAGGTCCAGGGCGCTGTACCATGAAAGTGACTGCCACGTCCTCTGTGGCCGTGTATAAGAGCTATGGAAATGGGCATTAAAGGGGACATTTGATTGACATATTAAAACGATTTCCCCTCATCTTAACCTTACACTGTCTAAGGTATATTTTGATTGATATATGTTTGAGCAACAAATTGAAAGATTAAGTCAAATTTTTCAGCAAATCCACCCTGAACTGTATCTCTGTCCCCACCAATGGACCAGACATAATCAGAACCAGGATATGTACGAATAAAGTTGTTCTGTTTGTATATCCCAGGACTATTGTGACTGTCTCCCTAAGAAAAAGATTCAGTTGTAGTCATCTGGACTCTGTTTTAGAAAAAACAACAAAAGAACAGAGTCCAGATGACTACAACTGAATCTTTTTCTACAATGGAACACTCCTGGACGAATGAGGGATTACACCGACATGTCTCCCTAAGAGTAAAATGCACAAACTGGGTAAGGTAATCCTCTGTATAAACTATACTAATACAAGCAGTTTGGATGTCAAATCTGTGTAGAATCTGATTCATGACTGTAAAAGACACACATGTTCGAATCATTTCAAACTGTCAACATAAAGCTTTTGTCACTTGTAGACTCACACACCAGGAATACTGTAAACCTAAACCTTTAAACCAAATATTACTCAAATAGCAGTTAAAAGTATGGTATCAGAAAACTACACTGAAATGTACAATCTCTTTAGAAAAGACACACTCGTAAATGTGCCTCCGGTTTTAACCATATTATCAGAAAAGGAGTGGGGGATTCAAAATAATAGCGTAGTAAAGAAACCAAATGAAAATTGCCTCATTGTCTGAGGACTACTGATTTTATTGAAGTTGAATAGACCAAACCTTTATAAATATCCTAAAGCATCCATAAAATATCTATTGGTTTATAAGGTGCATTATGCTTTATGTGCAACAGTTCAAGTAGATCATAAGTCATCATGTTAGAACCATCCTCCAGTGTCTCAGCTGACATCTGATATTGTCTGATGGAGCTATTAAACTTGCCTGACCACTGAAAACTACATCTCACTACATACTCAAATAGAAATATGTGGTGTCTTCTCCACAGTTACACAGTGATAACAGATAAAAATAACCCAGAGACAGCATAAAGACAGATTTGTCATGACACTGTATGAAGCAAAAGGACTCACTGCCATCTAGTGGTCATTTCTGAAGGCCGTGTAAAAAAAATTGTAGAGTAAAAATATATATATTTTTAAAAGGTTTTAATTGAAAATGAAAAACAAGCAGGAACACTTACTTAACATGAATGAAGGGTACAATCTTAGCCCTGTCCGTGTATCATCTTTGAAGAGAAACGTTAAAAATAAATAAAATAAACGCCAAAAAGAGGTCCAAAAAGATTACTGAGCGCCATCTACCGGAAATAAAGTAACACGCAACTCTGAGAAAGACGCCCCTCCGTTACCAGTAAACCACATTAATTTGCCAGAATATTGTGTGCGTTTCGAATCATCTTTCAAGGACTAGAAACGTCTTTTGTAATGGTCCAATCCGCCACCTTAACATCATTCTTTAAAGGTGCACTCGATGGAGCTCCGTCTTTTTCTGGTCTACACGAAAAGTTTTATACTTTGCCAGGAATGATACACGGTAACCTTTTCTATTCTATGTTGGTTTTATTATTGGAACATAAGAAAACAGGTATTCTTATGTGAATAGGCTTGCCTCTCCACAGATCTGACCTGGAGGTTGGCCCGGTGGCATTCGTGGTGATATCTTTAGTTCATACAGTGGAACATTCTAGACAAAGCAATAACATCTCTATGGAGACAAGCATGTGATGGACCCTGCATATGGCCTTTAGGCTAAATTGGCCCAAATGATAGATAGATAGAATAGATGGTAGGTTTTTCTGCAAATGGAAGTAATTCTACCACCGTGAGCTCACTAACAAACATTTCATTGTGATAAAAACCTCAAATAAATTGTTCTAGGCTTTAGTGGCTCCATTTAATCTGTTAAATGCACTCATATCTGAATTACTCTATTGAGCTGTCGCCCTCTGCTTCAAATGTTTCAGTATGCATCCCTCGGTGAAAAACTTATGGACACTTGCCTTACATCATCTGTCACGCTCATCTTAGTCTCTAGTCCAACCTGCTACAAGTCAAACTGCATTCATGAGCTGCAGGCAGAACATCACAGATTCAAAGATTTCAGGCATCTCTTTATTCATAAACTTGATGCAAGTTTACAAATTTCTTTACATGGTCAAAACCACCCTTGAAATGAAAAAATGATACCAACCAAAGCATGCTAACAGTGCATAACCTTTGACCCAACCACGCTGTAGAAGCAAAGTAAGAACCCAGATTCAGCCAATCTGCTGCTGGCCATTAAGTGTGAGTCAAATGTATGTAATCAAAGCCATCACATAGTTATTACTACTGTGAATTATAGGGCTTTTTATCCTAACCACTATCTTGTACTTGTGAAAATCCAGGCCATGTACAAATAAAAGAATACAATGATCATTTGAATCCAAATTCAACACAATGTAAACTCTACATTGCTGCAGTAACTCAAGGGCCCAGTGTTAACATGCAACATCTGCTCTTACAGAAGATGATATGAACTCTCAAAGAAAAAGTTTGGGGACAAATTGGCAACAAAAATCTTTTGTTATAGTGACAAGTTATTACAACACTCAATATTACACTGCCATATCAAAATATGACAGCAAAACGACAATGGGTTGTAGTTTCCAACAAATACGTTGTAATTTTGAAGTGATCCTTTAGTTGTGTGTGGTACATATTCCTGAGTTTGCTTCTCCTGAAAATAAAATTGGGGTGGAAAACATACCCATGATGAGGTGGCTCACCTACCAATTGAACAGTTAACAATCATGCCATGTTGAGAAAAGGTGATGTGATGAATACAGAACACTCTGCATAAAGACAGAAATGTTCTGGCTGTGAGGTTAGTTCAGTGAGGATAGTCTGGAATTAGGAATGACTGAGTGTTCACAACTGAACTTTCTATGCTGCTTTTAAGGACGAGATACCAATAAACAATGCCACACCACAGACACTCACAATTTGCATTAAATGGAATGCTCCACGCCGTTTTCCTGCATATAACTCACATTACATCAAAGCATTAGCATGCTGAAGGGTTACTGAGGTGGCAAGCACTGGGTCATTCCTGCTAGAACATTGGCATTTATCAAACCTGAGCGATCACTCTATATTAGGGACAAATTCCTGTTGGATGTGATGCCGAACATCGTACAGAAGCACTGCTATTGCTGTGAAGTGTGATTTTAGTATGAGGTCAATAAAACAATCAATGACCAAGGTCACTTAAATGCAGTGTGGAAAGAGCTATGCAGCTGTCTAACTTTTGAGACTTCTTTAGCATAACGAAACATCACTGCTGCATAGCCATAATGAGGTTCATGTGGTTTGAGAGATCAGAAAATAGCCTAAGCGCAATGCCAGAAACAGCTGTGCCTGTTTTTATTGTTCATCAAAGTGAAGAGGTGTCATCAATTGTGTACATGTACGGTTTCCAATTACTTGAGAATATAGTTACACAAAAATAATAAAAACGGCAATAGTTATGGGTACTCATGGACATGGCTTACTGGGCTTTTACCTCCTGCAAGAGTATTTATTATCCCAAACAGGCTTTGAAGAAATTGCAGTGCCCCAGCTCTTAATTGTCAAATGATACATGGAATATCAGTCTCTGCCTTGTCCAGGACCCACAAGGTTTCAATATAAACAATTTAATCCTTTTTCAGAAATACAAATTTACATGTTTACATTTGAGATTAAAATCAACTACATTACAGTGTGATCCGAACAAAGCGAGTCCCCTGCTTTAGCTGGTTATGCATTGCCTAAGATGCACACCAGCTCTCTCCTGCACGGAGGGGGCCATATGCTGGTGTTGGCAATAGCAGTGACCCCAACACAAAACGTCTTATTCTTTATGGGCCGTCCCACTCAGGAGTGCGGTCTGCTCTTTTCTCTCATCACTCCCGAGGCTTCGCGCTATCATATAAAAGCTTTAAAAATAATAATAATAATAAGCCATCCTCAGAAGCAGTATAATTGTGGAGAAGGGATCTTGGCATTTTAAAGACAATACATGAGAACATT
The DNA here is from genome assembly GCA_015082035.1 of Chaenogobius annularis. Lineage (NCBI taxonomy): Eukaryota > Metazoa > Chordata > Actinopteri > Gobiiformes > Gobiidae > Chaenogobius > Chaenogobius annularis. Next base: position 50,722 of record BJKM01000094.1, on the reverse strand, counting down.
ACCACAGAGGTGATCTATGAAGCAAAAAAAAAAAAGAAAAAAAGAAAACAAAGCATTTTCACCAGCAGAAAAAGATTTGTTCCAGCCACCACCAATCATCAGGCAACACAAGTTTATAATATCCAGTCTGAGGTCAGGGAGGCAGGAGTGGCACTCGAGCCCTCATTCAAATAAAGCCATGCCTCAACTTTACAGCCAGGAAGAAACCTTGGCATGCCGCACTCCGAAACCCAAGAGGTGACGCAGGTTTTAGTCCTTTCCAGGAGGATGGGAGGATGACGCAACGGAAAACTCAACAGCAGATATACTGATAGATAAATGTCTGGGAAGAGACCACCCCGAGAGCAACTGCAGGCAGGGCAGTTTGTGGTGAGGGGCTGGGCTATTCATTCTGGATCATCTGGGAATTTGGAGTCAAGAGTTCAAACTCTTGTGTACTAAACAAAGTCCTCAAAAAGACGTATTGGTCATGAATAAAGTGAACTAAGACATATGGGTCCCACAGCAGGAGAGGCAAAATTCTGTGCTAGCCATCTTCCTTTGGGGGTGTGTACCAGCCTGGGAATAAAACAGGAACAGGAGTGTAAACAAGGATTATTTTTGCATAAACAATAAACAAAGATCTGGCTAAACAACATATGTAAATTTGTGCCCAGTGAATACTAGAGTTCAATTTATTAGTTGTTTATGTGTTTACATGCATCGTCTCTGCTTAACAATCTTCTTAAACATTTGGTTCTTATACACATTATGAAAAAGTTAAAGTTGACTAGATGATGTGTATTCCACCGTGATCGTTTGTTCCATGTGTTACTTCTCTTCTATGATGGAGTGTGGCTCAGATTTAGTTTCAGTAAATAAGGTTGCTAATGCACTTGTATGAAATTTGAGACCAAATACTCACCATTCTTTTCATGAATCTGAACCAGAGATTTGTAGGACTGCTGTGCTCTGGCAAGATTGTACTGATTCTGTGAAGAGAAAAAAACTCAAATGAGAGCAGACACGTAAAGCGGAGGCACCTAATTTTCAAATTGTGAAGTTGGTAAATAAACCTTTCGTACTCATTCCTTGCTCACATACCTTTTGGCACAGATTATTTTTGTCCACTAGCACAGCTTTAGATCAGCTTTTTCAGACACAAAAGTGAAGCCAGCCAATCAGGGTTTTTTTTTTATTTAGGTGAGAGTAATTATCCCATATTATGGGGGGAAAAAATCTGGGTAGCTCAGCTTTAACAGATTTGTCCCCAAAAATGCTTATCCAAGCCCACACTCAAATTTCATTGTTATAGATTAGTGGAACCAGGTTTAATTAATGTGTAAATAATAATTGTATTTATTTTAGAAGCCGAGCATGAGCATGACTATATCTGTCTCAAAAAGCTATACCAAGAGTGAGACTATGACTAAAATTATTACTTACATCAAACAAAAACATTAATCAGATCATGTACATCTAGGTGTGGGAACTTTATTTGCTGACACTTTGTATAAAAAGTATAAATCATTTTGAATCTCGAACATGTTTTGAATTTTCTCTCATCCTCCAATTTTACAGTATGGAAATGTAAATGACAAATGCACATGACATTCCTGTAAATATACTTTTTATACTTGTATATTTATATAATTGTTATACCTCTTTTACCTTATTTGCTCCAAACTGCACTCTGGCTTTTCCTTTGACTAAAGTGGCATTGATCTGCATGATGACAGACTCAATAGAATAGGCACTACTCCAGCCCTGTAATAACAAAGACATGTGTTACAAATCATACAGGTTTGCTTCTGAGACAGAATTACTCAAATATTCCTGTACCAGTGGTGAATAAATTCATGTTTTCCAACATAATCTTGCTATACATATAAGTGTGTATATGTGTGTCAAATGTGAATGAGTGAATCTACTTGATCTGTCTGCATTTCACAATTTGAGACAAAGTTTCAACCCAATTTTACTTATATATACACACCTATACACACCTATACACACCTATACACACCTATATACACACCTACACACACACACACACCTACACACACACCTACACACACACCTACACACACACACACACACACACACACACACACACACACACACACACACACACACACACACACACACACACACACACACACACACACACACACACACACACACACACACCTGTTTGGTGAGAAGCTCCATGCAGAGGGCGCCTCCACCAAGAACATAGCTGAAACAGAAAAAGCAAGAAATTAAAAATGTATATGGACCCTAGTTTTGATTAGTTTGAGCACGGGGGACCAGGCCCCTGATCTGGGATGCAGAGCCACGCTTAAGCTATCCGCAGATGTTCTCCATTTCCCCTCGAGATAAAACCTTTAACTAGCAGGTAAATAAAGTGGATTAATATGCAATGTGATGATAAAAGTGCATAAATGCGTGTGGCTGACGCACGGTGGGGAAAGAAGAGTAAAAGAAAAGACAAGAGAAAGGCAGATGCCTTGAAAGAGTGAATGGAGTGAGAGAAAGAGATCATAAGTCAGTAGCTGGGGCGCTTCTGGTACCGCAGAGACAACTGCAGGTACAACACTTAAGCATATAAACACATCAGGTTCTATCGGGCAAGAATATTTTGCCACTAAAACTCGGCACAGAGTGCTGCCCGGTGGTTGAGTATGCCAGGCTCCAAGTGCAGCCGGCCGCAGTGTTGCGAGTTCGATTCCTGACTCTGACATTTACTGCATGTCCACCCTTCTCTCTCAAATCCCCCATTTCACACCACTTTCCTGTCAGTAAAGCCTAAGGGCACCAAAAAAAAACAAAAACAGAACACACAGAACATTAAACACAGGTTACATAACCCGATTCTTCAGACTGTGAAAGATTGGGTCGGATCCAGATTTACAGGGGTAAAGTCTGGCCAGTATGTGCCTCGGGCTGGATTTTTTGGGCCTGATCTAAACTCTGGTGCAACACCTCACCACCCTTTAGCAGACTAGATGCTGCACAGAGTATGTCTTTAGTTGACTAGTGTTTACGACAACACTACAGATAATCACTTAACACAAAATTAAACCGCCACAAAAATATAACTAGAAATTCAAGGAAATCCTCTTGTAGGCAGCAAACACACTCACCCCCCAGAAAGCACTGGCGAAACAACTCTCACAAATGGTGGATCGAATGGAAAGTTATCCTAAAAAAGGTTTTAAAAAATGATTACAATAATACACATTGAAGAGAACTTTTGTTTGTTGCGTGCCACATCATTGTTGACTTACTTTATAGGAAAAGTTTAATAAGATGTAATCCATCCCTTCTTTTTCCTTAAGAACTTGTAAATCACTGTGTAAGGGGCTGTCTGGATCCACTCTGCAAATATCAAAATAATGTTAATTTGAGCATTGAAGAAACACTTTGAACACCTTCGAGTTACTCACGTTCGTAATTTCACGTGCCATTCATAGAGACTGTCGTTAACAAGCTCAACAGAATAGATACCTGCAAAAAAGGGTTCAAGTTACATTACAATGTCAACAATATTGATGTGTGTGACAGTAGAATTTTGACTTTATTTTAATACAGTAACTACCTGTCTTGTAACTTTGAGACCTGTAGATTTCTCGCAATTCCTTCATTAGGCGATCAGAGGCCTGCACTGAACCAGACACAGCTCCCTGTCAAAGAAAAAAATGTTTTAGTTCCTTATGCGCCAATTCCCCTACATGCAACTGAGCTCCGCTGCGCTACACTTGGCTTTGAGGTTACTCTAGGCAGCCTGGTGTTCACGATCACATCTCAAGCAGAGGTGGTTTGTCTTGATCCACTGTGTCTTCTGCTCCACTGACAGGAGTTTGAAGTTGCTGCACTGGTTCAGATAGTGCTGCGTTACGCCGCAGAAGGAACAGTACCGTTTAGGCTTGTCAAATGTCATATCCCTTTGAGGTAGCTGCTTCCTTTGCCGACTCAACGGATTTACTGCCAGGGAGAATGGTGGCAGATCTCTGGGACTTGTAGTCGTAGCGTTGGCCCTTAGATGGTACTGGTCTCTCTGGCTGGGTTACTGTCCAAGCTTGTGTATTGCTTCCCACGAGCTTGGACTCTCACTACATATTCCAGCCAGGTCGAGAAGGGCTGGACTGGGAGTATGAATGGGGTTCACAAATCTGTTGAAGTTGGCTCTTAGGTTATGTAGCAACTTAGCTAAGAGGCGAGAGACATGTGAGCCACACTCGAGTTCAATCCGACCTGGGCATCCCTGACCTGAAGACCGAATGACTTGAATGCTTTAATGTCTCTATATCTTATGTTGGGCCCATCCATTCGATCAGCGGGCGATCTGGGGTTGGCCATACATCTCGGTGAGTGCTCTCACGAGTCTGTGAATGGACACGGACTGTTGCTGTAGGAGTCGGCGATAAGCGGCGCCTCCCCACATTTGAGATGATCTGTGAGTATCTGAAACTTAGAGTACTCTGAGGCATCAGATAGCAGTAAGTTTCAATCTAGTAAACTTGAGCAGGTCCTCTGACTTGAAGTCTGGGATCGATGGCTTTGGTCCACAGTAAACCTATGTGGTGATGGATGTGATGGGTCAGGTGGGCACCTGTCCTCCCTGCGTCTCCTCTCATAACCACATGCGGGATGGTAGTCATCAGGGCGGTCTCTTGCCCTCACACCCACAGCAGCCGCCGTCAGGATGAGCTCTTGGACTACTTTGGTGATGGAACGGAGCAGGATGACTGTACTTTGGGTAACTCGAATGGTGTGGGGCCGTACCACAAAGGCTTTGGTGCCCATCTTCCTGGTTATATGAGCGTTTAGTTTTGGGGGGGGAAGAGCTGGAGGGTTTATCTTGACAGGAGCCTCCCCTTGATCTGATAATCCCGTCTTGTACAGGCACCGTCGATGGCTCTCCTCTATGGCATTTTGATCGACAAGAGGAGCAGGAGAAACATCTCTGGTCACCGGTTGGTCACTTACCTGCTGACGTGAGCTCTGCGAGCCACTGGTTGGCGTCTGCTGGAACGTAGGTGCTGAGGTGGCAGATGCTTCTTCCTGTTGCCTAGGCAGTGAAAGAGGTTGGATTCCTTCTAGAGGAGACGGGGGCCTGGTCCGCTCATTATCAGGTACACGGGGCCCCATAGGGTGACTGACCTCGTAGTCCTGGAGATGTGGAGTGAGCCGCCTGGATCAGTGTGGGTGGGTCTGGCTCGAAGGACCATAAATTGTAGCGAAGACTGTAATAACTTGATATTCTAGATGCTTGGATAGCGGTTTGACCATCACCGCAGGGCGTCGGGTCAGGACAGCAATGCTATGTTCAGGTGAGTGAAGAGAATGAGGAAACACAGCGACTGGTCAGGAGCTTTATTGGATCTCACAGGTACACACACACACACACACACACACACACAGCTTCTTTCCTTTCTCCTTCTCTGGGTCTTCTCTCATTCCACCCTGATCGGATTGCTCCCTGATCTTCGTCTTTATATTCCACAAACGCATGTAAACATCTATTGAACTGAAATCTTCTTTGACGGTTGGTATCCATAGTGTTGCATTACCGCCATTCTTTAGACGTGCCACCCACTGTAGTTGTGACTCTTGGAGTCACTTTGTTGTCGCCGCTCTCTATGGCAGCTGGCAGTTGAGCGTGGACAGGAGATCAGCGATTGTAGTGTTGTCGTAGTCTTCTTCTTCGGCAGCGTTTTATGGCGGTTAGACTTTGTTCTTTAGACTTTATCCTTTAGACTTCATTCTTTAGACATTAGAACCACCAGAACATGACAGCGGACGGGGAATTTCTTTACTCATTTTGTGTTTTCCATTTCAGACAGATTAAAATATTTTGTTCAAAAGATACTTTCTGCAGCTTTAGCAATGATCCTGATCCTTTCAGTTTTCTTTTGAGTTTGAGCGGTACAGTTAAAACCATCCACCATGAAGAGTACCAAATTATTCCAATCCACAACCACAGTATTCTCTATAATCTTGTGAGTTTCACACTTGGGAACCTTGACATTTGGGAGCTTCACACTGGCTGAGAGCTTCACACTGGCTGGAAGCAACGCTGGAATCTCTCATTGTATCTACTTTCACTTCCATTGCACTTTCTTGACTGCCTCCACATAGGATATACCTTGAGAGACCTTAATTTTTTGCACCTCAATAGCCCTTTTGCTATATTCACATCCCCTGTAGGCAGAGCTATGCTCTTCCCCACAGTTACAGCCTATCAGTTTTGCTCCTTCGTCACATTTCCCATACCCTTGATCCCCTGCACATTTACCACACGTTTGCTTCCCTTTGCAAACTGCTGCTGCTATATGACCAAAGCACAGGCACTTGAAGCAACGTAGGGGTAGTCGAACATATGATCTTCATAGCTCATGAATCCAATGAACACATTACTAGGCAGGCATGTTCCTTCAAGCTTTATTATTGACAGGCTGTCACATCTTTCTCCAAACCGGGTTGTCATCAATTGCCTGGCATCCTCAACCTTAGCTTAGACACTCCTTTACTTCATCCACAGTCACCATCGTAGGGATGCTTGTGATAACTCCTCTGACCACGTTTCTTTCAGCATCTGAAACGACAATCTTCTTCCCATCCCGACTTTTAACCTTGATCGCTTTCCTTTGCTGAGCTGCGTCTTTGCACACAACCAGCAGCGAGCCATTTCTAAGAGCTCTCGCATCCTTGAGCTCTCACTTAGGCTTGACGTCAATGCCACTGTACTCCACTCCTTAGAGGATGAATTTTCCTGCCCAAGTTTTATAATCACCTTACTCTGTGCTCTCATTCCCGACATCGTTTCCTCCTGCTTCTCACTGCCAGAACTTTCCGACGCGGGTGGGTTTACTAGTAGACTCAACAGCAACAACAGGTTGCTCCTCCCCGCTCTCTAAATTGCTACAGACCATCGATTCCTTCCAGACTGCTTTCCGCACAGAGCTGACCCTTCTTCCCAATACAGACTGCTTTCTGCATGGAGCTGACCCGTACTCAAATGACCACAAACAAACAAGACCAAACAGGTTCTACAGAGAGTCCTTTGTACAATATCCATGATTGAGAACGCATCAAAACAGGAAAGATCAGATTACTTATAATTAATAGGTGTACGCATTGATGCTTTCATATTTCAACACAGTGGACAGTTAACATTCTCTACAGTCACAAACGCAGAAAGGAGAACATTTTATTGGACTCATTCACATTGAGGTTTGATGTAGAAAAAGATTCAGTTGTAGTCATCTGGACTACAATTGATGTTTCGACTCACATCCAAGAGTCATTCTCAATCTGTGAAACAAGTCTGAGAACTCCTGTTTATGTCCTACTCTGTGAAAGCCCTGCCCACAGGGCGGGATCTCCTGATAATGGCCCATTGAAACTTGTACTGCAATGCAGTGAAGAAAGTTGTAAAGAGCGTTACATAGGTGAGACTAAACAGCCACTTCACAAGAGGCTGTATCAACACAGAAGACACGCAAATTCAGGACCCCAGAGCGCCGTGCATCTTCATCTTAAAGCCACAAACCACTCTATTGAAGACAGTGAGGTGGAGATTCTGAGCAGGGAGAAAAGATGGTTTGAAAGAGGAGTTAAGGAGGCTATCTTTGTTAAAAAAAGAGAATCCTTCCTTAAATTGTAATGGAGGTTTAAGATTCAACCTTCCTGTTGTTTATAATGGTTTATTGAAACCCTGGAGACGCCCAAAGCATTCTGATGCTAAACAGGCACTCCGGAGAGGGAGCCAAATCAGTGAACAATAGGATGCAAAGGGCCTAGCTCATTTAGTTTCAATGGGCCATTATAAGGAGGTCCCGCCCTGTGGGCAGGGCTTTCACAGAGTAAGTTATAAACAGGAGTTCAGACTTGTTTCACAGATTGATAATGACTCGCCGATGAGAGTTGAAACGTTTTTCTTCTTTTTTCTAAAACAGAGTCCAGATGACTACAACTGAATCTTTTCCTACAACGGAACACTCCTGGACGAATGAGGGATTACACCGACATTGAGGTTTAATGCCTAATAATCACACCTCATGGCAATAGATCTGAGTGTGAGCTAAAGAGCAATCTCATGGAACACAAAAGTTATCTGCACTTCTGCTTTAGAAGAAATAGTTACTTGGTCTTAAATAGGAACTTTAATTTGACACTTGTGTCCTCCGCACACTCGCTTCTTAAGCTCCTTGGGGCTCCATAGCCCGGCGGACTTCTGTAGAGACAGTGGGCGAGGGATTTACGGGGTCTTTATGAAGTGGGCTGCAGTGCAGCGGAGCGGAGCTACATGCAGTGGAATCAGCGCATTAAACTCTGCTGTTAAGGTGCCATTGATTTTGTGAGAACACTCACGTGGGACATTTGTCCCACGCTAATGCGCTTCACCTTTCGTGGCCTCGCAGATTTTTTTTGGTAATGCTTTTTTTTTTTTTTTTTTATATAATTTTTTCAATTTCCTGATTGACTAAGGGACTGTAGAATATTGTCAATCTCCTCCGTACTGTGTCTCTTGTACAGCAACTACAGAATGCCTTCAGCTTGCCAAAATTATCGCTGGCAGTGTGACTGAAATGCTGTATGTTTGTACGTTTTCTCTAACCCTGGCTAGGTTTATGCTTGACGCGTCCGCGAGGTCCCGCACGACAAAATGTTGTCATTTTTGCCGACATGCCCCCTGGGCCCTTGCCATCCGCAAAATGAATGGAATTTCATAGCAGCTAACTCAGATTTCTACTGTTGACACCGCATGAAACGGCGCAGACTATAAATACTGCCAACGTCTTCTCTGCTGCCCTCCGCACGTCTCATTTTTGCACGGAATTTACATGCGGGAAGTATAATCCAAGCCCAAAATGTCAACGAAACGTTCTGCACCAACAAAAGTATTTAAAGTGTGTAGTGGGGGGTTTTTGCAACCTTAAAAGATTTATAATAATTGTAAAAAAAAAATAAGAATAGTGCTGACTACGTCGCAGATTTCGCATAGTGCAGGTTATTTTTTAGAACGCAACTCCCGCGATAAACGAGGGACCACTGTATCAAATTAAATACCAGACTGCATCGCCAACAATCACATTTAATATTCAAAACTGCCTCATGCTCGATGAAGTAAACAAGGTAATCAAATAATTCTATCCCATCATTCCACAAATACGTGCATAGTATGAATGAATTAAAACTTACATCACTTACATTCAAATGGTCTTGTCTCTGGTTTTTGCGGATTTTCTCCAAGATGGCTAGATTTTCTTTTTCAATACCATCATCTTCTGATTTCTTCCCTTCCACAGGTTCTTCCTCTTTCATTTCATAGTGGTCCAGATCCTCTATGTCCTACAGAGAATGTGTATTTTATTACATCTTCAGCACATATAATGAGAAGGAAACAATAGATAATTTAAGAGAATGTTAGAGACATGCCTCTCCCATTTCCTCCTCCTCTTCTTCCTCAGATGTAACTTCCTCTGTTCCATGCTTATACAACACAAAAACAAAACAATCTCAAATTCAGAAAGAGTAAGAATACTGGATACGTTTTTATATTGCTTGATTGGATGTTAGCATTCAATAAAATGATTATTATCAACCGTTCAGTAACTACCTTTCGGTCTTGCGCTACAGGACCCGCAGGCAAAGGCTGGTCAAGCATCTCAACATCAGGATGTTGGGGAAGGTTGTACAACCGACAAAGGTCACAAATAAGTTTCTTCAACTGTTGTAAAAGCTAAAAACCAAAAAGCATGTGGTTACATTGATTACATCAAGAAACATGTGTCCAGGAGCATTACATGGCTTTGAATATAATGTCAGCAAAACATTAAATAACGTTAATCACAGTTGTAGTAGGGTAAGCTTGTTATGTATTTATAAAGAACTTGGTTCACCGGGCAGATAAATGATACAGATACACGGGGTGCGTGCAAAGCCAGCGATGCAGCTAACCCTGACATTTCACTCACTGTGATATTACGGACTATATCATCTTATTACATGTGACCTACCAGGGTGCTGCCTTTTCTCACATCTTCCAGCCGCTCTAAAACTTGTGCAAGGCTTGGGTCGTCTGAATCTACGAACCATATCGGTGGCGTAGTCGGATATGACTCCTAAAGACGATACAAAACATATACAAATATTTAGACAGTCAAAACTTCAAGTAACTGTGGGTTGTCACATCACGCAATTACATGTATTTATACTGTGATCATTCGCATAGCCTCATTAGCTCTCAGCTTCTTTAGCAGTTAAATTAACGATCTATCTATTGTACCCAGAGTGATATTCAACCAGGGTGAATTCAGATAAAACCAAATAAAAATCTGTAGCTTGCATGATACAGAACACAATGGGCAAAAGCGGATTCTTGACATTGTAGCAAGTTAGCAGCTAACTTTAGCCTGCTAGTGACGAACGTGAGTCAATGGCAGTAACAAGTCCCGCTGATATGTTTGTGCGCGCTTACCGTAATGTTACAGTGTATTATTAACAGCTTCTCTCTGGTCACATTAAACTGACAGCTTAGTTCGTCAGGTTTCCAGTCAATGATCCTAAACCGTTCGTGATTTGGGTCAAAAATAGACTCCAAAAACTTCAGTTCGGCCTTCAGCCCCGACACCGACATCTTCCATGCATCTCCGACTGGGCCGCTGGGGAGGAGTGAAGTCAGGACTTAGCTTAGCAAGAACCACAACAAATCCTGCCTCAACTATGATTTATGCACAGAGACAGTCCTGGATGGTCAGTTGAAAGTCCACCAACAGGTTTTTCCACGGATACCGACCAGATCTGAGATGAAATAACAGGCGAGAAAGAAAAGTCTTGTCAGTTTTCAAGTAGCGTGTAAAACAACGCAGAGGATGGTTTAGCAGCGGACTAGCGGGGGAGTTAGCCAGCGAGCTAACCTAGCCAGTCCGTTGTTGTTGTCTTTCCGCCTATTGTTGTGTCTGCCTAGTATAACAACATTTTCGGTCCTTGCCCAGGTCCTCTTACTGGCTTCTCACTAGCACAGAAGACTGTCCCTCATCGTCGTGTTAAATGTGAGGCAGACATCCAAATGTGACGGATCTGAATCTTTCAAGCGCTGTATGGATTGTGTTGTTTTTCACCCCGGTGTTCAACTGTGGCTGGTGCTGAGCTCGTATGGGGTTTAAAGATGGCGTCCTCAAACCTCATTCCCGCAGATTCCCAGCATTCAATGCGACAACGACGTGTGCCAAAAGTTTTGTGTAGTCAGATGTGTGAAGTTAATCCCCAAGAGCTCATGAACGTATTCTGTGTTTATTTCGTATTTACTCTTGTTTTGGTATTTCATCCACGTAAAATAGCATTATTGGGGTCGTATCAGAATTCGAATCAGAATCAGAAGGGGTTTATTGCCATTGTCAATGAACAAAATTCACAAACATAGGAACTTGGCTCGGTATTAAGGCACAACATAAAACACTAATCAATAATAAAAACAACATATGTGAAATCAAATAGGGCATACATTAAGAAACAATTTAAAATTACTATCATATAAAATAAAAATAAAATAGGCATTGATTTGTACACAAGAATTACAGTTAAATTTACAGTTGTGGTGCAGAAAGTGACAGTGCAATAGGTGCAATAGGTTGAATAGTTGCAGTTAAAGTGACAGGTGTTTAAGAAGTGTTCATGAGTCCAACGGCAGAGGTAAAGAAACTATTCTTGTGGCGGGAGGTTCTGGTCCGGATGGACCGTAGCCTCCTGCCTGAGGGGAGTGGTTCAAATAGACCATGTCCAGGGTGAGAAGGGTCAGCTGTGATCCGACCTGCTCGTCCCAGAGCCCTGCAGACGTACAGGTCCTGCAGAGATGGAAGTCTGCAGCCGATCACCTTTTCAGCAGAACGCACAATGCGCTGTAGTCTCTGTTTGTCCCTGGCTGTGGCTCCAGCGTACCACACGGTGATGGAGGAGGTGAGGATGGACTCAATGATGGCCGTGTAGAACTGGCCCATCATCTGCACTGACAGCTTGGCTTTCCTCAGCTGCCGCAGGAAGTACATCCTCTGCTGGGCCTTTTTGATGAGGGAACTGATGGTGGGCTCCCACTTGATGGATTGATATGGATAACAACCGCCATAAAATGCATTAAAAGAATAAAGTCTGAAGAATAAAGTCTAAAGAATAAGTCTAAAGAATTGCAGTAATGTAACACTATGGATACCAACCGCCATAAAACACCAAATGAATTTCAATTATTTTCAAAATATGTCTACAGCACATGGATCTTTACGATTGAGTCATTAGAAAAAAATGTGTGTATATATATATATATATATATATATATATATATATTATATATATATATATATATATATATATATATATATATATATATATAGTAAAAAATAAAGAAAATAAACACACACGCATACACACATATAACTAATAGATAGTTTAATTTATACAAAATATCAAAATACTAGGTTGTATTAGTAGTATAATAAAACCTGCCTGAAAAGACTGACAGTGTATGTTTGGTCAAACTTAACCTGCTGTAGCTTCTTTAAGCATATACTTTAAATTATGATGATATTTTACTAATAACAAATGGTAAAAACAATATTTACAAGGGACTTTGGTCTTTACATTGCATTATTCATGCATTTCTCAGGCACACTTGTTTTTGGGTCATAAGCTACTCTAATAACCGCTGCCCTGAGGCAGACTGACAAAGGTTCCAACAACCTCTTTCATCACCACAAATTGTATGTGTAGGGTGTGGTGTCTTGCTAAAGGTCACAATGGCAGTATACACTGTTAGTTTGGTTGAACTGCCAAAATTTGAGTTATAGATGAACATCTTTTCTGAGGGATACATTGCACCCTCACTAGTCCAGCACATAACTTCGAAAGAAGGTGCAGATGTGTAAAATAAAGAACAGGAGGGTGTGGAAAACTCTCTAACGGTTTGTACTCACACTCTTGGAACAAGCCTGAAAGTGCCCTCCAGCCTCACACAGCGTGTCATGGATAGGCTAGCTCGAAGGGTTCAAATCTGTTGGTCTCTTTTACCAAATAATAAATACAGGTGTTGCGTTTATGTTTTTAGTGTTTCACAATGAAAAGCGAAAATATTCCCACTTTACCAATGACAGGTGTTCCAATAGCACCCCCCCCCCCCCCCCTCCCCAAAAAAAATCTAATTTGGGACTAACGTGTTTGAAAAGGACCAAACTGTCTGAATGATATATTAAAAAATTACCCTGATGTAGTAGACACCAAGAGCCTTAAAACATGTATGATTTCATGATTTCATAACTAAAAGTATTAAAGAAGATTACATTTCTAAAATACCCATATTCACCCAATTTAGGGCAGCATTTATTCAATACACATGCTTGCAAAATAAGATTCCAAGCTTCCATCTTTTTACCTCTTGACTAGACTATAACACAAGAAAATACCACCTACTCCAAAAAAGTATGGATACAAGTTTATCAAATCTACATTTTGTGCGTTTTCTTTGGTAAATTGGCAGGTTACTTCAAAGGGGCCTTGCTGCTAAATCAGAATAAAAAATGATAGCCTACTTCCTAATGCTGCCACTAGAGAGCAATGTTTCCCAAATAAAAACAACTGGTATCTTATATGCATCATTGTTATCCTTTTATAGGCCTTTTGTTTAGCTACTAAATTCATAAATATGATAATCCTAATTGTGTGTACGTATTTACCAGGCCATGCTTAAAGGCAAGTCAAAATATGACCACCAGATCTATAGGTCTGTAAATAACAACGTTATAACAAACCTAAAATAAAAAGAAGACAGATTAAATACATTTATCTCTAAATGAAATTATTGGAATAGTAGAGGATCTCAACAGTACAGTTCACTTTTTAATTAGATGATTTTCCTAGTCCTTGACATAATATGGCCTATACCTGTCCACACTTCGTGTGCTATACGGGTCAGGGGATTTATAATAGTCTGTGAAAAGGTCATGGTTCCAGTCCACCACACACATTCAATTCTGGCCATCATTGTTAAAAAGTCAATTGACAAAAACTACTTATACACACAACAAAAATATTGTTGTATTCAGCTATTACCCCATATAAAACACCAGATAACCTTTTACATTTTTGGGCTTGAGAAAATGTTCAATTTCTCAAAAAGCATTCAACTAACTTCTGTGCACTGAACTCTCTCTTGAATAACAGTGTGGTATTTTCCTAGTTCACCTGATCATTTCACTTCATTTGCTGACTGTCAGGTTAATGGTAAAGCTGCTGACCAGTTTTACCTGTGCTGTTTGCGTCATCATACCATTTATTCTTGTCACATGTATAATTACTTACCATCGACTGGATGGTGCTGCTGCTTTTCAGGCTGTGCATATGTTTGTATTATTTAACCCTACCAACCATATTTACATAAGGACAGAAGTAAAAATATTCTTTTTTGTTAAATAGCATCATTATTTTTTGGGTAAAATCTCCATACGTTTGGTTCCACCACACCATTTTTGGCCTATCATTGAGCTGGAGGGCAGTTTATTCTTAGTTACGTAACTGTCAAAGCAGATGTTGTGTCCTATTTGTGGTTAATGGGGAAATGCCAATCCACATGGAATAAAAACTGGTCCAAAGCTCAACACCTTCTCTGGTAGCAATTCACAAACTCAGGTTGCATTATTATTTTTTCAGAATAGCTTAAAAGTGATGGTATTACTGAAACACAATGATTTGTCAATCTTGAGAACACTGTGGATCATAAGTTTGGATATTACTTTCCAAAACAGTGAATCTTCCACAGTCACAATGTTCCCTGCCCAAAGACACTCAAGACTTTTTCTTGTAACTACAACACTGCAGTTGTCTTGGTGCTTGTGGATACTGTAGTCTGCTCATGAGTCCTGGACTAATGACGGTCTGTGTTGAACCTGAGCAAGACCTGAAACTTTTCAGCTATGTTTTTATTTATTTATATAAATACATTATTAATCTATTGTTAGTTAGTTAGTTAACCGTTATTTAACCAGGAAAGTCCAAATGAGATTAAAAACTCCTTTTCCAAAGTAGTCCAGGCAAAGAGGCAGTAACATTAAACAACATTAAAACAGCACAGGTTAAGAGAAACAATTGCTATTATCAAAAAAGTCTCTAATGTTTTCTGCCTGGTTTTAAAGGCATTTAAGGACAAGATCTCAGTCAATTTCGAGTCTTTCTGCAACATATTCCAAGCAAAAGAAGCTGAGAGTACAAAAGCTTTCCTTCCAAGCTCTGTGTTGCAAAAAGAACACAGAGCAACAGCTGATCATTTGATCTTAAGGAATATGAGTCAACGCTTCTCTGTGTGATCAAAGCACAAATAATTTTAGTTTGATTGATGATTCTGTCCAGACTCTTTCAGAAGTTTGATTGATTCTTATCTTTAGTTGGACTTTAAAGAACAAAAACCAGAGGGAAGTCAGTATTTTAAGCAAAAATCCTGTGGTTCTCAACCAGGATAGGCCTACTTCAAAACTACTCACAGTGTGGCCCTAACCTCCCTCTTAGAGTTTAGTTGCCAACAGGAAATTTAAAACTCTAAAAAAAAATGTGTTTTTTTTAAAGTCATATGCAAAATTAGAAATGTTTCACGTTGTCACTTTTGACCCTGCAACATTTTGTTTAGGCTATAGAATTCTCAAATTCACCAGAAACAAAAAGTGCCTGACCACAAACGGGGTCATTTTTGACCCCAGATGAAAGAGGAGTATGTGTGTAGGTAAATGTAGAGATATTACTCACGCACCCATGTCAGCATCAACCCTGGAAAATAGAACATGCAAATGAAGTAGTACAAGGCAACAATGTTGTGTGATTGAGTGTTCAAAAAACTATTTCTGAAGGCCGTCGGAGAGGCCATTACAAAGGTTGTCACGAGTCAGAATGAACAGAATAGTATACATCACAGTTCTCTTCAGGCCTAATTTATGATCGAGCAAGTGACATGCCATTTGCCCAGCTATGTTTGTTACCCCCAATAAAGAGGCAGATTGCTGGTGTCTGACAAGATTTATCGCGTCTCTCTGCCCTCCATCTGCATCGGACAAAAAGTTAATTAAAATCCAGCTCTGTCTTATTCCATCCTCAACAGCATGAGCAAATCATCCTCCAGCATTTGTAGCCTTTATTATTTCTGTTTTGAACATGCAAACAGTGGCCTGCATTCTTTTGTCTATTTACCACCTCAAGGTTATTTAATAAATCAATGGAATCTTTTATTTGCAGGTGATTTTGACAAATTTGAGGTAGCAACCAAAGAGAAGTGTATAGTGTATAGGAGAGTCCTATTTGTCAACCGCCTCTTCTGCTGATTCACCACATACGACCGACACTTTGTCAGAGAGGACAGCACTATTCCCACAGAGAAGGAGCAATATTAATCTTTGTCTTTTTTTCTTAGGAACAGTAAAAGTGTCAGGGAGGGGGGCAGGTCACTTCCAAGATCCAATATCAAACGTATAGGGTATGTAGTGGAAAAAATATATAAAAATAAATAAACATTAACTAAACATCCAAAGAAACACAATCATGTCACATTAAAATAATGGTCCCACTTGGTCTAAAGTCTTTCTATTTGTCCATTTCCTAATTAATTGTTTCCATTTGTCTAATAATGATAAACCTTTTCAACCAGCAAGAGCGTGGGCTACATACCATACCTTTTAACAGACTGCAAACAACATCCAAACATGGAAATATAATCTGATTTATAATACGTCAAAATGAGCAGTTTGATCTATTCAAATCCATTTTTCACCCAAAACTGATAGTCCCAGAATCATTAATGCAGAATGATGTATGTTTCTAAACAATTGTTTATACTTACACATTAACTGTAAACTTCTGCCAAATAATAACTGAAGAAAGCTAAAGCTAGTGATGAGTAATGAGATTTAACATTTATTTTTATTATTTTTGTAATTTTAAATTATCAGTGACTAGGATTGATGGAACTAAGTAAAACTATACAGTGACAAAAGGAAAAGGCTTATGGCAATTTCATACGTTATTCCAATGAGGCTACGGTGCCACATAAAGGGCAAATGTCACGTTCAAATGTTTTAGTAAAACTAAGCACCTCCACAGTCGCGTCAACAGTCGCAGAGGTTTGATAGCCACAATCTTTAACCCTAGAATTTAGAGTAAAAATTATTGCCATCACAGTCCCTTGCAGTTAAAATCAGAGACAGAACTGAACTTCCCCATTTCCCACTTATTTGATGCTGTGGACATCCATTAGGAGCGCTAATATTCATTACAAATATCTGGTGCCTGATATATTCTTGAATACATTTCTTATTTATTTTGTATTAATTTACTTATTTTGAGCTGCATGTCTTTGGCAAAACAAACTAAAAGTGGTACAGAATGGAAGACAATACAAAGTCCAAGATTGACTTAAACCATTTAAAACATAACATTGATGCTCGAAATTGAGTGGGAAGAAGTCAAACTTATTTCAACCCACCACCCAGAGCCAGAAAAGATACTTAGGGAGAAATAAAGAGAAGCTGATTCCTTTTCAACAATGCTGATCAATACCTCAACAATAATGACCAATGGCGTGTACATAATGCATGCTCACATGGTGGTTCTTGAACTGCTCTCTTAAATAACTGTTGGATATTCTAAGTTGTGAAATGCTTTGAAAACAACTGTGCAGTGTAGAATTTAACCAAATCATATCTTCATTTTTAATCATTTGGATTGGAGAAGAAAAGAATGTGTGTGTGATCACATGAATATTGATTATTGTAACAACATACAAAGGTTAGGGTTAGTACATCCGGTTTCTCTCTATTCTTCTATTTTATTTCCTCTTTTTGGGTGTGGCTCTGTGTAATGGGCAATTTTTGTGCCAATCTAATTCCATAAAGGTTATCTGTGGAACATCTCTGTGCTGGGGATCTGCTGTTCTTCATGCACTCTAACCAAGTCAACTCAGGCCTAATCACATTGGAGCCAAACTCTATTTACTTTGTGGGGCACTGCTGCTCTGTTGAGAGGCAAAAGCAGCAGTGTAAAGGTCTTTGCAAACGAGTGCACCACCGCCAATCCATTCCTAATGCTAATGTTTACGTGACAGGCTGACAATTGGGGAGGAGGCCAGCCTAAATCAATTAGCTAACAGAACAAATATCATCTTAATTTAAGCCCTGCTGGACTGCTATAGAAAGCACAAAAAAGGCAAAGATTACGAATGTGTTTTCTTTTCATTTGGCATGTTCTAAAAGGGCACATACTGTATTATGTAACTCCTCTCATATTAAAGTTAAAAAACTGTCCCGTAGCCCCTTTGAAAAAACAAACAAACAAACAAACAATAATTTGCTTCTTTACTGTATATGGCTGACAGCAGAGAATTCTGTTGAGTTTATTTTGTAAAGCCCAAACTCACAACAGCAGTTGCCTCCGATGGGTGACAATGAAATACACAAGCAGTAAATCATGTTGATAGTAATTTCGCACATGACAACTCTTCCAGCATCCCCTGTCCTTAGCATCAGTTCTGTTTTTTGAACAAGAAGTCAATGGACACATTTCTATTATTAAACCGCTTAAGTTCAATATTGTGGTATGAATGAAAACTTTTTTCAAGTTTGTCAACTAAGCAACAGGTCATGCACGTGGGGGAGTGATGGCTCATGTAGTACAGCATATAAACTAGTACAAAATGATCAGAATACAAACCTTGCATATCTATATATTTTTTACAGTAGGGCTCCACCATCTAAATCTCCATAACACCATGAAGAATCTGACTACCTGGTCACTCCTGAGCGCTTCAGTTTTGGGGTTTGGGGAGAATCAGGATGTTACAAACCATGAAACACATGGTGCTGTAACAGAACGCTGTATGTGGCAGACAATTTTCCATCAGGTGACAGATCACGCACAGACTTTAAAAGGACTTGGTCTCAGAGGGAGTAAATGCCATCTGGAACACTGTGTACAGTGACCCATCCAATTTACCTCTACCTGTGGCCTCGACAGTAGTGCTCAGCAGGATAACAGCAGCACAGATGGCATGAACCTGACAAGATGCTTTTTCAACTTACAGACAATACAGGAGAAAACACAGAAAGGAGAGGATCTTAACTTAATAACTATATCTTAATGTATAGATTTGCTTTTTTCAAATTAACAATGTTGCAAACTAGTAAACTTGTTTTAACTTGGATTCCAATCTACTACTTTGTTGGCACTACTGTATACTGATTAATTGATGGTTGCATCTGCATGTGGAAGTTGTTGCTTTCTGTCCAGTTTGTTTTAGTTATTTTGGCGCAGCCGTGCTCCCTGTGGTTGGTTCAGTATCTTTTCCATGCATCGTTAACGGCAAGTCCAGACATATAGGCCACAATCAGTCACGTCACCATGTGGGACCTCAGTGGGACCCACCCCCAGGATGAGCCATCCCTGCTCTCGGGGACGTGGATGATGACTGATAGGCTTCACATTCTTCATCCTCGGTCCCTGGAGAGTTTATTTGACCGTAACACAGAAACCCAATTGAATTATGTTATTCCAGACAAACATGCAGACATCATTAACCTAGGATATCTAGTGAGCAACGTTTCAAATCTCATGTGCCGCCGTGGTCATTTGCAGGTCATGGTTCGTCAATTACAAAGTTATTAAGTCATTCTACACCTTTTTCAATACATTTCCAAAATATAAATTTCAACCCAGTCTCACTCAAATGCATATAAACCACTGCTATATTTAAGTATTCCATAAATCACGTGGGTATCACGTTGTCTACAAGATGAACTTGTCACAATGATCTGACCCTATTGGTCATTTCCATGTCCACTGCCCAGCCATTGATTGACATTTACAACTCCTGTGCCTATATGAGCCCCAGAAGGGATATTTAACTTCCAAAGTCTATTTCCAGCAGAGTTGTGCGGCCAATCCTACTCAATCATTATAATGTCCAACAGCAAATACATATCCTAAGCAAGAGTATTATGCATTGTATAGCTTGTGATAACACTTTGCAGATGGAACAAGCTTCAATGTCTCGCCCAGTGACCGCTTGTCGCGTCTTTTGATTCTTTTATAGAACATATCTAACCTGTTTCTCTGTGGTTTCCTGAAAAAATAAATGTACATAATATAGGAGTAAAAAATTGCAAATTGCAAACTGTTACACAAATCTTCTTCTATCGCATGTTCAGATCACACAACAGGAAGAGATTCACAGATAAACACTCAAGGCTTGGTTTCGATTAGACTATTGTCTCAAAGCTCTTAGACACACTTTTCTAAGCACATTAAGATCTCATCTAGGGCAGAAAGAATTGATTCCAGTCTGCCGTGATTCCAAGACTGTGTGTCAAAGCAAAAGGCATCATAGAAACAAATGGGATACATTTTTCAAATGATGGTGTTTGCTAACTGGGGCTGTTGTACACTGAGGCACAAGTCAGAGGACTACCTTGGATTGGCACTTACTGTGTTGCAATTATACATGAATTAGCTGAACAGTTAAGAACCCACTCTGCTTATGTGGAACACGTTGATGGTAGAATGATACCAAGGATGTTAGATGGTCAACGCTAAATCAGGCTTCCAGAGATCTGGAAGGCGCAGACCAATCGATCTCTTTGGGATTTGGAAGGCTGTGAGTGAGTCAGGTGAGGTTTAAAGCACACCCTGGTGTCATAAAAATGTCACTGCAGAGTGCATTCAGGATGTCACACCAGGTCCTGCTCTATCTGCAGGTGGCTGTCTTTAGGCTTTACGCTGCATTTGTGACTCTGACTTTAACTGACTGAAGCTGAGACTATCATGATGAAGAGAATAAGATATTTGCACAGTTTCTTACAAATTGTATTATTTCTCTCTCTAATGGGAAAAATGCAATTTATGAGTTAACTGCTTCTTGAAAACTCAGCTGTATTGTTAAGCCCTTCGAGTATAACTACAAAGCTAAAGAAAGCCACAGCTTGTAATGGCCAACCTCAGATATGAACATGATGGCCAATCGCTGCCGATGAATCAATATCTTCACATGAGGCTGAAACTCTGTGGCACAGAAGCCAAGCACTTTGGGTAATGAACTGCCTTCTTGATATATATCCCTCGCAGTGTGGGATTGCTGTGGTGCAACATGGCACTGCAACTGCAGCAATTCTTTGATTAGCCATTTCTCTTCCATCACACATCCCTGCCATGCCAAAACTAAAAAAAACAGCATGTCACTCCATGTGTTTACACATCCTCTGTTCACCTTGTGTGACTGTGGCACCCACCTAAACCCTGACACTCTCCCCAGTTCCCAGTACACGATCAAAGAATATTTGTAAGCCTATGGTATGTTTTTCTTTCTATAGTATGTCTTCTTAATGTTTTAGACAAAGTTATTTGTTTGAGCATTATTATGAACAAC
This sequence comes from Chaenogobius annularis, assembly GCA_015082035.1. NCBI lineage: Eukaryota > Metazoa > Chordata > Actinopteri > Gobiiformes > Gobiidae > Chaenogobius > Chaenogobius annularis. Next base: position 29,298 of record BJKM01000094.1, on the reverse strand, counting down.
AGCCTGACAGTGTGATTGAGAAAGAGCATCTTGTGAACAAAATTGCTTTCAATGACTAAAGCTCAATTCCATAACTGTATTCTCCCAGATAAAGTGTCACAGTGCACTATATTATATCAGGATGAAAAGACATCTTCCACATGGTGCGCTCCTCCCCCAAAGCCTCATTACCTAAAAAGAAAGAATGTACCAGGGATGTCAAGATTATCCGGTCACTTTCAAAAGAAACAGCGATGTAATGTAACATAAGAATCAATGTTTGACATCGTGACATCCATGATGTACGCACAAATACAGACATCCATTCATACATATACTTGTGTACATATACTGTATCTTAAACTATCAAACTTGTTCATGAATTTTTACCATTTTGGGCTGAGTAAATCTACATTTTGCCAATTCGTTGAGACTTGTTTAAATATAGCTATAGCTGTTCTTAGAAATAGATGGGAATCAAATTTCCCCCCCAAATAATAGTGTCAATGGGTCCTGTTGGTCCAAGTCTGATATTAAACCCTTTACTTATTTCTGAGATGGATTTTCCCCAAAACTCCTTTAGGACCAGAACACATAATTATAGTCTGCTTTCTGTTCTCCGCATTGTCTCCAACATTGAGGGGGCAGGGGGTTTTAAAAAAAGTAATTTGTAATTTGATAATTTGATATTCCAGAAAAATTCTTTACAGTAATTTGAATGTGTTGTTTGATGGATGTTTTGTTCCCAATCTGTTTGGACAGCTCATTTTCCTATTTCTTTATTTTTTTTACTTTATTACGGATTTCTTGTTTTATTATTTGAATATATTTAACAAATATTTATAGAAAATATTTAGTATAGGGGGGGAGATTATTTGTTGCCTCTGTTTCATATTAGTTCTATGTTATAAAGGTCTGCAAGGAAATGTCATTAAGCAGCAGCTCCATATGACATGTCCTTTAGATGTTATATCATTTTACACTCGAGTGAATCAAGCTGTTACTGCTACATAAAGATATGATGTAAATGTCAAAGAAGTCCCCGTCTACACATGTCTGTGACATTTCTTGTGCTGTAAACAACAGACAAATGTATATCGTTTTGCCAGTGGTATACCAGGGGTCAGGACCTAATCAGCCCTTATTGATCCCTTCTCAATGATCCGCATGGGAGTATTTGGATTTTAAATGTATTACTGAGGCAAGTCCTTGGATCAGCTCTTCATGCCTGATTCAGTTCCTTTACTGGCCATTCTAATGAGGCATTAAACAGTGTGGCCACCGTAAATCTGCTCCAGTTTGATTGCTCTGCTCCTCGTCGGACTGAACCTGAAGCATTTATTTTCCTGTCTCACCCCAAGTACACTCACCATACCAAGTGTTTGGAGTCAGCAAGTGGTCAAAAGTCTGAGGCATCATCAACTATTGCTTGTAGTGAAGGGGTTTTCAGCGCACGTGGGACAATTCTAGCCTCCTTTCTAATTTGGCAAAACCAAGGAAAAAATCAGCCTATAGTTTCAGAAAGCAAATAAAAACAAAGAAAGCTCGGTCAGAGCTCAACTGAAGCTATTGTTTCTGTATGTAGCATGTGCTGTCGGAGCAGGTCGTCACAGCGCGCACCGCAGCGCGGCCGGAGCACGGACGCGGACACTTCTGGGAGCGCGCTGCAGAGTTCATTGGGCGCAGGGCAGCACGCAGCAGACGGTAGAGGGCTAGAGACACCAGCACAGCACGGAGAGGGAGACCACTGTCCACACGAGCAGCTCCTCGGTATGCCTGAGCGCGGACCTCACACAGCTCTGGTGGGCTCGCTCTTTCGGACCTGACGGCGCAGGAAAAATGACGCGGACTATCTCCATTGTCGTCTACTTTTTCTCCTTAATTTGCTGTAAGTGATTGTGTTAAATTCCTAACGCTTTATATGCAGATTCAGCCTAATTGTGTTAATAGTTTAAATGTGTTATTGATAAACCTTGCGTCTACATTATTAGTAGGCTAGGCCTTAATTTGCATACATTAAAGACCAATCAAAGAGGCTACTTTAACAGCAGTGCATTTAAACCTGTCATTGTGTTTCATTTGATTTTTTTATATTATTTTTCTGTTAGTCACCTGCAGTTTGCTGTGTGGTAACCAACGTAAAAGTTAATACTTTCTTCAACATCTGCTTTATCATCTGCTTAGTGTTGTCAAAAGTGTGATGTCTAATTCTAAAACCAGAATTGAAACTAGATACTCATTCGAGAAATTCGTATCAGTTCTCTCAGTTCTATCACATACATAGGAATGAGTTTAATAGTCTAATTTATGTCAGAATTAGTAGGCCTATTAGATCACATGGTAACATGGTTATCAAACTGGTCTACAATAATTTTGTGCCAAATTACAATTTGTCTCAATAAGGTGTCAAAATTGATATCAATACTTAGTATTAAAATTGTGTTTACATTATAGTTTCATGACAACACCATCTGCAATAGTTTATAGGCTCTCATCCAGGCTATATCCAGGGATTGATGTAGAACACTAACTCACTTTATAGCTTGATGCAACTTTGGCACTCCAAATTGTGACCTTTCCATTGAAAGTGGTTTACTTCAGATTCTATTTCCACGCTTGACCTCCCTCTTGCTTCATCTAATGTCAAGTTTTTTGTTTGCACAATTAGTGCAGCACATTACAGGTGAACTGCCTGCCTTCTGTGCAGCAGTGCTGGGTGAATAGGCCATACATGAATGTGTTACATTACATTACATGAACCACTTTTATTTTATTTTTTATTTCAAAATATCTAAATTTGCCATTTCAGGCAGCAGTGGGGCTGATTCTGAGGAGCGCCTTATGAACTGGTTGCTGGGAAAGGATCGCTACAATCCCCTCATCCGGCCAGCTGTTAACAGAACAGAGCGGGTCACAGTCAAACTGCAAGTGTCACTGGCTCAGCTCATAAGTGTGGTAAATGCACAACTATCTTATAAATGTGGGGTTTCCATCTCACTGTGAAACAATAAAATAAAAAGACAGACAGTGAAGATAGATATGGTCAGGGAAGCTGTGATCTCTGCTCTTGTCATGTCTGGATTGAAGTTTCAGCACATTTAGATTAAAAGACACCATAAAGCAGCCAAACTGCCTTTATGAGTTTGGGTCACACCCTTGGGGTCATCTGAGATTTTGTCCTAGCAACATCATGTCAATGCAACTAAGGAACAATTCACACAGGGAGGCTTTGAAGTGCTATTAAACACTACATTTTGAGTTATTAAGTGGTTTTGCGCAACTTCCTCATCAAATAAATATTACAGGGAGCCAAACCTGCCTACCGCCTTGGTTCATTTCCCAGCATCGTCCATTTGCCGAATATCTACCCTCTCTCTTTCTCCCAATTTCATGCTACATCTATCCTGTCAAATAAAGCCTACAGGTCAGAAAATCTATTTAAATATATTTGAAAAATAAAAGACAGGAATCACCAGCGTGTATTTGTTGGGCCGATAAACTACAGTTTCACAGAAACTCATTGGATATTATGATCAATCAAGAAGACCAAGAAGCAAATCATAGTAGTCTTTAAACCTGAATGTTTTATATATCTATATTAGAGAACTTAGGGGATATTCAACGTACAGTAATTTTCACATGGATATTATACAAGCCACCAATAACTATCTGCCACTTGCTTCTTTCAGCATGAAAGAGAACAGATAATGACGACAAACGTATGGCTCACTCAGGTAAGGCCAGTTGCTACTTTAAATAATACATCAATATAAATTACTAAATGCCCTTGAATTATACCGTATCAATTTCTATCTCAAGTGCGGAACAAAGCAGTTCTGTAATTATGTCACTGAAAATGATTGAGAGTAAATGAACCATAACATTACTGTCTCCGCAGCATTGGGTGGATTATAGGTTGGCCTGGGACCCATCAAAGTACGAAGGAATTGACAAACTGCGCATTCCTGCAAGACACATCTGGCTCCCAGATATTGTCCTGTATAATAAGTAAGTTCATACAAAAATAATTCTTTAGAAGAAAAATAATAATAGTAACATTTATGTCTTTTATTAAAGTTGTTTTTTCACTTTTATTCTTCCTATAGTGCAGATGGAACATATGAAGTGACAGTGTTTACAAATGTAATAGTCCTTTACAATGGCAGTATAAACTGGCTTCCTCCAGCTATCTACAAAAGTGCCTGTAAGATAGAGGTGAAGCATTTCCCCTTTGACCAACAAAACTGCACCCTCAAGTTTCGATCTTGGACATATGACCACACAGAACTTGACCTTATTCTCAAGTCTGAGATGGCTAGCATGGATGACTTTACTCCAAGTGGGGAGTGGGACATCTTGGCCCTGCCTGGCAGACGGACTGTAAATCCTCTTGATCCCACCTATGTGGACCTTACATATGATTTTATCATCAAGAGGAAACCTTTGTTCTACACCATCAACCTCATCATCCCCTGTGTGCTGATAACCTCCTTAGCTATCCTGGTCTTTTACCTGCCTTCAGACTGTGGAGAGAAGATGACCCTTTGCATCTCAGTCCTCTTGGCTCTTACTGTTTTTCTGTTGTTGATATCCAAAATAGTCCCTCCAACTTCACTTGATGTGCCCCTGATTGGCAAATACCTAATGTTTACTATGGTCTTAGTGACATTTTCTATTATTACAAGTGTTTGTGTGCTTAATGTACACCATAGGTCCCCGAGCACCCACACAATGCCAGCTTGGGTCAAACTTGTGTTTCTAGTCAAACTGCCTACTTTGCTATTCATGAGACGACCAAACAATAACTCTGCACGGCAGAGACTACGCCAGCAGCGTGGCCTACGAGCGAGCAGGGCCATTCTGAGCTTAGGATGTCCTATTGAACCTAAAGCAGGATTTATGTCTTCTTCAGTCTTGTTGCCTACTGACTCCTCGGCCTTTTCAACTCCTGGACATAAAAATTTGGCAGCATCTCTTCGCTATAACAGAAAAGGAGACTATACTCCCAGTGATTTCACCTCAGATCTCCATCAGAGAAGCACATCTGACTGGGCCAGTGATGTCCGGGAGGCAGTGGACGGTGTGCGCTTTGTGGCTGAGCACATGATGGGAGACGATGATGACCAAAGTGTAAGTACAAATGTTTTTGGTAGGATATTAAGAGAGAGTAGTCCATTAATTACTCACACACGCACACACACTCACCAGCGAAAGTGGCGAGAAATGAAAAGCTTTCATGCTGTCTGGGAAAACAATTAAGGTCGACGCACATACATCTTTTGCCATGCCACTTTTATTCTTTATTTTAAACAAGACTGTAAATAAAACATTCATTCGCCAGCCTTAAACAGCCGACAATGGTTCTCATGTGACTCACTTCTGATTATGCTTTTTTGGGTACAGATAATTGAAGACTGGAAATACGTGGCCATGGTGGTGGACCGCTTGTTCCTATGGATCTTTGTTATCGTGTGTATTGTGGGCACACTCGGCCTGTTTCTGCAACCTGTTTTTCAGAATCAGATAGTTCCCAATCAACAGCCCAGCTCAGAGACACCACGTATTTGATGAGGAACAAAAAGTGAAATGTAGATTTTACTTAAATAAAGTCAATAAATCGTAGCTGTTACACTGGATTGCATCAGAGGCTTTCAACCCAGGACTACATTTACTTATTATAGCTATAATAAATCCTCAAGGTTTTAGATCTAGTACTTTTTTATATTTGATTTAGGTTTAATCTGGACCAACAAACAAACAAACCAACCAACCATAAAACCTGTATTAACTGTTTGAAATGATGAGTGAGTCAGATTTCACAGTATAGATTAGAACACACTTTGAGTGATATTTAGAACTCTGTTGTGAAGAGCTTACCACATCTAGCATAATGCACAGGTATAATAAATATGCAATGTAAATACAATAGTGTAACACAGAGCAGTCATCATGTAATTCAAAGATCAAAGTCGATCATTAAATGTATTAAAATTTAAAATGAAACTAAAATGTGTGTTCCTTTCTATATACATTATGCAGTGTGTCAAATATTACCACCTAATTGTCGCTTTATGTAATAAGACTAATAGCATATGAATCCAACTAAAACTACTTTGTGTGCTCTGACGAATCTCCATTAAGTAAAATACTTTCTTGGCTCAAGGCAAAAATATAAATGACATTTACACCTTTGCACCACAATCTGTTAAATACTTGAAGCCACACTCTTACTGCTCAGTAAACAGTGCTGAGTGGGCTTGTTAAAGATTCTGCAGACCACAAGCTCTTTTGTTAAATCCTCATTTGGATCAAGTGATAGCCATCACTTCCTCTGGTAGTGATTATATCTGCTTTACTTAACTCTATACTGTTTTAGTTTAGGCTATTTTATTTAAGGATACGCAAACAGAATAGATCAATCAATCAATCAATCAATCAATCAATCAATCAATTAATCATAATTGCATACAAAAACAATAACGGCCCACTAATGCCATTCAAAAAGGGTTTATTGTATCTTTTAATTTCTTTCATCCATAATCTTCACCCAACCAATATATGATAATTGTAATGGATCCAATAGAACAATTAAATACTTCCATGGCCTGTTTAAGTGGTCTGGGATGTCATGTGGCAAACCATTCATCCCTCAGGAACACATCAGTGGGGGAGAAGTTAACCCCGTGGTCTTTACAGCCATCAGTTGAAGGACGCACTAACCATCTCACTCGGATGTAGAATTGTGTCAAATGACTATTCAGCCAATGTCATTATGGTGACCACCTCCAGCTGGTCTAGGTACTGTGGTTAGTTACTACAGCCGCAGAACGCCCCACGCGCAGTGGAGTGCGCACACACGCACAGTGGCCTCTCTCTCCACGCCTGCCTCTGCCCTCTCGGCTCTGCCTCAACAGCTGCTTTGTCTTCTCACTTACTCCTGTCTGCCTCACGGAGCACTGTGCTCACTAGGGTCCAGGCTCATGTAGCCGTGTCCGCCCTCAAGGATGAAGTCTGATATTTTTCTTTGGTCTATATCTTTGATTTTTGCATCTCTGAAGCTGGGTGAGTAAAACTGCTACTTTAGCCTGTAAATGATCTACTTGTTGCTTTGCTGTTTCAATGTGTTTCAATCATTTAAAATGAATAAATAAAAATAAACTTCTCCTACTGTGCCTACTATGTACTACAATCCATAGCCATAACAAATGATTTCACAACAATCTATTAATAGCTTTATTCATTTTTAAATGCAGAATACAACTTTCTACAAGTTTGCAAGGCTCTTGTTAGGTTGCATCAGGAAAAGAAAACCCGAACAATGCAGATGTTCATAACTGCTGCTGTTGACATGTCTGCTCCAGGTGCCTCTGGTTCAGAAGCTGAACACAAGCTTTTCTCTGTGATCTTCTCCAACTACAACCAGTACATACGGCCAGTGGAGAATGTGTCTGACCCTGTCATCGTGCAGTTTGAGGTGTCCATGTCACAGCTGGTCAAAGTGGTAAGCCATGGTCTTTTACTTTGATGGAGAGTAGTTTGAATTCAGCCTTTTATTGCTTAGTGCAATGAGAGTCAGTGTCTGCTTCTTTGGCCGGTACAAGATGGAAAATGCCAGCTGTCTGATTACTGCTGTGCTGAATTAGCCCTGCCTCCACCCATCAATCATCCATTACCTCGTGAGACAATTGAATATCCTGCAGGTTGTTTACACACATTTTAATATAGGCAAAGGGCTGTGAAATACTTACATTTGTGATAGTTTTTGTCTTTTGGTCCACCACAATGAATTGCTTCCTGTTCAGAATTTGAATTTTAGAATTGATGTTTGTTCCACTTGGGCTAAAGTAATTGCGATCGTGTTTTTTATCCAATTTAACAATGCATAACATTAGAGTGCTTATATATAGCACATCTACGTATGCCCAACCAAGATTTTACCTATTTTTGACAATCGACTGGCCCTTGGTTATTTAAATGTGGACTTCACACTGTTGTTAACTTATATACGTCATTCGTCTAAAGAACTAGTCACAGTATTTGTATCGGATATCTGCCTGTCTTGCAACAAACAAGAATATATTTTCTTGCTTGCACAGTTAATAGCTTATTGCAGCTCACAGCCCTGATGGATGACTGCTATTCCCCATCCCACACCTGATGCCTCTAACCCTGTTGTGATTGGTGGTGCTCAGCCTGTGTCAATTACGGCAGGGCCACATCAGCTCAACTAGGCCATAAAAACGCATCAGCAACAGCAACAGCTTCACCTAACGTTGCACGATCAGGAAATTGTTCCACATGGCCCGGACTGGTCTAGAAGAGTATCGCAAAAAGTGGTGGCTTGATTTGGAAAACATCAGGGTTTGTAATCAGTTAATCAACTTGTCCAATCAAAATGTGCGTCCTCAAACGGCTCTTAAGTAAAATATGTTGTTTATTCTTTTTGCCAGAAATGCATTCCAGGGCCATTCACTATACATGCGTTCTCTGTGGGCATATACATGATCACAATATCAAATACATATTTATATAACTGGACAACTTACTTTTTGTGTCTCATTGTTCAGCACCTGTATATAAAAGTCTGCATCATGCCTTTTTTCCATTCAAAACATCAATCTGGCTCCAGCTCTCATTTGTATTGAGCTCCTGCTGTGTAAAACTCAGACGAGCTTCTTTCGACCCTGCACAAGAGACGCATAGTTCTATTGGAAGATTAAATTAATGCATTTTCTTCTTTGTATTTCAGGATGAATTGAATCAGATCATGGAGACAAATCTATGGCTGAGGCATGTAAGTTTGTTGCATGCAAATAGAGCCTGATCAAGGTTAGGTATGGATCCAAGTGTCATAACTGACTGTTCTCTGCTAGAGAGGCAGCCGAGCTTGAATTATTCATAAGCCTTTTTAAACATTTATTGATTCCTGAATTACAAACATAAACGGATTTCTAATTTTTATACAATTAATAAGTATTCTGGCATTGTCTAGTTTTGAGAACAATACAAGATGAAAGACAAAAAACAACCTCCTTCTTTCATTAGAATAGCAGCTTGTTATTTTCAGTGTCTCCTAACTCATAACTGCAATGGTTTCTCAAAAGCATCATGCATCAAAAATAACAAATGAAGGTACATTTTCCCCAACACAGTCTCACATTGTATTGTTTTCTCTATAATTATTTTTTTTCAATGATTTTTTTTTAATGTTATGATTCTGGTGGTTAATTTACGAGTCTCATGAGGATCTTTTGTTGTCAGAAATGGAGGTCACCCACTGCCACCTGAAAGGTCCAAAAACACACTGTAAGATCTTAGTCAGATGTCGTCACTGTCTTTATTGTATATCCTCAGACATTTGCTCACAAGAAAGTTGACTTTTTATGACTACAATCCCTTTTTTTACACGGCCACGTCCATGCAAATATAGTGTTTGCCGAAAAAACTGAAATACTACAGGTTGTAGTATTTCACCTTCTACTAGATCATTCATACGTAAAGAAACTGGGTAAATATATAGGAAAGTGCTTTGAGAAGCTTTGGTTTAAAATGTATTCTATCAAATTTACTTTCCTCATTAGCTGGTGTATCAGAGTTCAAATACATAAGCCATCTTTTCACACGCTATCTTTTTTAGATATGGAATGATTACAAACTTCGATGGAATCCTAAAGAATTTGGAGGCGTGGAGTTCATCAGAGTTCCATCCAGCCGGATTTGGAAACCAGACATAGTCCTTTACAACAAGTAAGATTTTGTAACACTTTTGAAAACTGGCCCAAGCGCATCATCTATTGGGGTTTGGATACATTCACAGTGAAGGCTCGCTGCATAATAACAAGCCTTACATTTGTGCACGGGCCACTTGCTGTGTGAGAATTCAGATCAGATCTAAATTGATTAGTGATTTATTTGTTCTTTTGCCTTTCTCTTTGCAGTGCGGTGGGAGATTTCCAGGTGGACGACAAAACCAAAGCGCTTCTCCGCTACAACGGCGACGTAACTTGGATCCCGCCGGCCATTTTCAAAAGCTCCTGTAAGATTGACGTCACTTACTTCCCTTGACTACCAAAACTGCACCATGAAGTTTGGCCCTGGACCACGACAAGGCCAAGATTGACCTGGTCTCATCGGATCCCTATTAACCTCAAAGACTTCTGGAAACCGGCGAGTGGGTGACATTGATGCTCCTGGCTACAAAATGACATCAAGTACAACTGTTGTGAGAAATATACACAGATATAACTATTCTTGTACATTCGACGGCTTCTCTTTTTTACACAATCAATATGATCATCCGTGTCTGCTATCTCCTTCCTAACTGTCCTTGTTTTCTATCTACCCTCAGACTGTGAGAAAGGTCACTCTATGCATTTCTTTCTTCTGTCACTAACTGTCTTCTACTGGTTATAACAGAAACTATCCCCTCAACCTCTTTAGTCATTCCTCTGATCGGCGAATACCTCCTTTTCACCAGATCTTTGTCACCCTTTCCATTGTGATCACAGTTTTTTTCTAACGTCCACTACGCACGCCCAAAACTCATACAATGCCATGTTGGTGCGACAGTCTTTTTGAGTCTTCTACCCAAATTATGTTCATGACCAGACCGAAGAGACCCAGACGCAGTGACAGTTCCCAGAGACAACATTCAGCATTCAAAATCGTGTGCGATTCATTCGGCCGCTACTTTGCAGAAGAAGCATAGCCACAAGCGCTCGTGTGCACGTTGTGTCCAGCCCCCGAACCGCAACGATCCTCAACAACACAGAGTTATCCAATTTGAACAACCTCAACGGACCTCCAGCCAAAGTAAGCCACTGGGATGCTGTGTTGCGAGACAGGTGTAACCCTTGTTGGCATCAGAGGTTAACAAACTCCCCTGGACTCTGGAGTGGAAGCGCCGGATTGGGAATTTGGGCATTCCGGAGGAGGAGGCCCCTCCGGGACCACTGCAGGAAGTCAGTGTTCAGCTCAGAATCTCTGGACGGGGCTCTGATGTCTCTATTGCCCATCTCTCCAGAAGTCAGGGAGGCCATTGAAATGTCAAATACATTGCGAGAATATGAGCTACAGATGAAGCAAAGGAGGTGGTGTGCGTCTAAAGTCAGTGCTGCGGTTACATGCGCGCTCAAAATGTTGTTATGATCATTTTTTCAGTTAAAGATTATTATAAAATGTTTAGAACTTAAAAAGACTAAAAAGAACTATTATGCTAAGATTTGACAGTTTTGTTCAATAAGAAGAGCATTTACCCCTGAACAAAACTTTATTCCAAATAAAGCACAAGGCCTATAAATGTTACTGTTGGCATGTGTTCTAACTTTAGCAATGCTTTACAAGTGTTTTGTGTATTTTGAAAACATTTGAGCTGACAATTAAACATTTTTTTCTTATTTGCACATTTTTTTTCTGTTGTCATAACATGTTCTCAATTTCTCCTCTTGTAGGTTCAAGATGACTGGAAGTATTTGCCATGGTTATCGACAGATCTTCTTGTGGGTTTTCGTCCTTTTTGTATCCTGGGAAACGGGCCTCTTCCTCCAGCCCCTGCTGCTGGGGGAGACATTTAACTCACTTGACTAAAGGAAAACTACTCGACCATTACACTGTACCATTTGGGAAGTTTTCTGCGGGCAAAAAGTGCTTTGTGGCTGCCTTTTATATGACATAAAGGCCTATATTTTACTTTAAGAAAAATGATTTGCTCCTAAACATTTTAAACTAAAAACACTGTTTGGTAATGCCTGGATCATTAATTTTGGGAATGTCAAAATGGTGCCATTTGTGTAAACATTGCTCTTAGGAAGTTTTGCATTGTGGTCTATATTGAACTATTAAGGCAATATAATTCATTTATGTGAATAAAATATACCTTATCCTGTAAATACATTAAATATTATTAAACTTGATCTTGTCACATTTTTATTGCTGTGTGCTGTTCAGAAAATTTATTTAACATCCCCTCCTTCCCACTGGAGCTAACTCAGCTCTTTTGCCTCTATACGAATCATAATCAATACACACGCACGCACGCACGCAAGTATGATGGGAGATTAATGGCTTCTTTTCCTTTCTTCGCCTAACAGATTTTCTGGGACTGAATACATTTTCTGAACAAATGTTGCAACGCCTGAGAAGAATTGAGAAATTACTCTTCAAACACATGAAAGAAAACACTATCAGAATGTAAATAGTTTTATACTTTTTAATTATATCTACTCATGCTCATCTGCAATAAGTTCACAGACTGACTGATGAACAGATCTAATAATGAAATATCGGCTGGAAAACTGAAAGGATCATGATGAGGATGGCACATGTTTACCTAATCAAATAGATCAAATAACCAAAACAAGCAATTCTATTTTTGTTATAGAATACTTATTTTCATAAAGTTTCCATTTCTTACTAGCCAATTAGGGAAGTCACACTCACACGTCATTATTTATGTGTCCCACACACTTTCAGTTTACTTCAGACATACATCACACGCAGTTAGTCTATCTGTCTCATTTGTCTCAGCACAATGAAAATATTCACATTTCTATTCTGTAAGTATTTATCAATCGTGAGGGCTTTAAAGACAAAATAAAAAAAAATATGCAATATCTAATCCTCTACGTTTCAGGTATATTGATGACTGAGGTGAAAAGCCAAACAAAGGTAAGTTTTTATTTCCGTTGTTGTATGTGTTATAAACTTCTGTTGACGTCGATGTTTGTTTTTTCAGATATTTTCCCTGCAAAACTTTTGGCTCCACAGAAAATCCTCAGTGAAACAGTAAACTCTATGTGTGTCAGCACTTTTGGAATGAAGAAACGGATAACAGTCTGGTGTATTTATGTATCGATGGAGTTGGAGTGGAAAAACATTACAAAGACCTGAGGAAAACGACACAACATTTACAAAGAAAAAGTTAAACCGGAAAAAAGTGGGAAATACAGCTGCGTCTACTCCCAAACTCAGTACAAGCCTTCTGAAGTCAACGCCACAGGAAACAACCAAATCAGAATAAATGTCATTGGTTAGTTAAGCTACTGTTTTCTAGTAATTTACTTCTGCAATTTCGTTTTACTCTATTTACAAAGGTTTATCTGTTCATTTTCATGCTCTAAAAGTAGTAAATAAATCGAAGTAACAGCTGAGAAAACATATATCAATTATTACTACAAACATCTTTACGTTGCTTTATTTTTGTAAATTTCATCTCTCTTTCAGCAAACTTTCAACCAGTGACCTGTCACTGTCCGGTCCATCTCAGTCATGGAAACAAGTTGAATTTGTTTGTTCTCTTCAATTTGTTCTGCGAAATCTTGACTGTGACTTTGTCCAATCGTACCTGATACGAGATAGGTCATTTACCAAGTGCAGGGGTTTGATTGAACCGGACGCAGGCTAGATTTGTGATACGAGAGCTCTGCGAAAGATCAGTCAGTTCAGCTGTGTTGTTCGGCCTTCTCAGTGCTTAAGGAGGATGAAGGGCTCTCTGAAATATGTACTTGTTCTTCAAGTCAAAGGTTAGTTCAGTACACAATACAATCAAACGTTAGAAAACATTGTGTGGAAGAGTACTTCATAACCAATATAAAGTTGTGTGTTTAAAGGTGCACTTCTGGGGGAGCGCAGGCTTGTATTTTATCGCTTTCCCTGGAATGTTCACTTCATGGCTTAAGCTTCTCTTTGCACACACCAGGTTTTTCAGGGTGTTTTTGAACATCTGTATTTCAATAAATACAAGTTTAATGGCATACTGTGACATTCCAGGGAAAATAAACACATCTCCTTAGAGACGAACAGAAATGTAGCATATGCACCTTAAATAAAACAGTCAACAAGATAAATCAGGACTGAGCCAGAACAAAACTGTTGAACCAAAGTGAATGAAGATTTGATGCCACCAGATCAAATACACAATGAACAAGTAAACGCACATGAACTTGACTGAAAATCTAAATGGCATATACTGTATGTGAATGACATACTAAATGACTTAATAATAATATTGTTTAATGTCTTTAGAACTTTTTCTCTTGGGCTCACAGTGCTCCTCACAGTAATGCAGTGATATTGCTTCTGTGTATTCCTTTTTCAAAGCAGAGAAGAGGTACAGTATATCTTTTACAATTATTAAATACTAAACTAACTACACTGTGTGCTCCACAGATGGTGCACTTCCCGGTGAGGTCTTGCTCTCTTTGATTTACAAATCGACACATTCACTAGTTTACCAGCTGAAATTCTAATTTTATTTCTGTCAGTACGAAGCATTCTCAAGTCAATAGGAATCTAATAGAACTACAGACACCGGCAGAAAGAGAACAACACGCTTCTGATGCACAAGGTTTGAGAATCACAAACACTGAGAAAATAAATAAATAATGATATCATTTGTGTAAACCAGTTTTGTTTTCTAGATACTTTTTCTGTTGATGAAGAATTTACTGGGTAAAAAAAGACAGAAACTATAATATCATTTCCTTATTTTATTAAATCTAACAGTCTTTGAATTTCTCAGATATCAAAATGTTCCGAGTGCTAATGACCCCTACAGTTACGTTTCAGACCTTGATCCTACGTATGATGAAATCTTGCCTTCTGCAGGTAGGACTGTTATCAACTTTTTACAGATTTGATGTTCACAGTATTCTGTTTGCAATAATGTGTTCTACATATGGTACATAGACAATTTCTTATTTCTCATGAGACATCAACAGGAAAACCCCAACTGCTTATAGCTGTTCTGATAATGCGATACCTAAAGATCAAAATACTGTTCGTCTCAACCACAGGTTCCTCAAATGGACTCCCCAGTGAACCACAATACGCTATGAGCAAGAAGAAAAAGAAAGAACCATAAAGTGTAAAGAAGTGAAATGTGCCAAAATGCTGTTGTTTTATTACAGACTTAGTAAGATTGCATGTTATTACATTGTTTCTGTATAATAAAAATCTAATCTTTATTTTCTTTTTTTAATTAAATAAGGTTTAAGAATTAACATCACACATTCCAACATTAGGCTTTTCAGGCTTTCTTTTTTAAATGATTAAATTCCTTGAAGTAGTATAGGCCTAAATGTATTTCATTAATTTGGATGTGGCTTAGCAGAAATTTAAGTATGCTATATCTATCCTAATCTGTGAAAAATAATAATAATAATAATAATAATGATAATAATAATAATAATAATAATAATAATAATAATAATAGTAATAACAATAATAATAATAATAATAATAATAATAATAATAATAATAATAATAATAATAATAATAATAATAATAATAATAATAATAAGACACTTTTAATAAATCAATTAACTAAACACATACATTTCCATAAAAATGTAATCACAGTTACAAATAGATGAATCTGCTGGATATTCACCACTAAACTATTGGTCCAAAGCAGAAATGTAAAACTTTTTAAGCTTAATTCGTTTTAGAACTACAATTTCACTTACAATTAATACGCTAAAACATAATTTTAAGGTAACATTTAGTCTTACCATTGGATAAAATTTGAAAAGTATTTTGGCATTGTGACTAAATCTCTGTAAACATGTAGTTTCTAGCCCATACATGTAGGTGATGTTTCTTATCGCACAAGCATGTTTTGTAATATTATGGCAATCTGAAGACTACCGCTAGGGGAAGCAAAGAACATTTACGTCTAATCATCCAAATCCAAAGCTATTAACTCTATTGAGGTTTTAATTTAGCCTGCTTTTTCTCTCCGCAGGTGCATTTATAACATAGTAAGGGAAGGCATGAAATAGCCAGAATTGCTGACAAAACAAACATAATCACATCAACAGAGTAATAGGAACACCATGGCATTCTGTAGGACTCAGATCTCAAATGAGCCGCTCCTTTGTGTCTCATGACAAACTCTATCCAGAAGATGGCGCTGTTCAGTGGCTGTAGTGGCTGGTCTCTGTGCAGTCTGGACAGTCTTGCATATTCTCCTGTAGGATTGGTCAGATAGACTTCCTGAACATCAAGGAAGCTGTCTTTATTTATTGTGACAAGTAGTATTTTAGCCCCTCCCCTTGCTTTGAAGTAGTTGTCATATTGGCAAAAACACAGGAGCCCACTAAGGGACTCCATGATAAATAGCTTCTTGAACCATTTGTTCGTGAGCCACAAACAGTTAGTTTTGGGTGTCCGAGGATGTCATTCTGAGGGATCCAGTCCACAAGTAAAGTGTTGTTTCCCAAAGAGGCTGGTTGTGGCCTTTGTGTTTCCAGATGACTTTCTGTGGCAATTTGGCAAAAGCTGCTGCAAATCTTCTGTAGGTCATGAGGGAGTTCATTCACAAAGTCCCCAAGACATGAGGATAACTCCATGTTCTCCAGAGCTCTGAACAAAGTCCTCGAGGTGCGGAGGGAGCGGTTTAGCAGGTTTACACTGGAACCCTCCCATATAGACCACATTAGGCATTGTAGGACGTGGAAACTCAAACACAAAGTCCACTCTCATTAACCAGAGGTCAGCACTTGTAATATGGATAAAAACTTTAGGCCAAATACTTTTCACACCCTGATATGTGGGCCAAAAAATGTATTTGCAGTTGTCATTGTATAAAAAAACATTAATAACCGTTGAAAAAGCCCATTTTGTCAGAGAACATGTCCCAGTCATGGTATGTAGGACAGAGGAGAAGGTGCAATGATAAATGAGCTTCCCATAGTGGCCCATCGACATTATAGACCAGCGGTAATTTAAGATAGTGAGCGAGCATAATTCCAGCCCCCCACGCAGGGTCAGTAAGCACCAGTCGTATTTACTCTCCTTCAGACGTTTCATCAAATCTTTATCCGTGAACATGCTTTTTGCCATTTTGCAGATGAGCCTGTGCATGTCATACATTGCGTAAACATCTCCAGTTGTAAACTCGCAAAGGAGAAAAAGAGCCTCCTCCTCCTCAAAGCAATTAACTTTTCCAGTATTGATTTATAAACCCATGATTGAAGGCCTCTTCAACATGAACTGTGACTGTACTGAAATGTTTAGGTGTCGGGATGTACCAGTTTGTGAGGTCCGCACAACTGTAACTGTGTGTCCATGAGAGTGAAGCGCTTCGATCATGATGTCATGTTAATCCATGACTCCCCTCCAGAGGAACAATGAGAATGTTGCCGATCATAAGTACTACAAAGATGCACAGAAGAAAAAGAATACATTTTCTTTAGAATTCCACAGCACACGGCCCATCTTTTACCTGAAATAATGACATATCACATGAATACATTATATAATATGAAAATTATGAACATTTACTAACCTTCTTACAATGAAGTAGGAGCAGGTATTCATCTGTAACTGGAGAAAATAGCACTTCACAGCAGCATATAATACCAGAGTTTTATGTAAGAAGATAGGTTCTTAAGGGGTCTTGTTATCCGGGAACAAGACACTTTGTTAAAAATGCCAGACCATGCCTTAAGTAGGTTGGACAGATAAATCTATACAGTTACAGATGAGGAGTAAAATTAATCTCAGCATTGAATCACATACATAATCCAGATATTTTATTGTAATATATAATATACTTCTCCATTTATTTGACAGTGTAGACTTAAACTCCCTAAACAAACCACACATCTGCAGTTTGCACCTTGCTCCTTGTGTCCTCAACAGCCTACTCCATAAGTAGGCATGTGCTTTTTATATATGAAGTCCACGTGGTTTTATTCTTAGAGAGTACTTCCACTATAATCTGGAACAACAATGCTGGCCCATTTGTAGATAACTGGATGAAGAGCAGGGCGAACCAGCACTGAGACCAAGAGGAAGGCCCAGAGAAACATCCGGTCCAAACTTGGGCAACGTACTTCCAGTCCTGTACACCTGCAAAGAAAGCGCCTCTTTAAATATACAGCAGGACCACACAAACAAGCTCATACCATTTATAACATATTGCCCCATTTGGAATTTGATTGAGGGGTCAGAGCCCTCGTTCAGGCCCATTTTCAAAACAGTCAACCACACTGAACAATGTACTTATCTGTCACATGAGATCAGATTAAATTCTGGCTTTTACCCTACATAGCTTTTGACTGCGCTTTTTATAATTGGCCGCATGTCAGCAAAGTTTAATCAGTAACAATTTCCTTGGCAGTGTAAAAAAAACAAACAGTACAAACAGGGGCTGGGCTTGCCAATTTTGTGTGCGTGTATGTGTGTGTGTGTGTGTGTGTGTGTGCGGCTGGATTTCAGACGACTATTATTTGCCCTCTAATAGAGATGAGGGGCAGGAAAAGAATACAGTTAGTTGCATATTTTGATGTAGTATAGTGAGATATTAGACTAATAATACGCTAATAAATAAAGGTTCAACATATGGAAAATTACAAGATTAGAAGTGTATTGTATATTAAACTATTGCAAATGACCTAAAAGAGAGACAGAAACATCTTGTGTATCTCCCAAACAGGGTGTAAAGTAGGCTGGTCAAAAGTATCAAAATTATTAACGATATGCTCATTAAAGCAGTTTTTGATACTGGAAAATGTGACGTTTCTGAATAGTTTTGAGAATGGTCTAAAATGAACACAAAAATAAATAAAAGATTGCGTTTTTATTATCTTGTGGTATCAAAATTGCCATTGAGTATTGAGCCTATTCCTTAGTATAAAAATTAAGTTTTAGTATCGTGACAACACCAGTATAAAGTTAATTTCTGTCCTTTTGTAGTTACTTTATGGTCAGTTATGTTTTGGCAAGACTTGAAACGTCAACCAAGACATCAACAGGACATTTTTGCACATTCTGATGCATTATTGAAATATTGATATATCGTTATCAAGATAATGCAAAGAAATATTGAGATCTGAATTTTTGTCAATATCTTCCCCCCCCATGCATACACAGGTACAATTACCTCTCTGACTTCATTTTCCTTTACTAATGCATGGATATGTAGCGAATGGACTCCAATGCTGCTTGTAGTTCTGTTTTTTGTTGAGAAGAGGAGTGAGCTTGGAGATAACCCTTGCAGTCCTAGAGTCCCAATAGTCCCGGCTACTCACTGGTGGCGTAGCGATCCACATGGCTGCGCATGCACAAAACTTTAGGAATCGATGCAGGAATATCTTTCTGACCCACGGTGCCATGCAGGATGCGTTGACGAGAGCGATGGTGTATGTTTATGGCAAATACTGTGATGACTATCGAAAGCGTGACAAAAATCATAGTAAACACCAAATACTCTCCAATGAGCGGGATGGCCTTGGATGAGGAGGGTATGATCTCTTCAATAACCAGGAGGAAAACGGTGAGGGAGACCAAACTGAAGTGCAGAGCGAGATCTTCTCACCACCGTTGGAGGGCAGGTAGAAGACAAGGATGGTGAGAAAAGACAGTCCGATGCAAGGGAGAATGAGGAAGGGTGTAGAAAAAGGCAGTCGACGAATGATGAAGAAGTGGTGATTGTGGGGTAGGAAGTGTACCGTCTCTCCTTAAACCACGACTGCCAGTGGCTTGACAATCTCCCATTCACTCATTTGTCAAAATAGTCCTGCTTATCCACATGGAAGCTCCAGAATTATGTCAACCTGTAAGCATAAGACTTTATCTGGGGTATTTCCTTAATATGCAAAAGAAAATTGCTGAGTGAAGAGGTTTTCCACAATCCAAGTAGCTTCTTTATTTTTTTATATATAGATACTAACTTGTGAGCCATCATATGTACGAGCCAAACTTCATTGAACAATTCTGGAGGTCAAAGGGGAAGAATGTGACGTCTATAGTGCAGGCAGACTTGTAATTGGCTGGAGGTGTCCACGTTATGGTCCCGTCATATTTCACACAGCTTTGGTTACAGTGCCTTCAAAACGCCATCTGAACTGTTGATTTAAAATATTAGACAAATTGTTCTGGTTAACTTTCGAGTAGCAATGTATGTTCAACAGACCCAGCACTTTTCTTACAATAGCAATGCAGTAGAACAATACGAACCAAACACTTGAACTATTATGACAGTGAATGGTGTTTGGGGAATGGGAAATGTAGGTAGTGAAGAAATTAAACAAAGCAACGACCACTGTAACCCATTGAATGCAATACTTATTAACGCATATAAATCTGAACTATCAAGGGGAAAATATAAATTAATAAATGTTTAAAATTTGGGCCGACTCGACTAATTACATTAAATAAAGGGGAAAAAGATTGTACTTTTGTTTTGACGGATGAAGAATGGGAAAATATATGTATGTATCTCATGGAGGCAAAAGTCACATGTTTGGAAGGAATTCTGTTGGAAAATGTATCTCGTTTCTTTATAACGCCAATCAAAGTGCTCACTATTCACAAGGATCTGCTAACTGCTGGAGAAACTGTGATAGTCAAGTGGCTCATCATTACATGTGTTTAGCGACTGCCCTATTATTCACAAATACTGGACTGAGATCAATGAGGCACTGACTTTAAAACAATGTACCTCGGAAGAAGACTTCAGGGAGGGAGAGGATTAATGGATACTTGTGGAATGCACTTTTGGCTGCAGCGAAAAAGGCAAAATTAAGGAAACGGATGACGGACAGAGCCGACTATCAGGACTGGACTGAGATAACGTTGGAACTCACAAAATGGAAAACTGGTTTACACTGAACTTGAACATGGACAAATTTACGGACACTAGGCAGATACTTGGGGGACATGTGCGGGACTAAAACTATTTTGTTTTCTGATGCTATATTTCTTTTTAATTTGCCTTCTACTCTCTCTTGTTCTATTTGTGCTCAATGTGTTCTGTTTGTGTTTAAATATAAAATATATATAAAAAAGAAAACGTAGGTAATAATAGGCGTGAGGTATCTGCAATAAGATGTGACAAACATACTTATCATACAGGACAACATCTGGGAGCCATATTTGTCAGAGGGAAACTCGGACGGTTGTGATTCCTAAATAGTCTTCTGGATTCCACCTCAGTTTCATATCCGTCCATTCCTTCAGGAGAAACAAAATAGGAAGACAGACAAATTAATGAAGGAACAAGGATGTACAAAGTGAAGATGACGGACGATTAATAAACAAAAAGGATCCTACTATCTTCATTCAGCAAGTGAATCCGCATCTGAATACCCACAATGTAAAATTTCAATCAAAATCAATCAATGTGAAAGTTAGTCACTGACCGGAAAGGCAAAGAATGGTCTGTGGGCGTAATTTAGAAAATGGATGACACTCGAGACACCCAAGATGATGAAATAGGGTGATAGAGAGACATACAGGAGACAAGGACTGGCGGCAGGTGCGTGGGCACAGGGCCCAATGTACCTAGATGAGACCTGTCAGTGAAATGCCACCAGAATAGATGAAAATTGTTCCAACAAGTTCTGTACATTTCCAGAACAGAGAAGGGCTGGTTTGCCATATTCTTTTGTCAAGATATTAACAAAACAGTGCATGACTAAGTGAACATACCTGTTTCATCCACACATTGGTTGTCATAAGCTGGTTTTTCTCATCCTAAAACCAAAAATATATACAAATAAAAATAACGATAACAATAATAGTGATGGTACTACTATTTTATTTTACTATTTGTATAGTACAAATTAATAATTAATAAAAAGGATTATTTTTACCACATCAACCAGCTGGGAGATGGCCAGTCCAAACTTCACACTAATCGTCTGGTTGAGGTACTCAATGGGACGAACCCATTTCTGGTAGTTTCCAAAGAGATATTTAAAAAGCTTGTCCTCTGCTTTTGCATAAGAAGAGAGGTTTGGAACCCCTGAAAAATTAAACGACAATTTCATCACAGGATATGACATTCAGGTTCTGATATTTAGACGGACGTATGAGATTTGTTCAACAACATGTCACAAAAAACATTGTCATTTACATTACGTTATTCATGCTGAAAGCTATTAAATGTACTAATTATACATTAAAATGTGCTCTCCATTGAATATAACATTATGAAGTGATTTTGATTTTGGAATTGGACAGTCCAAAATGTGTTGAAGATAATTAGCCTATAAGTGTTATAACTCTGCAAAGCAGAGCTAAACTGAGCTGAGAAAGAGAATACAATATTGATACTTTTTTTTAATACTGCAATAAAATCCTTTTCCCCCCACTGTAAATTGTTCACCGTAACGGTAATAAATTGGATTTATGGGTAAAGATTGTGGCCGAAGCCCAGCTACAGGGGCTTTACAAATGCATGCTGTCACCACTATGTGGATCAATACAGACAAAGGCTCTAACACCATCAGTCAGTGACCAGCTAATCAGCAAATTCATCATCTCTATGGCCTTCAAAGAAATATTTTAGAAATAAATAGAAAACTGATTAACAGAAAAAATAAGAACACATAAGAAGCCTGGGATTGAAATTAAAATATGTTAAACATAATACAGCCAAATAATGTTCCAAATAACTATAATACACAGTAATAGCTGAATAGTACATTGATTGTTTATTAACTGTTAGCCAACTGTTAGCAGACTGTGAGTGACCGGTTTGCACACTGACAAGAATAAATTGTTTAAATTTGTCTGCCGTGACCCGACTATGGCATTTTAGTCCTTCTACAGAATATCCCCTCACACTCCACGAGTCATAAAGGATTTTTACATAACCCTCCAAAGATTTGATGAGCGTTAACTTACGCAGTGAGTGGCACAGGTGGTTACAGGAGAACAGAAGCAGCAGGTGTAGCAGCAGCAGCAGCGATGTGCCGGAGGTGTCTGCTCCTCCAGCTCTCAGCATCATATCAATGAAAGCACCAGTTTCCTGCAGCACGACCTTTATTGTCCTACAAAACAAAACAACACACTTTATTTAGTCATGCAGTGTCTGTGGAGAAAAACTGATGTACACATTGACCATGGTGATAGCTAAAGCATCTCACATAATGACTAAATGGATTTATGTTAAGTGCAGAGAGGGAGGTGTCTGAATAAAACACCTCAGCCTTATGCACAATATCAGCTGAAAATAGAGCGTTTGGAAATTAATTCAATCAACTGAGGAATACCCTTCTTTCACCTTGCAAACCAAACCAGCCCAACATCTGCGCACATCACAGAAGCCAGGACAAATGGTGTGTGTGCATACTGTACCTTCCCCGAAGCTCTGTCATCAGGTACGTTCACGACAGTAGCGGGGCTGCTGTGGTGCTCCTCTATTCCTCCATGCAGTTTCCTTTCGCTGCCTTGTGATGATGATGCTTCACCCAGAGCTTTCTTCAATTGTAAATCCCTGGCAAGCATCATCTTTGTCTCCACCCCCTCCTCCTCTTCCTCCTCTTCCTCCTCCTCTTCTGATAAGAGCCCACCCCCTCCTTCCAGCATCCTGATCATCTCGCAGCCTAAAAAACAGGGTGTGTGGATTTGAGTACTTATCCATTTATTCCATATATGGTCTTCTGGGTCGCCTATAACAGATTTCTATAGCGTTTGTACTAAAAGTTGGACAATGACGCGCACAGCTTAAAATAAGACTCACAGCCAAGGTGGTGACTGACTATAGAATTTTGTTCGCTATTTGTGTCACATTTACCTGTAGCCTGGTTACTGTGTTGTTCGATTAAATAGTCAATCGGAAATGGGGACACATTTGGCGAAATCTAAAGTGATGCGCGCGTTTCCATGTAGAGTCGACATGGCAAACAAACAACAGACATTTTTTTTATAAACAAATTGAAAACTAGGCAACATTTAATTGTTGTGTTTGTCTTTAGTCTGTCACATTTATAAAGGTGACTGACTAAAGACTTGCGCACTGTTCAGGTTACGGGGAAGAGGCGCATCGGCTTCGCACCGCGCGCACCAATCACAACATCCAGAGGCGAAGGGTCGGAGCCAGAGGACGCGTTAACTGTTTCGGTGCTAAATATGGGAACAATCAAATCGCTTCCATTTTCTGGGGGTAATTGTTCCGCCTTTGACCCTGCTAAACAACGAGAAGTGTTCGGAAATACGACTGAACAACGTACAGCATTCGGATCCATTGTTTGGAGTGTGCTTTCGCGCCTCTTTGACGCGTCTGGACCGCTTGCCCTCTGCTCTGACGCAACAACCGTAAGTAAACATACTTTTATTTATTTTTTTTACGTACGTGCAAGGTATGCTGAGGCCGGACGGAGCAGATGATCTCCGCCGGGGAAGTGCGCACGATACTGGCAGGGTTTAGGAGTTTAGGCGAAATGTTTTCGTCATGAAGGTGTTCGATTTGGAAGCAAGAGGAATATGTTGAGCTGGTTCATAGGCAGTATTGGCCAAGAAGAACTTTACTCAAGTAAGATTAAAGTCACTTCGAAATATCTAGCAGAATATATATTTATATTTTGCAGAAGTACAACGTAGTGGTTCAGTAAAAGTACAAATTATTTGAGGAAACCATTACTCAAGTAAGAGTAACTTTAAGAGTGTCTTGACGTAACATTTGATATATAAGTTGAAGTTTATTTAAGTAGAAGGACAACACGTGAATTAAATAAAGCACAAAATATGTTCACAGCCGGAAGAGGAACCAATACTTTTGAGTAGTTACTCAAACTCAAGTAGAAGTAAAAGTAATATGTCAAAATGTTATCGATGAAACACAATACCCATGTCTGTTCATAGGGCAAGTTAAACTGCCAGGGGGAAGTTGTTCTTAATAAAGCAGCCTACTGTATATCCATGGGTTTCAGAGTGATGAAAATCTAGCACCGTTGCCATCGCACGTGTCAATTTAAAAACTAAATATTACATCTTTAAAATGAGCAAATATCCTTAAACTATCACCTAAAACAGGAAGCAGAAACCCATAAATATGTCCACTTGAAAGGCTTATTCGTGGTTTCATCTTCCTGTTTATAGGTGAAGCTTTGAGGACATTTTCCCATTACATTTTGACTTGCTAGATTTTCATCACTCTGAAACCTGTGGCTTTCTAGTCTTTTGTTAAAGCCTGTGTTTGGTGAAGATTATATGTGAACTCCCATTTCTGCTAAAACTTAAACATTTAAATGGAAAATACATACTACAATTTTGAACGTGTTTGCAGAGCCTGAATTATCTATGAGCCTGTAGAGAGTACACTAAATATTAACACAATCAAAGAGATTATATATGATAAATCAATAAAAAACAATTATTCTGTTTGATTTTGCAGATGAGGTCGTCTTATTTTTGCAGTGCCATGCTGCTCTTTTTCTTTCCAGTCTAGGAGATTGTGATGGTGGTAATATCTTGGTATTTCCAGTCGAAGGAAGTCATTGGATAAACATGGAGATCATGATAAAGGCGTTGCACTCTAGAGGCCACAATATAACTATTATACGCTCCAGTCAAAGTTGGTACATCAAGAGAGCTCGCCTTATTACAGACTATTACAGTTCAGTGGAAGGAGAACTAATAACAAAGAGTTCATAACAAATATCATCAAAGATATTCTGGATTATGAACGAGGCGCTCTTCCGTTGATGAGTTTTCTTCACTCAACAATAGGAATGTTCAGCACATTTACTGAATTTCACAAAAGCGTGTGTGAATTTGTGTCAACAATCCTTGATAATGAGGAGTAATTCAGTCCATGACGGCCACCAAGTTTGACTTATGTTAACTGACCCTTGCTGGGAGGTGGTGTCATTTTAGCAAATATTTGAATCTTCCATTGGTCTACAACGTTCGCTGGCTTATTGCAGGAGATGCACAGTTAACTTTTGCTCCTTCTCCTATCTCTTATATTCCTATAACAGGAACAGGCTATGCTGACAAGATGACTTTTTTGCAGAGAGTCAATAACGTGATTTTACATGTCATCACACAAACACAGTACTCTCTTATTGTAAAGCTAACATACCAGCCAATATGTGAAAAATATTTCGGACCAGGCATCAACTTTAACAATTTAGTTCTTGATGCAGACATCTGGTTAATGAGAGTGGACTTTGTGTTTGAGTTTCCACGTCCTACAATGCCTAATGTGGTTATATGGGAGGGTTCCAGTGTAAACCTGCTAAACCTCTCCCTCCGCACCTCGAGGACTTTGTTCAGAGCTCTGGAGAACATGGCGTTATCCTCATGTCTATGGGGACGTTTGTGAATGAACTCCCTCATGACTGACAGAGACTTTGCAGCAGCTTTTGCCAAATTGCCACAAGAAAGTCATCTGGAAACACAAAGGCCACAGACCAGCCTCTTTGGGAAACAACACTTTACTTGTGGACTGGATCCCTCAGAATGACATCCTCGGACACCCCAAAACCAGACTGTTTGTGGCTCACGGGGGAACAAATGGACTTCAAGAGCTATTTATCACGGAGTCCCTGTAGTGGGCGTGCCTGTTTCTTTGACCAATATGACAACTTACTGCGCCTCAAAGCAAGGGAGGGGCTAAAATACTTACTCTGTCCGCAGTAAATAAAGAAAGCTTCCTCAGTGATGTTCAGGAAGTCTTATCTGACCAATCCTACAGGGAGAATATGCAGAGACTGTCCAGACTGCACAGAGACCAGCCAATACAGCCACTGAACAGCGCCATCTTCTGGATAGAGTTTGTCATGAGACACAAAGGAGGGCTCATTTGAGATCTGAGTCCTACAGAATGCCATGGTGTTCATATTGCTCTGTAGATGTGGCTTGTTTCTTAGCAGGAATATGGCGCTTGTTCTTGCCACACTGTCATGTTGATTAGATGTTTATTTTATACACTGTCCAACAACAAAGCCAAACAAGATTAATAGTAAATATCAAACTAACCCCATTTCCATGGTCGATTTTTAAGTTGGAAAATTTGCTCCTTTTGGACTAATTTGGGATAATAGTTTTGTACTTATTGTTGGTATTTTTGTGTGAATGTTTATTTTATTTATATCAAATTGAAATGGCCAATTAGAAATGCTATTTGTTTGGGACTTTAGTATTGCACATTCACTGACCATGGTGACAGTATAACAAATGTTTAAGTTGTATTGTGTCAAAGGCCTTTTTGTTGCTACTGAATTTAAAAGATCGATCGTGCTTGTCTGCACAACTCATTAGTGAAAGCAGCTTTAAAAACAGATAAAACAGATTGATCAATATAGAGGGGGAAAATTAGGTTTTTGTCATTTTTGCCTTATTGTTTTATTTGATTACATAAAAATTAGTCAGACTTTTTGTAAAGTAACATATTGACAAGATTCAATTTTGTAACGTCCTATTGAGCTACAGAAATCATTGCTTTAAACTCAGCAATGGCAATCTTGGAATTTCTGACTACTCACCCTCCTCCTTTAGTAAAATGTAGATAAACTGATTCATACAAGGTTATGAAGGTAATGTAACAATTTAAAAAAAAAAAAAATCAATCATCAAGTAGGCCTACCAAGAAGTAAATTGTACATAAATCAATCCAATCAAAGCTACGCATTGCAACCATACATGTTCACAGTCACGTATTGGGACTTTATTTTGGCTTTAGAATTAGTCTACGAACAAAACAGCATGTTGCCGAAAATGTTTCCAAAAGTTTTGGAAGAATTATTATTATTTTTTTCATAGTAGAAATGATGGGCCAGAGATAAGCAGGCCTAAGATAGAAAAAGACACTACATTATATTTAACAGATAATGAAACCTATTGTTAAAGACAGGTTCAGAATTCTGCTTAAACTGAAGCACGTCAATGGCTTCTCGCTGAAATTGCCCAAATAGCCTTATAATATACTGCGGAGAAGACTGCAGAGTATGTGACGTCCATTGATTGTGTGATTAAGCCTTTAAAACAAAAAAGCTATAATTGTTGACTTCAGCAGTAGACTATGGCCCTCAACTTGTGCTAAACTTCAGGAAACACAAATATATACAATACTAATAAACTATAAACAATACAAAGGTTTCTGTGAGAAAAAAACAATGTAATGAAATGCATATTTGATTGCTGGACGTTGTGCCCTTGATATACAATTTAAAGAAAAGATTAAATGATTTTTGTTTGACATTTGCTTTTCATGATTACATTTTCACTTTATATAGACCGTTTTAGAATGTTTGTACGTTTGCCTTTACATTTCTCTCATACAAATTAATACATTTTGTTTAGCCTAAAACTGAAGGTTATTCAGTGTTATTGGGTTTTAATTTCGTGGGTCAGTGTAAAGTTGCAGTGCAGTCCATTACATAGGTCAATGTTTTAAAAGATTTATTGAGAGTTTTGTGAGGCTACCTGCAACAGAGGTGAGAATTTATGTAATTTTACCTTTACCTAATGTGTCTGCCATTTGAAGTGTTCTGGCCAAAAGCGTCCCCAGGGAGCCGGAGCACCTTAAGAAGGTTCTGGGGCAGAACATTGTTGTAGAATAGGAGGGATATTCTAGGAGGTGAACAGTTTTAAAAGGTATCTTACAGATGAAAATGTGCACGGTAAATTGAAAAAAGAATATATTTTTTAAGTTAATTTAAGTTAATGATGTAAATTGGCACTGTTTTCTACAGTTAGCTTTTATATTTGCTGTTAAGACAAAAATTGTGAACTTACCTGGTCCTAAGATTGTGATGGTCCAATTAGGACACTGGCCTAAAAAAGGGCCTGGTGCCAGTTACTAGAGAGTTGGGCCTGTGTGAACATGTTGAGACATGCTGAGACGTGCTGTGGTCTTAAGATCTTTTTTGTTGTTGTAAATAGTCTCTGTAAAGAAAATGCACTTGGGTCTGCACCATTGGAACTTGTCTCAGCTCTGTCCTCACCACAAGGTTGCTACCATTACAGTCAGTCTGTATTATTATTATTAGTATATTTTAATAGTGCTTTTTCACCTTCCAAGGCACTCAAAGTGCTTTACTAGGCAGGATGGGTGTCTTGCCGAAGGACTCACACAACAATATTTCCTTTAGCGCGCCACTGTGGCACCTGTTGTTCCAGCAGTCTCCCATCAAAGTACTAACCAGGCC
Organism: Chaenogobius annularis; assembly: GCA_015082035.1. NCBI lineage: Eukaryota > Metazoa > Chordata > Actinopteri > Gobiiformes > Gobiidae > Chaenogobius > Chaenogobius annularis. Next base: position 433 of record BJKM01000094.1, on the reverse strand, counting down.
CTGACTTGCTTCGTTTCTGAGAGCTGACAAGATCAGGCATTGGCAAGCAGGTATGGCTGTAGTGCCACGCCAGTAGATTTCTTGAAAGATAATTCACTAACATTGTAACATAGTTCATGGTTTATACTCCAAAATCAGAGTCTTTATTACATGTCCTTACCATCAAGGCTGTAGTTGCCAAATTCTTGGTCTAATCCCTTCATTTCCCTATTCAAACTGAGTACACAATTTATCACACCCAAAATTGTGTTAGTTTGCTGCACATTTAGCCAGAAACTGAAAAATGTCATTACATCACATAAACAATCCTTAGGGGAAAACTCATATTTGTTATTAGCTCAAACACGTGTAACCAACAACACACACGCACACGCGCGCACACACACACACACACACACACACACACACACACACACACACACACGCACAATAT